>OX454268.1:4843109-6043109 GCA_949715065.1 Periphyllus acericola
CAAAGGGTCCGGCAAACGGCAACAATAACAACAACTCGAGCAACAACAACAGTAGCAGCAGCAACAGCAATAACAACAACAACAACAACAACAACATGTGTCTGCTCCAGTACGACTCGCACTCGGCCAACACCCTGCCCCGGTGCGGTAGCGCCAATCTCATTTGCGCCGCCCAAAGCCATTACGGGCACGACGAACAGGCGGCCACGGCCGGCTACGGCGGCGGCGGACACGCGGCACCGCGCCGCATCTCGTCGTCGTGCATCAGGGAGAGCACGGCGTTGGTATGCTGTTCCACGGCCGCTTATTCCGGCCACGCCGTGTTGGCCGGCGTTAAAAACTCGTCCGCAGCTACGTCAGCGATGGCGGTGGCGGCGGCGGCGACGGCGGCGACCGTATCGTCATCGACCGCGTCGGCCGCCGCTGCCGCAGCAGCCACGTCATCCGCCAACGCCCACTCTTCCGGTAACGGCTACTCCTCCGGCCAAAACGCACACTGTCCTCCAGCTCAACCCAATAGTGCTTCTTGGTGAGTAGTACCTGTATGGAATATCAAATTTAATCAAAATAACATGTCGGCAACGGTTTGAAAGCGAAATAAGTCCACTTCGCCACTTCACCAGATTACTCATGTACATGATCATTCAAGTTGTTCATATTTTATTTTATCGAGAGAGAAAGAGACGGAGATAGGGACAGAGAGAGAAAGAGACAAACAGAGATACAGACAAACAGAGATACAGACAAACAGAGAGAGAGTAATATTCCATAAGTCTACAAATCTGTACTATATATTATATAATACTATATGTGATTCCCAAATGGCAACCTTTGAATATTGCAATCATTTAATCCTCAAAGAGATGGAAATATTTAAGGGACATAAATCTATAATAACAGACAAACTGTTTATTATAATTATAATAACTTTAGTTAAGAGGAACGGAGTAGTACGTATAATAATATTGTATTCATTTCTCATCAGTTTTAGGATTATCCTTTTCTTCTTCTATTCAAATGTTAGCAGTTCTTGGTGTTATTGCTAATAATAAATAACAAATGAATCGTTTGTTCAGTATAATATCGTATAAAAAATTATGTTTCTCAAGTTTTATTTTAAATTTACATCGGTTAACATTTTGGAATTATAAGTTATTATATATCTATTGTCTTACAAAGTAAATCGATAGAATCACTTTAGTTAGAAAAATACATTGAATAATATTTCGTAGAAATTCAATGTAATAAAACACAAATTGCCATTACAGTTCCAGATATATTATATATTTATATACAATAGTCTGGTTTGTTTTAAAAACTGATTCTGTAAATACATCTCTCTTAAAAAACTTAAAATCCCCGACGTCTTCCGAAATAAAATAATTAATGGCCATTACGATTAATTTACTAGTTCTGAAACAAATCACAATTCAAGACATTCATCTTTATTCCTAGCCATTATTTAAGTTTTATTATTTTGGAGTATATAAAATAATAAGTTCTATAAATTATTTATCATACCAACTATAAAGGTAGAATTTAAAAGTTACTGAATTCAAAACATAAATAATGTAATGTCAAAATTATTGTTTTGCTATTATATATTATAATTTATCTCTCGTGCATACCGGCATACCGTAGAATACCAAAATGACTAATTTGATCATAATTCATAGTTGTTGTACAAATTACTAATATTATTTTACTGCTGAAACTTAAAATACTGCAATAATTATAATAAAGAAAAGAAAAAACAATTTTTTCCGGATATCTCGTAAAGGTTTTTAAGTTAATTAACTTTAATATAAAATAAAGTATACTTTAAATTATAATTTTTCCTAAAATAAATTAAAAATTCTCATCTCCATAACTTTTTTCCGAACCCGAATTAAAAAAAAAACTACGAAATGCCTTCCAGAAAGTTTTATTATTAATTTTTGTTTTAGAAGGTTACACTGGTATTATAACTTCTTGTATGGTTATCGATCCGCATTAACGTGCTAATGTTACAATGAACAATACATGCACATAAGCAAAGGGATCATTGTAACAATAAGTGTTATTGTGTCGTTCTCGTATACACAGCATTTATATGGTTTTAATTATATAAGATATATACCGCACTTATGGTAAATAGTCTAATGACTTTTTTTATTTCGATAAGAAAATTGTTGTTAATACTCGTCATCTATTATGTCGTCATTTATTTGGACGAAAGCCTAATTGTACAATAACTTCTCGCGGATAAGCCTACGCGCCATATACAAATATATACATTTATCTCTAACAATATCTTCCATTTTTCCATTCTATAGCTACAGTTATTCGAATGTTTTCCCATCCAGGTGGTCGCTATTATAATTTTAAAAATTGCAGTCAGCGGAACTACTTCTGTCAATAATTTTGGTTAAAAAATACATTTGAACCGCGCATGGCGCTAAATCGTATACACGTGTGATCAATTTTTTATACGCAGCCATTACCATTGCACCATTATATTGTTTTAAGTTCACGGCTTAACGCAATAAGTACAAAAAATAAACCTTTTTAGAAAACCGTTTTAAACTGTCTGAGAAAAAAAAATGAAAACCCTTAACCCACGCGAGTGCTGCCACGATTACACGGAAACAATACACGTCACGCGACGAGTGTTGCGACTGAAATACCGCGTAGGTCTTAGGTGTAGGTAGGTAACAAAATGTTTACCCTCGACCGCATTACTCCGAATCATTAAAACAGCGGACACAGAATGTACGTAAACGGTAAATATTATCACTATTACGACATCCGTGGATAATTGTTTACCATCACCGGTTCACGCAAGGAGCGAAACGTGCACAACAAATTAACCGACGACTGTGTCATCGATTCCGTCTGTACCGAAACCGTACACAAAGTGTATCATTGTTTGCTAAAATATTATCTTTTGTACTTTTATTTACAAACAAATAGTACACAAGACGACTACGTTCTACTATAGAGTTGTTAGACTACACACGATTTTATACCGCCCGGCGATGGTAGAGTAGTGATTCACTCATATATAATTCGCTCAATGTATATTATATCGTGCTGTATTATTGTCTTCTCGCTTCAAATAACTTTGGCTCGATAGTTTTACAATCACGATACCTTTGTGACTATTTGCACGGTTATCCCTTGACAGAAACGTGTCAATTACGTGACATTAAATAATCCAGCTTTCGCATAGTAACAATAATTATGACGTGTTTATTCTGACTTTATAGTGACCATTAAGTTCAAAATTTAACAGTGATAGAGACATGGAGTACAAGCTGTACATAATAAATGAATAGTTGATACTTCCGTTTTCTAAACTACTTTAAAATATAACAAAACAATAATTCTGAACTCAACTGTGGGTATACCTTATAAATATTTTTCATACAGAAACATTTTACGTATAATATAATAATGTATTACACCAGGGTATATCGTATTACGTATTATTAATAAAATATTAATTGTTTGTAACATTCTCATCCTGAAAAAATAGATATCTGTGCTTAATGAAATATTTTTAATTTTGAAAACTATGTTGAAATTGGTATAATCTATATTATATTTAAAATTGCGAGTTTCTTATCCTGTTTTTTTGACCTCAATATTTTTTTTTAATATATATATGAAAAGAAAATTGTTGAGTTGAAAATGTGATTTTGAAGCCTTCCACTTTAAAAATGCTATCAGCATATTTAAAATATTGAACATTTTACAACAGATAGGGTAGGGAAAATAAACATGATAAAAACGTAAATAAAACAAATGCCTAAGTAAACAATCTACTTTTAATGATCTTTATTTTGAGATAATATGACGCTTCTTCTCGCTTTTGTACTCCAGTTGTTTTTAAGTATCTAGTAGGGAAAAAGGAACAAACCCACCCATTTTGTCAGTTCGCCACTAACCTCCGACCGAATTCTGTGTAAAAGTGTCAACAACGAAAATACAAATTACAACTGAAATAATATTAATTATGTTCAAAGTATTATTTAGTGAACAACTTTTAAGTCTTTCTGTTTTATATACATTCTTTAAAGTATATGTTAAAGCTTAAGCGTATACGTAATTTATTTAATAAATATGTATTTAATTATATTACTGAACAACTTTATAGTATTTTTTTTATCTCAATCGTGGAAGACCAAGAAAAATTATTAACACTAAATTGACCTATTCTTTTTGAATTATTATTATTAGAACAATATATAGTTCTGCGATTATTTCCGAGTGCTGCAAGTTTGATTTCAAGCTGTATGTTACTTATTAGCATATTCGAATAAATTGTCCCGATCCTATTCAGAAAATGGTACGCTATAAAAGCTTATAAAAATGAAAAATCCGCCAATGGTTGTACACTAAAATAATCTAGTATGGACTAATAAAACAATTTTTCTCGAAGCATTTTAAGTAAGTATACGTGCACATGCTATACATAATGTGTCATGTAAATCTTAAGAGGATTTTGCAATATTTGAGCGGACAACACCTATGTCACTGTGAGAACAGCCTTATTTCGTTATTCCCGTCTGTGTGCACGAGTGATTAAAATTTAATTTATAGTCAGTTCAATAATGTACCGTGGTTACTAGCTTTTACAATGCTCTCATACGCGTGCAGAGTATATCTGTATGGTAGATTGCCAATATTGTCATCTCGAGCAAATGTTATTTTCGACCACAATGATATATTTTTCTTCAACTTTTACGATTTACCTGCACAACAGTTGTACACGTATGTACAGGAAGGTTCAGTAGCGTGGTGAAATACTGAAATATATTTACGTATGAGGCCAACTAAACTTGGACACCCACCACTACCAATATGTAGGACACTCGTACGGTTATTTTCATGGAACAATGTGTGAAGATCCTACCCACGACCTATCAACCCCAAAATAGTCAAAGGTCATCAAAGGCCTCTCAAAAATACTATCATCGCGCCTCTGGGGTGGCGCCCATGTTGATATCCCGATGGAGATATCTCCGTAGATATTTATTTATTTTTTGGGACAGTTCAATATAAAGGGTCATTAAATACTTATAGTCAAATTTGTATTTTCATCCCTTAACCGACTAGGAAAAAACTTTTTGAATTTTGAATTTCTATAAATTGTCAGTATGTATAAGTTTTGGTACAAGTTGATAGGAAAATGTCAATGTATTACAATCGAAAATCGAATTATTAGTTTCATAACTAAACCAAATGTAATTTTATAGGAGATAATCGTATGCAGTAATTAGGTATATTGACTATATTGTCATAAATTAGTATAAATTATATAGTTATGTGCACCACAGAAACGTTCATCAATACGATAATACGATATCATTGCTGTGATTTAACATGGAGATAGATATAGCAGCCACATAAATGCCCCTGTTTAAGATATGCTATATCTTACGAGTATAACTTATAATGTGTTTCCTATCTAATTTATACTAATTTATTAATTAGCCAGTATTATATATTTCCGGAACTCCGGGTACGCTTACTATCGTCTATTAACTTACATTTGCTTTAATGATGAAACTAGTAATCTGATTCTCGATTGCGATACATTGACATTTTCATATAAAATTTTACCTCAGATTGTATAGTATAGGTACAAGTACAACTTAATTTAATAAAAATTCCAAAGTTGTTTTTCCTAATCGGTTAAGGGATAAAAATACAAATTTTACTACAAATATGTTTAATGTGCTCCCTTCTATTAAGCTGTACTAAATCAAAAAAATTAACATCTACGTAGAAATTTCCATTGAGGTATTACGGTTGACCTAGACCACCTTGGATTTATTATATACATTACATACAGTTTGATTTATTTAATGTATAACTTTTTTATCTCTTGCTCATTATATTTTGTGATTTTTTATAATATTATAAAATAATTAGGGGTAGGGATGTGCGAAACAGTTCCCACCCGGTCCTAGTTTTAGTAATGGAAAAAAAAAAAAAAGGGGGTAGGGATACATTTGTTGTTGAATTAAGACATAACTATGTACATATTAATATTGACTCTTCCAATTTTCTCTTCGTAATAATTTTTAAAGTTTCAATCTTGTAAATGGCAAGATATTCTTAATTTTTATATATTTTGAACTGCAATATTATTCTGAAAATCTATAATTTAGTCGTTCCACCGGTCTATTTCTGTAAATATTTAAATAGTTTAGATGAGCGGCGTTATATTATGCACAAATACATTTGTGAGGTATATCCTTGGAAACTACTCATCAACTTTAAATTGTTAACACCGATTAAATATTATTTTCAAATACCGTATGTAATACCTATATAAAGTTATAAATTATGAATTATGATTAAAATTAAATCTATATTTCCTGACACAAATATTGTGATGTAATCACTTTTAATCATGTAGAAAAATATTTTTTTCGTAAACACTAAAATTGATTGAGTAAATAAGTACAGCCAGTTAAATGAATCGTTCTGTATACATAATACAAAAGTATATAATATGTGCGCGTGAAACGCAATTTTAGAAATTCGTATAAGCGCACAGTAATGTCTTTACCATCCACTGCGGTTTCATATTATTTCGAAATATTGGCATGAAAACCACGTACCGCGTTAGTTGTATATATATAACACACCTATAGCAGTAGGTTGGAACTTAGATTTCGCATTTGTTCACCACCACACAGTACGACAAAGACGCAAGCGAACGCATTCAGAGACACGTACCAATCTAGATCACTATTTATTTTTTCCTCAGGGTGTGTGTGTGTGTGTTTGTGTGAAGGCAAGACGGGTGATTTAAATTGTTTTTTAAAAGGTTCTATTCCATTAATTATTCCATATAGTCCCACACTAATAAGTTCTTCTCTTAAATAAGAAAAAAATGAATTTATCAAGTGACAATTTTATTTTTACAACAACAAGAGATAAACATTTTGTTATAGTTACACTATTTTGAATATAACTTTGTTGACCGATTCTATTTTCTCAATTTTACCAATTTTTTATTTTATATTTTACGTCATGAGCGTTTAGTAGACAAAGAAATTAAAGAAGAAAATGATAAAGCTATACAAGACAGCATAAACACGAGTAGGTTACACAATAAAAATACATAGAGTTTATATAAGAATATTTTGGTGCCAAAGGTTAGAATATGGTATAATTACGATGTTCTAGCCATGCAAAATTAAAAAGGTATCATATTTTTCCATATATTTATGGAAGACTGGATTAAGTTCAAATTTTCATTTTAATCTTCTTAATGTGGAAAATAATCGATCGTTCAGCTGCTACACTAACGTCACTACTATATCGTATTATAATAATAGTAAAAAAAAACTCTGTCCGATGAAATACTGGTGCCGGGTGTTGGTCCTTTTTTGTGTTGAAAGTATTATTTATTTAAATTTGAAAGTGATGATGAGCTATCATATTCGCAAGACTATCCTGAGTGAAAATCGGTGAAATTTATAAAAGCATTTTATATCAATCAGATATCTAAGGGTCTAGGCCAAAATGATAGCCTTGCACACCATTTTCAAGCCATGAGACACAAAATTACTGGTTTTATCAAATTAAATATAAATTTTAACTAAACAGATTTAACATGATCTTGAAATTATTTTCGGTTCTTCCTTTCGGAACTTTGAACTAAGGAAGGAAATAACTTCCCTGTGTCAAATTGTCAATCTAAGATAGTTGTTGTGATCATATACGAGTAGATCCATATTTATAAAGCAAAAGTTTGATCGCAGAAAAAAAATGATTGTAATACCTATACATTCTCTTTTTGCACAGATCCATTCTCAACGACGAACTTGTCGGTATTACTGTATTAGTATAGAATTATAAATTGACTTCCGTTCACAGACATGCTATATCTTAAAATTCTAGATCAGATAGTCACGTTTATTTTTATTTTTTTACTACGAATTTCAACAATTATTAAGATGATAACAGATATATAATATATATACTCGTATATATTTATGTTATCATCTTATATATAATAATTTACAAGGTCAAAATATTAAAAATAAAAATAAGAAATTGACAAAAATAATTGAACAGTTAAATTAAATAACTGTTTGGTAGAAAACAATGGTATAGGAATTAATATATTTTTTTGTTGGGTTAAGATAGTATATATTTGGATTATTGAAGGTAATATTAGATGAGTTATATAAAATATTATCAACAGAAAACATGAATAAGGTAAATTTCTTAGGTATATAGTCCATCGTTTTAACAGCATATTTTTCTGGGGAATAAATTTGCATTATTTGTATTAAATCGACAGTACATTTTAGACTTTATTTTTTTAGATAGTGAACTATTTATTAACTCAAAGGGGGCATCGGCCTCTTTAAGTGGTGTACGACCGTACGACTGTACGAGTCTTTTCCTACCCAGTTTACGCTTATGCAGCAAATAGTATTCAGTTACAATACTTACCAAATGGGTTGGTGCATGCACACGCATACGTAGTCTTATTCGTATAAAGTAGGTACTTCAATACTTCATCTATATACTATATATAAGTTATAACTATATACACGCATAACACTATGCGTATTAACATCGCGTTATCCGCTTTACATTGCCGAGGCGGTATTTGTATTGCATCTACACAGTGGCGTACCCCAGAGCTTAGGAATGTGGGTCAACCATTCGTGTAAGAGGTCATTCAGATCTTAAATATTATAATGATGGATTTAAATACAATATTAAAGTACGTAATTTTTAATTGTTTTGATTAAATATTAAAATGATAATCTCAGTTTGAAATATTTGTATAAATAAATATGACAAATTGTTGCTTTATTTTGTTTGTTAATTGCCTTTCAACAAAATAATTATAATTTAATATTCCAGAAATGAACTATATAAATTAATACATATTAGTATAAACTATATAACCAAATTTATTGACACATCAACTGATAATTTTTTTCTGATTATAAAAATAGTTATTTGACCGTTATGCGGTCCGCCAACAGAAAATAAAAATAATAACTACATATTGTATAATTAAATGTGACCTACATAGAGCACAAGACAAGGCAGAATATATTATATATTGTAAGAACCGAACATAATATTTTCTCGTAATCATTGTCCTCCCCCTCCAACGTATTGTCCACGGTTTACATATTTATATCATTGTTATTTGTTAATTATTTTTTGCGCTTTTCCGTCGACTGTTTTGTTCAACTTCATACAGCAACAGCAGCAGGCTGACAGAAATATCTGATACATCATCGTTGTGTACGTGCCTTAAATTCGCCGCGCCGGTGTGCTCTCGTTGTAAACGTATTATCTTCTCTCTGCAATTATTGTCCTCTACCACTGCTACTTCGAGAGAAATAATAATAATAATAATAATAATAATTTTAATAATGTTAAGCGTATTTTCGTCCGCATCTGTCTCCTCTGCAGACGATCCGTTTTACATAATTTCATTTCGGAGTTCGCGGGAGACAGTTATACGATTGAATACGTTGGAAATTATTGGGAAAATATTGAGGAACGTTCCTCTACCTAAGTCTAAATCTAATCAAACTTTTTTAGGAAGCTCATGAGATAAAAACCTCCATGATTTTTTTTTCACTAACAATTGTTCATAAAAAGTTGATGTTTATAGGGTGTATCTTGTGTATCTTAAATTTCATACCTATAAATTATACTATTGCTTCAAATTTAAACCTTTTCTTGATATAAAATAAAAAATAATGTGATTAGTTTTTTAGTTCCTGATTTTTGCAGAAATTATTTAGCATTATGTAATGAATTACAATTTTAAAAAGCTTCTAACTCGCTTATTAATGATAAAATATCGTAAAAAACCTACGAGAAGACACAGATAATGTTCTTCCCTTTGAGTTCGGTAATAGGTCAGTTTACTCTAATATTAAAACTAACTTTACAAAGTTGGTTCTACTGAATACAGAATTACTATGTTGTTCGTTTGTAAGACGGAGACAACTTATGTAGGTGTGGCGTCGAATTCAAAAAGTTAAATTTTTAAATTATTATCATTGATTAACTACTAAATAAATATATATTTATAGATATAACTGTACAAGTATAGGTAACTTTTTCTTCAAACATAACAATAGAGCCCAGGTATCATCTATAATTATACAGTGTCAAATTGACCCACGATGTGCGTATACTATAAATGTCTTATCGTTACAAGTATTTTACCTTAGAATTTTTTTGCATTCATTCAAATTGATCAAAAATATAATATTGCACATTGGTATGACCACCAATGTCGTTAAGCGTCCCCCCAGACATTGGAAACTGAAAGTAAAGAGGACGCATAATCTACCTTTAAATAATAAATGGTGACTCCCCCCACTTAAGCTACGGTTGGAAATAGAAACGAGGTACACTATGTAGGAGGTGAGAGACGATATACCTATTATTATTTATTATTATAGGTACCTACGGGTAGGTAAAATAATACCACCGCACTAGGTACCGTAGTAAATAGTTGCCGCATACCACGGTGTCCACGGACCGACGTGTGAGCATATCTGATGACGTTATTTAGTATTTACAATTTTAATTTTAATTTTTACAAGTGTTTTCTGTTCAAAACGATAATATCTATAACTAATAACTAATAGGATTCAATAAAAATACGTAAATAGTTCCATTGCTAGTAAATAAATAAATAGTGGCCAATGCCCAATTGGTATTTAACATTTATAAACTATGAACATAGATCAATGATATTACATAGCAGATAGAATATTAAAATAATAATAATAAATAATAATATTAACATTTCACTTATTGAATTTAATACAGCTATGCTAATGGTCAGCGGGGCTGTAGATAGTATGGTTGCACCGTCGAACGCACCCGATACTATCTATACATTCTACAGCCGTGATGGTCAGTGACGTTGATAAGACGAATAGATAAAAGACATACCGCAGACCTGATAAGAAAATGTCATGAAATTCGTTTCCGCATTCTTAATAGGACTTTCGTAGTATTATCTATAATGTCTCTTATTTGGTAGTATTGTTGGCTATTATTATTATTCATTATTGAGTGAACGTTGAGGAAAGAACGCATTTTTATTGAACGATGTTTGATCATCGATAATTAATGATAGCAGTGTATTTAAATTTTTCGAGAAATGTGTTCGTTTCGTGGTACTGAAGTCTGTGGTGGCTGACGGCTGTAGTTGTTGTCTTGTTGATCAGCAGTGACGTTGGCATACGATCACCTGTACCCGTCCGTGGGATTCGAGGCCGATATGAATAGGCGTTCATTATCACTGTATTGTGCGTTTACCAAGAGTATTGTCGTTTCGCGATGGTCACGCAGAATAGGCGAAACCTATTGGGTAAAACGTATTCCGTGATGTTCACAACGTTTTCTCGGCAACGGTCTACGGTGGGGCCGTGTTGACTTATTCGGTACTCGGTAGTATCGGACCTTGGAGAAATGTTATTATTATTTTACGTCTACAGAGCACCGAAGAGCGATGATAACGCGGACGAATGGGCGATGTGACCACCGATAAACTATTTAAATTTATTTAAAATAGGTATGACGTAAGCGTGTCTGCAGAAGGAATCATATCTGTTGGCGTGTGTAGTGTGTACACAAATATTAAATGATTAAAATCCATAGACGACGGACGTGTACATAATATTGTGTATTATAAACCGTGTCCGTGTGATCGTATACATTTGTAGTTCGAGACCTCGAGAATATGTGGAACGCGCGGATGTAGATAACAAAATTTAGTCTCTCGCGCAGTATTCCATGATAATAGCGAGTCAATAATGTGTATTTAAACGTTTTTTCAACTCGCTGTCGTTAATCGTTATTGCCCGTTAACTGCTGCGTATTAACGCAGAATAAGTTTAAAATATGTTTAACTTATTCTGTGTTACTAGTACGTATTTCAGAATTTGTGTCCAAGTAATCATATATTTAACTATTTGCTCGTTTTGATTTATAATTCATTACCATTGTTAATTTGATTTTCTTACCATCGAAGACTGCCCAGGTTGAAAGTACAAATTAACCGTTCGAAACTGTTAAAACTACATTGACATTTCAATAATCATTCTTGCAGGAAACCTGGGTTCACCAAAGGATTAACAATTCAAGCTCAAACTAACTCGAGATCTCCACCACTATCCATAACTTCAAGCCCTGGATCCATTCAGTCGTCCAGCAGGTATTTATATTGATTAATAATTATTTCCATTACTCATTAGCATGATTTAACTACCAATTGATTTCATTTAGTTCGAGTAGTGGCGTCCATTCGGCTCCACCTAACATGGAATCCGCGGCTGACCGCAAGTTTGATCCACCATTTAGGTCCATGTCAGCACCTGCACCTAGTATTTCACAACCGTCATCTTCGTCCACCGAAGTGACTACTGATAATTCTGAGGAAACGGCTAGTACATGTACAGTGCCTGCCAACAGCAGTGGGTCAGACCAACCCAACAGTCCTCCATCGGAAACTGTCTACCAACCAAAGCACATACACCATCAAGCGTCTTTGCCAATTCTGTCTACAAATATGTTGAACAAACCACAAACGTTTCACAGATCTACGTCTAAGAGAGAAGCAGTTAAAAAGTATACTAATCTATTTACTTCATTATGTCAGTTTAATTGAATGTATTTTTTTTATATTTATTTTTAGTTTTATTAAAAGAGAAACTTCTATGTTTTTTGGACTTGATGAGGAATTTGAAGAAACTGAAAAACTTAAATGGTTGGATAGAAGAAAACGCTTAGCAGCTAGAAAATATGGAGAGTTAAAAAACGAATACATTAATTCTGTTAGTGAAGTTCCTGTAACTCAAATTGCACAGGTATTATTTAGAAATGTTATCATAATATACTTCATAAATACTTATTTGTGTATAATTTGTAGCCGGATGTATTACAGTCTAGTCGAGATATTGATGAACGAGATAGTGTAATTCGTATTCAACCTTTAGGAAGGAAACCATCTGTTGCTAAATTAACACTAAGTGGATTGTCATTTGTTGTTTCGGTAAATATTATAATTATAGTTAACAACATTTATAATATGATATACTTCATTATTCTATGTATATTAATGTATGTTTTTAGAAAACTCTTAGTCGCAAGAAAAAAACAGTATCAACATCAAGTGAATGGTCTAGAAGTTATCCCCCATCTGCTACATCGGATGGTTTAACTGTTATATCCCATATGACTGATGATGTAAATTTTTTTTAGTTTGCTTTTCATATTCATATTTCTTAATTCATTCTTTATGTTGGGTTTTATATTAACAATTTTTTTTTAAAAAAAATCTTAGGTGTTTTTTGATCGACTCTCCTCGGATAACGGCGACCAAGGAATAGAACAAGAAGTCGTGGATTCTGGTGGAAATTATGAAAATTCAATAAGACATCATTATAAAAAACCACATCAAAGTTTGAGAAGGTATTCTAGTTGGCAAAGAAATCCATCGAGAAGAGTAGAAGATGATCATATGCCTAACATTGGTATGGGTAGAATTTGGGGCAGAGTATTAGATAGAGCATTCGATAACTCTGATAGAAGACAATATGGAATGGGTTTTATTGGAAGATTATGCAGGTATTTAGGAATATATTGCTTGATACAGTTTATATCTTGACTAATTATTGTATATTAATTTTATAAAACAATTTTAGGCGTTCTCTAAACAAAACAATAGCTAATAGAAGAGATGTAAAACAACAACTTGATGATTTAGAAGATCATCGACCATTTTTTACTTATTGGGTGACCGTAGTTCAAATTTTGGTGTTATTTTTATCAATATTTTCTTATGGTCTGGGACCTTTTGGAATCGATCTAAGTCACCAATCTGGTGCTGTAAGTATACTTTTTAGCATTATTCAATGATAGCACTGATCAATATCACTTATTATATGTATGTATATTGTTTACATTTAATTAGGTTATGGTTACAAGTCTATCAGTACAAATCATTGAGTATATAGAACCATCAAATTTTTGGATTGGACCTCGAGCTGTAAGTCTTATTAATTCATTATTTTATGTTATCAAATATTTTCATGCTATTTAATTTTTATATTTTTTATTTAGGCTGATTTAATACACCTGGGAGCTAAATTTGCACCTTGCATGCGAAAAGATAAAAATATAATGAAAGAAATTGAAAAATGGAGAGAAAAAGAGAGGGAAACCGCTTGTTGTATTAGAAATGATGACTCTGGATGTATTCAAGCATCAAAAGAACAGTGCACAGTAAGATACAATTAAAATTAAATATTTTAAAAAAATACTAACAAAACTTATAATATTTATCTATATTATATGTACAACAATTATCTATAGCATATTATAATTGAGATCATATTTTGAATGTTGCTTTTTTAATTGAAAAAATAATCCTCATCAAATATTACTATTGGTGTCATACATGTGTTAATATGTATATACTATATAGTGTACAAATTAGTTTTCTAATAATTTTTTTATTTTTAGCTTTGACACTAATACTTGATAATTATTATAAAACATAATCTTGCATAATTTAATACTCCTTTAATATCTAATACCTATTAAACATTGTTTACACTTTTTGTTTTTCTCTTGGTAGGATAAATATTAATACTATCAAAAAAAAAAAATAAAAATTAAAGTGATCTGAAATATAATGTTTTTAGAGTAATTTTAATTTTAGAACTTTTTGAATGGGTTTGTATGTACTAATTAATTTTATTGGATGTTTCTAAAATGTTAAATATTTTCAAAATTAATCATAACCATGAACAATTAATTTAAAATTAAATCTTAATTGCATATTATCATAAACACAAGTATAGTTTTTATTTACTGAAAAAAGAAATTATACTGTTTAGCATTCAGTATTAACTTTAAAATTTAAAATAAAAAAATAACTTATAATTATAAGCTTATATTCTAATATCTCATTAGACATAATTAATTATGCTTACTTAAACAATTTATTATCTATTAACTTACAAAATAATAAAGTTTGAAAAAAATAATAAAAAAGGTAGCATGAAATTTATAATTTGGAACTTATTAATGTTGAATACAATTTTGTAAAAAAAAATCTATTTCTTCTAAAAAGTAAAATTGAAATACATATATTTTTATTAGTAATTCATTTTCATTAAATCCTGATTTTAACAATATATAGACGAGTTTAACGTTAGTTATTATTAATAGGATAATTAAAGAAAAGTCTTTAAAATCTTAAAATTATTGACAAAAAATGCAAGTATAATATTTTTATTCTTATCGAGTGTTTGTCTGTTTGTACTGTTCCTAATACCATCTCACAAACGTCTCACGGATTGGGGTGGTGGAGGAGGAGGAGATAGTGATAAACCGCCTTCGGTAAGAGTTTAAGACAATGTAGAAATGGACAATGTTTGAGCATTTGAATTGTCATGAATATTATTTTTATTTATTAGATGCTGCTTCTATTGGTGTATTTATATTTTTTAGCATTAAATATTTCCTATTTTATTATTAATGCTTTATTGTTATTACCAATACATATGTTATGCCTTATAGTATTTTGTAATCAAGCAATATTATTGATTTAATTTAGTTCAGTTTTATGTTTAATGTTTATAGTTATTTTAATTTGTTGATGCTTTGAATAAATTGTAAATTACATAACATTGATTTAACATATTTTACTTAAAATTTTAGACTTCAATTTCTAAATGGAAAAAATGGTCGGAAATTGAATCAGGACCCGGTGGAAGAATATCTGGCTCTGTTTGTGGCCTTGACCCAAAGTATTTAATTTTTATAATTAATCAACTATTATGTAATAGCTTATTATAAATTGTGAATTTTTGCTTCAAGATATTGTGAAGCTCCTGCATCTGTAGCACCATATGAATGGCCTGATGATATAACAAAATGGCCAATTTGTCGTAAAATGAGTGGAAGAGGTAGTGCACGACATAGCAGTTGGGGCAGTACAGTGATTAATCAGAAACTAACATCTGCAGAACACATGATATGTGAAGTGATAGGACATCCATGCTGTATTGGAATACATGGCACTTGTCGTATAACTACCCGAGAATACTGTGATTTTGTCCACGGTTATTTTCATGACGATGCTTCATTATGCTCTCAGGTATAATCAGTATAAACAAATTTGATTGTTATGTTGTTGTGATACAACTTTAAATCAACCTAATTTTTTTTCTTCTGTTTGTAGGTTTCATGTCTGAATGATGTATGTGGTCTCATACCTTTTTTTTCTCCTGAAATTCCTGATCAGTTTTACAGATTGTGGATATCACTTTTTATACATGCTGGGTAAATATTTAACAGTCTATGAACCAAATTTAACTAAACAATTGATATCAAATTTCTAAAAATTATAAAATAATTAAGCCATACATATTTAAAAAAATGTATTATACCAGTATTACCAAATCAGTCATTCAAATTACCTATGCCATTACTTATTTGTTTTATAATGTTCAAAATATGCATATTATTTAAATAACTGAAATTAAATATATTATTTATTACATATCATAATCAATATAAAATAAAAAACCTAAGTAAACCATAATATTCTGTAATTGACTATTAATAACTATAAATTATTAATTTGAATGTTTTGACAAATTTAAATTCAATGAAATTATTGAAAATTGTTCTAGGTCCAATAAAATTAATAATTAGCCAAATCTTTATCTTGAATTTGTATATTTATGTTAAATAACACTAATGATATATTTGTAATGGTACTCATCAAAACTATTTAAATTATATTTTTACTAAATAAGTTATACAAAAATATATTATCATGATAAAGTTATTGAGTTATTATTTTCATTTGTTTCAGTATTCTTCATTTAGCAACAACAATTGTTATACAGTACTTTTTGATGAGGGATTTAGAAAAATTGACTGGCTCTTTAAGAATAGCATTGATCTATTTGGGTTCTGGAGTGGCCGGTAATCTTGGTAGTGCAATATTTGTACCTTATAGAGCTGATGTAAGTTAAATAATTTTTTATTATTATGAGGGTTAAATATTAAATGCATTTAATTTAATTTCAGGTGGGTCCAGCCGGTTCTCAATTTGGCCTTTTAGCGTGCCTTATTGTCGAAGTATTGAATTGTTGGCCTATGTTAAAGAGGCCCGAGCAGGCACTTTCAAAGCTACTAGCTATTACATTCCTGCTGTTTCTGCTCGGGCTACTGCCTTGGGTGGACAACTTTGCACATCTATTTGGTTTCATTTTTGGATTCTTGTTATCATATGCACTGTTGCCATTTGTTTCATTTGGCCCATATGATCGCCAAAAGAAAATATTCCTGATCTGGGTGTGTCTGTTATCTGCATTGTTCCTGTTCTTGTTGCTGTTACTGCTGTTCTACTTGATACCAATGTATGATTGTGAAATGTGCAGCTATTTCAATTGTATACCCATCACTAAAGACTTTTGCGCCAATCAGAATATTAATTTTAAAAAAGATGATTATACGGTATGACAAATGTGGTGGCGACGGTGCAAGACCGCGCATACGTTAGCGACGACATTTGCGAATCGTTTTGTGACTTTAGCCATCTCCTGTAAATTACTTGAGGTACTTGTTGATAATTATACTCCCTTGACAATGGTAAAGTGGAGAACAAATGAACAAAATAAAGTTATTATAGTTATTAAGAAACTTACTTACTCAGTTTTATGTTATTGTGCAAAGGAACCATTTAAAAAAATCAAATTGTATTGTTTCTTGTAATATTATTTACGTTATTAATGTGTATTACATAATAGTATTGACTGAATTACTTTGTTAGTGTTGTATCATTCAAATGTGAGGTATAGTCATAAAGTTTATGAAAATTTTATGGTTTTCAATTTTTTGTTTTAATTATAAGAAAATTAACTACCAATCTATTTGATAAACCTTATGAGAATTATTGGAAATCGTAATTTACATTCTTTGTGCCTAAACCTCTAATTCGTTCCTTTTTACATTAAGTATGGGTTTTTAACTAACATATACATATTATTTGATGATAAGTGAAAGATTATTCATAATTCATATTATTATTGTGTCGTTAAATAAAGTATTACATACAAAAGCAAATTAACTAAATATATATTTTAATTTATAGAGTATATTATTTTCATATGTATCTATTTGTTCTATTTTCCGAATCGTATCACTAAAAAATATTTAAACTTAGTAGTTCATGATAATAAATAATTAACTCAAGAATTTAATTTAGTTAAAAATATTAAACCATTTCAACATTTAATTTGTTTTTGTATGGTACATTATACTACTTTGTGCACGCATAATTTGTATTACAATTATTAAAGATTGTGAATAATTGAAGCATTACAAATCACACAAATATTTTAAATTAATAGCAAATCAAAATATTTTGATTTCAATTTATGTAAATAAAATGGTTCTGATTTATCAAAAAAAAAAAACGAATTAAAAACAATAAAAATAATGTTGTCAGTATTATTAAATGATATCTGTCTATTTCACTTTTCAAAAACATGTTTGTTTTTACATATTTTTCATTTTAAGGTAAATAATAAAAATATTAAGATTTAAAAAGAACTTGTGAGTAATTAACCTAGTGTAATGCTTCAAATACGATGCAATATAACATCGATCCTTAATATTATTGTATGCATATTTTATTTTCAATAAAAGCTGTCTTGCAGTATTTTAATATTGTGCAAATAAATTACATTATGCGATATACAAACTCTTATGGTGTTGTGTGGTCTGTTAATATGAATAAGTATGTTAGAAATCTGGAGTTAGGAATTATCATTTTATAATGAACATTACTAGTGAAAACCGTTATTTCTCTTGAATTTCCAGGGTAAACTCTTTAATTAAACGATTTGTTTTCTTCTCTTTCGTTATTTCTGATTTTCCAATGATACTAAAAATTATTATAGTCCATCAGTATAGTTGGTATCATCGATCGTTTCACAGCGGTACGCGCTTGATATGCTTTTTTAATAATACACATTATACTAAGACTGTTTAACGATAAAAATGTACATAACTTGTACAGATTTAGGCTAATTGCAAATATTATTGTACTCTCTTTTAAAAAACTAAATCAAACAAACTGAATTTGTACAAGGGAAAAATATATTATTATTATTATTATTATTATTTAAAAACATAATATTGTATAGGTATCAAGAAGTATATTGACAAATTTGGCACGTTAATATATTACCTATCTTCATTAAATTAACAAATGATCTATCATTTCGCAGACTCCTTATTATTAATTATAAAACCTGTAAGGATTATTGTAGGTATTTATCATCTTATATTGCATTTACAACATTAAAATCAATGTTCAGTTCGTATTTTCGTAACTTAACTATCATAATGATTTTGAGACGTACCAAATGATCTGTTACAGTGAATTTATATAATACTTAGTGTATACATATAATAACGTAAATGATAATGTGTATTAATTATGGATTCGTATATTATAGCATAATACCTATAGAAATCGATTATTACCACATCACGGTGTTAGAGCGACAGAAATATGCATACAAATTTACAAATACATCCAGTGTAGGTACTACAGGGGGGAGGGGGACACATGTCTTAACGAATTTCTCGACGTCCGTCGTACAAACGATTTCCATAGTACATTGTTCATACCAAAATGGATTTTCAATATTTTACGCCGAAACATAATTTACGTACGGTCGAACCACATACTATAGGTGATACGGTCGAATAGACTACACAGCGAAACATAATAACTTTTTCATTTTCTATCATCAACAGTTATGTTGACCTGATTATCCACGCACCATGTACATCCTATCGAAAAACTGAAATGTCTCTTTCAACCCAAATTCTCTTCTCGGCACGTCTAGGCATGGTCAAGGCTCTTACGGAAACGCGTGTACAGTACAATCAATTTTCGTACAGGTTTTGTAACACTATCGCTTTACAATCCATCGTACAACGGTCGGGGTAGGTACAGTGCTGGATTTAGCGGGGTTGCAGGGGAATCAATGCACCGGTGCCTCAAGGGTTAGGTTTTTTTCAGGGGCCTCAGAGGATGCAGGTGGTCTTAGATTTTTTTAATGACGTACAATAATACAATTATATAATCATAATATACCGTATGTGAAACATTTTTCAATCAAATATCGAATACCCGTATATAACTGTTCAAAACGGTATGAATGTTAAACAAAATTAAAAGATCGTTTATTTATTCGGTTTGATTTACCCACGCCATTCATATTCATTCGTTTTGAGTACAGCGTCAAGTACTTTGCAGTAGAAATCGCTCTTTTGATTCTCGATTTATTTTATTCGTATTCATATTATTTTATTTCAACACGTGTCGAAGAAAAAGATTAGGTACGCGTCAATTTTCTGTAGTTTCACCCTCGCTTCTCGCTATTCCTTACATAGACTTGAATCCGGCACTGGGTAGGTACGAGATGAATTTGTCGTAGGCGCGTTCTCGTCGGAAGTCCATCGGCGTAAGGCTTCCATCCTGCGCTCGTCTCTTACTTATTTCCTCTACGCGCGCAGAAAGTAGAAACTTACGCGTTTATTTTGAACTATTCATGGGCCCACCAAAACATCGTCCGCGGTACACGTAGGTACCTCGTGCACAGCCGCGTCTGATCGAAGAACCGTGTCTATGTAGTATGTACTAGTAGTAAATCATTGCAACAATCATAATAATAACAATAATTCACTTCCGGTTAGCAGACGCCATCAGTTTGTCCACGTCCCAAGCTCCCAACGATAATACATGCAAATGCATTCCACAATAATAATACGTAATTATAATAATAATATCTACAATGGTATTATACCGGGATCACTCGTTTGCCAGACACGATACGCGCATACCAACGAAACGAAAAATAACCAAAACGGACATTTGTAAATTGATTTCTAATACTTTGTTTTGTTTTTAATATAATATAGTTATATAATGTAAACCTACCTGTAATAATAATAATAATAATTATAATAATAATTTTTAAATTAAAATGAAATTTTTAAATTTTAATTATTTTTAAATTAAACCATTGTTATTATTATTATTATTATTATTATTATTATTATTATTATGTACAGCTAAGATTATTTTCAATAAAAAATTATATAATATTTATGTGCGCGCACGTGCGTTGCATTGTATAAATACGATCCGTGCGCATGCATTATATAGGGGTTAAGATATTTTTTTGAACATGTTCATTGATATTAATTATTAATCGGTATTCAGTTTTACGCGCGTTTGTATTGTTATTCAAACGTGATTAAAGCGAGACTCGCTGAATTGGCGGGAACCGCGGTACGTTCGATAATATTATTTATATACCTGTACGGATATGATGATACGTGTTGCAAATCGTTAATATTTGGATGGGGAAAATAGAAAAAACGTGCGTACTGTAACATTTTTTTATATTATGTATGTATGATATTGCGTACCTATATTGTACTGTGTACACTATTTGTATACACATAATATACGCATGATAGTATATCGGTATAATAATGAAATTATGTAAATATTTTTATATTGTAAATCTTCCATATTATATATATATATATATTATATATATTATATCCTATAATGACCAAAATGAAATGGTAAATGTATATTATCCAATATTAAATAATTATAGTATTTTGAAAATCAATATGCTCCGTATGTGTTGACTTTGTAGCATAGAAACTTCCAGTACACCCCCAACGTGGCCAAAGACACTCCTGTGAGGTGCGAGTCGCATTTCCTGTAAAACAATAATAAAACAGATAAACGAGAAATCGCGGCGATCATTTCGTTTTTAGTTAGTTTTTTATAATCTCCTTATGGTTTTAAAAGTTATAGTTTCAACTTAATAATTCAATACCCGGTCCGAAACATTTCTAATTGTTATATCATTACAATATGATGTAACGTATTTATTATAATATAATTGTATGTAAGTATAATTTTTTTTCAACAATCGCAGTAAACTCTTGTTAGGTTGAATCCCAATTGGAACAGAAAGAAGTTCGAGATATCGAGTTTTAAGCATTTGAAGAAAAAAATGAAGAATTTCAAATACGTAGTTTGAATACTTGAAATACTAATACGTATGCTATTATACATATTAATTAAAAAAGTTAAATCAACTAAAATCGACTACCTATTTAAAAATATTGTGGGATCATAACCGCTTTTTCAAAACTAAAATTATGAATTGTAAATATGTAAAGCCGGAAAAAGTTAGCTTGTAAAAATCCAGTATATGATTACTTGTAAGAATCGTTGTTTTTGTACTGGTTGCAGTCAAGATGGTTTAGCGAAGCGACAATTGACAACCATTCCGGCCGGAAGAATTCCACCATGTTTTGCATTCCACAAATTGCAACTGAGAACAACAATTTGAGTATTAACATAAACTCTAGTATCAATAATTGTTTTTATGTTGGTTACTATTTAGATAAGTTTTTGAGCTCATTCGATTTCATGCGTCTTTGAATATTACAATAATATAATGCTTAACACTGGGGAAATCGCATAAAGATTCTTTAATTACCAAAATAAACTTTAGATTATTACAATATTACGAGTATAGTGTTCATCTGGTCCACGAGCTCGTGTAATAAACTGGGAATGTGATCATATTATGTAAATTTTGACCGATACGTCGTGAATACGCTTTCCGATATGTATTATTACTTAGGTTATACATTTATAATGGTGTGTATTTTTTGTTCTTTTGTTTTGTCACTGCTATTCTTATGGTATGTATGTCATGTTCAGTTGTTGGTATAGATTATAGTGTACGGTGCAATAACAATGTCTAGAAAATACCTAGTTTTCACTCGTATTATTACTATTACCGTCCCGTCAGTGGTTTGGATTCCTGACCTGACTACGTGCGCTGAATATCAATGCAAATGAAAATTGATCACTCTTTTCTAAACACAGGTATTGGTGCATATTTATATTACATACACATGTTAATTACGATTACGTTTAAGTATATTATTGATTATTAGCAAATTATTATAAAGTAACATACTAAATCGAGAAAATGTTATAACTTTTAAGGTTTTTTCAAGTATGGATTATTGGCACAACATCGATGATTATCCCTAAATATTACTTATTAGTGGTGTCTGCTGAATCCAACTGGGTGGTTAATTTATTATTTGGTATTTTAAATATTAAATTTAATTAATAACTATCTTAACAATCGGAAGAATTGACAGTGATGAGTATGATAATAAATATAGTGTATCAGATGATGAAAATTGCTATGGTTGAGTATGGTGAAAATAAAATAGTTTTTATTATTATTGGCAAACTTGATTTTTGGCGTAGGGTACGTTAGGGCATAATTTTTTTTCCCTGTTCGCAGACTACTGCAAAAGGGTTAAATCACAAATGTACAAAATACAACATACTTTGTTCGATGAACAAATCTTTATATTTCTCCAGCGCGGCGGCGTCGTTCGCGATTGACATTGCTTCGTTGTAAATCTTGCCGCATTTATCACGTATAATTTCGTTCACCGTTTTTTCGAAAACCGGATCGACGCACTGCATCTGCAAAATCCGAACCGACAAATCGATATATGTTTCCAGCAAGGTCGTATGACATACAGTCGCAGTTTACTGATGATACAGGGCCTAAAATCGTGTGTACGCTACGACGCACTTTCGGCAGTTGTACGAAACGTTTGCGGCGTGTAAGTACTCGTACATGGGTACGCGACTATAGTAGTACCTACTGCGAAATTTGATTACGTATAGTAAAATCTAATACGATGGAATCGCGAAAACTTGAATGCTTACATAGAACAGTTAATCCTAGATTTGGCTTATACTGAACACGATATCGATCAAGCCGTTCCAACGACATGTATTTAAACCGGTTTTCAGAAGGCTCGTCTACTTGGGAGGACGCGCAATATGTTTTCTCCATCCAACCACACGGGAAGTGTGCGTTCGGTAAAACCAACATTGGGTTGTTAGTTTTTATATTAGAGTAAGCCAGTAGTTCTCAACCGGGGTGACATGTCACCTTAGGATGACATGGACCTAGCTTAGGGGTGACGCAGAATTTTAACAAGAAAAGAAAAAAATTTAAAAAATTAATTTTTTCGAAAAAAATCATATTATTTCTTATAATAAATATATTATACACCTATACCACCACTGTCATGTACATTGTACATAACATACCTCAAAGTTTGTATCTTTATAATAGTTTTATATTATTTATATTTAATCTTTTGGTCCGATAAACACGTGCACCTAGTAATTTGTCGTGCGATAACGCTGCGATACCGATACCTGCGTCTTAACGACTTGACATTAACCGGTTTTTAATTTTTTAATTTTAAAATATACAGCTAAGATTTTTATTATTTTGATGTTAGGGTGACGCAGTGTTTGATTCTAGTGGCTAAAGGTGACATGAATCAAAAAAGGTTGAGAACTACTGGAGTAAGCTGACCAATAATTATCAAACTCAAAGGGAAAAACGACATCTCGTGGGTGTATTACGATCGTTTAGTGAGTCTTGATGGTACGTGAAATATGACGAAACCATTGTGACTCGCTTGAAAGTTAAAATATAGTAAAGAGTGTACGAGTAGACGCACGTTCTTTCCCATAACGGGTTCTTACAGCGTAATGGCTTAAACGACACGGGCGAAAATTGGAAATCTCAGGGCCCGCGACGTCGTGACACTTACCCTTTGCAAGACGTGAGCGTACAGGACCTGGTGCGTGAGCGCGTACCCGGAAACGCCGTCGGCCGCGAGTTCCGGCGCGACGCATTCGGGGGTCGTCTGGCACGCGGAAATCGCCTGGAAAATGCACCGGTCCGATATGTTGCGGTAGAACCGATCGCCGTCGGCAATGCGGTCCACGTCGAACGACCCTGCGTACGCCCGTGATGGCGTACGGGCGATTTTCGAGGAGGACGTCCAGAGGCTGGGATCGAACATCTTCGCGCTGGCTGTGTACACACAACACGGACGGTCGAGAAACGGCGTCGCACGATTGCTGGTCGAAACCGCATCGCGGTATAGACGCGGGGATCGACCGGCTTAAATGCATTACGCTAACCAGGGCCGTCCTTAGGGGGGGGAGCAGGGCCCAGGCCCTGGGCCTCGCGCTTTTTGCTTGAATTTGGGGCCTCGCGTTTGAAAAAAGTAGTAAAATTGGTTTTATTTTCGTCGTGGTGTCTGAGGTACCTACCAAATTTTTTGTGTGATAAGAACTATTAATGTCATAATAATATGTTTATAGATAGATGATTTAATACCTAAAAGGTGTTTAAAGTATTTTCGCCCTGGGCCTCGCAAATCCTAAGGACCGCCCTGGCGTTGACGAGCGTTTGTGAAGAAATTCATTCGTATTGGCAGTGTCCACGCGGTATGTTACTTAGTTTTGACGAACTTTCATATCTCTGTGCTCTCAACCTCCCGTTTTGTTCGCAATACTGTATACAGTGTTGCCAAGTTGGTGGTTTTCCCACTAAATCTGGTGGGATCTGGGTTCCTTATGGTGGGATAAAATGCTATTTGGTCGGTACTGGGTAGTGTAATTTTTAGTGGTTTTAAAGATATTTCAGTGTAATTCATATGGAAATTTTCAAAACCTTTAAATTTCTAAAGTTAAATTTCTTATAGTTTTATTGCATAACATTGTCAACAAACAAAAAACAAATCAGCTGAAAGCCTGAAACCATACCAACCAATTAGGTACCAATTATTAATAATTGTAATAATGAGAACCGTCGTAAATTCGTAAATTCCTGATAAAAATTGTTTTAGCCTTTTCTTCTTAAATCATTTTTTTTTTTTAGTGGGAAATTTGGTGTATTTGAATTAAATGTAGTGTAATTTGGTGTAATTCAGTGCCAATTTGTTGGTGGAATTTTTAGTGGGTTTTTGAGCGCTTAGTTGCACATGAAAATTATTATTGGCAACGCTGACTGTATAGTGTATTCCTAATGATGTCCCGTGGTATTGTCTGGTTAGATAGTTATCGGTCAATAACGTTTTAAAATAAAGCGGATCTCGAAGTAGAACTCTTGGAGTTATCAGAAGATGAAGGTCTCAAACGGTTTACAAACAATTCTCCCTCTATATTGGAATTTTGGAAGCATATTTCTATGTTAAAATAACCAAATTTTTAAAACTGTGCGGTAAAATTGATATCAATTTTTGGAACGACTTATGCATGTGATCACTTTATTCAACAATGAAAATAATTAAGTCAAAATATCGTTCAAATTCGACTGATGATCATCTCACAGAATTACTGAGAACTGCTCTTACATCAACTCAACCAGATCTTAAGAAGCTTACTAAAAAAGGAGACACGAAAAAAATATCACGCAAATAAATTTAACTTAATGTTTAATTTTTTAATTTATTATTCATATTAATTAATTTTTTTTTGTTTATTAATCTTTACACTATAGCCCTATATCTATACAATAAAACATTTTTTTTTTTTTATAAATGTATACAAACAATTTTAAATATTCTTGTTAATAAGACCGCGAGCCGCAATTTGGCCACCCCTGCTGTATAATATAAGAGAGGAATTTTCGTTAAATTTAGTCTTCAGTACTCAACCCCTTCAGGTACCACAAATGGCGCGGAATAATTGAGAAATAAGGTGGTTTTTGAGTTTTTTAGTTTAATTTTAATTTAAACACGATTGAACATGTCAAAAAATGTACAATATGTAATTTACTAGATATTTATATTTTTATATTTTCCGTAAAAAAATATATTTTTAACGTTTCCCATAAATCTATTATTACGCAGCAAGAAAAATGATAAGGCACAAGATATTTAAATTATTTTACAAAATTGATTTTTTACGGTTATTTATATATTTTAGAATAACGGCTGATGATACGACAAAATATTCCAAGTATAAACGGTAAAAAATAATAAATATAAATAAAAATTGAAAAAATTATAAATCGTATTTGATTGACTGTTTAATTGTAGCATTATGGTTTACAATGTTTACATAATAAAAGTTGAAAACCACGATTGTAATTATTAAAACTTAAAAGATAGAAATAATAAACATTGATTTTCCGTAAAATAAGGAACTCTATACTGCGTCATTTTTAGTAACTAATTAAATTCAATGACATTGAACATTTCTTATGCTATTTATAAAAATTATATTTATTAAAACAAGTACAAAATATTAAATAATTTGAATATTACAATTATTTCCATTAACTTCCGTCTGGTATAATGATTATATAATAATTTACATGTTGATTTTTGACCTTCAGGGAATATCGGTCTATGATTATCATAGATAAACACACCAATTATATGTATATTATATTTGAATAATGATATTTTTCTATGGAAAAAAAACCACTGTTAAATCGTGCAAAGCTTATGAAATTAAGTGTGGTTGAACCGTCAACATATTATCAAATATTATGTCAATATGATATTTATGTCAAATATCAAACATAATTTGATCATCTATATTAACACTAACGAGGTAGCACAGTATATAGTTAATCCTCCTGAAACACCCTGTATAATATTGCATAGAGTGTATAGAATTGGGTAGAAAAGTAAATTGAAAAATGCCTTGGTGCATGCAAGTGCTATTATGCTATTATAATATATCATTACAAAATTTGGTTTACTTGCGAAAATCTCTTTATGTTTAGATATAAATTTAATTAATACTTAATAATTTACAAATAATAACTAATCTACGGCAGTATGTTGCGATATATATTGAGAATACCCAGCTATTTTATTTAATGATCGTACGGCGATTATGCATGAGTGCAACTGTAAATTTACCAAATTACGGTTTATACTATTGCAGTAGATATACTATTTGGATGCTTTGTGTTTTGACATTTCGTACTTCGGTGAAATTGGTAATTTTATATTATTTTAACCTTTTACAGTTGAACAGCACATTTTCGTGAGCAAATATTTTCTCAGATTATTAGTTGTTCATCATACCGTCGTATAGTAAAAAATAATTTCAAATAAAGTGATAGAAATCACAAAAAAGTACGAGAAACGAAAGATTCATGAATTGCGTTTCAGTAAAACATAATGATAAGTGCAAATTAGTCGACGACAGTCTTAACGCTGTGGCTATATGATTCACGCAGTGAGAGAATAATACTTCTATACACTACCATAACGAGTGATTTAAGTGATTACGATAATATTTGTATGATAATATTGATAGCATCTTACTTGTTTTCGAATCCGCTAAGTAATTATCGTTCTCGTGAAATTTCGCGTAGAGCTTGTTAATCATTCTCGTCAGTGCGTGCATTCGATTGTGATCGTTGTCATAAGGATCGGTACACGACATGAGTTGACCTGCATATATTATACAAATTCTAAACGGTTATACACTCGTACGGGCTTATAATATCTAAAGTATGCATGAATCCTAAACGCGCGTGCCGAACGACTGCAAACTTTTCGCGGCGGTAAGTTTTATATTTTTCCTTAAAAAAAAAAAAAATGTAAGAAAACAACGCATTAACGCTTACCTAGTATCTTTATTTACCACCTACGAGTTAAAATCGAATATAATATTATGTAACGTTAATGGCGTGAGAATATATATTTTTTCCAAAACTATATGCACCCTAATTATAATAATTCGAGATCGAATTTTCAAATGTTCTTTCACATGTATTCGAAAAAATGACAAATAAAAATAAATATCCAGTAATTATTCTTTATTGTACAAGTTATACATGGTTTTGAAATAATATACACTTCTGAAGTGTTGTTGGCCAACAATTTCCACCACAAACTATTCATGTGCAGCTGTAAGATGTATAAACTTGTAACTTACTTACTCATTGTTTTAAATAACAGATTGTAAATACATTTTAATGGAACAAATAAAATAATAAATAAATATTATAAATTAAATTTTCTTTGTGGATCGATGGTTATAATTATATTTCCGCGTAGCTTTGTACGCCGAACTGGTCGAGCTGTTTAATAATTGATTCGAATTGGAATGTCTATACGTATTTATTGGTATTGGTTGTTTTGCTCGTTTTAATTAAAATATTAAACCAATGACAACGGCGTGCACAGAGAAAAGCAGCGTTTGCTCGAGTTAAATACTAGTCGGTTTAAACAGATGCAATTAAAAATATTACACAAATACATTAATTTGAAGTGACATTTTTTCTCGACGATAATAATATTATATACGTGTTACCATAAAAGCCCGATCGCCAGGTTAAGCTAGGTTTCACTGGTCAATAGTGCTAGGATTTACCGTTCGTACGCAGTAAAAGCTGAAAATCATAATTTTATTCGGGATTTTACTGAAAACGCTATGTACATTCTATGAGATGTACAAATTTTATTAGTAAAAGCAGCCGATTAATACACCTTGAATATTAAAGTGTGATCGATAAGCTGTGTTATTATACCGATATGGTTTTATAAGGTAGGTACCTCTCTCCGTACGGATTTTACGGTGTTACACTTGTCATTAATTAATATCATTTTTTAATTTGATATTGCTAAAGGTTTTATGTAGTTTTTAGTCCAATAATGAAAAATAAGGATTTTTGTAACAATATTTATTTAAGTCGTGAAATTTACAATACGTATTTACGTGAAGTGTAGGATGCGAAAACAATTGCTGTCAAAAATGCAATCCCTAATCGGAGATTAAGACGATTTTGTGTTATTCGTAGTGGAAATGAACTTCTTTATCAGCTTTCACTAATTCAATGTTTACATGTTAGAATGTTTACAAGGTTTTTAGTAAAAACCAAAATAAAGTTATGATTTTCAGCTTTTACTGAGTACGAACGGTAAATCACAAAATTGGCCAGTAAAACTTAGTTTTATCTAGCGATCGGGCTTTTGCGGCAACATAATATATACATATTATATTAAAGTATACTCTTTCAATATTCTCGCTGACTCGCTGTAAAGTCAAACGGGCACGTTACACTATTATCCTACAGGACCTAATGTCGAATCGCACAAGCGTTAAAAAACAAAAATGTTCAAAAAAAATTAATAATTTTTAATGAGTGATGATAATTTATCAGACACATAAATGTATGGAAAAAAAAGTATGCCTTCAATTACGCGTTGTTATAAGTTATAATCATATTTTGTCGAAAAATACTAAAATCATTTTTTAATCAATCCTTTATATATATATACTCGTATATAAATATCACTTTTTTTTCATCTAAGTGCAGTCTGGCCGTCACCAGCTGTAACTGACCCGAAAGCAGTCCGACCATTTTGACGTAGATATATATAATGCAGGAAGTGCAGTGATGAGACTATTCCTATTCCTGGTGCATTGGTCTCCGAACGAAAACGAATGTACACCATATAACCGCGGTCCGAGGACTCTCCGTATTATATATTTTACATAATATTTACCTTTCATTATGGACACGCCAAGCATTAAATTGAAGTCGACCCTTTCAACTTGGGCCTCGTGTAAATAATAAAGAATCGGCGGTTCGATTAAATCAAGGATTCTGTTTCGCAGGCGCGCCCTCGATTCGCCGTCGGACCGTCCGCCGTCGACCGTGGAAATAAACAGTAAACGCAGGCAAACGGAGGCGCACAGCAGCTGAGGCGACATCGTCGTGGCTTGGGAACGGAACCGGCGACAATGAACGCGACGCTTCGGGGGCGATCTTATGATATACAAACGCGCAGCGTGTAGGTATATACTATGTGTATATATATGCACGGGGAAAAGGTTTGATTGAAAATAATTGTGGTCGTCTCGAGAGCGCCGCGGCGACAACGACGACGACGTCTCCGCGGAGCTGTGGTTTGGTGGCCGTCACGAATTTATTTGATTTAATTTTTTTTTTTTTTCGTTCTCTCCGATTCGCCGGGGGGACGGGATAAGCTATTTCGCTCCGAGCGACTCGATTCCTTTTTTTAATTTAGACGAATACGCGCGGTACCCACGTAGAATGTTTTATTCACAAACTGGGATTTGTTTACCTGCGACCGCCCGTAACTTCTGACTTGAGCTTTTGCCAGACGGAAAAAAATTGAAACGCTTCTTCACACCTACGTCGTACACGTACGCCGCATAGACAACAAATCCATTAGTATTAAATTGGTCCGCTCGTCGTACGGGTAAGCAGAACCGAACCGAAAAGAATTTGTTCTGGAACCCGAAAAACCGTTAAATTACTGGGAAAACCGGAACCTTACCGAAACCGAATCTTTACGTTTTCAAATAACTGAAACCTAAGCTAAAACTATCATTACAAAAGTCATTGGTGTTAATTGATGGCACACCTAAATCATCTCTACATTCGTTTACACGAATGCTGTCCGTGCATGCGATCAAATACAATACGGTATTTTCGTTAGTTTTTGCATTTTTACTTTATAAATCGAAAGAGTGTTAAACTTCAGTTGCTTAATTTAGAAAAAAATTTAAACTCGGCTTGTATCGTGGCTGCAGATTTTGAACAAGTGTTATTTAATGCATTTTCTAACGTTTTTACCGATGTTCAAATGGGATGATGTGATTTTGGTCAATTTTTATGGAGAAAAATTCAAAATCTTCCCGAAATACGACAAAAATATATGGACGATGCAGACTTTGCTTCGAGAATCAAACCGTTAATGGTTTAAGCTTTTGTTCCTGTATCAAACGTAATTGAATGATTAATATCCCAATCATTTTTTGTTGAATACGAAGAATTATTACTCCAAATAACGGTTTGTTTTGAAGAGACATTCGGAGGATTCGGAAGACCAACTAGAAGAAACCTACGTTGCTGTCCAACATTTAATCTACAATTATTGAACCAATACGATGTTACCCTAGGTGCATGGTAAACACACGGGCATTTTCATACTGCACATGTATATTATGATATACGGGTGTTAACGGAGATTTTTTTAATTCACGAGCCTTAACGCCGTCTTGGGGGTAAAAACCCGGACACTCTCGTAGTTCGTTATCGCGATTAAAATACAAACATCAACCGAAACAATGATATTTGTATTTTTTAACTAAGCGTTTGAGGTGCACAATATTTTTGATACACTCTTCTGCCTTTTAACGAGCAATTATATCGTTGACGTACCATTGGTCTCGAAGATTTCGCGATTTTGGTATTTACTCGACGGCTGACGCGATGGTGGGAGGGATGGGATTGTATACACGAACTACATTTTCTTTATAATTTCTTCGGACCATATGCATATATTGATATTGTACTAGTGCAGTTCGATGTTCTAAATTCGAAAAATCTTACTGAAAAAAGATACAATTTCCACGGGCAATTTTCACGGGCAATTTTCACGAACAAACGACGTAGTATCTTGTTGCAAATAAAATGTTTGGTTTTATCCGCTGGTATATGAAAAATGAATATATATATACGGATTGTAAGATATCGGCGGGGCGCTGCATCGCGTCAGCCAGACCAATGTTGAGTAATTTCGTCGGTAAAATGATGGAGAACATCCCATGGGTACCGTTGGCAAAACTAAGAAGATATTTTACTATAGGCGCGCCTTTGGCCGAAAACCAATAGCCGACAAAATTACTTATGTAGGTATACGCGCGGTGGCGGGTTCATCGATCATTATTATTATTATTATTATTCTTTAACATTATTTAACATTATCATGCTATGTGGCCGGTACACGTAGTACGCTTATGTCAATAGAAAAGTTTGTCGGATTAAATATATATATATATATATGTATAGGTCCGTTAGTTTTTAAACTTTTGTACTATATTGCTTATTAGAAATGGTTCCGCGAGTGTTGGGATTTCCTTTTTATTTCTTGATAAATAATATTTACTGTTAGAATTTCAATCAGAAACGGTAGCCGTATGCTGGGTGCGCACACACTGCATTTGAAAATGATCAATCAATTTATATAGTCTTGGAAAAAAAAATAGTCGATTCGCAATGGTTCTATATTATTAAATAATACGGGTAACTACCTATTTAAACTAACGCTACCTATATGTATATACAGAGTGCTGCATAAGTCGGTTCCCGCTATCTTGTTATCGAAAAACTGCACTTTGAACTTATAATAATGGCAGCAGGTATTATCGGTTCTAGTGATTGGACATTAGGAAAGATTAGTGTGTTATACGTCCGTAGTGGTCTGTGTTAGTTTGTGTCATTTTGCCAAATTTATTTATTTACTCGCCATTAACATGGAAGTCGTCAACGGTAAATTTACAATAAAATAATTAATTTTTTTTACTCGTTTCTCATCTACGACTATGCTACGATTTTCGCTGACTTTCAGCCTTCAGCCACGCTTTCCTAATCGACCCGTACGGCCGTACCTTCTCGTCGTAAAGTAACAAAAATGTACAATAAGTTTCTACGAACGGGTTCTGTAGCAGACGCGCGATGCGCCGCGCTCCGGTAGACCAGTTACAGTGACAAGTAAACACGGAGACGGTGGCTATATCTTTTGTCGACCCAATCAGTCTGCCCGGCGACTATCGATGCATAAATAAAATATACCTAATCCATAATATCTAATAAATCTATACACAATAAACATATTTTATTTGTTGTAATTTCTTTGTTGTGTAAATTGAGGAATTGACTTATGCCGCACTCTGTATTTTCTCTCGTGTCGCTGACAAATATTTTCTACTGTGTATATAATTTTTATTAATGTTTAAAATAGGTACACTTGATGACTCATGAGTGTAGGTATAATATTTTCATAACACGTTTGTTCGAACGTGTACGCGGTTCAAGAAATAACTATACAACAATTGTATTTCTTAACTAACGGTATTGACAAATACATTTTAAAATATCCAACTCCACATTTTTCCAAAATGTAAAATTTTGGATCCTAAAATTGTACTCAAATCGAATTAAAAGAAACAATGCAGCTGGTTATAATTTATATCAAAGGTAATAATATATACATCGGTGAATGTGAATTGTTTAACGTAGAAAAACTATGTATACAAGCAGAGTGTGCAATTTATTTATTTTATATACTTCTTTTGAATACCTATATAAAATGTAATGCGATTAAAAAAAAAAAGTCAAAGTAATTTCATCGAGTCAGAATTTTCAGTTTTATTAATATTCTAATAACACTAACTAAAGTAGATACGTTTGACATATTGTAGGTCGTAACACAAATAATTAAAAAAAATGAAAAATACATAGGTATTCTTTATATTATTTAATACGTCCAGTTAAAATGTTGACACATGTGAAAAGTCTTTATTCCTTTGTATTTATAATTATATATATAAAGGATATTATAACCAAGTTAACGTCATAATAAGATAATATAATACTCCAGACTTTCAGCGTATTGTTATAGTGAATATAAAAACATATATATATAAAGCATTTTGAAACATTGTTCTGCGTTTTTCATTAGTCTTCACTCTTCAGTGATGGTTCAGTCTTCTATATACTCGTATATATATATATATATATATATATATATATATATTTATTAATATCATACACTGCAGTACTACAGTATCTTTATTATGTTATACAATTTAAAACCGAGCATACTTTGATATTGTTTGATTACAAACTGTGCATTTCTAATCACACATATTGTGTTTATTGGAATAATTCGTTCAACCGGGATCTGCTGTTAACGTGGTAGGTAAATACTAGTATGGGTAGATTTCCACCGACAGACGTCACCCGACGTATGTTTGTTTATTTTGAATCTTAGATTTTGTTTTTAATGGTGAATACCTACAAAAACAATAAAAAGCTCAGGGTGCTTTTTAGTACACATTTCTGGATAGGAACAAAACACGTCTAAAAATAAACGGTACTCACTTCGTTAAAATGTAATGCGTGATATGAACAAATAATATTTAAAACGAATCAAATATGAATATTTTTTTCAACTAGTATTTAATACGCAGGGTACAGTCCAGAACACGTAAAACTAACGAGCACAACGAAAGTACAATACAAGGATTAATACAGTCGATGGCGGAAAAAGTTAAAACAGCAGTCTCGGGAGTCGGGACGTCTCGATAAACGGCAATGTCCGGAACGGCAAGACTGCGCGATGATGGTCCGTAGTCATGGCTTTCGAATTTGTGTGATTATGAAGCTTTATAATGTTATTTAATTTTTTCCACGAAAAGTTATCACAGCGTTGAATCTTTGCAATATTGGCTATTATGAAAGGCTATATAATGAAAGCCCCGCGGCGGAATGTTGATTATTTACTAAACAATAACGCGTTAAATAAAATGTACCAGTAACATTTTGAACACGAAACATAAATATAGACTCGCGGCAAAAATTTTCAACGGTTTTCCGGTGGAAAATAAATTAAACAGTTCATACCGTACTGTAGTAATATTATTATGTATAACAACCAAGTGCTTATTGGTAATTGGTTCGAAGAACAAAATGGCGCTTTTGCGTTACAGAAAGATGGCAATAAGGAGTCGGCTTATCAAAATGATTACCAAGAACGTGCTATGCCGGTCCGAGAATGTGCAATCACATGGAAAATAAGGGAAAAAGCACATGTGATTGCAAATTAATTACCTATTTTGTAGTCAAAACTAATTACAATTTAGGGTCTTGTAATAATTGAACGTTTTCGACCGTTTTGCAGGGATTGCCGAGGCAATTGTTTCGAGACCATGGGATCCGTAACGCTTACGATGAAAACATGTGTTCCCTATACGATTTGAATTGCATGTCGGCCACCAGTCAACCACTGGCCAGACGTTACAACACGCGCAGCGCAGTCTGGAAACCCGAAAAGAGTTTTATAGCGAATCACGGCCCTGGACGGAACGAATTGGTGAAAAAAAAAAGGCAGTCCTGGATCAACGATGATCGAGAATTCGAACTAAAAACTGAATATCAGTGCACCTATACACGTTGAATTTAGTACGATAACGAATAAGACTTCATAACGACCGTACGATACTGCGTCTTGTAAATTATTTTTACCATTTCAGTGGTTTTTAGAGGAGCGCATAATTATAAAGCGATTAGCAAACAGTTTATAAAATACCTATGTATAATATATGCACCTGTGTGCAGTTATTGGATAGGATGAGAAAGAAAGCGGTAACCCAATGGCGGATAAAACATTCAAACGCTTCGCCATTTCTCCGGATCAGACCTTGGATAGGTAAAGTTATATCGCTAAAGGTTTAAGATTTCAACGTTTTTTTGTTGCTCGACGTGTTTTGTTCCTCGGTGGACCAATAGGGTTTGATAAGAGCGTATATAATAATAATTGATTTTGAGTTTTTTCAACGTTACTGGCATGTCTCAATGCTATGCTGAAAGACTTTTGCTTCGTGACACATTAAAATTCGGAGATTTATTGCGACTGCGGAGGAATAGGAAAATAATTGTTTACGAAACGACAACACAAACATTGCGAACACTTTATACGTTATACGCACATCGCTTGTTTATAATAAAAAACCATTTCTCTTTTTTTTTTTTGTGTGTGTGTTGACATTTATATTTTTCGGTTGCTATATGAGTTGTCCGCCAAATGTGTTATCTATATTGTGATGAAAAACACGCCAACGCCCTTATACTGCATACATGACACCCCGTTTTACACGTTGAAACGGATTAAGTTAATCTATTCGCTCTGTTGTTTTTCGCATATATTTTAAATTATATTCTTCCGACGTTTATATTGGAAGTCGAAATTCAGAATATACCTTCAACAGCGATGTGATCACCGCCGTATTATAAATCGTGTTATCTTAAACTAAGGAAGTGAAAAAAAAATACGTCTAAATATTTATGATAAACAAGACGTATTCATTTTATATGTACATTATAATTTAAATGTATATCATTAGGTGCTCAAAAAATAATTTATTTGATTAGCATATTTTTTACGCAGAAATTTATTTGTTACGGAAAATTTTTTGAAATTAATTTTTGAATTCTGTTCAGAAATTGAAGATACTTGGATAGCTTTTGAAAAATGTGTTGTTGTAGTTCAATTTTAATTTACTTCATTATTTTGCAATAGAGATTGATCGTATGAAGTTTTTATAAAGCGAGAAAACTCAATTGATCATGAGTATAAAATGGTTTTGATTTTTATGGAATGCTAAAATTTGAAGTACATTTTAAAGATGATTATAGAGACCATATTATCAGAGACAGATATTCAGCTTAAATCTGGGTACCGAAAAATTAATTTTTTACACTGCAAGGATTGTCAACAAGAAAAGACTCACGCTGTAGAGTGAAAAAAAAATGTTCTCGATTGTTGTCGAGTGTTTGGGGAAAATACTTTGCCTAATAACTGCCTAGAATGTAACTATTAAAAAATTCTTACAAATAGGCATGTATGTAATATGTATTATGTTTTAAAATAATTAGTAAATTGTTTTTGCGTAGCACAGGAATAAGACGTGAGCCGCTGGTGTTGACTACCCCTTTGCTATATCTATTACAACCTTGCTATCGCTCCTTTGACATCGAGACTACTATTCTAGTACCATTGATTTTAGAATAATTATTATAGTAGTATTATCATATTAGTATATTCTAAAATCAATGATTTGTACTTCAACATTAATCTTTTTTTCGCGGGAAAAAACTTACAAATATTGAGTTCCATAATAAGTAAGTAGTTAATATTTTTTCCAGGTAACCTTCTATTTTATGGCTCGGGAATTTAATAAGCAACCAACTATCGCGTACCATTTTACCTATATTTAGTAAAAAATGTTGGGGGATCATGCCCATTTGGTTTTAATTTGTTTTGTTCATTCACTGCGTCGGTTGACCGGTAACGACCATTAACTAACTATGACAACCGTTTCTTTGACAATAGAGTTTAGGAGGAGAAAACGTAAAAATAATAATAATCGGATAGATGATATGAAGAATCTAAAGTGAATATTCACGCTAACGATGGGCACATTATTTATGTTATTATGTAATATAAAAGGTAACCACATTAAACTTAACGAAACCCGTACGAGCAAAAATAATGTCGGCAAGTTTTTTTTCTTTTTTAATTTATTGTGGTCCTACCTTCCGATACATTTTTTTGATTGTGCAGTGTGCACCCTTCGAATCCGGACCATGTGATGTTATCAACTACGATTTAATTTTGTGCGCTCTTAAAGGGGAAAACTGCAAGTTTATTTCTGTAAATCCATTTAAAAAGAAACAAAAAGGTTATTTTGTGTTTTATACTTTTATCTTATATTGCAAAAAGTCCAGCCCAAAATAATGTATACAAAATATATAGCTTAAAATGCTTGTGTATTATTCTCTCTCCTATCGTGGTGGTTTTCGAAAAATGTACACTTTATAAAGCATACTTTTCAAAACCCTCGGTATTTATTAATGCCTGATTATTTGCTGCTGTTTACAATACGAAGAGCAGAGGAGAAAAATTAATTTTGACTCCCTAAGAGCTCGAGGAATTGTTGACATTTATTCCCCTTAAAATATACATTTAAAAATATACGACGACGTCTGACCGTGGTTTAAGAGTAATTGAACTATATATGAGTATAATATGACTGCAGTGGTTGTGAATGGATTCTTTTGAACTATTACTCTTCTTTTGAAACTGCAGCACTCTTTTTAGCGGTTCAATGCCCACGCCTATTGAAAACATTTCCGTCATTAGTAAAAAAATAAACCTTTAAAAAAAATTGAAAAAGTATTTTTTATAACGGCATTTTGTAACTATTGCTGGGTCCATATTATACGCGCACAGTATCTGACAATAATTTTGAAATTATTCAGCTGGACAATATGATACGTATGATATAAATAAATTACCATACGGATGACAACATTTATGAGAACCACGATGTAATTAAATTTAAAAAAATTCAGTTTGGCCATTTAAACATCGTTAGTTAGCACCACTTTAAATATGATTTTTTTTTTTAACTCAGGTAAACACATTTTACACTAAGTTAGAGCACCGCGTTGAATAAAATTTGTCGCTAGTGAAATACGTGGAATAATAGGCACTTGATATTTCTTGAAGTGCACACGAATTACTGTTATTTTAGAAGCTGTATGGATACAGGTAGGATTATAATATTATTACGTACTTACTGACGTATGAGTTATTTCATACCGAATAAAATAGAATAATGATACGTTAATACTTTACATAATAAATGAGAAAACTATTTTTTGTATTTTGTTCGTTCCAGTAGAGAAAATAAAAGTACCTACTAATGGGATTTAGTGACATTGTTGGACATTCCTATCGTTTCATTCACCTCGGCAGAGGCAGTTGTTGAATTTTTAATAATTTAAAAACATCAAGCAATGGTAAACTATCGCATTTTTAAAAAATTTGAAACTTAAATATTATATGTTCCATTTTCACAATGTTTTATAATGTCCAAATTTAATTGCAAAAAAAAAAACAATACAAATACAACTTTTTATTAATCGTGAAATAACATACTGTTAATCGACATTTCCAAGCTACTTTCGATATGATTAGACTATTGGTGTTGTGTTTGTATGTGTTATTCATGTTAACTTAACTCTCGATTTATTTTTCAGTTATTTTTCAGTCCAACTTTATTGATGCAACCTGTATATAGCAACGCTCTTAGGACTTTGAGATGTATCAAATGTAATAATGGGGAGTTCAAAGGTAAGGTTACTATGTCTAGATATCTCTTTACGTCATTTTGATTTTGATTTGTTCAGTCCTTGACTTTGAATCACTTGTTTAAAATCCTCTCCAAGTTTGGTAGACAAATTCAAAAGAGAGAGAGGAGAGAGAAAGAGACGGCGCGCCGAACAGATTCTCTCGGATGACGGCTTTTAAAACGAGAAACGTGGCCGATGGGACAATTATCTGATAATGTCTTGGGTAAGTATAGTTTAAATCCTTTAGCCATTAGTATTTAGATGTGACTATTGTCCTATTTAGTCATCGTCTAAATCTATGTATTGGTTCTTTACGAAAAGTACCTATGTCTAAAAAAGTCCATGCTCTATATTATAATACTTGAAGAAATAAAAAGTGAATATTTTAAATTTCTCGAAATATTTTAGAGTTTTAGGGCCGCTAATTCAAAAAATATATTCCTTAGACATATTATATACTTCGAAAGTAACTGTAAAATAAAAAATCTCAAAATTAATCACTAAATTTTTAATTAATTTTCATTATAGAAATACTATAAAAAGTTCAACAAGCAAAATTATAAATTAAATAGGTTCATCATTTTCAACTCATTTAAGACATATTAGGGACTAAATAATCGAGGACGATTATCAGTTATCACTCTGATAAAAATCTCCTTCGTAACAGTATTCGCAATTTTTCCCCATTTCATATTATTATTTAAACCATGATTCGCATGAATCGTCTACACCATATACACATAATATATGTTAATTTTACCAACGTGAAACGAACACAATTTTCAACGCCATATTATATACAGTATAATATTGTACAATACAATCATGTATGAATGCGACCAATGTACATTTTATTATTGGCTATTGCAGGTTTTTGTTGAATACAGCCAAATACGACTGTATTGTCGAGGTCAAATGGTGTCCTTTTGCGTTCCTCGTATTCGTGGTTCTCATCACCGTTTTCTGCACGAAAAATAGTTCTTACGATTGCCGCTCACCACAACCTTTATTCCAATCAATATCGTCCATAAGCGATAGCGTTTTATTTGCCCGTGTTGACTTCTATAGTTATTTCAGGAAATCTCGTAGCAAAAAAAAAAAAAAACGCGGATCTAATGCGGATACGCCGCGGGTGACAGATGAATAAAATATTTAAATCTATGTGAAATCCGATCACGTACACCATAATTGGAATAATATTCCCTCCAATTAGGGACCCAAAATGTAAAGCAGGATATGTGACACACCGACCATACAAATAACGATTCTCGTCTTCATTACACGTCTACGTGGTCTATGCCGATGTGCGTACTCGTATAGTATATTATACGTCACGTAACCATCATCACCAATGCGCGATAATACTTTTATCAAAAGAATATTATTATAATATATGTATGATTATGTGGAAAACGAGCAACCCTGCTGCATTTCGAGCCGCATCACCAACATTCCCGCGAGCATGATACATGAACTCTGCCTATTCGTAATATTGTATAATAGTTATTAATAAGCAACGCGACATTACGAGCATAACATAATGAACCATATTTTTCTGGCTCTAATCGATAGGTATATTCGATATATGTTTTTGCGTATAGTCAGTTAGAGCTGTTCTTGCATATTTATAAATCCGAAAATCATCGACAGTTTGAAAAACATGTTATTATGTTTAACCGTCTGCCATACTCGAGAAGATTAAAAAGAATTCAGTAGAGACTTGAATATAAACTGACCATTTTTCAAACCATTATCCATCCACATATTCACTTACGAAAATAAAAAAAGGAAAAACTACCGTAAGATAATATGCATTCCTACGCTAAGTTGATTGTTACTATATTTTATAATAAAAATTTTTTTTTTCATAAAAACAAAACCGTAATTACTAATATTATTTTGTAATTATACCATCACAACCATCAAGAGTAGTATAATATGCATAGTATCTCGTAGTATTATGTACATTGTCTAAATTATTCGCGGTGTCGGTAATTTATACAACACGATCGTTAACCTGATAATGATAATATGACATGACGTGTATAATAGTATATACGTTTCGTAATGATTCTGGTAAACGCGTGGTCATAACTTATGATACATTTGTACGTTTTCAATCGTTTGTTTTTCTCCTATCGTTTGAATAACACGATTATGAGAATGTTTTTTCCATTCGTTTTCGTATATCGTACGCGGACTATATAATAAAACAAATGGTTATACGTTCGAATTTCGCCAGTCTATCGAGTTCGAGATAAAACTATAAAACGGCAGAAATCGTTCGCATCCGAGCTCGTATCCGATATTACGGCACACGGATACACAAGTAGAGTAAAACCTCGATAAGACGGAATCGCTTGGGACCATGACATTTTTCCGTGTTAACGGGGTTTCCGTCGTGACGGGGTTCGAAAAAAATAAATTGAATTAAATTAAAGATTATATATTTATTTTAAACCAGTTTATACAGAATACATACAATTTATATTTTTTATTTAATTTTATATTTATTTGTACTTATTTATTTATATTTTTTATAATATATTTATTTTTAGCCAGTATCATTGATTAAATATACATGTATATTTAATCAATGCCAGTATACATTAATAATAATTATATTTTTTGAAAAAAATCCGTTATTGATTTTTGCTTTTTATTTCGTAAGGCGTCGCGTTCCACACATTCCTTGGCTCTTGAAGTCAAACCTAAAAGCTCACTATTGGACACTGTGAGGGAAAATTTTTGTAGTTCGTCGAGGTAGCTGATAGCAGTTTTGTAATCTTTTACCAAATTACGCACTCGTAAATCGATTATCTATAGGTATCGACAGTACGAAAATAAATGTTAAGTATATCTAATCATGTTATATTTCCGTCTTAGCGAGGGTTTTCATCAACTTTTATTGCAAAACATGTTCGTTTCCGGCTTGGCGAGGTTTCCGTCTTGGCGTGATGAAATAATATGTAATTTGAAACGGGACCAAAAAAATATTCCGTAATACCGGGGTTTCCGTCTTACCGAAGTTCCGTCTAAGCGAGGTTTTACTGTACCTAAATATGTACCGGTAGATTAACCGATTTCATCCACGTCACTAAATGATGTGAACATATTATAGGTACTGCAGCAGCGTCGCACACGACGCGACGGCGACGATGTTTCCGGGTTGTTTCGATCCGCTTATTGGGAAGTAATTAAATCGTTTCAATCGGAGAAGATTATATAACATGGTATTGGTAAGACGGTTTTCGCGTTGACCGAAGTCCGTGTGGTCGGGGCCTCGGGGGTTAGCTTTGTGCGCGAAGTGTACAGCTGAAGCCCAAAAGCTGTGCATATTATTATTACCGTCTCCTCCTCCTGCTCCGGCGCGTGTCCTCCGGCGCGTGTCCTCCGGCGCGTGTCCTTCGTCGCGTCTCGTGTCTTATCGGATCGTCCTCGCTACAAGTTCAGCTGCAGCGCAATACACTCGATGCGCGGCAATCGTTACAATACACATCGGATTGCCACGATAAGTTCGCAGCGACCCCACGCACCGCGTGGCCACCGCCATCGAATGATAAATCGTCCACCACGCGCGACGTGCGCCGCACACGGTATTAAACTGTGGAAAAAGCCTATGCCAAGAGTCCGCGACGAATTTTACCACCCCCGGGCATCGCAGTTCAGCCGTCCACCCCTATTATCGGGAGAATTAACACGTATTTTCCATATGGATATTATTACGTCTTTATCGCCGGGCGTCATTGTTGAGTATGATTTCATATTGTACATACGTTGTGCACACGTGACATATTATGTTGTTTATTTATAAACGTGAAAAAGCGTGTGGAATAACAATAACAGGGTCGAAGATAGAGGTCACGTGTGTACACTACAATGCCGACTCATCGCACACTGTAAGCACTGCACTATGAATGTCTGTGTACGTCACGTATTAGTGACATATTACTTCTTGCGACCGAGTGTGATCAGTGTGGTTCATTTCGTTCGTGATCGATCCACAACATAATTCTAACTTCAACAGTCATGCTAACGCTTTGTCCGAAATGTCACGCCGGACGTCACACTCGGCGAGTGAAAAGTATAAAAACGAGTGAAACGCACCTAACGTTTCCCTAACAAGGATTTTGTTGTCTTAGTAAAATCATTGTCGAAACCATAGTAAATGTTGTGTAAATATACTAACAAGAGCATAATTGTTTGATACTATATGATTTGATTTTATTATATGAATTTGGTCTATGACAACCAAATGGTTGTGAGGCAAACGGTGAATTTTGATCGTCTGCGCTGTGTGTATCTATAGGTAACGTGGATACTGGAAATGTGGGACACCTGGCGTGACTTTTCTATAATTTTTTCGCTTCTAAACGAAGACTGCAGATGATCCGATTTTTCATTGTGTTTGACATGAGAAAAAACTTATTTTATTCAATTTTCTGGTCCCCTGAAAGCTTGCCACTAGGGGCAGCATAAAACGAGACAGTTTCCTTCCCCTTAATTCGGCCTCAAGGAAGATTAGTGCGGATCAAACTATCCAAGATTTTATATTTTTTTTCCAAATACACTTGATGAATTACAACAATTTAATATCAAAAAGGTTTATAGGTACAGGATGCACTGTGAGCAGTTTCTTTTTTACAGCTGGATAAATATTATGTCTATATAATCTGCAATCATTGTTAAATCGAAAAATGTGCGTTTTTCATTTGATTTTCAAAAAACTATGGATCTCTTTTTGTTTCTTGTTTCCACAACGTGGAATTACGTTATAAATAGAAATTTCGCGTTCACTACGCAAAAATGCAAAAATCGGAACATGCATATAGTGTATTTATCACGATAATAACGGTGATCATTCATTATAAAACTCCCGATTGAAAACATATAACAGAACGTAACAGGTTACGACCACTGAAATCCTTTTTGAATGATCGACCATCGACATCATGATGTGGATTTGTCTTTGTATTCGTCTAAGAAACGTGTGTAATTTACAATGAGGAACGAAATGGTGATATTTTTCGGCAAATCAAAGTGGCCCATAATGACGTTTTTTTTAAAAAAAAAAAGAAATTGCCAATTTACACAAAATATATAAATAAAGTAGCCCCTACACGAAGACCGGCCAATCGGGAAATTTCTTGACTCCCCGATATGCCAATCCATGCCGGCTTACAATATCGTACCATTTTACAATTCACCCTTTTCGACGCACTTCCTACGTATGCGCGATGGTTTCTTCATTTTCTCTCATTATTGGACTCGTTAAATCCGAACACCACAGTTCTCGGCTTTCTATCGGTAAACGAGTGTACCTTTTTTTTTATTCATTTTCAATAGCACTGGTATACCGTGCCAGATTGTTGGTTGCCAAATGTTTTCAGCTCCGTTTCACACACAAAAAAAAGAAATCCCACCCCAGACGATAGTATCAGTGTCATTACAAGTCTACAAAAAAACCGTCTTTGTTACTTTCGCTTATTTTTGTGTTCCATTTTCGCGAGGACAACACGATTAGTGGGAATAAAACGATTGTAAATCTAATGTTTCATTAAACTAGTTAAACTGTACATTTTTCGCCTCGGTACACTTCACTATTAAAAGTCCTTAACTTTTATCTGTTTTAAATGTATATTTTGTCAACTACAAAAAATTTCTTGATCAATATGTCAGTTTAAAAAGCACTAAATTTACATTTCATTGCATTATAGTTATATGATTATTTTAAATACGCCAACCTGTTAAGACACTTAATAGTTTCCAGATTTTATAGAGCCAAAAGTATTGGCCATCTAATTTCATGTGTGATACAACCTTAATTATTATAAACTCACCGTGTTCACTGTACGCGTAAAAAATATTCTATCGAAAAGTGTAAAACAATCACTTTAATAGTTTAATGCACATTAAAATTATATGTATTGTACGATCATCAATATATCGCTTTTAGTTCGGTATTTTTGCATACAATGTAAATCCCCGATTTCATCCTAGGTTTATTTTTCTGTCTTAGAATAACTGTTAATAAAGTTGGATTTTAGTTTTTCCCCGGAAAATTAATTTTAAAATTATAAATTCATCGATTGCAATACATACATTTATTATTTATTAATTTTGCACTTGAATGCAAACATTTTTTTGCACTCAAGTCATCTAGATTTTATTTGGTTGGCAGCGGTGACTTAGGTAGTGGAGTTTTACATTTTAGCTGTCTCCGGCACTTGAAAATTCCAAGTATTATTGAACAAGTTAACGGATATATTCCTTTTTTATTCATCAAATTCACAAAAACCGACAAAATATATGAAATAAACCTTATTTTCAATGGTTTTCAAACATGGGAGCCGAGTGAAAAAAAAATATGATTATTATTATATTTTCTTCAGGAAATATCCTATTATTTTCCGGTAAAAAAACCACCATAGAAATCGCAAAGGTATTAAATGTGTGCAGAGAAAAAAACACCTTCTGAATGAATTGATAAAATGTAAAGCTCAAAGGTTTTTCCCATTTATTTTATAGAATTGAACAATACTTATCTGATTCATCCGGCAATATTTTATCTTTCCCTGTTAGGACGTACAACGCATGTATTAACCGAAGTAGGTATATTATTATTAACACAGTATGTGAACCGTGAAGGTAATGTTTTACAAATCACCGTATTAACGAAGGTAATCTAAAAATGCATTGTACAACGTGCGTATTATTATGTAACGTGATAATAAATGAATGCTCCTTGTGATAAAAATAAATTAGAATTCACTAAATAAATTATAATATCGCTACTATCAAAATGACTGGAAATATTATAGAAATGTTATACGAAATATATTTTTTTCCTGTGTGATGTTGGATAATACGTTTGACATTACACGAATTCGTTTGGGTAATAATATTTTAAGTTCCAAGTTAGACGAGGAAGGTTTAACCATCAAGATGTGGGTCTCTTTTTGTGTCTGTGTACACGATTTTGACCAGAAGTCAGAAGGATTGTTCAGATAGTCTGATCATCATAATCATAGGAGGTTCTTGATAGAAAATGTTGTTTTTCTCGAAATTTGGTGGTCCTTTCTTGAAGGACCACTTATTTTTTCAAATAATTTAGAAAACCAGACGACAAACACAAACCATAAAAACCAGCAACGTTTATGACACACCGACTCTCGACAAAATCAAATTTATTTTACAAAAAATAATGATCGTAAAGACTTGAAATTTTCACCGAATAATATAAATCACCAGTCAATATAGATGGTATGATTTCCAAAACAACATTTTTTTTAGCTATTTATAGACATTTGAATATATATTTTTTTAGATATTTTCGTCAAGTGTCGATGTATTATTTTGGTTTTGAAAAAGTCTTGAAAATTTATACATAGATCCTCATATTTTTTAGAAGTAAGCAAAAAAAAAAATTACGAGCGTTAAGAATATGTTGACGAAAACTCGAAAAAAATCAAGAAAACCCGCAATATTTTTGTAGTTAAAACGCGTAGAACTTTCAATTTTAATACTTCAAGCCTTGAAAATTTAATACACGTTTTTCATAGGTTTTTCTTTGAAGCCAATTGAAAGCATTTTTACCGGAAAGTCGCAATAAAGTTTTTAAACTGACCCTCCTTTCCAAAAATCGTTATATCATGCGTACATTAACAATGTAAACATATTGCCTGCCGGTCTCTGTATAGTATGTAACGGGACGTTGACCGAAATAAACTTTGCACTCCTAAATTGCATGAACCAAAATAATTTCCATTGCATTATTACATTTAGTTTATGAAACGTATCGTCTATCGTCGTTGTATGTTCGCAGACTGGAACTATACACGGAAACAAATAATTTAGGATCAGCAAAATGATGTCACACGTTTGAGACAGTAGGACTATTTCGGTCGGCTACACGTGGCACTCGCGGGGGGGAGGAGGATTTGTGATAATAATCACCGAACGATATTGCTCAGCTAGGACGATCGGCGTAGAACACGGGGCACTATTATACCGTGTAGTACTCGCGATGGACACAAACAAATGCAACGATGATCGTGTACACCCCGCGGATCGATTGTAAGTAACATTCGATAAAAAACGCAGGCGAAACGTGAAAACGTGAGAAACCGTCGCCGATTAAAAACGTCACCGCTGTCGGGGTAGCTCGCGAAAGGGTTGTCGATCAATCGGTTTTGATCAATGGCGGCGGCGCGTCCGCACCGTGTATAATGTTGTAATGGACTACCGACGATTGTCACAAGCCTATGTACTCAAGATGAGTGTTGTGCACTACATAACGACCGTTATGATGTATAGGAGGCGGGAGATAATAATCCCGGAAGAACGGCTGCACGGCGGCGGGGTTATCAATTATTTCTCGCGCGTTCCCGTGATGAAATGCTAATATTTTGCTCTCTCCGGTTCCGCGTTTTATAAAGCACGGCCCCGGAGACCCATTCGCCGGGACGATACCGCCCCGCTATTAAACGGTTTGGCGATATTCCCGAAGGCTCGACCGCCACCGCTACTACCGCAGCCGTAATAATTGCGATTCTGATGGAAACAAACAAACGCATTTATATGTATACAATACGTTTTACGTTACAGCGGCCGAGGTGGCTGCGGTTTGTTTATTACGTGCAGAGTAGTTTTTAACCAAGGCGCACCGATGAAAATTTATATAGTGGTTATCAAAAGTACATTTTTACACACCGTCCCCGCGAACACACTGCTGCATCATATTTCGCACGAGCCATATGACTGCAGTGATATTTTTCCCGTCCGGCCAAAAGGAACCGCGTTTCCGCGAGTGTACAGGGTGAGTTTTTAGAGTTACGCTCGGCGTGCCGATACAAATAAAAGGTTTCTTCCAAACTCGTTGTCCTCACAGTACGACAATCCACTATTTTCATTGGTTCGATATATTTTAATTGGACAGCTAACTTTTAAAATAAAAGTTGTGAGATGAAATTTTTTTTTTTAGAACTAATTCACACTATTTTAGCTCAGCGCCATTTATGCTAAGAAACAGTACTTGATTCATACTTTTAGATGTGCAACCATGAAGGAACAAATAAATATTTTACTCTTCCTTGGGTAAAAACATGTACAATTAAATATTTATTTAAACCAGTAGAAACAGAATTATACTTCTTAAGAATGGTAAATTACTTTTTATAAAAATGAATATTAAGTATAAAAATTTAAATATTACCATTTGAATTTTGCATCGAAGTTTTATAATTCCCATGATTTTATTTATCACACAAATTATTTAAAAAGTATATATTATATATACCTAATCAAATAAGTAAATTAAGATTTGAAATTACTAAGAAAAAAAATTATAAACCAAAATTAATTATTGAAAATTTTCATTCGTAACGATTGTGACAAATGAATTATAGTCACATATGATTATATGTTCATTAACAATTTAATGCATTTACCTCTACTCTAATTTTATTATAGTACGATTTATAGAGAATCTATATTATTTTCTATGTTCTGAAGTTTTTAAAAATAGTTTTGGTGATATATTAAAATATTAAAAACTCTAAATGTATAAAAGTAAAATATAATTAATTCACTTAATTTTGATTAATTTAAATGATATAATTTTTTCTCTTCGAATATTTATGAATATATTAATTCCGAAAAATACAAAGGTTTTTATAGTTTATTATACGAATAAATAAATAACTGTTAGTTAATGTTTTTCAGCATACATTTTATTTATAAAAATAATGTTATATATTGAAGTTGTGTAAAAAAATATAATGTTTATATTTTAAATTGAAAAAATGTGTTTCAAAAATATTTACAAAGTTTTTATGAAAAGCATATTTTTATTTTTGATTAAATTATACAGTTTTACATAGAAAATAATTTTTTTTTTTTGTTCTTTGATGTCCTTTATTTAACTATATTATATGTTTATTAAAAGTTTAAAAAGTAAATGCACTACAATGAAGACATAATATACTAATTGCGTGAAAGATATTAAAATATATTATGATGTAATTTATTAGTAAACAATGAAGCAAATTATTAGTTATTTTCGCCAATTCCCATTAAGGATAATAATTTGTTATTAATAAGATGTGTTAAAATAATGGCTTACAACATGTATCAGACAATCCGAAAATACTGGTGATAAGACTTAGACCACATTTTAAAATAAATTGAAATGGGTCGTAATCGCATTTCGGTTCTCCCACGTCACCGTAGTCTTCGGTAGTAGTATCAAGTATTTCTACATCTGACGTTGTTGTAGTTATGGAATTTGTGGTCATTGGTTCAACTGAAGGCATTTTTGTAGATGTTGGAGACAAAGTAGGCGTGTTCGACATTGATGGCATTGAAGGCATTGACGGCAGTAAAGGCCGTGACGGCATTGAAGGCATTGACGGCCCTGACGGCATTGAAGGCATTGACGGCATAGAAGGCCCCGAAGGCATTGTAGGCATAGTAGGTCTCGCAGATAAATCGGGTATAGCCAGAGTTATTCGATCATCATCTTCATCGGATTGAGGGCGATAAGTTGCTTCGGGGGGTTGTTCTTCAACGAGTTCTAACGATCTTTTTGCTTTATGTATATATATTTTTTTCGGAAGCACCTCATTTTCCTTGGGTTTCGGCTGAGAGTCAAACAATTTATAGTACTCATAGTTATTATCTGGGATCGGTGTTGTATAGAAATAATCTATAAATAAAATATATATAAAATTTAAAAAAATTAATACTCTTTAACTTCGGTTTTAAAATTCTGGTTAGTTTTTATGAACTTCTATACAGCAATAATTTTAGATCATTAAATAACTTAATAAACCATTGGCAAATCTTTATCCTTGCCAAGAAATGAATCAGCTCTTAACTTGACAATGTCCTATTAATTACCATACTTCCTTCATCGAATTTTGTAGTGGGAATCCCATTTTTTAGTTTTCAAAAAATTTAAAATTGCCTCTGAATATTCTACTAAAGTAAAATTGAATATATGGGAATTTAAAAAAAAGAACCTTGTAAACTGATCCCTAAATTATGTTGTTTTTATGTTAGGTATATAATATTAAATTGCAGATTTTGGTTTTTGATTTTTATGAAAAATATAGAAACAATAGAATTGTTATTTAAATGCTAATTTTGATCATCAACATTTCTATAAAGTAACTTTTATAAGGTTTAATTGAAATAATTGAAAAAATCTCTTGTTTTTGAAATAAATAACTTTTATTTTCTCAATTTTAATTAAGTTGCTTATATTCGATCTACAGTTGACTGATGCAAAAAAAGTAATTTACATAATAGGCTCAAGCGACAAACAGCAGAAGTGGTTAAAAATATCGTATATACTATATAACAACCACAAATGTCTCCTTAGAGAAATATTAAAATGAGAATGCTTTTTGGATTAAATGTAGTCTCGATAGCTATTATACTCACCATAGTTTACTGTTCTGATTCCTTTGGAGTAAGTAAACATCGACTTGCTGCATACCTGTAACATAAATGATAAAATAACTATAGTGTATGTCACGTTTCAGAAAAGTTAACAACATTTTAAGATTAACATTACCAAGAAGAGTGATAATGATAATGATAATGCATATTTATTTTTTTTTTAATTCAAACTATATATTATTTTTACTTTAACTATATATATTTGTAATATATTTGGTTTGGTAGCCATAAATAAATGTGGTATTCTATAACTAAATGAAATCAATATTGAAGGAAAAATTTGATAAAATCATGGTAGATAAAATTAAAGCATTTTGATTATTATAAATTTTAAAATCGTATCAGCTTATAAAATATAAATCATTACACATTTCAGACATCAGGTCGTGAAATAAAAACTTTTTGGTATTTAGTGTATCCTTGTATCATACCGAGAAAAGATATTTAATAAGAGAACCATAATATTATGCATAATGAACAGCTTTTTCTCGTTTTATAAATACATACCACACATTGTGCAATACGTATAAGAATCCACAATATCAATTATTTTGATTGAAAATGAATATTTAATTTTTCTCAAAATTATCTGTATTATTAAATTTATCTAAAATTAATGATTAAAATTGTTAATAATCTTGGAAATAAAAATGTTGCATATTTATGTAAAAATAGTTATTTTAATTACTGAGATATAATAACATTATATTATATAGATTATATACATTTTTATGAGAATATTTTGTTAAGAAGCATCGCAATAAAAATGATAATTATTAAAGATGAGTTCAATTTAAAACGAGCTGGATAAACAAAATTCTATGTTTGATTTTTCCCAAAGGTGTTATAACTAAATAATGGTTTAACAACTTATAGTTGAAATATTTCGCATTTTTAAAATGTAATACTCATAATAACTGCACTTCAAAAATAATATACTTTAAACTTATTATTAAGAAAGAAAATAAATACATTTTTAATCCAAACTGACAATTACTTTTCATAGCTAATAAATATTAATCGGTAATAATTTGTAAAAATCTATATGAATACATAACATATTATATAAATGTAAACAATTTACAAATGAATTGAAAATTTGTTTTTTTTTTTATATTGTATAACTTTTTATTACTTTAAAGTTTAAATGTAAAAATACATATTGACTGTCTAAATATGATTATTTATAGCTAATTATACTTTCAAATGAATTATATTTAAGTTTATAAGACACATTTAATATTACTGTATCTCTTTTTCAAATATGTAATCTTAGAAAAAGATCCTTTTAAAATATAATGGATTTCAAGAAATATGGGGAGAGAGAAGATGTCAAAATATGAGACCTGAAATAGTCTGAAGAAAAAGTTATATAGCTAATCCAATATGCTTATGTATGTATGAGATATATTCTATGTATATAAAAAACAGAATTAATATTATTATACACTATTATTTTTATAAGAATAACAGTAAAAACAATCGTCATTTTTTGAAACAAACTTCTGTGGATAATAATTATTGTTATACTTCCATATTAATTTGTATTTATCTATATGGGTATAGCGAGAAATTAAATCTACTAAAAGCAACTGCTAGTGGAAATAATCTATAAGTTTATTGTAAAATGTGGGAAAATGACCACTTGGTCTTGCCGAGAAAACCCTCTACGTGTAATTGCGAACTTCAAAGACTCACCAATCATATGTCTCGAGGGAATTAATGACGAATTACGGATGTTATATGTGTTTGAACAGCGATTTGGAGAGCAATCGAAACGACATAGCAAAATCGACAAAATGATGTTACAACATCGGCAGTTTAAAAATGCTCGTATATAGCTACAATTAAAATCTGAAGTCTTATAAAATTGACACATACACACGCACACACACACATACGTAGTAACACACAAACACGCACACACACGCACTAAATATTTTCAATCGAAAAATAGAAAACAAAAACGTCGGCTTATTTTTGTAGAACTAGACTGAACTAGGAAAACCTTATTATATGCCCTATTATATAAGAGCTGCCTGTGAGAAAACCTTTATTGCAGGGGTAAATGATGTTGACAGATTGTAAGTAGAAACTTTATTATTACTTATGTGTCTCACTTTCGATTGAAAAGAATTAAATGAAAATCAATATGAACAGACGGTAATAAACATTATTAATTGAATATCGACTTATCTCATAATATTACAACGTGTCATTATTCTAATGCGATAATTATTACTGCAAGCTATAATATACTGATGATTCGTTGAATTAAAAATAGAACACGGTACAATACACATATTCAAAATTTATATTAATTTCACGGCTATATGGGATATCAATATTTTTTAAAATTGTCGATATTAAAATAATCTATACATAACCGCCACATATGATTGGTACTTCATGACCAATAAATCGTAAATGCTATATTGTGTGATATAAACGTTTAGGACATGGGTCGGGAACCTGCTGCTCTTTAAATTACAATCTGTGGCTGTTTGTAAAATGCATCAGTATATCGAGACCGGTAAAATATAAATTATATTATAGTGATAATTGAAAATATTTCTGAATTTTTTAACATAGATGTTGATTTCAGGTAAAAATAAAATAATATTTTAGTTTAATTGAATAATATAACACGTTTGTATAAATAATAATAATGTAGTAATTATGAATTAATAAAATACATTTTTTCTTTATTTTCTAAATTTTTCTAAATTATTATGTTTATTATTATGATTATGCCTATAAAATTATCAATAAAATATTACTACAACTATGACTAAAAAAAAAATAAAGCCTTGTTCAAATCTGTAAGACTGTCTGGATAACATAGTTTAGTAACTTTTTTAAAAAAATAGCTCTTTCTTACGAAAAGGTTTCTGACCCCCGGTTTAGGAGCTACATATTTACTTACCAATTTAAATATAATATGCTCTTACATTGTACGTATATAATATTATTTTCATGATAAACAATTTATCGGATACTTTTCTACTCGGTTCAGAATTAGCCATTTTTTGCACACAACCCCATATAATATATTATGCTCATTTTTTTTTTGTAGATATTTTAGACGAGTAAAAAGTTTGAAAATGGGGTTAAAAAGATGTTATATAATGTTTTTACTTGGAAAATGACGTAACCATTGAACAAACTGAGCAAATATAAAATTATACTTATTTGTGTGAAGAGTACTTAATATACGTTTATTATTCCATAATATATTATTGTACGGTTTTTAATAGAAAAATAAATGACAACGGTACTTGAAAACGTTACTTACATAAAGAAAAACGTAAATATATTGTATTATGATCATGGTATTTTTTGAAGTACACCATAGGTAAACACAAATGAATAATGTTCTATTAACTGCGTTTCAAATAAACTTCGACAAACCGCATACCGCTGTAACAACACTAAGCTTTTCCGCTATTCCGTCCGGCGACTAGACTCAAGAGTATTTAAACGTACTCCTAACGAGTAAATGTAATATTATTATCAATGTGTTTTTGTGTTCGTGTCGTTATCATTTTACAATCGATATTTCCAACATGCGTCTATTCAGTACGTTCCTGTCCATTGTTCTGTACGGTCATTTACAAACCGATAAGAGACAACCAGAATCTAAAATACGGCAAAAAAACACACGCATCATATTAAATAACAATAATAATAATAATAAAAATATATGAGTACATTTTACTACACTATATCACTATATTATAAATATGTACATACGTGGTGTTTTTTCATCGACTAGACGAAAAGAATCTGTTCAACCTTCATCTACATTATTGTTGAAACTGAACAACCGCCGTATGGCTGGAACGATCGCCTTACATAAGAAACATAATAAATTAAATTAAAAGACTCGTACAACTTTTGATCTAATGTCATCGTCGTGCGCCGTAAAGATTGTTTTCTACAAAACAATATTAAATTGAACGATATTGAACGTAGAACGTTATGTTATATATACCTACGGAATTATAAATAATAAAACACAAACGTATTTTGTAGGGAATTCGGTGTTTACACGCTAAGCATATATTTACCAATAGGGAATAATAATAATGATTTTCGGATAAAATTTCCAAACGTAATGGATATAAAAATGACTTTTCTAGGAAAGATTTATGTTGTTCGCCTCGTCTAGCTATGTAGCGCATGCAGCGTGTATTGTCTATATTATTATAAGTTCTTATTAAAAAATAATTAATACCCATAATGGTCCCGGAATGACATTATTATTAGTATTACTATTGCGGCATGTAACGTTATTTAATATTATTTGTTTATTTTATTCGTAAACTTTACTTTACCTTTATACGAGCACAGTTTGTATATTTATATATACAATAAAGAAAGCCATTAAATTCTTATACTCATATGAGTTCAAGTCTAGTTAGTAGTTACACCGTATATTAATTTGAACAAAACCAGCCTTATAATATAAGAGTAGGCGTAGCAAATAAATTACATCCCTCACACACTATTATTATTATTATTATTATTATTATTATTATTATTATTATTATTATTATTATTATTATTATTATTATTATTATTATTATTATTATTATTATTATATTGGCACAAAAAGGAAAAATATTAACAAAACTATTTAACCGTTGAAACAGGGAATGAATCTTAGAACTAAAACCGATTTCGACCGCGGACATTGACGTGCGTTTTGTAAGTATAATAATAATATTATTGTATAACTCGTTCAAATAATAATTGCTGTAAGATTTCCCGTTTTTTTGTGGTTCAACTGAGAGACCGGGAGGGATTTGTTTTTCACACTACTGCCTCCCGGCCTCTCATCCTTTATTTAGTTAAATACATAATCTTTGTTGGGATTACGGATGGGACATTTGGTCAACCCCTTACAGTGAACATACGTGTTTTTTTTTTTAAATTTGAGGTCCTTCCCGATGGTGCTCACGCTCAGCTACTCCTTCTCGCTTATGATAGCCTTCACCATCTACTCCTGTCCTGGTGTACCTACCTTAACCTTATAAAATATTATTGTGACGATCCACCTCGAGACGACGTCTGAAAACAAAATAGCGGAGTAGCAGACGACGGTATAACTCGTATAGATGTGCGTAATGAATAGGGCCCGGAACTTGATGCATTTGCATCTTTTTTTCTAATGCGTTAATACAAGGCTTATAGAAATGTGACTTGTGTACTGTAAAATGCAATGGAACCATTTTTATTTTGCATTTTTTGCATTTTTTCGGTAATTTTTGGTTATACGGTCATTTTTTAGTGATTTTGGTGCATTTTTTGCATTTTTTGTAAACATTTGGTATTATTTTGACATAATTTCGTATTTCCGCTTCAAATTTATTTTTGAACCGGTACACACGTGCGTTATTTTGATTTTCCGTCATAGAATAATACTATTGCTTCGTTATCGTAATTTTGATTTATTTTACCGAGAATAGATTAACCGACACACACACTCACATGTATCCTTCTTGTGAGTTTGAACCAAAATAGTTTTGATACACTGATATACACGATAGTCGATAACGCAGCGGAGTGATTGACATTTTACTGCATGTGGTGTTGTGAATGTAAAAAACGTACGTATTTATTAAAATATTAATAGTAAATTTGATTTTATTATGATACATAAATTAATTATTAAAAATATTATATCTTCAAAAATGTTATGTTATTTTAAAGTCCTATTTTGGTATTTTTGCGTCATTTTTTTAGGTCATTTTTCGATGCTTATTTTAACACTTTTTTTGGGTGCATTTTTTAAAGATTTTTAGGTCATCAAATTCCGGGCCCTAGTAATGACTGATGAAGGACGTCTGACGCGTGACGGGTATTGTGACTGATAAGAAGCAATAAAACGCGGCACCATATGATAAATGCATATTTAAAACGCAGTAACTTGGCTCCGGAGGATATGCATCAATCAGGATAAAAACCATGACACGTAAACCAACAAATCCTTTCTCTGTTTGTTACATACCCCCGAAGGCATAAACGAGATATTAAATGCACATGGTTCAATTTTTATTATATACAATATTTATATATTTTCATTGTAATAATATTGTGTACTATTATAATGTGCGTGCTCTTGTTATCCCGGATAATCCACGTGATATCAAAGTTCAAATTAATACAATGCACGCGACTGTAATATAGAACTCGTTCCGTCTTGCTAATTATTAAATGTGATCAATTGCTCATTTATAAGTTCACTTGTATTGGGTAGTTTAAAGTTCCAAAACAAAACCACAATATTTAATACTTAAAAAGCTGAACACAATCAATTGCACTTTAAATGTTTTAAATATATTTTTGTCGGCCTGCATAAAAAATAAAATGCATTTGAAATAGTATTATAATAACAAATAAATTACTAACATATTTAATATAAAAACAAAATATTTTTTGCTTGTATACTTATAAATCCAATAACGACCAACAAATGATGAAAATGTGAGTTAAATAATGTCTTTGGTCCATCTATCTAATAAATATTGAAAAAATACTTGGGTATTATTTTATTTCGTAGTAGTCAAGTTTACCACTAAGTGGTTATTGACTTAAGAGGCTAGTGGTGATTTGGCACAATTTTAATTGTAATTACATTTAATTGTACCATTAGATGTCCAATGACAATTATAATTATTATTATTATTATTATCATTCACCGTGGACATATCAATTATACATACAATGTCACATCAATTATATGACAATATATGCAAATAAATTATAAATATAAATACATATGATAGGAATTTTATAATTGCTTTGGTTCCAAGAACGATAAAATGCACACCAAACAAATCAATGTTTTGAAAACATACCTATGGAAGACTCATCAACTATGGAGTTTTCTGGTAGTATTTTATTATGGTTTGTTATGTAATTTGCCACACAAATTTGACGTCTCCAAAACTGGTTGATCCAATTGTATTCCGATTGATAATTGAAAATTAGATCGCGGTAGATGTGTGACACGCATAAATATTTGCCGTTTAATTAAAATTGCAATGGATACGCATCTAGATAAACACTGGAAGTATGATCAAAAAAAGCTTAAGAGACAAAGATTTTTTATTATTTGGAAGTTATACCTAGGCACAGTAAAGTTCACCAAGCGAATAATTGTGCCATACGATAGCGCTGTACTCTAAAAACTTGCCCTACAAAAGTTTATTTTCTTTAAAAAAATATTGCTTCGGGTAAATGAGAAGATGAATTTACATAATGGACACGATAGTAAACGTAATAATAACGTAGAACGGAAATTGTATTCTAAAGTTTCTAGTTTGTAAATGTATGATAAAATAATTGATAAAATGATAAAATGATAAAATAATTAAAATAAGTGAAATTATTAGCTGAAAGAAATCGTTTTTTGTGTCTAGAAAAATAAATATATCTTTTATTATAAAATACGTATTGTATTAACATTTAAGTCAATTCCTTATAATATAATTTGGTCGAGAAGGCGAGATTAGATACATGGGCATATGACACAGATTAAATTATTAGAAGATACTTTATGGAGCAGAATATATTTACTTCCTGTAGGTAACGCAAATTACCATCGCCCATAAAAAATAATATAAATTAAATTTTATCATTGAACCCATGATAAGGTTATGGCGCATAACAATTTATAAAATATTTTTTTATTACGATCAATATAACTATTAGATATTTGACTATAGTTTCACAATTTAATTTAAGTGCTGTAGTAGATAATATTAATTTATTAGATATAACATTGTGTTATAAATTAATAATGAAGATTTTTTTTGTCCATATGTGATTATAATACGCAAATTAAAAAAATTAAATAAATAACTGATAAACAAATGAACACAAATAATTAAAATATTTTCTAGAAACGTCTCGCATTAAATATTTTATCCACTTACTGTAACAATGGAAAACAAATTTATTGTAATTCACTAAGTTTGGATGGGCATACTAAAGAAAACTTTTTAACATTTATTTACTTCTATAAATGTCATGTGATCAGGTGGGTTTAAAATGTTTTCTCATAAATTAATTTTTTTCTAATTTTCCTAGTATCCACATTGCATTATACATTTATAGTTTTAAAATGCTTTACTCAAAACTCACTCTTTAAACACTAACATTTATTATTGTATGATAAATAGTTTAAACCATTTTACGATAAGATATAACAATGATTTAAACATACTGTAAATAATTAACACAATTTCAAGATCTCAACTTGAACCATTTCGCTTTTCGAAATAAATGAATTCCAAACAGTACATTTACTACCTAATCTATGATATTTATATGAGCTATATTTCTGAAGATCAAATGATCTATAACTGATTAATTCTGGTTGATTTGTGGAAGCAACAGAATGGAATACGTACCTAAACATACTATGGTTATCTATTCAAATAATCAGCTGCATGATGCAATGATGCATTGTATTTATGTCATATTGACATTATTGACATGTGCTGCATCAATAAATGTATACGAGCTAGTGGTGCGGGATTGTACCACGCAGGTATGAACAACCAAAATTTATTTTTTGAAAACTTTCCGGAAAAAAATCTTATTCGAATTAAACCAGAACACTGGCAATACCATGTAAATACGTGTGTATCCGATCAATATAGTAATTGTAAATCAATTTTAAATATTTTAAGCTGAGAATTGGTTGTAATATCTTAAATTTCAAATAATGATGATTATACCGTCAATAACGGTCCGCAATTATTGTATTACTATTTAACCAGTATTTATTTTCATCGTGAACCATTAAAAACTATAAAATTATTCCAGCCAAGTTCAATATTGATATTTGATGGGAAGGACTTAATATGAATATATAGATACACTGCATGAGTGAAGTTAATCTTGTACAATAATATCGAATTCTGATTTTCAACGCGAACCGGCCAAAGTTAAAAACAATCGTTTGTTTTCCAAAAAGGAATCTTATGGATTTGACATGATACTTATAATGTGTGTGATTATTACTTTTGGATGTTCGTATAATATTCCGTTGAGTTTTGGTTGAGAACTCTCATCGCTTATCATTAATCAATGTTTAAATATTTATAGATGTAATCAAAAATTTTATTCGGAATAAAAAAAAAAGATTTTTTATCGTACATCATTAAAATTGCCCAGTACAACAATACAAAACTACATTTTTGTTTACTGTCTACTTCAATATCTATGAAATATGCATGTCCAGTAAACTGTTATTCTTGTTGCTTATGACTCGTTGAAAAAATTTTATTTTGGTTTTTTCAATACGCTACGGTACTGTTCTTAGCAAATAATTTTATATACAGTCAACTCGCGATATAACGAAGCTCGTTATAACGAAAATCTCGATATAACGAATAAAACTGTCGGTCCCTTGAAAATATCGTGATATAACGAAAAATTACATGTATTTTAGCCCCCTCGATATTACGAAGTTTTTTTGACCAACGCTCTCGCTATGTAACGAATTTTCACAATTTTGGAGCTTAATATTACGAATTTTACGAGTTTCGGCTATGTACAATTATCATACGATAGGATAAATTGCATTTCGTCGTTATTGTGTAAGATACTATTATTAATTACTACTAGCTTGCTATTACGGTGTTTGTTTCGGCGAATATCACCTGATAAGATAAATATGTATGTATGTAATAAAATAAAATGTAATAACCAATAATTCATATTTAAAATGTGTGTTTGTAATTATAATGTGTAATCTAATAAAATATTAATTTTTTGAATTTTTTTTTAAATCTTGTTAAAATGAATTTTATTGAATTTTATTCTTTCGATATAACGAACTTTCGATATACCGAACTTTTTCCTCGGTCCCTTGAAATTCGTTATATCGCGAGTTGACTGTATTACTTAAATCTTAGGAGGATAAATTATGTGCCTTTTTGAATCAATTAAAATGTTTCTTCTTCTTTTTTATTACAATTTCAGCTGTCATGCTCGTTTAATGACTTACGACATAGTTTCATATAAATCGTATACATTTTGTTCCTCGTTAGTGAACATTTAAATAACGACAAAGATGAACAATAATGTCACAGTGGCGTTATAAAAAATAATATTAATGACGGAAATAAAGTAATATTTAATTTACTAATAAATGCTGAAGCATAAGTAATACTAATACGGTTTGAAATATATTTTGAATGTTAGTAATAATAATAAATTATTGAGCACTGCGCGAGTGAAAATAACGCGTGATAACGATGGATTCGCGGAGAACATAATATAGTATATCTGGGTAATAAAAAAGACGGTTGAAAAAATGTGTGAACGGTTCGACTGCTTTAAAGGACTGTTTCAAAGGAACACGACTAATTTATGATGATTCAATTATTCGGAAAAACCTTTAAGACTTTAAATAAACAAGGTTGACGAGTAAAAATATTTAAGGATTTGTATATTATTATCGTAGAATGTTTCCACATCATCGGTATTCGGCATTTTCGTTCGCCAAAACGTGCGATTATTAAAAGTACGAAAACTGCAGTGGCCTTACTATTTATATGTACATATGTACTTCTCTGAAGTTTGAGAGGTACGTGGAACAAGAACACAGTCGTTTCACACGGGTGATTATCGCGCAAACAGAGTAAGAATAAAACACATTTGCGAGCACAATCAGCTGTGAAACAAACCGATGGTGAATAATAATTCTGTTTGGATTGCGTCGAAATGTTGTTTTTATCGGCTTTTACGTAGGTGTGTAGATGTGTTTTTTTTTTTTAACTCATCCCACGACGTCAAATAAAAACAAACGGAGTAATAATATAAACGAGTGCTGTGCTTTTCCCCGCACTTGCAGCGAACCATCCGCCTGGTTTCGCGGAAAATCAAAAACCGTTATCAAATCGCGGACGGGATGATTTATTTTCACACAACCGAGTATAGGGCGTATCGCGGCGAAAGAGTATGTGTTTCTCGTCGATAACACGGAAAATGCACCAAACTTGTCACGAGCCGCTGACTGATCTCTTGTGTTACGCACATCTACGCGTACGTGCATATATAGGTGCGTGAAACGCGAGCCGTGGGAATCGGGAGTGTTTTACACCGGGTGTGCTGAAAGACGTACGTGCACGCGCGCGCCGGAATATACGATGCAGTGCAATAGGCGAAACGTGAAAAGTGGAAAACTCGTCTTCCACACTTTGATGTTGCCGCGGCGATGACAAGAATATTTATGTATTTGCACGAGAAGAAAACTCAAGACACAACTGTTGCGAGCGACCCGTTAACGTTTCCCGTTAACCCGAAAACAGTGATCGGTGGGTTTCTGGACTTTCGGTACACACCGTATACGACAGTAACTTACGGCCTTATAGACCAGACGTTTCCAAACTGTTTATCGTGCGTCCAATTTGGGACATTTTTGAGAAAGTTTGACGACCCACAATAATCATTGCCTTTTTTTTGTTTTGCTCTCTGCATTTAAAACTATATTTGGACGTTGACGAAAAGCAATACAATTTCTATAATATGGAAACACAAAAAATTACTGTACCATAATATACTCGTATTTACATATAAATATTTTCTTCTTTTTTTTACCTATATGTATAATTGATGCGTATTTTATAGTAATCTAATATGTATTTTATGTTTATATTACAAGAATTTTACATATTTTGAAGTGTAACGCGACCCACCGAAAAACGGAAATCGTCGTCCACTTTCAAGTCACAACCCACCGTTTGGGAACTTCTGCTGTACATTGAAAAATACATTATGTATATAATGTATAATACATACACTATGTACTCGTCAATTTACGTGTACAACGCACTGTTGTTTGATATGTATAATATGTTTTATGCGTCTTTTCATAAATCGATAATGATGTTACTGCTTTGGAAAAGGAAAAATAAAATGATCATTATTTGCAGTTATCGCATGACTATTTGACATTTAAAAAATTCATATAATAGTTATCTCGTGCGGCAAAAATTAAATTACTATATAAACGTTAATATATATTTTAAAAAAAGAAAACCATTTGTAATTTAATCCATATGATAACTTAACACCATCGAAATAATACCGTCACTACCACTAGAAACTATGAAGAGTACGCCACTTTACGCGTATCCTATCGATAACATCACCAAATGTTTTTCCATACAGAATGTATATGTAAGACCTTCGTATTATTATTACCAATACAATTTACGATAATTGAATTTTGTGTCATACATTTGCATCAGTATTGCGTTTATAAGTTATACTCAGGCTTAACTGAAACCAACACCGCCGTACTTGAAATATTATTGTCTAACTTTATGACTAGTCATATTTAAACCATGTTGTGAACATTTGAAACTACCAGATTATTTTTCACTCCCATGACCATTCATCGAAAAGTAAGACTACCGCACTTAGGATTTTGGCCGTTTCGAGTTTTTATTTATTTCGCAATAACTGTATAGTTATTGTTTTTTTTTTCTTCTATTTTTCGGAATAGAGTGCAATAGTGAAATATTGAAATAAATAAAAATGGTGTATTTTAAGACGAAAAACAATAAAAAAATTAGCAATAACTCCGTACTTTGTACGAACCGAAAAAGATAGTTAACATTGTATATTCTATGAAATTTTTGAGTTTTAGAGAAAAAAAAAATTAAACAACATTATTCAGCGGGTATCGTGGAACAAATTGAAGCTAAAAATTCTTGGTTGTTACAGTAAATTTGACGTTGGAATTTCTTAAAACTAAAATTTTTACCAGTTGTGAGGCGGTCGACTTATCTCCGTGGGCGTATTTGAACACGGGCTAAAGAAAACAAATTTAAAAAGAATAATAGTACATATTTGTCGAAAATTGTATGATGCCGCTCGTTTTGTTTAAAAAGTGTATCAATTTGTGAAATGCCAAACATTGTTGGCTCATGTCGTATTTTCCTCACATACTTGTTACAGTGGGGTGAAAAAAAAACCGAAAAACAAGGGAAAGTTTACGTAAACAAAACAGATGAAATATTGGTTCGTAAAGGAGAACGCATTTGACGATTTATAAGAGTCGGGCTGACAGGACTTAAATGAAATGAACAGTATGAGAAAAAAAATTCTCGAGTGAATGTATGTGAACATAATACATATTTGTAAATGTATATTGTATATATTAGAAAAATATTATCTTTATTTGCCGGTTGGTTTCACTCCGGTTCGGAGGAACTCGAGTGTTCAAAATGTACGTCTTTATAATTTACTCGAGTTTAATAAACGTATAAATTATTCACGAACTCCAGATGCAAACGTCTACTGTTTGACAGAGAACGGAAGGTAAGTGATATTTGTTGGCTTAAGTAACAACGATGATGCTTGGAGTAAAGTTGACTTTATTAAAGAATTTTTATTACAACAGTAAGTTGTTATCAAAAGTTTTATTAAAGCAGTTTTTCTTTGGCAGACCTATATAGATATATATATATATATATGTATTCCTCATTATCAGAGTACACTTTTCAAAAATACCTTTAAAAAGTTAAGACGGATAGATCAGTATAACAGTTTTAATGTTCAATAATAATAATCATAATGTTAATATACCTGCAGCTCTAGTTTTCATCATCGATTGTGAATACACAAATGTTCATCCGAATATTTCGTGTTCAGAAGCCGTCACGAGACATTTTTTTTACTCAACATTTTACGGCAGGTTTCACAAATGGGAATATTAAAATGGCTTCCTCTCGTTTCTTTTTTGACAGTTAAAAGAAGTTTGTTTTTTATTTTTCAACAAAAATATAGAAAATTAAATCGAATGAAAAATATAATACATTGCCCGAAAAAAATAAAAAAATAAAAGGTAAGTACGTATACCATTGATATCCGACCGTCAGCATTTATGGAAATGTAAGCCGATATCGACTCTCATCCTCCCATCACTACTTCTATTACGATACACAGCAGTCACTATTATATACAGTATAGACATGCTAATTTTTTTTTTCTCCTAAAGAGTCGATGCCTTACAGTATCATTTTTATATTGTTTTCGCCTCATTGACGTTTTCACTCGTAAAAACGAGGGGGGAGCATTTCGCATCCAATTTCGCGTACAACTACGTTATTCAATATACGTATATATAGTGTGTAGTACGCATTACGCGTGTTTTATAGTTGCTCTCGTGGATTTTTGCATATCAAACGAACTACGCGCTGCAAGTGTTAAAAAGTATCTTTTATTAATAATTTCAACCGCCGCGCGCGGAGCAAACGGTTAACGAGGACAAGCAGAATAATTATTGAAAGGGGGCGCGCGAGCACGGCACACCCACCGCCCGCACACCACGGGTTGTTCGAGTGAGAACTTATTTATCGCGCGGATGAAGTTTTATCATCATCAACATCCGAATTAATGGATTTTAATCGGTTTCCATCATACATGAAATTACGATGGTAAATCTCAAGCGTAATAATTATTGTATCACGGTCGGACGTAAGTATCTGTTATTATGACTTTGCAAGACTTGAAATATTTTTTCCCTAAAAACGACAGTCGAGCATAACGGATTTATTTAGGAAACTTTGTTTTATTTTAACTCTATAATATGCTAATAATTTGTTAATGAAACTCGACAATTCGTGATTATAATCATAATCATCATCATATATAAATTATATAGCTATTACTTAGCTATGAAAAATTATCTGCTTAAAATCATATTTTATAAGCGTTCATTACTTAATTTGAAAATATCGAGTAATATTTACAATTATTTACCAAAATTGAATTATACCATGATTTTACGGCTATCAAGAGTCAATTAATCTTATACGACCGATGCAAAGGGTTTCTCTCCGTATAATCCTTTAGAGGCTATTTTTAATTACTAATTACACCTAATAAACTAAAAAGGAATTAGATCTAAATTAAAAAAAATGTGATAATTGCGATAACTATCACTAGTACATAGTTCTAGATTAAGAATACCTAATTGTTGGTATCATTTTATATCATCTATATTATTCTATCAAGTTATTTTGTAATTTTTTTCATATTTTCATTTTATATGTGTTTAGCTGCTCTAATAACTGTTATAACCATCTCAATTTCAAGAATAATTTATATTTTAATAACAGAATAAAAAATTATTTTGAAGGTCACTAAAAACGTTACTCAAGTGATTTAATGGATTTCTATAAAGCTAAAATCATAATAAATGAAAATATATACTTACATTGATATAAATATGTATAATATATTATATACTTATGAGAATACATTTTTTAATCTTATTAATTAGTATTTTCTAGAAACAGAATTTGTGTGGACACATCGTATTATTCAACTAAGCATTGACGACTTTGCTTGAACATTGATTACTATAACGATACCGAACACTGTGATCCAACATGTTTATTGTTCACGGGGTAATTTATACGTTCAAGAAATCAAAAAATGAATTGCGACAGGTATGACGAGATTAAAGAAGTATAAAAGATCAAATCTATTACTCGTGGAATCATCGAAAACCACAAAGCACCAATATTATAATACGAATATGTAGTTCATTTTTACGAAATATATAAGTTGTTTAATAACCCGAGGTGCGAAAAAATTTTTGATAATAATAATATTTATCCGTTGGATCACACGTTATTGTAGACCATAATATTCAAGCAATGCGATATCTATTGCTACGTTATCGATTAAAATATTTTTATATGTTTCTAGTCACTGGGAAAACAAACAGAATTATGTAGTTTTGACGTATGTCATTCAATCAAATATGAACAATGTCGTCCACATCTACATGTATATATATACCATTTTATTCCGTTACGGTTATGTTTATCGCGAAACAGCATTGACCAACGCTGAAATGGATTACATGAACTCAAAAGCTTATGCAGCGCTTAGCTTAAAAGTGAATTTTAATTAGTTGGAATTTCAATGCGCACACGGCCGTTGGATGCGATTACACCGGCGACTATATAAAGTTTGTCGAAATCAGTCAAACACTCGTTCTCTATTCTATACCTTTCTAGGGTTTAATTAACAATTAGCCGGCCCGGTCCATTATACACAACGTTGAAACAGCTCCGAACACTTTGTTGTTCATAATAGCTATTATATCTTAATGTAATTAAATCGGCAGCGATTTAAATGTTTATTGGCGAGATAAGTTGGAAAATTGTCAAGAATTTTTACATTTCATTAACTGTTCGGTGCAACCGTCGCGGTGCAAATGGACCATTACGAGTGTCCGGCAATAATAATGGGACTAGCAGCAATGAATCATGATGATAAATCATGCGGAATCAAAGATATGGCTTATCGATTACTGCAGTTAGGTTATCGTTACTCGATATATTATCGATATTTATGGTTTAATTGTACGGGTTGTGCATCGTTATCCGAGTGATGTGGTGTCAATGGTTTTTTTGTTCTTCAACCGTAAACATAAATAATAGTTATTATGTAGGTGCGTTGGTTAATACTTAAATAATTAGCATAGTTCTCACTTCATTTATATAATCGTAGTATTTCAACAAACTTTCATGAACCTTTTAGTGACTATTTTAAGATTTTTGATGAAAATAGAATACTCCAAGATCTATTGAAATCAAAAGTATTCTTATAAAATAAATTTATGATTTTAGATTCTGAGTAAAGCAAATATAGTATAGCTTTTCGGTAGAAGAAAACAGGCTTTGGATGAAAATATAGACCCATTTTTTCATAGAAAAATGTAACTAGTTTATTCTACAGAAAAATAATTTTTTCAGTTCCTAAGCGATTCAAAAAACTAATCAAAAGTTAAGGAAAATAATATAAAGTTTACAATTTACAATTTTTTAATATTTATTATTAATCATACAATTTGAGTAAGTTCCAACATATTTGAACTATATCTAAATTATTTCAAATATCTTTGACAATAATTTCTTCACAAGCCGTTACTATTTGAATAATGCACTAATTATTACTATTATCAAAATTCCATCCAGAATTATTTTATTAATAATGAATAATGATTAATCGTTGCTCTCATACGTGTATACTGTTAAAAAAACCATAACACATCCGTGCTTGTGACAAGTACGGGGTTCGATTCATTCTCTTCCTGGCTCACTTCCTGCACATCCGCCACTACTCAGCTAGAATCCTGTTTGAGGCGTGAAGCTCATTCGGTACCCAGATGCTGTCTTATTCCATAAGTGATCATATCCGGTTGTTACTATATGTTACCGAATTCAAAAATTAAATACCAATCAAATATTTTTTAGTAAGGGTAATCAATCATCCCAAAACCTGAATTAAAATACATTTTCAATCAACCAAAATTAATATAACTTTAATCGTAATTTAAACGTCATGAACCCGTTGGTTAATTTCTTACTTTGAAACTATTTTTTTGTTTACATTATAATTTTACATTTTCTTATAACTACAACAACACCTATATAATATGTTAACATGCTGAAAAAATTTTAAAAATATATTCGTGAATGGTCTATACAAATTTACGAGTATATTTTTATCTTAATTCATAAATAATATTCAATATCGTGATATTTTTAGGCGTAGGTCTAAACTATTTACATTACTTGGAAATTGATTTTAAAACGAGTCTTAATACGAAAAACAGGATTTAATAACGTTTATTTTTTGTTTAAATTAGGTTAATATCGGTACGAATACAATATCAGAAATACCGCGAGCGCGTATCCTTTTAAACAAACGCTTTTAATAATTTAAAAGGGTATGTTTGTAGGAGTACGGCTACGTTTTAAGTCCCTGTAAAAATACACAACCGTTATTCAGTTTATTTAAATGTGTATTTTTTTTTTTTTTGTAAACGTAAGTCGTTATAGTTATTACCAACTATACATGGCCATCCGGCAACAAATAACTATCAGAATGATCGAACAACGAGCAGGCGTGTTTTCGCAAGCACAGTCCACAATAACACGAGGGCAGCCTTATGTACTATCAAGATACTATTGGCCATTACTATTATGACTTTGTCACTATATGTATAGCCTCCGATTTCAGATAAGCTTACTCGTAAATTATCCTAGCGGTATTATTGAATTTGATTTAAATCTTTATTTTACATTGTTTTCGGGGGCCAGTCAGGCATGAGCATGCTAACCACTTAACAAGATCGGATCAAATAAATCATCAAGTGTACGTTTTTTCGGGCTCTCTTTTAGAACTGTATAAAAATACGGTCAGAAGAATGCGACTTCAATAACTAACTACGTATTGACTTAACTACGCGGATACCACTGCAGGGTTTATCGATGGCATGGCGTCGCATTTTCCGAAATGAAAAACCATAACCGAAATTGTACGGCAATAAACATAAATATCTATTTCCTATGTAATCTGTGAACGAGTGAATACATTTTAGCTATTTGAATGAATGGTCTAAGGAGTGCAAATAATGATGACAAGCTACGAAAAACTGTCTCTTGATCACTGTGTAGATGATATAAAACATGTTTTTAACAAGAAGTTTTAAACTTTACACCTACTAGTGTCTCAATTTCTGTTAATTTTAAAGATGTTGCGAATTTAAAATTGGTTATTTCAAAAATTATCTACGTGATTGCAAAATACCAAAAATTTCTGGCAATTTGTATTCACGCAAGTACTATCATCATCACAAATATAATATTGTGATAAAAGTTAAATTAAAGTGTTATGCACAGTATTGTATTCAACTATAATAATATTAAAATTGTTGGATTGTAAGTACGTAATACAAATATTATATGAAATCAAATTAAATTAAATTATATCAATATTTATCGGAGAGTTTTTTCGATTACATCATAAAAGCACTCATGATCATCTACCTGATTTGTCGTCCGTTGCCACTTTTATCTAGAGGGATAAGAAGCTTATAATAACATTATTTTTACAGAGTTAAAATACTTAACCATGATATTTTACGAGTACTCATTATTTTAAAAGCTCTATTTTTAATTTATAGTTTTGTTTTATTAAAATAATATTATATAGTTACACCAGGTACTGAGAAGTGTGTTTATTTATAAAGGTAATCTTAAGGTATTAAGTTTTCAAGTTCTTAGAATAACTCAGCGCAATAGGAATTAAAAACGTGAAAGCACGGCGAACTGCAAAGTTCACGTTAGTATGTGAGTGAACCTAACAACACTCGTGTCAGATGAAATAATAAATTCAGTCTGTAGCTGAAATTGTCGAAAGAGCACGAAGTAGGGATTATAACATATGTCATGTTGTTAGAGAATTAAATGATATAAATACTTAACTTAATCATCTTCTTTGCCTCGTGAATAATCAAAAATACTTTAATTATTATACCGTCTAGAGTAAATGGTTGATGATTATTCATAGGATAACACGTGTAACAAATATGAATTGGAAATTAAGTGGTAGACACGTATCACGTATAGAAAATAAATAAGGCAGAAAAATATTTCTACGAACACAATTAATGTTAAATTATTTATTTATCAATGGAATCTTATAAGATTTAAAACATTTAAAAGTAATCAAATGCTGACGACAGATTATTTTGGTAAATACAGATGTATTCAAAATTAAGAGAACACTCTTGGCCAAAAATCATAAAGAGAAAATGGTTAAAAAGATGATGGACGCAGCCAACTATAAAGCATAAAAATTAACAAATTTGTCAAAAAACAATTAGAATTAATTTTAACAAGTACATTTTTTTCACTATAATGAAGTTCACATTTTTCCCTTTCTTCCAAAATTTATTTATTTACATAATGTGTATATTTTATGTGCACAATAAAATTCAGACAATCAAAATTCTTAAACCATCTAATTTTTTATTTTTCTTATTTTTTACCACCTCCACATTGCAAGAAAATCCAATGTGAGATTTGGAAAATCATTAATTATTTTAAAGATAAAAATTAAAATCGAATAAAAATAATAGCGATTGTCAGAAACTTACACGCCATTTGCAAGTGATCAAACACCTTAGACGGCCAACGAGTCAGTAAAATAAGAAAAACAATGCAAGTACTTTGTTAATATTTATACAAAGTAACAGTGATTTGGAAAATAATTAATCATGGTAATATTATAATACCAATAGTTTTAAAATGTTCTAAAGTCTATTTTTCCCACAATGAACCTAATAAATATTGAAAATTTGTATTCACTATTTTTGTTACGGATTTCTAAAATTTGAAACATAAGTAAAATAAGCTCCGTTTTCAATAATATTTACAAGTACAATGAGTTATCACATTTAAATAATTTATTGAATCATACTTAGCTGAATGTTTTTAACCATAATCTATGGGTAGTAGTTAAATCAAAATTTGAGAGTAAAAATACAGATATATATTATTTGAGTATTATCAAGTTAAAGAATGCCAACAATCGTGAAAACATAGAAGACTAACATCCAAGTTATTTAACAGTATTTCATAACTTCTAAAGTTCTCTATTAAGGTTTACTTTAAAAGAAAAGAAAACTTTTTGAACTTTTACAATAACTCATACAAATAAATATTAAAGTTAGATTCCGAACCAATGAATCAGAAACATTAATCATTTAACACCAAATTATCGAAAGAAATAATACATAGTACATTAAAAACGTTTCTTAAGACCGTTTATTAAGAATGTGTTGATTAGTGATCAATATCAAAGATGTATGATGTTCTTAAAATACATTTCATTAATAAAATATAAAGCAGAATTGACATTTGAAATGAATAAAAAAAAATTCAGAATTTCGTCTTGGACGAAAGCAAAATATAAAAAAAAATACAAAATCATATAATTGGTATTACTTTATTGTTACGATTGATATCAAAAAAGTTTAATTTGTTGTTTAATCTCAACAGTGGGTAATTTCAACTAGGACTTAAGGCGAGCATTTCAATCGTATAAGACGAACAATAAAAGCACACCATACACAAGCACGATGAATTTATTTTTTCCACGCGTTTAAATTTAAATTAAGTGCTTTCGGCTTAGCGTGCGAGTCGATATTATGATGCTGCCGTTTTGCTTGAAATAACAATTCATAGGAGCTGTATAATATGTTACATGTTCAGCGACCGTTGCACCGAACCGTGAGGGGGTATACAACAAATGAACGCAATCGGAAAACAAAAGCGTCTCGCGTAAAATTAACAGCCGGGATAAAAAGCAATATTAAATGAACGAAACGTCGAATCTCACGCGTAAATCGTGCGCAAGCACCGAGCCAACCCCCGTCCGCCCGGTCCGCATCAAAGTCGCGAGATAAAAGGTCCCGCCGATCGGTCTACACATACCGCGGTAATAGCATCCAATACATCAACGTATCGGAATGGCCTATACAATGCGCCGTCCTATACGGTATATTATTCTTCTTATCATTATTATTGTTATCGCAGCGCTGCGGCGCGGCGATGAGCCGTCGACGGACGTGACGTCATATTATATAATATGCTTAGCGCTCGTACGAATCTCACGTGTACTATAGGGACTATCCTGTACGCAGGCCCGGCTCAAGGGGTAGGCGGTACAGGCCCACGCCTAGGGCGGCATTTTTCAGAGGCGGCATTTAACATTTATGTATACTAGATAATTTTTAAAAAGATTCCTAGTACCTGCTTATATTAAATCGTGTGTAGTGAAAAATAAAAATCAATAAAAAAATATAAAATTTGGTCAGTATGATACTATGATCGGACAAACATAAATGTGTGTTTACGCTTTTGGTCGACCGTCGACCGTAGCAAGTTGCGGTGTTCTCTTGACGGTTTTTAATCGGTTCTGTGAATCAGTTTTGTCTGGCACCGATAACGTGTTTTGTTGTTTTCAATTTTAACTCTTTCACAAAACGCACTGTTGACGAATATTATTGACTAAAAATAGGCACCAAATACCGACTGCCGTTTACAGATAAGTTAATTTTATTTTCATTTGCCTGCAGACTTTCATCAGAATTCAGAAGAACATTTGCCATTATTCAATCGAGAAAGAATTAGCCTATAATAATATAATATGGACATGGAAGAAGTTGTATCATATTTTCGCTAACGCAAAAGCAAGAAAAGTCAAGTTCTAATCTAATTCTATGTTAATATTTATATTGTATTTTTACTAACTTTTATATTATAAAACAACTATTTTTAAATTGTTTTGTTTTATTTAAATTGGTAGGGATTTACTCGTCTATAAATATATCAATTTAACCAATTGTTAACTTTATACAAATAAGTATAATGAACTCAGAATTAAATATATTTTAGTAGTTTATGTGAAAAAATATTTGATACACTATTTACATGTATAAGGGGCGGCAAAACTTAAGTTTGCCTAGGTGTGTAAAATTACTTGAGCCGCGCCTGCCTGTACGCGTAACATACGAATCGCCGATGGTCGTGGTCGCACATACTTTGTGCACTAAAATGCATTATACTCGTGTTGTACGAAATCGGCGCGGTCTTCGAGTGGCGGCCAAGTTAAGCAATGAGACGATAAACCGATGGTTAAAGCCAAACACGTTTTTAACGTTTTAAATTATAAGGTCTTTGTCCGCTATCGACGAGCTTAGCGTTTGTGCTGATTTCCCGGAATTTTATCCTCGATGTGTTCTCTAATGAGAGGCCTGAAGGATTTGTTTAGCGGGACCGAAAACGTTCGTGGTGGGCGAATGCTGTTTTAGAGACGGTGTTTGCGCGCAGATCCGAGTGAAAATTATGATTGGAAACGCGGAAGGGCGCACACCCGTCATTTAACGGAGCATCGTTAATTGGAATAACTGAGTTGTTAAGTTATAATGTCTGGCGGCATCCAGTGTATTTGAATACCGTAAGATTGATAATGATACAATTCTTCGTCGTCCGGTTCGGTTTTAGTGATCAGATTATAACTTTTTTCGGGGCTACAAATAATTACACCGTTTATCCAAAACGAGTGGCGGGTCAAAAAAGTCAAAGACTTTTGGTACAAAACGTACAGATCGTTAAATGGGGAGGAGGGGGGGGGGTTTAAACGTTCATGTCCGTGAGATGATGAAATCATATTGTAATCTAATCTACGTGGCACGGTATACGACGCGGGACGAGTGTTGAAATAATTATTTGTCCTATAGGCATATTTGTACGAAATGATAATTAATTTGTACAAACAGTTGGTTACGTGTTGTGTACGTGGAACATTTTGTTATTCGTACGTGGATGATTTGAACAGCCGGGAAGTAATAGAACGTCACGGCGATTAATTGTAATGCTTGTAAAATATACGATGCAAGTACAACCGGAATGGATAGCCTATGAATCTTGTGAGTTTACCAGAACGTTGTTTCCGCGCCTCTATTCTATAAAAATAAAAATGCTTCGTTCCCGTGGAATGACCGTCGGATAGGCGTAGAGACTCGAATATTGAAAGCAGATTTATAGTACAATTGGTCGCCGTAGCCCATAATCATCAATTGCCGCCGATCGACAGTCACCTATTACGCGTTTCCGCGTCGACACGCCGACCATCGCATTAAGGGAATTATAATAAAACAATACTCGCAGCGTTATATTATTTTATTATAAACGTATACAAACAACGATGTTTTCACAACTGCAATATCTGATAAGAACAAGTATAAATAATAATATGTGAAATAAAGCCATTGTTATTATTATTATTATTATTACTATTTTTTTTTTACTTAACATCACGATGATTATGACAGATATTTACATTTATTTTTTCAGTACCGAACGTGCATAAAATATACACAAAATGAACAAAACTCCTAGGTCGGGTGTGACACCTGGTTTGGGTAAGATATAGATTTCTTGAAAAAACGATTCTCAGTGAACGATCAGTTCTGCAGATGGTCGATATCGTAGATCCAAATGTCTTGATGAGGTAGGTTGAACTTTAAATGTTCTAACTTCCGCAAAAATTATAATATCGATAATATATATATATATATATATAAGTATGTTCTGAGTCGATACGGTTAACATTTATAGAGTAACAACAAAATAAAGAAATTCTTATGAAACATCTTGCATACACAAAATTTAAACAAGTGGATAACAGTGCGTGACTGTATAGTCGGTGCAGGATTCTCGACTGCGGTTGAAGTTTTGTGAAACTTTTTCTGTTTTTCTCGGAAAACTGTTATGTAATATATTTTGAACACACACACACACAAACAGCATAAATTTACTAATGTGTACCTAATCGATATTAATATAATGAAAAGATTTCAAAATTTTGATTTTAAATCAAATTTCAAAAATAATTTTTTTGGCGACACACATCACGGTAAGACGTGACACACCAGTTGCGAACTACGGCTATAAGGTTTGGTAGTCGAAATAATCATCGTATAATCAATAAATTACGAGTTGCAAGTCATTAGACAATATTTGAAGAAGAAAACCCAAAAATAATAGATATAAAAATTCTCTTAAATCCATGTTATAATAATATTAAACGTAATTTATTGACGCTGCACAAGATATACTCGTGCAGTTTTAATTATATTTTATTTTAAATGATAACTATAATAAATATTCTTTGACTTTCATTAAGTAAGTGACTTTCCTGATACTTAGTACATCTTTATCGAAACACAAAATATTCGTTTGAATATTTTTTAAATTTAGATTTAGCGAATTAATTTATAGGGTTTGAAAATGTAGCTCACTTGTATTTTCAAAGAGCCAAACAACTACTTTAGGTAACTAAATTAAATTATTAAATTATAATATCAAGTGCCCATATTTACGTTGTTCAGTCACATATATTATATTATATCATTATACAACGAGGTAATGTTATTATAACGTCACGATCATTAAATTGTTCATGGAAAATGTATTTAAACAACTAAGAAAATACTAAATAAATGTATGTATATACGATTAAAATAACATTTGACTCTTAAATGAAAATTAACACAACTGGAAAATGATTTAGAGTTGCTACACTAATTAATAAATATAGAATTTGGCAGAATATCAAATTAATGGTACGTTTAAAGTTCTTATTATACAAATAAAAAGGTCGTTGTTAAGTTTTCTGTTTTAGTATTTTTAGTATTTTTACTATTTGAGTTTTATAAAAAAATTATACGTTATTCAAATCCTACCAATACTATAAATAATTGAACACGTAAAAAAAAATATCAAATATTAAGTAAACATTCCGAATGATGTTTTGTTATAATATAAATAATTTAGGATTACAAAATATAATTTCATTTAAAATAAACCAAAGTGAAATGATATAAAAACAAACGTTAAAATGTATTAGTAAGCCTCAAATGTATATAACTTGAATATAAATAAAATTATTTAAAATTAAATTTTATTAGAACAATTTGGTTTAGTATTCAGTATGGTCCAAAATATTAAATTTTATTGAAATATCTAATGTAATTGGGCTACGAATTATTTTTGTTTGCAAATCATTATGTATTTAAATTGTATCAAATATTTTTAAGGTCACTAATTTACTTATCAGATAAGTGCAATCAAACTGTATAACATTATATAAATGTATAATACAAAACTCTAAAAATATTTATTTAATGTTTTTAACATTCTTCGGTATAATATTGAATGATTAAATAGGCTAAAAATTATATTGCAATTAAAAAATAAACATTCTTGATGTCAATAAAGATAAAAATTATCAACAGTTTTTAACCGACCACTATCCATTTAAAAAAATATATAGAAAATAGTTATAATTTCTAAAACACCTAATTTAAATAAAATTAGATTAATTTGAAACTTATTGTGTTTTGCTTTAATACAGAAATATATTGTTCATTTAGTTATTAATCAAATGTTTCTAGTGTTTTCAAATTCACAAGTATAATAAATATTATTTTTTCAACCAGTTATAAATTATAAGCCTTTTTTTTCTGAACTGAACGAAGCGAAGCTTTAAAAAACGTACTTGAAAAATCGACGAAAAAATGTGAACAAGCTCATCTATTAATAAAATAAACAAACCTTTATTATTTTCAATAACAGAAATTATAAGCGTTTAAAAACAATATAATATTTTTTATAAATTAGAAATACTTACTACTTCTAAATAGTGATATAAAATAATTTAATATTAATTCAATAGTTTTTTGTAGTTATGAAGTTTTCTCAAACTTATTCGAATCGCATACTAACGAACATAATTGATATTTTATTATTATAAGTTATAGTCGTATTTATTAAAATCAAAATTAAGCATGATATACTAAATAGTTTTACGAATGCATAATTGATAAAATGGAATATCATTTAAATTACATAAATATGTAATTGATAAGTGTAATTGATTGCTAACAATATGAAACCACATACCCAGGATAAAAACGAGTAAGGCAATACTTATTTGCATGATTTTTTCCTTAAAAAAAAAAAAAACAGTATTTTTTATTCATCACCGACGCGAGATTGTCAACAAGGATTAAATCTACAAAACTACACTCTGAGCTAATATTTGCACTGATAAACCCTCGTGGAGTTCGAACAACGATACATGTTGGTTATTAAATGTTTGAGGGTCGTGGCGAGTGTGAAGCATGGTAACAAAAAAATATATACATATATAATATGAGCTTGCCAAGTTTATTGAATTCGTAATTATTTTTCTTTTTGCATTTAAAAAGTTTAATTAATTTTCCCTCCTACCGTTGGTTGCACAATTTTCAACCGAGGACCACACGAATACTTCACTATTTTAATATTTACAAGCATCGACAATGAAAATGGTCCAATTACCTTTTGTTAGGTGTACAAACTGGGGTTTCGTCTGGTTATATTTTTTTGCTCTTATTTTCATTTCTCTTTGAAAATTATAAAGACGAGATGGGAATGTATAATAAGACCGTTTATCCTCGTCTGGGTACATGCCTTCATAGCATTATAATTTATAAATCTATCTCAGCTTTGCTACTGCTCATCATACAGTCTTTCAATCATTACCCATTTTACGAATACATAAAGTATAACGGGTCACTTTATTAATACATTGTATTCGGTGTTCCATTGTGTTGCGCTTACGAAATACATGCACTATACCTTGCTTGACATAATATTAATATATTATATTCGTCGTGAAGTAGTATCCCTTTAAAATATCAAACGAATTTAGTTTACATATATAGCGACGGACGATTATCGTTGTTCCCGTTACTGTATCAATACTATAACTGATGCAATGTTAGTATGATATTATTATTATTATTATTATTATTATTACGTATTCATTCAAGAGAAATATCTCACATAATGATAATAATAATAATAATAATAATGAGTTTTGTTAATTGAATTGTAAAACGTATACTTACAAATTACAATACTAATTATAACTTCATGCTTATATACAAGCATTGAACATATTCTTCTCGTCCTTATAGAATATAATATTGTACCGCAAAGAAAAAAAATATATAATTTTACATAATAATAACATGGTTATGCTTTTTCAACCAAAAAACAGTTCAGTTAAATCTGACGGGACCTAAACTTCTACCATCAAAATAGCAAACACATAATGCACGAACATTTTTATTTATTTATTTATGCGAGCTTTATTTTCAAAGCCTCCGGGGCCCAAACCATTCGACAGTGTTCACAAAGACCGATTTAAACGACGCATTCCTTATAGTTTATACCATTGCATACGTATTATTAGATCTTATTTGTCGAACCATCGGTCCGTACCTATATGAAATCGTCCAATGCACACGTTATACGATACGTGTTCTTCTTATCCGTTATCCTTTCGAAACATGTATTCATTAAAATAGAGAAAACACTGCTGAAAGCTGTTTTCTAGAAACAATACGATAATTTTATCGAATTTAGAGGATCTGATTTCTGTTGTCATTTTCCTTTTCTACCGATATGCTTTTATAAATATCAAGTATTTTCTTCTCACATTATTTACATTTACAACGTATTTTTATTAATATCGAACGTTTTTAACTGGCAACATTTACTCCTAACTTAATGCCACCGAGGCGCACCAGTCTCAAACTAGGTTGAAAATATACTACCAGATCGTCACCGTTTTATTTTAAATAAAAAAACGAATTCCCCGTTTTGTTTGAATAAGAAACATCACTTTGGAATATATTGCGAAGTTTGTGATAAAAACAAAGAGGTTATGTAGTATCTTTGCTGCTATTTTTTATCTTTATTTATCACATACATAGTAAAACGAAGAAAGTTTATTTTCTCTAAGCGAAAAAAAAATTACACCCTAGATAATATAACAATACTAACAAACTTAATACAAACTTTATAATAAAATATTTCGAATATATTTTTATAAATTAAAGGTCGTATAAAACAATTAAAAGTAAATAAAGCTCACTCATTTCGAATGCCCGTATAATATGGCGTCACTACTTAAATATTTTGAGTTCCATGTTCAAAAACGTATATACATACATAATCAAAATCAAATATTATAATTTATTCACGACAATATTACCATAGTTAATAATATAAGACATGGATCATATTTTTTTTTGTTGTTTCTTTATTTTAAATGCTTAACATATTACGTGTTCATACTTCATACAAGTGGCCTCGCTCATTATATTAACTTACTACAAAAAGCCCTATATAGCTCATTATTGTAAATATGCAAACTTAGATTTCATTTAGGTTTTGATATAAAATTTTTATGAAATACAATAAAATAAAATATTTTGCATCCTTTACACCTGCAAGTTCAATATTTTAGGTAAATAAAAATTAATGTATAAAAACGAAATTGATAAAACAAAATATGTCACATGTTAAAATAATCAAAATGCTTTAAATTATTTAAATTAAATTTCATAAAATTAAACGAGTTCGTGACAGTAGAAATATTTAAAAACATGAAAATTTTAACACAAAATTAGAAAATATTCAAAAACTTTTGTTACTCTCAACTTTAAAACTAAAGAATGTTAAGTACGATACAGAGGACTATATTTTACTAACGTAAAAACATTATAAGTATTATATTATATTGTCCAACGTAAATATTGTATATTACACATCATATCCACCCTAACAAAATGTACTTCTCTAAATTAAACGAGCAATTTTTTTTTAATTATTAGATAGTCGTGGATTTTGAATTGAATATTGGCAAATATTTACAATACCTACCTTAAATGCTTTGAGAAAATTATAATTTGAACATTATTGATTCGTTCAAATGAAAATGGTTTAACGTTCAGATTAATTGCACTATACACCACTAATTATAGGTAGTAAATAATTATAAAGAATAGGTATTCTACATAAAAAAATGTGCAGAAAAAATATCAAAATATGTTTTAAATAATGTCATTTAAACTTCCGTGCGTTGAAATATAACATGTAACACAACATCCGTTTATTACGTCATTGCGTGTGTCGATAACTGGATGAGAGGAAGTATGAGGCAGGTATGGTGGCCAAGTAAATCGTGTGGGTGTGTGCGTGTGCGTGTGTGTACGTGCGCGTGAGTGTGTTTGTGTATATGTGTGTATGAGTGTTGTATATGAGTGTGTGTACGGTTGGTTTGGCACAAGCTTTTCAAAATAGAGTCGTACAAACGTGATGCATAATAACCATACATTACGTTTATTTTGTAAGAAGGTGACCGTATATATTCATACACCAGCGCCGTCGATGAGACTATTCACTTGCAGTTACCGTAGAAACTTGAACGTCCCTATGGGTATGCAAATTTACCGGTGCGCAAATCCACGTGTCGATGGGAAATACCGGTGCAGGTCAAACTTCAACAATTTTAAATCGTTCTTTCATTCCAATTTCAGACCCTAAAATCAATATTATGCAGTGTGTCTGTATGACGTTTCAGATTTAAATCGGACTTATTATTCTTATTCGCCATTTCCCCGATATATAACTATATAAACAAGACATTCGTCATTCGATAAGATCCGTCCAACTCGTTCGCTCTATAACATTTTTAAAACTTTATTTATTATTTACTTTCAATAACAATAATAAAACTATCAATGTGTAATGGATATGGTGTATATTATTATTTACATTTTGGTTATCATACCCATTGGAGTAATATCAAAATATTAGTATACTAACAAAAATATCATCTAAAATAGTATTATGAAGAACTATAGAAAGTCATATTTCAAGAGTGCGAGGAACAAAAAATAAATAAATATAAAAGTGTTTGGTTCATGCATCGGATTTACAATAGTGTTTTCGTATCTTTTTTTTTATAAACGCTCTTTTGGGTACCGAATCTCCACCATAATTTTCGTGCAAATACTTTTTACTTTTTTAGATAAAAAATTGAACTCCGATGGTATTTAAAAAAGGTTATTCTCAGTAGTTCTTCTAAACTTCAAGAAGAATTGAATGAGAGTGCGTAAATCAATGGCTTATGGTTTCAGAATATTATGCAACACTAACCAGCCCTAAACTATTTTCTCTAATGTTGAATATGGGAAAATGTGGTCCAGGAAATGTTTTTATAAAGGTATTAAAGCTTGAACTATGGAAACATTTATTATTTTCACGAATATTGACAATTCGTATATTTTCTTTTTAATACTTCACGTATTCAATACATATACGAGTATATATTTTATATGCTATACCATAACCTTCTCTCAGAAACGTTTATTGTATATGATGATTTATTAATGCATTCGTCTTTATACAAATAAATACGATGAACAAAGAATCTAAGAGTGTGGAATGTAAGAGACTTACACTTGGGAGTAATATCATATTATTGGCAGTATCGGCAATTTTTATTCCTACACTTCTTTGTCATATAATATGACTATTAGTAGTCGAAAATAATCTCTTATTAGTTAGACGCATTATAAAATAATTATGGGTAATCATAATACGAATTTATCTATGTTACCAGTTTTTTTTTAGAATTTATTGATGGTATGTATAATGTGGAACGGGTGTCCGTACCGGTGTGGTGTTGTAAAACACCAAAAAAAAAAGAAACAAAAGTTACACCGACTCAATGGTCTGAGTCTCACTAATTTTATTATGTACGCCGGTAAAACAAAAAAACAAGTGATCAAAAATCAAAAAAAAATAACGGCACAGAAAAACCATATATGCATTCGAAAATCACAATTATTGTCGTATTTCTCGATATGGTGTGTCGAGTCGGACGGTTGTTGCGCGAGAGCGAGTTGCGGGAGGTAACGGCCGTCACCACGACATTTCCAACGTCCCCTTCCTATGATGGATGGGAACCCGGTTATCGCGTTGACGGTGCGTTCCGCGGTCTGGTGGTTTATTAGAGAAGATGATTACGGTCGTCGACAGTCGTCGTGATAACGACTGCCGTGCGGACCGCGTCATGTACAATCCGTTAACAATTATTTTTCGATTAAGCGTCTGCTAATAAATGAACAATTAAATCTTATTGCCGCTTAAATGAATTAATAAATAAAATTATTAATTGTTTTCACAAATTGTAATTAATGGAATCGCTTCGCTTTCGAGATTTTAAATTATATTAAATTATAACTTGTTATTTGAATTAATTTCTAATTTTTATGAAATTATTTTTTACTTGGTAATTTAAAATTTAATTTTGGTATCATTAAATGCAATATACTTTAAAAGTATAAAAATATATTAAGTTTATATTTAAATATATTATAGTATGACGACCATAAAATGAAAAGAAACAAAAAGTATATTTCTCTAGAAATACATAAAACATGAATTATGAAACGCATCGTTTTATCGTTTGTATCGTATTATTCAATAGATTTGATAAATGTTCAAAATTACTTTATTTAAAACATCAAGCGACCCAAGAAATTTACTCAAAAACGATACCTTTCTTTTGTACCTATACAAAAAACGAAATACTATTATTTAAATTTCAAGAACAAGACTATCTGCTAAACAATTTTGAATAGTTTTCCTTTTTTTTGAAGAAGAAAAAGTAATGTGTATAACAGCCTTTTAGAATAAATATTTCTAACGGTTTAAAGGTGTTTAAATAATGTTAGCTGTGTGGGAAAAATTACGCAAATGCATATGTAACATATTATACCTTTATACCTACAACATTTTATTTTTAAGGGTTATTTTTGTTTGTTTGATTATAATTTATTTTATTATTACTTTCTCTTCATTTTATTTTATACAAACATAATCTTTTATCCTACTCGTAAATATACTTTTTATTACATTAACGATATATATATATATATATATATATATATATATATATATACTAGTATTCACAGATCACACACGAGTATACAAGCTCTCATCATCTTATTGATATATTTTTTACCTATGTTCGTAATCTTTATTTGATATAACATATTTTAGGTTTCCAATAAACTATTTTGTTATAAAAGATTCTGTCAAAATTAAATAACTATTTAGTAATTAAGTTAATGCTGGGATATAATTTAACATACAATTGATGATTTCCAATCAAAATGGGAAGGCTTTCATATTATTTAGAAGTACATTTCCCACATCATCCTACATTAGTCAAATGATAGGACTTAATAGTCACGTACTTAAATCGCGTTACCTACTAACTAAAGCCTAATGACCAAATTGAAGTCATATAAAGTTGAAATGTTGAATTAATAATTATTATATGTGATTAATTATCCTAATGCAATTATTTAAAGAAACGTGTTTAATTTATTCAGCAACACCAATGAATTTGAATTTAAATTCAGGAATAATTAATACATTTAAATATTTAATGAATTACTTAGGTGTAAACAGTAAATTATCTAATAAAATATTTTTACTGTTTTAGATTTTGAAAATGGCAGAAATGTATAAAGTTGATCTTGCGATTATATATTGTCTTTTATAGTAATGTTTGTAATCACTTGTAGATTCTGAACGCAGCGAGAAATGTATTGGTTTTACAATGATGGTTTCTTTTCTGTAATCCAACTTTCGAGGATTAAATCTAAACAAAAAGTTTCATTCGACTTATTTTTTAAATCGTAAATCGGACACGAATGGTACTTCAAATAGGTTATTTTTTTATCCCCCCTGTAGTTTTACTAAGCGTAAAGAAATAATGAAAACAATCTTTCACCCTGCAACAATTTGTTTTTTTTTTATATAAAATGAGTGATCTCGTGTTTACGTCTTGAAAACTTTATGCAAGAATAACTATATTACAAACATTATGTTAAAAAATCAAAAGATTTGTTTAAGTCAACTCGTTTATATTTTATTGACTTGAATAAACAAATTTATATATTACGACAAACTTAATGTTTTCCACAAATATTTTTTTCTCTTATTTATTTCTATGGTACAACAATATATACTATATACATTACACCGAATTGACCTCAGAATTGTATATTTAATGGATTGATTGGCCTTTACTTTAAACTTTAAATACATAAAATGACCAGAACAGAAACTAATGAATACTATTGTATTATACTATTGTAGTGAAATTCAATATTCATCGAACCGGTTTTCTTTAATATTTGTTCAGAATCTAATTACAGTGCATTTTTAAAAATTTGCTACTATACTTACCGTGTATACTGTTCTGGTAGGTACAATTTACAGTGCCTGTTTTGAAGATTCGAAATGTCAGCGAGAAACCTTTAAAAATTTAAAATAATATAGTACCTAAGAACAATGTTTTGCTTCGTCGGGGGTTGGATTCATTGGAATTCAATAATTCATCGTTTCTATCGAATGTATACCGAAAGATAATAATACAGTAAAACTTTAACACGTCCATCGTAGTTCCACCACATGAGCTTCAAAATGTTTATTCCGCCCTGCGTGTCCATGCCCATCAACCGGATTCTGTCTATAAGGCTCGAGACGCCGATTCATTCAGTAATTATGTGCACGAACAACTTTTTAAACATAAAAGTGTATCAATATTTTTTTCTCGTCCAAGCCGTTTTGCCATATTTAAACTAGCATATAAAGCAAACAGTGTAATGTATATCAGCTATATTATGATTTATGTCCCAGTTGTTCGTGAGATATTATTATGTTATGTTTCTCATGAACGTAACTTCTATATGGTCTAATACTAACTTAAAATATTCTACACAGCGACAGTAATAATATCTTACGGAGGAAAAGTTTTTGAAGTCTTGAGCTACCACTTAAAAATTTATATTCCAAACCAATTTAAATCGTTTTTATATAAATTACCGGTGTGGAACATTAAAGTACCTCGATATTCATCCCAAAAGACCCTGATACATTTAACACTTGATAAGATACAGTGAGTTTGTGAAAAATCAATTATTGTAAACTATAATAGTGTTATTAAACTTAATTTATACTCAACTCTTATACAATAAAATTATTATAACCAATATTGTAATCATTAAATATGCTTCTTACTTATATACTATAAGTATTGTTATTCGTTAAAAAAAAATTCATCACATCCTAACCCAATTTAAATAAATAATATTTTTAAGTACGGGTACTCACGATATCCGCACGACACTTATTTTGTCAATTAAATATAAATAAAATAAATTGTATCAAAGTTGTGAGGCAAATATTGAATTGGTTTTCCTTGTATGTATTATGTGACCCCCTGGCATGTCTGACAAATTCCCCGTGGGTCATGGCCAGTCTTAAAAGAAAAATATTTCGGAAGCTCTAGGAAAAATAATATCGGTTATCGAATGAACAATAAACGAACTTCTCTTTTTACTCTTAAATTATTTTTAAACTGCCATGGATTTGTTTAACTAATTTAAATAACTAATTTTGTATGTTAGTTATATTAATTTATTAATACAATTTTAATATGTGTAAAATTACAGTTTGTATTAAATAGTTTTTTTTACAGAAATTAATATTTCTCTCATAGTTTACTCACACATAAAAAAAAATAAAAAATAAATACAAAAAGTGCGTGTATATAAGTACGTACAGATATACGGGCCGGTGTGTTCACTGGAATCAGTCATATCTTGTTTCTCACGTAATGCAAGGCGATATTATATTATAATTATGGACATTTCACCACAGCAATAATAAACCTTTGCGTTAGCTGAACAATTTTTCCAAACGAAACCTTGCGTATTATTATAACTATATTTAATCATAAATCTTGATCAAAACAAATTTTAACAATAATATTAAAACAAATTCTCATGTTACCGTATATTAAGTACCTACATTATATAATGGGACAGTAATTATTGTAACTTATTTAATTCCATGATTAAATTACAACGGTAAAAATTTAAAACTAGAAAAACTAGATGTAGAGCACTTTTAATAGAGTTTAGAGTCCAAAGATGGTGAATATTTTTACACAATTTACTACGACTAATAAATAGTTCGTAAACGCATCAGTCATTAAATTATGGTTAAACAATTTTAAAATTTGGTTTATATATTCTGCGTGCACCACACATTTTGGGTAACAATAAGCGTGTTTCTCACCTCTCTATAAAATTCCAAAAATTACTTCTCTACTTATAATAAATGTAATGAAGTTCAATATAATATTAAATAGTATTCATTAGATGAATAGTATTATAATAAGTTGAGTTTAAAATTGAAGAACAAAAATTGGACTGACAAAAAATAAGTACAGTTTTAATAATTCTTGTTTGTTCAACACGCATAATATTCACTACAATTTAACTCTCATTATATTTCGTAAGAAATAATATAATATAATGATGACCTATATTTACTATACATTTTAATTAATTTATTGTTTTATAAGTAAACAAATTTAATAATTTATCAATTGTTTGTACATACTTAAAAATAAACTTTTTATTTATTTTTTATTTACTGTTAAATAAGATTCAGCGTATAGCTTCATCGTTTTAATTATATAATAGTTGGTATATCAATTTGTATTTTGTTATGTTTCACAGGCTTATTGGAACTCCAAGGAATCGGTTTCCGAGCTCAATGAGTTTACTTAAGTTAAAACTAATAATCCGGGTATCGACAATATAAATTCTAAGTCTAAAGATGATACCTCGTAATACAAACCAATTCTTATGTGTACACTACTATTTCGTATGTTTATTTTAATAACCAGTTTAATCTTCGGATTCTCAGCACGGGCATAAATTAAATAATCATATGGCTTTTCAAGTTTTCTCGTAGTATTATATAACCCTTGTATCAGTACTATCTTACAAGCAACACACTACTACAAGTATAATCAAAACTAAAACCAAAATATAAAATGTTAAAAAAGTATAACCGAAATATATGTTTATTTAACACTTGTGTACTACATTGATATAAAAACACAAAAAAAATTTACCAAACTCATCTCACTATAATAAATAAATAATTATAAGTCCTCGTTTAATATAATAACATTTTGTCTTTGAGCTACGGTATATGATTTGCAATTACGTGTCCACGATTTTCGTGATATACGATTTAAATATATCAACAATATTTTTCAACGTAAACTGTCGAAGTCGAAGAACTGATTATCCTCAAAACAATGAGTTGATTTCAACCAGACCATACCGTTTATTGCATCCAAACTGTAAACGCCGTACAACACGATTGAAATTTAAACGTTGAACATGTTGAACTTATCCATGTATGACGCGTGTATAGTATTGTATTAACAATCGTATTGATCCGATAGGGTCTAAGCCTAAACTCAAAGGTTTGTTAAAGGACGCATTGCGAGATCCAGATGTGCCGTGAACCATCTGGGAAATACTGTTGAAAGATCAGTGGTGCAGGACTCCAACAATCTTATAAATATGATTTTTCTAGCATTTTTACGTGTTAACGCGATGATTTTTACTGTTGATCTTTATCGACGATTCGTCAAAGCGTACATTTTTCCCCGCGGAAAATTGTAATTTCTACTGTTAATGATTTATACGAGTATATATATAATAAAATACGCAACGATGTAAAATCGTGTAGTGCAATTGCGAATTTTGTGACCAAAAATGTGTTGGTGCAAAGTTCCACATTCGAAGTGTGCAATTAATTGGATTTAAATCAATTAATAGATAAAGAGGATTTAAGTACAACATAAGTATTTAAACATTAAGCACACATCCGGTTTCTTAATTTGTATTTGGTTCACTAGAAGTGACGTTTTGAATAAGTCACTATTATACTCATTTATTGCAAATGATAGATTCAATTCAAGAGATTCATCAGACTGCTGTACGTCATCGGACGTTTCAATTTTAATTACACATGTTACTATAAATGCACATTAATTTTTGAGTACGTAGGTGCACGCGCGCGTTGTGTACATATTTATTATCAAATAATACAAATGTATGTACATTACCAAAGACGGAAGTGATTGATTCCTCGTATCAACTTATACCTGATATATTATTTTATGAGCATCATTTTACAATATTTTATCGTGTATTTATTAATTATAGTTACCATACGCTAAAAGTATTAATTTACTTCTAAACAGGTCTATACAGGGCTAAATATCAATCAAAAGAATACTTTACCGCTGGTCTGTCTGTCCAATATTCAACAATTATTCTGATAAAAATAAAATAAAACAACATTTCCATTACTAAACGTACTTACGTCTGCATTGGAATAACATAAGAATAAATAAAAAATTAAAAACTAAATCGCACAAACTTTTATACCTTGAGTTTCTTCGCGGACCTCGATTACGAAAACAAAATATTCTCAATAAATCTATGAACGAAAGAAATATTGAAAATTTTTTTTTTAATTGTTTTTTAATCTAGAAATTGTTCATGTTTACAATTAATCTCGAAAACTATGTGTACATATTATAGGCGATTATATAAGCATACCAGAATTAAGAAATAACAGGATGTGGCCATTATGACAGTAAGAGATTGAGAGGCAAGTATCTTGAACATTTAATGCATCTTTACATTCTGGTTATTCGATCTTGCTGATAAGTGATAATTAATTAATATAGTTTAAAGCACTCCAATAGTCTTATTCCTAATATTATAAAATAGTTTTAAAATAATCAATTTAAAATAATATGAATTAAAACATTCAAAATACAAAAATTAAAACAAAAATTAATCGATAATAACAGTTGAATATATTTTTTTTAAAGTTAAAAACACTTTTGAAACTTTCTATAAAAACTTCCGGTTTCTTGATTTAAAAATAGTTTTTTTTTTTATTGTTATCACAAGTAAGCAAAAAAGTTACAAATAAAAGAACAAATAAGTAGAAAATAAATAATAATCATTAATATTTGAATCATGAATTAAGAATTTAAGATTGAATACCAGTTTTGTAATGATAAAGTAATTTCATCGCTTTTGCTGAATGTTTTAAAAAGTAACAAAATAATTAAAATAAATCCTATAGATACCTATAGATATATATTCTCAGACAATAATTATAAATATTCGTTGATTGGAACTTTCATGAATTATAAAATATTAGTTTTCATGTCGATACAAATCGATCGGTTTCTGGACATTAGATTCGATAGCTTTCGGTAAGTTTTTTTTATCAAATTTAAGTTCATATATAGGTTCAAAAGAAAAAGTTCATTTTTATCAAGCTCTAAATGCATGAACTGTTGAAAACTTTGGATGTAAATCAACTGAACGCAAAGGGTTTTGCGGAGAAAAAAAGTTGTGATACCAATATATTTTCCACATTTTCACCAGAATCTAAAATCTATCGTGCGCATAAATCATAATGGTACCACACAACAGTTATAATTATGCTGCGTACAACGTTTGGTGATTATGGTAATAATAATATTATATTTAATATGAGCAAAACGCGTAATGACCTTGATAGTTATATTATGGTGTACATTATTTCATTTTAACATTGCGTTTACCAACTGCTTTGAGCGCTACGGATCGTTTTCCCTATATTAACAGTAATACTACTATTCGGAATAGATACTCGGAACTAAACGTTACATTCCTAGTATCTCCTAGGACTTTGGTACACCGATACTGAGCCATAGTAACACCCACGGGGCATCGGCTCTCACCACAAAGCACGAACTCTGAATATCCTACAACAAAACTCAAACGGACTGAGACAAAGTTCACGAATTTACTGAACCATAATCATGAGATTATGACGAAACGGCCAACGGGTAATACTTAAGGTGCTACCGACCAAACTTATGAACCTAATCCGCCATCCGGAATGGACTCTGATACTAATATGGGCTGGCTTCTGCTGGACAAAATGTACTGATTTTATGAATGTCGGTTTTTTTTGCCCAGAAGAGTTTGCTACGAAAAAGACGGCGTGATGCAAAAACCAATTTTTTTCCACCAGAAATTCGTCTCCATGGTCCTCTCCGCTAATTATTAATAGAGCATGCATTGTCTCCGTCTTACAAACGTACAGCATATAGGCGCATAGCAAATCTGCGTTCGGCAGAATCAAATCGTATGTAGTTAGCTTAAATATTAGAGTAAACTGATCTATTATCGAACTTAAAGGGGAGAACATTATCTGTGTTTTTTCGTGGGTTTTTTACGATATTTTAATTTTCAAGCTAGATGCAAGCCTTTTAAAGTTGTAATATATGATATAAATATAACTAGTTTGAAAATCACAAAATTTGTTTTGCTGAACGCAGCTTTGGTATGTTGTACGTTTGTAAGAAAGACAACGCATATGACTCTTTGGAGGTACCGACATTTGAAGCAACTTTTGGTGGCAATTTCAGTCCTGGCGTAACTTGTCGTGAATGTAGTACAAACTCTGAAACTTGATTATGACGGTCCCACACAAGTCCATAAAAGGCACAGGTACAAGGTTTGCGATATCAAATAATTATATAGTCGTCCGAGAAGTGGTTATTCTGACAGAATTATGTTTAAAATGTTAATCCCAAATCTAAACACGAAGAATTAAAATCGAATATATCTTGTCGAATAATATACGATGATTTATGTATAATATTATATGCTTCCTATTTTACAGAAAATAAATTGATTTTTCATGTGAAAATTAATGTTATTTATTTTTTTAGTTCGACGAGATTTTGCTAAATTAAGCATTATGACTGGACAATTATGTATACATTATTATATAATATATTATTTATAATTAAAAATTTTAAATTTAAATTCGAGTATTTGTATGCAATACACAATAGGATAACAATACTTATAATGATGATAATAACAACAACTGATGTTCAAAAGACAGTGACAAGGTTGAATATAATTTCTTGATAATATTGATACCTAACTGATAAGTGTAGATTATTATAAATAGAGATATCGCTGTTGTATTTATAAAAATTTAATTTTTAAAATTAAAGATATTTATTTTATGAAGAAGAAATTATTAGTGGATTATATAATTAATGAGAAATATATTTTTTTCTATTTTCCTTTATTTTTTGTTGTACAATCTGTGAAAATATTTTTGCAATAAGTACAAGTGAGAAAAGTTGTTAACAATATTTAAAAAAAAGTAACCATGAAGACAATAGTCATGATCGAAGAAGCCAACCGTTGTTGAGACTTCGGGGTGAGTAGAGAAATATTTATTGAATATTGATAACAATTTTTCTATTGTGGAAATAATATATTGGTTGTATTCAGAACCAGAAATTACATTTGCATAAGAAGAGATATTGGACCTAGGTTTAGAATTTATATTTATAATTGGAGGATATGAAGTTTTAGATTTCTGCGAAGTGCGACGAAGAAAATTAATTTCAATATGGAACAAGTTTAATACGTACCATAACAGCACTAACACATTACGCAATTAAATGCACTGTATACTTCTGAAGATTGAATCCAAAAACGTAGCGAAAAAGTTTTTTTTTTTTCAGGGTGGATAATTATTGTGTTCGGTTGTTTAATCGTGATACATTTTATTGCGAACAAAATAATCCCATTTATAACATTTTTTTACGAATTGGAGATAGGAGCTGTTAAGTTATTATAATTAATGGATGAATGTTAGAAAAAAGTTCGCTGCGCTATAATTGAACCTACCTGACCACAAAAACGACAGACATAACGGATCTAACATATTATATACGTATAAATACGTGAAAAAATGTATGATTATCAATTATATCTGTATTTATTTATGTAAATTCAAACATCTGAAATCCTTAAAAAAAAAATAATAATAATAATAAATAAAAAAAGTAATTAAATTTACCTTTAAAAAAGATTTGTTGACTATACATAAATATTACGTTGCACAGATGTTATACGCTTCGTATACATAGTTAATCCCAATGCATGCACCAACCTTAAGTTATCATATTTATATCCGAAACCAATTTTGTATTACAAGAATAATATTTTTATTAGACAGGATAATTCTGTGGATTTCACCGTTTTTCCGAGAAAATCAAAAAGATGTGAACTTCAAGAATATTTTTTTTCACCGTCAGCTGGCATTTTTCACGCTTAGAATGTTTTTAATCAACCTTTAAAATTATTTTTTGATTACGAATGTAAAAAAATAAAAATATTAAAACAATATTGCATTTAGAAAAATAATCATTTTATGAAATCCCTTCGGTACCTGTTTCACAACGATGATTTATATTCGAGATTGAAAAAAATAAGATGACGTGTTCTGGTTTTTCTTTCACTCTTTCTTCTTTAATTCGACCAACCGCAATATTTCACATCGTTGATGGGCCAAGTCCTCAGGGGTATAGAGCGATGGAGGTAAACGTGCCAGTAGTCAGATTAGTTTGTCAGGACGGCACCGGAACTTTTCTTATTTAGTGTCCTCGAGACGATGCTGTATTTTATTGTGCGTACTGCTACCAGCTGAAACCAATTTGGATAATAATATTAATTCGCTCGCACAAACTCAAGACGAGCTTCCGTTTTACCGACCCGCCTGCATGACAGTACGTTTCTAGTTGTAATGTTCGTATACTTATACTTATTTCAATGCTGTTCCACTAGTCTTTGCCAAACCCTACCTAATAAGTTAACATTCTTCATATTTTTTTTTTTTTATCAAAGACGTCATTAAAATTGCTTTATAATCATTGTACGATACGTCGACTTTTTATCATTTGCCATTTAAAATCTGAATATAATCATTATTCATTAATTCATATATTATTATACAAATGTTAGAGTCATAGTAAATAAATTAAAAATGAGTTTATAAAGTTATTTTCAGTTGTATAAGGAATACGTATAACTCATTTGACTAAGACAATATAATATAAATAATAATGTAGTATATATAATTTTCATTTACAAAGTATAAAAATGCAATAAATAAATGTGCTTGAGGCTTGAGCTTTAATTCTCTTTAGCGTATTCTAAACTCCTGAAGTATAAATTTGTTTTTGTTTTAATTAAATTAATATATTTACATAGAATTTTTGTTTGGGGCATTTATTATGTAACTCTCACATCACGAAAACGTATACAACATGTCTATATATTTTAATAATATAATTCATGTACCGAGATAGCACTTGTTTTTTTACGAACACATTTTACACTCGGGAAATATTGTATTATTTATTATTAATATCATTGATACTAAAAATATTTTTTACATAATGACTAAATTATGTTTTAGATATTTTACTATAGAATTATAATATCGTGAATCATTAGATAAAAACTTTTTTGTTACGTTAATCGTAAATATTCACATTAAACGTGATAATATTTTTGCATACAGTTTTGACATATATTTTGTCTTACGATAATCAAAATCAAAACCATTGCAATACAGTAAAAACGTAATCTTAATTTTATATTTAATTCTTAGTGTATCCATATCTAATACATTTAAACTTTAAATATAGTGTATTCACTGTGAAGTATGTATGATCGATTAAAAATAAATGGTATTCAAAAAGTATTTGAGAGACTACAATGCGCCTAAATGAACTTAATTAAAATCATCTCACTAATATATAAAATAAATAACTATAGTTGTTACTTGTTTAATTAATAAAACATAGTATGTCATTCTAAAATCTAAGATTATAAGTACTTTATTGGACCTTTTAATTATAAATTAACTACTAGTTCGGAAACTTAATGTTTAATTCATAAATACTTATACTCGGCTCCGTAAATACTGCATATTACTTTAAATTAAATTCCACATAGTAACACTTATATACTTACATAATAATATTAATGGTGAGTATAATTTCTTTTTCTGAGCCGTGGGTATAACATATCGCCGATCAAAATAGTTTTTTTAGATATGTAAATAATAAAATGTTTACTTTTATTTAAGTAATATGTAAGGCATTTTCAAAGTAAATTTAATATTATGGCGTTTTTTGATTCGTTTTGGCATAACAATAATGAGAAGATCTCCTCTATCCTAAATTCCAACTCTGAACAGGTTGTTAATACTATTGTTTCATTTGTTCAAGTTTCTGGTCTTGTCATTTGAACGTTTTTAGTTTTTTATTTATTATTATGTTTATTCTTAAATTTTGTTTTGTTAATCTGTTAATAAAATGTAATTTTCAAGTTAAATACATAATAAAAGCTAAATAAAATAAATAAATAAATAAAAAATCATGAGAAGCAAATTATGAAGTTGTTTGATAATTTTTGGATCTGTCATTTTTTAAGGATAAACTTCAAATTTATTTTTAAATATTCTTGCCCCTTCTATATGCTTAAATTTTGCATTTGTTCTAATTCTGATTTTGCTGTTAAAAACTATATTTTACAATAGATCTTTTATATTTTTCAGGAGGATCTTGTGACAATGTTAACTTTTGTTTTTCAAATTAAAATATTACTTTTTATGCGAAAAAAATGAAAAAAAGTTTATTATTCTGGAATTTTCAATGGACCACGGTCAAAGTTCAAACTATTTTACTTTCAGATTTTTTAAATATAAGATTACGAATGATTTGACTGTTATAGGATACACATTAAGATATACAAAATACAAAGTGTGGAAAAGTATAGTCCATAAGCACACATGCATTTTTCTAAATTCAGAATTTGAACGAATGCATAATGAAAGCATAAAAACAAGTAAGCGTGTTTAAAAAATCGCCCTATATAATAAACATATTATAGAATACTATTAATAATTGTTTTATTGTTAAATATTTTATCGACTTATAGTCTCAATCCAAAATGAATATAAGTTCCTAAAAAAAAATATTGATATTCTTATATTTTTATCATAAACATTGTTTATAAAGGTTATTTTTATATAGGATTTTAACTCTTGACCTTAAGAAGTTTTAAATTTAATCAATGGGACAAATTAAAATGTTATTATTACGAAGAAACTTCACTGTTTAGATGAAAGGGAACGAGAAATTAGATTAACCACTGTTAGCACAAAAAAAACTATTAGGTAAGCCCATTAACAAGTTAGCTGATAAATCATAAGGTACAGAAATGTGTTTATCTTCCTTTACTTCAGTTACATCGAACAAAATGTTGAATACTATCAATATCGATGTTTCAGGGGATGTACTTTGTACTTTGCGCAGGTCATTCAAATGTATCAAAAACTTGTTCTTATCATTCTAACGTATTTAATAACAGTAACAATGAATCATCGCACTGTTGCATTCCTCGGTCAGAATATTTTATGATGAACTCCAGAACTTTGTAAATAATTTATTTATATTTATTAAGCTGCAGAAGAGAGTTATATTTAGGACCAAAGAAGTCATGATGTTTTTAGGTCAAACTTGCCCTATTGGCCACAGTCGTCTGCGACGTTTTACAGTTGTCCGTCACTCTTAACAGTTGTCCGCAGTTATCTCGTTGAATTTCCCAAGTTGTCTTATTCCCTTTAGTTATGGGCAAATATATGGTGTCCCATAGAGTTTCATTCGGTTTAAAAGGTGGTGAACATCCTCGCAAAGGTATTGCCACGTCTTCTTCTACGTCTTGTTGCGTGAGCAGGATCTTATCAACTGTTCTGTGTTAGAATAATATTGTCATCAACACGTACCCTATAATTCAGTGAACTCGACTAAATACTATCGGGAACAGCAATAACTACCGGTGCAATATACCTACGTGTATAATATCTATTAGTACAATGCCTATGGGCATGATATCTGCGATTTATAAATAAATATCGAGAGCAAACCCCACAGTAGTGTCATATTGATATACAGCGTGGGCCCGACAAATGGTATTTTCTGTGCTGACTATATACAAACACTGTGGCTCGTCCCATAATATTATACGTGTTAAATATTCAGTTTTAAAATAACAAGACTTTAACTCGAGTGTATCACGTAATAAAGAAATATTGTACACAAATATATATGGATACATAATATAATATGCATAGGAGCGTCGATTAGCGATATTACACGGGACCGACCAAGCAAACGACGGATAATCGATTTGTGCGGATACTCAAACAATGGCTGAAAATTCTTTGCATATACTCAATTTACATATATTAAATTTGCACACACGATAAAACTCCGATCGCGTGCGTATTAAAATGATATCTACGAATCATAAACTATAAAGTAGATTCATATTACGTAAACAAATATATAAGTTTATTTTAGATAATTACTAAATGTTATTAGTTATCAATCATTATTAAGTTGACCGATAAACTACATTAAATAAATTGCTTAAAACAAACGACTATTATAACTTAATATGTATATAATTCTTTACGTTTATAATAATTCATTAGATTAGAAAGATTTCTTACCACTTTAATAACATTGAATTTTTTAATATGGGTAGTTGAACACAAATGTTGATAAATTATGTTAACTAAATTTGTATTACTCTTAATATTTAAACTTAAAATACCATAACTTTAACCAACAAATAGACTTAAATATTCTAGGCTTATGGTTTTTTTTGATTTGACAGATAAAAATGTACTTTTTTAAATTATACTAAAATGCAATAATACTCTTGGTTTTTCATGAACTATTAAAATACGTATATTTTGGTATTTCATTGAAAAATCAATACTCAAAACTTCAGAAGTCTTTTGAACAATACTTTGACGGAGAATTATTTAAATATAAATACTTTTGCAAAAGTATTCTAAATGTCCAAATATTTTTTTTTATTAAAATTTAAAACATAGACACGGGATAATAAATTTAAGTAATGAAGAACTTAATTTTCATTACTAGAATCATTTTTAATGATTCGAGTTAGTATTCAATTATATTCCAACAGTTCACAATTCAAACTTTTACAGTAATTGACATATGCCATTATTCTTAAGTATTAAAACTATTAAAACACAGCATAAGAGAAATATGTTTTCGTCAACACATAAAAGTGTCAGTATATTACCTACATTATAAAACAGTAAAGCATATGTACCTAAATTGCCTAACCATGGTGCCGTGTTACATTTTGTACCGTTTAATAATTAATACGTTATAAATTAGTAGTTGCAATTATAATAAGATGTAATATTTTATTAAATTCCAACATTGAAAGTCCGTTGATCTCAATGATTACAACTAAAAAAAAAAACGAGTAATCATAATTAACGAGGAGAGACGAAAAAAAGTTTGTGAATTATATCTCTTGACACACAATTACATGGTTAATATAATGTGTATAATCACCAATTACACAGTGTCACAACGTCAATTTTAAATAATATATTAAAGCGATAATAAAGACATCACATGCGCATTGTATTCACAATACGAATACATGCAATGTCATTGTTTTTGCGGAAGTACCGAATGAATTATACTTCTCGTTTGACTATACCTAAATAGTAAATACCTATCTATATCTTTACTTCCTTTGTACAATGACCCGAAGATAAAATACTGCAACGTATTACCACCAGGTAACCTTTCTAACCGTGTAGTCAAAAAGTCGTAAATAACAAAATTCTTGTATATTATATTACACAAGTCTATGCAACGATTCGTTGTTTTTTAGTTCTAAATTAAAATCTTCATCTCGACGCAGGGCATGCAAGTGAAGCAGTAGGTGTATATTATGTAAAAAAAAAAAAAATAATTAAATTAAACGTTTGTACAGTTCGTTCTAATTAGCTTTCTTGGCCGTTTTCCAAGTACAATTCCGTAGAGATATAACTACCTGTTGTTGCAACGAAGCCACTGCACGACGATGTTTGGGGATTATCCAATTACTCCTACCCGATTACAACAGTCGATTGTTGGAAAAAGAAAAAAAAACATACACGACCTTTCAATAATTATACTGTGTAACTAATATGAATCCCACGATTCATTTTCAAAAGAGATTATGATGACCGTATACGTAATGTTGTATACAGTTTTGTCCCTTTATTTAAGCTCTGTTTCTCCTGTTGTCCCGATAAAGTTCCTACGGAATGCAATTAGCCCTTTTTTACAAGTCATTCTCAATTATTTCTCATTATTATTATATAAAATACTTTTTTTTTATTTTGAGAAAATTATTTTTGCCGACAACTTTGTTTTTATTTAAACATTAAATGCCCATAAAATAGTCTAGACCAATTTGCTAAGTTTATATACAATCGTAAAACATAAAATGTATGCAACTATGAAATTTTAAGGTACTTAAAGTGAATCCTAAAAATTCTAGATACTAAAGTTTTAAGATAACTCATCAGTCATAACCATATTGTATTTTAAATCGTGTATTAAATGTGAGTTCAATACAAAAGCAAAAATTAGTCGCAATTTAAAATCATTAAAACTATTGATTTCCGAATAAATACAAAATATTCAAAGTTCAAAGTAATCAAAATATTTGTATCGTGAATTCGATTTTTTTCATTTAAAATGTTCTCAAAAATTACTGGAACGTTTAACGTTCGTATCTAACTTCTAATCTATGGGGAGGTTATGTTTAACTTTAAAAGCACTAATTTTATTTAAATATAATATAAAAACACAGTATCATACAACTCTACTAATTAATACATCTAATTCTAATCAATAACAACATCTATAATCTAATAATTTCCTAAAAACCAGTGTTTTTATCCTTCCTATTATAGTTATGACAGTAAATGTAGACCATTAGTCAATAGTTAACCACGGACAATCATTGGAAACCAAACTTTTCAAATTAAAATCGGGCCATTTTATATTTTTTAATTTAACAACTTTTACAATGTGGATAAGGTATTGACGTATTGGTACAGAACTTGCATTGCACACGATTAGCAAATTGTTATACATAAGAGTAATACAATATGCTGGTTGCACAATATTATAGTAATATATGCTAATATAATTATAAGTTTAAAGTTATTGGTTTGCATTGACTCATTAGAATGCATACACAAAGTTCGACCCTTATATTTTCAAACCTTACAATAATTGTATGAATGAAATGAAATGACTACGATTAACTTAATGGATTTCCAAATAAAACAAACAATAATCGGCAATAATATTTAGTGCTTCGTGTCATGCACACCATAAACCTACAATTCAAATGATGTGTACTTTTCAATTTTCATAAACATAAATTATCATTTAATCGCATTGAAATGATCGGAGTAGTTATTATATAGTTGTTTGATTTTAACCACTTTATTAGGTCGATTGAGCGAAAAACGATTACATTTGAGTCGCGAAATTGGGCAGTTTTAAAGCAACGGCAAACCATCGACATAATACTGAAAATTTGCAGTGGAGGTTGTTGCTGAAAACATTTTAAGCACTTGAATTGTGGACTATAAAAAAATTCAACGTGCAAATTCGTATAAGCGTGCGACTAATATCGACCCTAACAGGTGAGGTCTTACACAATATTTTATACCAAAGTAATAATAATAACGCGTTACGTAATTATACGTTCGTTAATCATAAATAAGGCTAGAATTTTTAAGTATTTTCATTTTTATTCAGGTTAATTGTATTTTACGCTAAGTAAAAGTAAGTAAACATTTTTAAAAGCATACTTCGAATACTTCTACGTCATAATTCACTTTTTTGGTAATATTTCTGTGTTTTGGGATCAAACGTGCATTCTTAAAATATTAATTAATTTGCAGCTCGAGAAAAATAAACTCAAAGAAATAATAGTTTTGATAATGCTGTTCCCAACAAGCCGTAATCTACATAATCGTTACCTTCATCATTCGCTGACGGATACATTCGCTTCATATTTATGTAGTATATATACCTACACGTTTTTCATTAATTTGTATGATATTCTTGCATAGTTATCAATTAATACAGTATATTATATTAACTTATTATTTTAGTTAGAACAAAACAATTACGATCTTAACATAGTTCTCGCACAAAAAGTAGTTTTGTTGACAACGGTAATGACAAATGAAAAATGACAAGAGTTGAAGATTTAGAAAGGCACTCGGCAATGGGTAGTGCCACTCGACGGTATAAAATTTAGGGTGTTAACACGAGAGTCCTTTTACTATCGTATATGACCCTTCTAGTAGGGTTATCGGGGAGAGCGATAGGATAAAAAAGACAAATAATTAGTGGAGCTTGAGTCTTGTGCGAAAAGCAAATATTATATTTTTTAAACACGTATATTTGCGTATTCACTTGTACAATGCCGTATTCATTATTTTATAAATACTGTAAAATGTAGTTCGTATTTCTATATTTTACGGTAAACTTTTTCAATGATACATTTATCTTTTGTTTTTCGTTTTTCCACACTCAAAAATCTCCGATTTACAGTCATTATTCCTGTACAACTACCATTGTGTGTTATACAGAGTGTCCCATCGAAGATTTACACTGCGATATCTCCTGCGATAGTAAAGATATAAGACTCGCAGGAACAAGGACCGCAAATATTGCAAGCCTTAATTGAATTTAATGTTTTGATAATAAAATTTAAAAAGAAATTAATCTTATTATTTCCGACATATTTAAAGATAACCAACGTACAGAGCTTATTTTTCCGAACATTTTGACGTTACAGCTTTTTTTTTTCATCAATGCATTTTATATTATTTCTAATTTCCAGAAAATGTGGACAATTTTGAGAAAATAATAAGATTAAAAATTATTTTTCCACCAAAACGTTAAATTCAATTAAAATATGAAATATTTGTGGTCCTCGTGGATGCAGTGAGTCTTGTATATAAAAAAAAAATAACCGAAATAAAATATCTTCGTTGTCCGCGGAGTTATCGCAACGGGCGAAAGTCTTCGGCGTGACATGGGTGTTGGTCACACGATCGAACGTATGTACGCTCCCGCGATCGTGATGCGTACGTGATAAATATGGATAATATGCTCGCGTAATGCCGAGACTATAATATAGCAACAGCACAGTGCAGTGTGTTCGGCACGGGGTCGAGCGCTACGGCGGTGCGCCCCGCGAGGGATAACGTGATGCGCGGCGCACTCGTAGTAGTCACGTGTTTTGCCGTGCCGACGCACTCTCGTCGCGTACGCAAGGGTTGTTTTGCCGGCAGTGCGTGTCTCGACGTGTCGAGCGGTCGGAGTGGAAAATCATTTTGACCGCTCGAGGATATCAGCGCCGTCCGCGTCCACATTTACGTCGAAAACGACGCGAGGGCTGAAATAGCAATAGAAAAAAATAAATAAATAAACAAATAGTAAAAATTGATGCGAAAACGTACGGAAAGCGAGACAAACAATCGTCGGAAATATTATGCGATGACTGTGAACGTCGAAACGGATGAATTGTCGATGGAAAAAAAAAATACATCAGGTATGGCATTGCTCACAATATAGTAGTAATAATAATAATTATAAGGTTGTGACGTTTTTTCGGTCGTTGTCGTAAAACAACGAGACGCCTTTCACGTTTTATTTCCCGGACGGTGACGTATTCACTATGTACATATTTGACGGCGCGTTGTAGCATAGTGAAGAGTTCGTAACGTACGCTAATGTGACGTCCGCTTTGTCGTACACTGTTTATTTTTTTTATTTTTTTTTTTTGATAATAGAAAACGCTTCGAAATGACGACGTGTGCGATATCGCCAGTGGCAGGAGACCAGAGTTCTTTCTAAAGAGTTCCCGCAAAGTTAGGCGAGCCCTTTTGTCGCGTATATACCCGCCGCGCCGCTTCGTCTATTTTTCCCATTTCGCAGATACAATGAAATAGTGTTTTCAAACTCGAAAGAAATAGTAATGTACGATCGGTGATACTGTTGGTCACAAAACAATCTAGAAACATCATCTTCGTACAACTCAACGATGAGAGACCACAATTTTCTTCGTGTAAAATCAAAAAAAAAATAAATCAATTCAAAATTAAAAAAAAAAAAAAATAATAAACATCAAAGAACAAGAATGCACATTATTTTCTATTTTTCAAATAAAAAAAATAAAAAAACCGTTTTTCCAAGAAACATAATATTATACTTAGTATTATACAAAGCATTAAAAATGTTTACACTTTAATTAATGTTTTTTTATAACTCGTATAAAGGTTGTGTACATGATATTTGATAAAATACTAATATTATAAAATTCAATTTATTTAATGGCCATATCAATTTATAAAAAAGAAGTTATTTATATAAAAGCATCGAAAAAAAAATAATAATTAGATTTATTTATAAAAATAAGTCGTCTTTCGAATGAACTGTAGCTATATAATTTAGTAACACTGTTCAAATAACTTTATAAATAAAAATTTAAATTACATGTAGGAAGATATAAAACTGGCTTGTAATCCTGAATAACAGAATAACAGGTGAGAGTTACAGAAAAAAAAGGTAGACTACTTAATATTTTTATTGGACTCTGGCGTAAAAAAAAGTTTTTGTTTTTAATTCTTGGCCGTCGTTATCCGTTAGTGCTAGTGGTGTGTACCTATACTAGTCAGCACAGGTCTCTGAATTAATTTATGTACCCCGAACGCAGGACCAAATGGCAAAGGACTCTAAATTAAGGTATTTTTTTTATTTTTAAATTTCATCAACACGGAGTTTTCCATCATCCGACGTCACTGATCGGCACAACTCCGACGATACGAAAGTTACGAGTAAATGTTAAGTTTAATTTCATAGCAGAACACGATTCATAAACGTTTTAGTACACACACTTAACTTTGACTTTTACATAGTAACACAACACGGGCGTGTTTGTAAATGGTTTGAAAAGTTTGATCACAACTTCTGTTACACACACACACACACACACACACACACACACACACACACACACACACACACACACACACACACACACACACATATATATTATATATACATACACATACTTATACACCCTCGAGGATAGGAATAGGACACATTATAAATCAGAGTTTCCACCGATGATTAAAATTTAAAGGAATGAAAAATGAAACTCTCTTCTCTTACAAACTACATTATTCGCAAGAGGAAAACATAATTTATCGTCAGCAAAACGGTTTTAACATGTGGTTTTATTGTTTTAAATTATAGACGCTCTTTAACCACGTTAAGTAATTTTTAATCGACCTATATTTGGGTGGGAATACTTTAAGTGTCTAATTGTTTCACTAACAAAAAACAGACTCTCGTTATTCGCGGCATTAAAATGAATTTCATCGTTGCATGCTCTATGAATTCAAAAACATGATAATACAACAAAATTGGACGTCATTTCATTTTGCATTTTAAAATTATCTCATATGACTATAAATATTTAATGAAACCTTATTGCAATGATTTAATTTAATTTAATTTTTTTTTATTTTGGCATACAATTCTGTGAGAATATCTTTTTACTTTTTTTTAATACTTTTATTGCTTTTAATACAAGGGAAGAATTGAAAAAAGATGGTAAAATTAATATAAGTAATGAAATAAATAATTTGATTTTTAATATACAGTAGCACCCGAAAATGCACGATGTTCTCGATATTGGAATCATTTTTCAACCTACCACTCGGGCGTATTTTTAAAAAAAAATAATGGAAGATTATTATTCGTACTCATTTTATGTTATTTTTAATTATTCACAATAAACATAATATTTCCATCGGTATTGTTATGGGTACTGTATATATAAATAACTTTGAAATTTAAAGCGTGTGAAAAAAAAGTGTGACAAACGACAATACGTTTCAAATTATGAGAGTTAATTAAAATTGAGTGAAATTCAAAACTCAAAGCCCATTCACGTTTTGTGTTCAGGCCTGCTATAGTTTGTTTTACTTAATTTTACGATAAAATTAACTGCATGTATACTATAAATTTAAATATGCTTACAAGTATTAATTGAAATTAACTCACATTTTCGAGTAAATTAAATCCATGTACACTTTGAGTGTAAATTTAGTTGAGTTAAATTGAGTTAAGATAAATCAGCACTTATTTTAAATGCATATCATCAAGTATATCAAGCATACATTTTTAAACGAGCATTAATTAGTTCTAAATTAATTTTTGACCATTTTGTTAGCTATGATCATTGTTATTACAAATCGTATGTTTTTTTTTTTTGTAAATAATAAATAAAATATATCGCAGGTAACTGAATTTCAAAGTTTTTAAGTACCATGATTACATTTTAAATAATATATTCGTAAACTTTTTAGGATTAATGGTATATTATAAAAAAAATAATTGAAGAGAGGCATCTCGAGAAATCACTAGGTATATAATCAACAATTACAAATTGTTCATATGGTCATTATATTTGGTTATTCATTCGCTTTTTTGAAAACAAATTAAAAAACATGGAATAACTAAAAGTAACTTAGTTATGGGACTACTTTATAAATTATTTAAAAGTAACATTGAAATTTATAATTTTTTTTTACATTTTTATACCTATTTTTACGATATCCTTTATAGTACGAGTATAGGGATATTAGTAACTCTAATGAAAATACATTTCTTCGTTGATTATTTAACTACGCCTTGTATAAAATAATTTATTTTGTGCGAATGCATGTGGTAATATTTCGATGACAGTATAGTGAATAAAATGAAAAACTTATTCGAAATAATTTGGAAAAATAGTGAAATCAATAGGTTTTTTTATAATATTACAAACTATATTAAATTGAAAATACTGTTTACGCTTAAATGATATCAATCAATATACTTATGTACAGATAGACAATAAGACATAACCCGTCATATAGAAAAACAGTATCACGTATTAATTACGTTATTGTTGATTATTAATAGCTGTAGCATTGGTTACGTAATTTATCTGTAAATTATTAAATCCACACTGTACATAATATATATTTGCAACTATCGCATTCTGTGGATCAAACCATATAGCAATTATTTGTCGTAACAATTTTTGAATGTGATATGATTTGAAAATCGTTTGATCTATTTTTATTCCATATTCATTTTTTAAAACTCTAAATCATTTCCAATCGTTACATTCAAGGTATTTAACATTTAATAATAAATACAATGTTTTGTACATGCAATTTTATTTTTTCATATTTTTTTATCCAACCATCTATATAGAACTAGTTTTTAACAATGTTTAACCATAAATAAATACATGAATTCAATGACCTACAACTTGTCAAATTAACCTGCGCAATACATACATATGTATGCACAAACGTTGTGTTTGCATATCGGAGGGTTAAAAAAAAAATAATACATTAAGTTTCAACTTCAATTTTAAATTCACCGAAAAGTATTGGTTCGGAATCGGAGGGAGGATGGAGTGTTTAGAAGTGGCGGCAAGTGTATACTATAAAAACGAACCATTATACACGTGTCGGGAATAATTGGTCGAAAACATTATGTATTCCGTCCGTTGCATTTGCATAATTTTTACATAATAAATGTTAAATAATAAATTGCACAACGTACAATATAAAGTTTAACCTAATTAATGTCACTAAAACAATTTGACAGACTTTCGTGACGGAATGTCTGCAACGGCCTGGAGTGAGTAACAAACGCTATAAGCACGTAAATATTTAAAGTGATAAATTCGGAATATACGGGTAAAACGTATTCCTAGAACAGGGCAAGGTATTCGTTATAACGTAGTGCTGTGTTTATTGTTTGGGGGCGAAAAAAAGCAAACGATGACGGCGACGAAGACGACTATGACGACGACACGGCCGTCAAAAAGTTTTCTACTATTATAATGAAATCTATAAATTCACGGTCTCGAGAGTGGGATATACGAGCGCGGCAGTACGGTGAGGATAAAACTGGACTGACAGTCGTTGTAGGTACTGTTCGGTATACACGCGACGGCGAGGGATGAAAGAATAAGGGTGGCGGCAGGAGGGTAGGGAATGAAATAACAACTTCGCGAGAACGTCGACGGCCGTCCGCGGCCGTCCATTATCACGTACTGATGACTTTAGGGACAATATTATACGTATATACACGCACCGTACATAATATACGGTCGAGGGGCAAAAGGGTATACGCTTGAACCTGGTGGGAATTGGCGAAAACAGGGCGGGGTCGATGCGTGTGTGTTCCCGTGTGCGAGCGCGCGCGCGCGCGCGCGTGTGCGTATGTGTATTGCGTGTGTGTATGCGAGTGTGTCGCGTGTACGTGTGCGAGTGTGTCACGTGTACGTGTGCGATTGTGTACGAGTGGGCGGCCAGAAATGATCGGAACGATAATAATCGGTGTAAACCAGATTTCGACATTTTGTCAGTCTCCGGCCGTTATTTTTTCGAAACGACCGTTGGAGGTTAACGTCAAAGCCACGCCGGCAGTGTCCCCCCGTATACACACGCGCGCACAATACCGTCTATAGCTAGTGTTTATTAATCGCGTGACAGGAGGTGGACAGACGGCCTACTACGGTCTCCGGACCTGGCACCGCTTTTACAGAGCTGGTCGGTCGCGCCACTCGCTGTCGTTAATCAATTCCTGCAGAACAATTCACACGGTCGAACCGCGGCAGCCCGCCCCTCTACGACGCGATTAATCACGAATCGATGACGAAACGATTTCCCGTGAAACCTGCCCCCGTGTACGGACATACCGCGTGGTTAGTACATGATATAGGTAACACGCGGTGATACCGCGGGGAGAAAAGTAACCCGCGATCAGGTTTGTTGGTACGACACTCGATTAAACGCTGGGACTGCTTACAGAAACGAATCGGAAAATATGTACATGACCACCGCGGACGTTAAAAACAAAATGTAATCATTTCATGTCAACGAAAATAGATTCTACCATGTATAAGAATACAAAGGTTAAAAATAACATGTCTTATAATTAATATCTGTAAGAAGGGCGTTCGTAATTCGTGTGCGTTCCTGAAATGAAAATCGGCCTCGTCCGACATCAACAAGTTGTCAACAAGACTATGGTGGTCAGTTATCATTACAATAATTTGTTTTACTTACCCGTAGCGGCCATTTTGATGAACTGACGGTTTCGGTTCCTGCATGATTTTTGGATTTTGCGGGCGTTTGACTAAGTCATGCTGCACAAGTCAGCGTTCGATTTCAAGAACGTATAGGGTACACAACCTACGGACATCAGTTTTAAGACATTTTGAACCTTTGAACTCCGAATGGTATATAATGTATATTCTGTTTTTAATAAGAAAAATAAATGTTGTTTACACATTTTTTTTACTTCCTCGGGAGTTCTTTTGAATTTTCCCATTTCTGCAGAAGACTCTGTACAAAGTTTTATACTAAATCAGCGTAAATACGTGTTATTATTATAGTACGGCTTGCCTGCTCCTGACCTGCCTAACTGTGTTCGGAGATATCCACCCACCATCAAACGTCTCGCAAAAATAAAAACTGACCAAACGCCCGAGAGACTGTGTGTATTCGGATATAATAGTGTTAATAATTGGAAACCCGCTTGACGTTTCTTTTTTTCTCTCTCCTAGTCTCCCCCTCTTTATCCTTCCATTCTCATCGAACGTCTTTTCGAATGCTTTTCGTGCCTACACCCGTAAAGCTAATCGAAAAATGCATCCGTTCGCTGGAGGCGCACGTTTGACAAATTGCACGAAAAGTAAAATCGGTTTTAAACAAGACGTGGCACGCTGAAATAAAAATGTTGATACTAGGACTACTTTCGTGTTCAAGTCTATGCTTCGCTTCATTTATGAATCTCATAATTCTCATATAACGAATCGTTGGCGCTATGTTCTATATATTATAATTATTATCAATACTGTCAGTTATAAACATAAAACACAATATAATAATTATTATTCCGCTTCGGTTGTACTTGCTTTTTTAAAGTTACACTGTACGTACCACTGAAGTAGAACCATTTCTAATGACCTACTCAGGGTTTGAAGTATACTTTGTCCCCCTGTTTTACCATCACCATTTTCATGCTATCCTAAGGACGATGATAACATTTCATCTCGGCTTCCAATCAAACGTATAACTTTTATTATTAAGTCTTAATATTTTGTTATATCTCTAATAGCATATAAAGTGTACATTTTCAAACTATGTCTAATAAAATATAGATTTGTATTAACCAATCTATAGGTCATTATCCGGGAAGCTTAAACACAAAAATGAACAAAAAATAAATAAGAGTCATAGTGACTAATACGCGTTGATCAATAAGTAACTAACACACATTTAATCGAGCATTTAGACTTGCGGTTGGACAAAAAGATATTTAATGATTATCGAGAATCGCTGTGATAGGTATAATGTGTATTTAATACTCATAAAGCCGTATTCAACCTTTTTCTTTTTTTCGATAAGTGCACCATATAGACACATAATACTTATTGAACACTTCATTAGTAAGTAGAAAAAAATTTACAAAAAAAAAACAATTTCAAATAATATACATTTCAATGAGTACATTATTATGTCGTTTGTGTTGATATTACAATTTTACTTTTTTGGTTTATGAAAAATACATTATTAACTCATGAACGGAACATCAAAATTGACGGACGAGATATAAATTATACAATAAGTATTGAGTGACTATTTGTCTTCGAATTCTTCTGTACTGCCTGACTCTATAGTTTTTACAAAGTGTATAGCGTTCGGCGATCATAATAGTATGTAGTTTATTAAAACTTAAATTATGTATTATATATTTAATAAGCTCCGTAATTCACTTAATATTTATTTCATATAAAGTTCTATTTTGGGGTGGTACATATATTACCAATAATATTAAACACTACATTAATTTTAAATAGATTGTTAATTGAGTAAAATATTAAGCACACTATTATATTTTGTATTTACCCTATTTAATAGTACTTTAGAAATTAATTAATTATAAATTGTATTTATTTTGTGACTATAAAGACATACTGCGTAGACATTTAATTATATATAACTCAAACGTAACGTTAGATACGAAGTATTTTCAAGTCCAATTATAAATCCAAGTCAAGTGTATCAAATTGTAGTTATTAACCTTCAAATTAAAAAGGTTGTGGGACACTTTGTACGGTAAACCCCAAAAAAATGAATACCACGGAAACTTTATCTATTGTAGGAAGTAAGGACATTTCCTATGGCGGACAGTATTTGTACTATTACAAGTACATATAGTAAAAGAACATTTCATGATCATGTAAGTAGATCTCTGGGTAGTTTATTTATTATTCCAATGATTTATTGTCATCACTAGTATAACGTGGTAATGGTGTGATCAGTTTGTAAATAATTTATACTGCGAAATATATTGGGTACAAAATTAAAAAATGAACAGGTAATCGAATTCACTTTTGAACATTTCCAACGGATATTTGAGTAATTGATACGTAAGACCGTATATTCATAACCATTTTTGATCAATTTTGGTTTTAACTTGGTCGTTTTTAAATCGCTCATGGTGTACGAGTACACGCGAATTTCGCCAAAATCAAACAGCTGTTCAAGAGAGTTGATCAAAATCGCGATCAAATTATCAAAATAGTGTCAATCACTTAATAAATCATCATCATGTTATTGATACCCACCGTATAAAGTGTCTGCGATAAATGTTCACTAGTTTTTTTCCACCGTACAAAGTATCCGCAATCAAATATTAGCAGTGTTTTTCACCGTACCAAGTGCTTGCGATCAATTATCTCTAGATTATTATCACCGAAAAAAATGTCCACGGCTCGAAAATTAAACAATAGACATTACAAAGTGTTCGTTTACCATTAAAAAAAGTATTCAGAATCTATTTACCACACGTACTGCAATAGCATTAATCTCGGTAAACAAATTAAATAAAAGCACAATTCGATGTAGGAACAACAAAACATAATAGTTTTTAAGTGTCTATTGTTTTCATTCAACAATACTAATTACGAGTGATTTCAGAGATGTATTAATTATTGAACTTTAAACTATAATAATATAATGACGTCATTTGATACTTGTATACCAATATTTACAATGATAATTACACTTGTTCGATAATAATTGTGTACAAATATATTGTATTGAATCGCTTTGGTATATTTCGTTATAAATATTAATCGTATTCAATTTGAAGCAACATTAAACGTTTAATTTGCATTAATAGAATGGTTCGTATTTTTTTTTTAAAAAAACTGAAGTAATGTACAATGTATTTATTTGAAATTTCTAATAGTTTGAATATTTAAGTTACAATAAATAATTTTATAAATTCATTCGGATATCGTTAAGTACATATTTATTATTTATTAAATATCATAGTGATACATTTTCAACAATAGGTAAATGGTTTTATGTTTTCGTTTTTTGAATATTCTAGGCCAATAGTTGAATGTATATTTGAATGTTTAAAAGTGGTTTGACAACTAACATTTTATACGTCAAGGCAAAACGTTCCATTATTCTTTTTACTATAAACATTCTCCATACATTATTGTATTCGTCAACATTTAATTTTATCAGAATAAAAAATCAAAATAATCACAGAATGTATTTCAGGATTACATTTTTGGTGGATAATTTTTGAGTAAATCTACGTCGTCGTCGTCGTTCAAAATGTATAATTCTTATGTACAAATTCATTATATTCGCCTTAATGACAATTTTAAGATACTAATAAAACATTTATGAATTATTATACTCACTACCTATTTAATTTATCGAATTCGCTTATTTAATTTTAAAGTGTAATTTAAAAGTATAATAATGAATTAAATTCAAACAAAGTTAATAAGAAAACTTTTGTTCCTACAAGGAGTGAAAATTAAATTTGAGAGAACTGCGCCTATCGTTTATTGAATTAGTTTAAATGAAACACTTTGTGTATTCTCGAATATGTTGAACCATAATAATTTACGGTTCGTACAATTGTAAGAGGGGAAGATTTACAAAGTTCTATTGTACATTTATACTCATAGGAAGGGCTTAGAATAAATATAAATAGTCGATATCTAATGAATATTTTATACTATCTAAACATTATAAACTCAAAAGCAAGTATTTACCGTGATCGGCTGATATGCGCATAATGTGTACCTACACGTTATAATATATACTACCGTATATTATATAACCTTCTATTTTAAATACTTTACAAATTATGAATGAGAATTTTAAAAGATTAAAAATAGCACCATATTCTTGATTTATTTACAGTTAAAATGTGTCAAAACCTTTTTTTTATTTTCATAAAAGTAAATAATAGAGACTACATTATGGTTTGTGGCTATTCGTAAAAATAAGAATCAAAAATATGAAAATATGAATTAATTATTTACACAGTGATTTAAAGTAAGACTGATGGAGATTTTGCTTTTATAGGTTTGGTTTTTCCGTGCAACATCAACAAAATATTACTCACGAATGTAAATCGAGTTTTGTGTCGCGTCTTTATTTCGGTACCTTTTTTAATGGTGTAAATTATTTATGAACAACTTTTGACTACTCTTACATTAAAAACGAATTCTGAATTACTCAAAGGGCATTTGCCCAATACACCTGTGTATTAAGCATTATCATAGTACGACAAATAAACAAATTATATGAAAGAATTAACAAAAAGCTTCTGTTTCGGCCCCACGAGATCTCATCGCTCAGTTTTATTTGGCTAGATTTCCCCATCATTATTTGGCCACATGGGACTTTCGTACAACAATACTGAGTTGACTGATTGTCGCAGTATTTTAGATGCTGTATGATAGAACTACAGTTTATATTAACAAAATAGAAATTAAAAATACCAAACATTTATAAATCACGAATGATACAAAATATAATATATGAATTGTATCGAGTCGTAAATTGAAAGCACCACAAAACGTTTTTTATCTTCCATTCCCTACTACTTCTGCAGTATTTAATATATATATTTGTTCCACACAAAAATTACTTTCTTTTGTCGTATTTTATAACCATCCCGTCTTCGGGATTTGTTAAACAATTTATGGGCTTACATTTAAAGTAGGTGGGCTAAAACGTAATAATAATAATAATAATAATGGGAATCCAAAAAGAGACATTCAAAGAAGACAAAATAATAATAATAATATCTTTGTTGTTTATGTAGAAAACTTCAGTCAGCAACTGCTTTTTTAATATTAATTACAAGGAAATTAATACTTTCATTTATTAATTAAAACCTTTCCATGGTTATTGCTCAATATATTAATAACATTTCTCGAGATTCATATAAATTACATTTGTTTTGAGTTCAAAAAATAATACTAAAATATGAGCAATCATTTTAATTAAATAGTTCAAACATTAAATATATATTTGGGCATTATTACTATAAGGATATAACATATATTTCCTATGATGAATTCTTATTACCTGGATTAGATGTCCGAAAAATCAAGGTTTATTTTACAATCATTTAGTCTGAAACCGTTGGCACTTTAAATCCAATTGTAGCTATTACATTGAGTATTCATTCAGTAATTGTTCATTATTTTCTAACGAAAATTTTTTCATTCCAACATAGTATTATCATGACCATTTCGTGGGCGGTACCTATGAAAATGCACAAAATATCTAAGCGATTGTTAATCGTAATTTCGTATTCCGATCGAAACACGATACATCTAATTATTAGTTATAAATAATTAAGGGTAATATTTTTTGACTTTTACGTCGTTTTGGATAGTAAAATTGATTTAAAAATGTAGTCTTGCTTACAGAATACCGATGAAACTTTTAACAATAGTTAATATAATTTTTCCATGATTCCGAGTAATGTAATCATCACTAAGTATCAGTAAAATAAATAAAAACGCCCGTTGAAAACGTTATATTCTTTTTCGATATTATATGTATAGTATTGAATTCAAATTCATAATTGAACAGTTTTTCCTTGGAAATTTTTTTTTATATTATAACTTTGAAGTACGAAAAATAAAATATACCACAATGATATTCTTATTCCTTTTTTACTTCTCTTTTTATTAAACAAGTCATTTACGGTTTTAAATACATTATTGTTATGATTCTTGAATTCAACAAAATTAAATTCATATAATCAATAATCTAATCTCGTATTATACCAAGCTCTACCAGAAATAATTTTTCATCATATTCAAGCTTTAAATTTAAGCTAACACTGTAGATTCAGTGACCATTCGGACCCTAAAAAGTCTCACGCGTATTAAATTGTACCAAGTTTGGTTAAATGATTTCCAATTGATAATCCAAGAGGAAACGAAAAAAATTAAAGTTCACTGTATGTATAATAGTGTGTACATATAAATAATATTATTTTCAAACAATCAATAGCACATTTCATCAAGTACACATTTTACTGACTTATTAACTTATTAACACAGATTTACTACAATAAATTATATAACGTGCCATAGAGACTTTTATTTTTTAGAGAATGTCAATTCACATTTGACATAATTTGTATAATTTTTATTTTAACATTAAACTAAGTCATTAAACATTATACAATTATTAAAGTGTACAGCGTATACAACATTTCAATTCACGTATTATGTAAATAATTTGCTTGGTGTTTTCAATGCATAACAAATATAGTTTATTTAACTTTAATTATTTAAATATCATTAAATCGTTTCATAAGAAATAATTAAAAGCTTTGATGGACAAAAATGGTGATCAACATTCCTATGGTTGATGATAATTTATTCTTAATCATACTAAATCGTTTGGTTCTGAATTCACTATTTTTTGTGTTTATTTAATTAATTTAAATAATACATTGTTTGCTTTACGAATATTTCATAAAAAATTATATTTTAAAAATAGTCAGGTAATTAATAAACTGAGTCCAGTACATTTTTAATAAGATATCTCACTTAGACTTTAAACGAATGAATCTATTGTTTTTACCATTATTTCAAACAGAAATATCGATTCGGTCATCAACAGTAGGTATGGCTATTGATAGATTGACAAATTTTGTCTTGTTGATGAATTCAGGAAAATTTGAATTTATTAGAATTATAATTTCTCAACAGTTTTTCAAATAATTAAGAAAGACTGACAAAAAATTATAAAATAAACAACAACCTATTTAAGGAATTCTGGTTTTCGACAAAATGTATATTGCATTTTTTTGGCGTACCTCAAAAATTAATAATCTTAGAAATTTTAAATTTTCACTGAATACTAATATAGCCGTTTTCTAGAGATGATCTAAGTACCTATCAAAAGGTTTCTTTTTTTGTGTTATTTATAAATACTTAAAATGTTCATGTTTCCTTGTCTTCTTTGAATATCAATAAAATAATTGTGGCTGGATATCTTGCAAATTTAACAGAAATAGACTGTTCGGCACATTTCACACAAGCGATATTTTATCATAGGACACACATATATAAATTATATTGTATATAAATGAACCGTATGATAAAATATCGCTCGTGTGCACCGGTCCTAACAATTTTCATACCTTTATAGAACAATATTAAGTATCTGCAGTCATATTTGTGAGTGTTCGAATTATAAATGTTGATAAAACTCGACAAAAATCACGTAAATCTGCAATACTTTTGTAGTTAAAAAATTCATAATATTTTCGATTTTAATAATCAAAGCTTGAAAATTGAATGCAAGATTCGTCACAAGTTAGTACTTGTAGTCATGGAACATTGATTGATTTTAAACTTATAAAATTAAACTTATTAAACTTATAAACTTCACCTATATCAGTCATGAGCTAATACGCCCCAGTGTCCCTGTATCTCACCCTACCCCTGTATCGCGCAGACCTCTGTATCTCACCCTTCTTTAATTTTATATTGTATTTAAAACAAGATTTATTTTGTTTTTTCCAATGTATATTTTTCAAAACATTATTTTATGGGTCACACAAAAAAATCCAACAAAAGTTTCATTTTCCATACATCAAATTATTCAATCGTTTGGAATGTAAAAACAGAAATATCTGCTTATCATTTTCACAAACTCTTACAAAAAAACATCAGTAAAAACAATAAAATAACACTGAATATAAGAGTATATATAATACCTAACCATTTCAAATATAATTGTACAATAGATTATATTTTTTACGCTTTACATATTTTTAAATAACTTTAAACAATATATTTTCAGTAACTTTTTGAAACTCAATAACTTCTAAGCCACAATTTTTTTTTATATTCCCTTCAGATTCTGTCTAAATCTTTTGCATAAATATTCACTAATAACTATCTCTATAAATAACCACCGTAAAGTATGATACAAATAAAAGTATTTTAACGTATTCTATCTACATAACTTCAAAGCAAACCATTGTTTTCAGTCATCAATGTTTCCGTAGGGTCTGATAAATAAATTATATCGTAGTAACCTAGTTTGATATGTATAGAAAATTCACTAAAATTGTAACAAAAAGATACAGTATGCTCTGGGGACAATCGTGATAAACGGCTAGGATGAGTGTTGATTGGAAAGAATGACGTACGCCCACAAAGAATAGTTTTGCCGGCGCTGTTCTAACATTCTAGTATAATTTATTAAAATTGAAGTCGCCTTGAAACCATTTTTAAAATCACTTATACATCGTGTATGTACAATGTACATCTTACAGGTGCACAAATGTAAATAAAACAACAGCACTGTTTTGATGCATGCTAGATTTAAAAAATATATATATCTACCTTATGATAAATTCCATGAATATAAACATATTATTAAATGGTCACATGTCACAGTTAAATTTTAACTTTTACCTATAGTATTTAAATTATAGTTCACCAAACATTATAAATACCTATTTTGTTTCAAAAAATTCATTATTCGAAAAATATAAAATGTAATTTAAAAAATACAACTTATACCATCATTTTCACAAGAAATCAAATCAATATATTAGTGTGATTTTAGCAGTATTACCCAGACGTTAAATAATGTTATATAATGTAATTATAACTGAGCAGTTTGATTTATTATACAATTTTAACAAGGATACACAAATAAAACAAATAGTTTAAAATATACGTATAAATGATAACTCCTTGGGTGGTGGGTTGGTTGTCGTCTATGACAACGGGTACACCGTACACGCCAGCCTAGGCTAGCCAAACCGATCGGTCTGAGTAATGTCGTTATTATAAAATATTATCGTGTATTTTTATTACAATAATTTATAGAAATGCTTAACAAAATCGTTATGCTGGAATTTTGGTTTGTTTAATTGAGTCGGGTGAATTATTCGGAAGTACAACATGTATAAAAATAAGAGAGCCAATTAGTAAAAGAAATTATTGTGCCGACCGCATTAGAGAAACTGTCACTTGGGACACTTAAAAGACATTTTATATCCGTTAAAGAGAGAGAGCATAATAGACAAGACATTAAGATATTCTAAAAAAAAAAAGAATCGCCAAAAAAAATGTCGTGATATCACATTTAACCTCCGAATATAGATAATAGAAAAATAAGATGAGTAGTGCTGCAAATTGTATAGGAACAATTTTTATTCATTAAAATACAACACGCGAAATCATAATATTCACTAAAAATTACAGTCAAATTTACTAAATGTGTTTCATTTAACTTAACTCTTATTCCATCAATTTTATATTACATAATTCCTCATACAGTTATAACATCAAAAAATTTGATTAATAGTGCTGATTTATAAGCCATAACCTCCTTGGCTAAAGTATTACTTATATTTACTAGATATCAAGTATTTTCTTTAGAAAATGAAAATGACACTATTCCAAACTGTTTATGAGCCTTTATTTTGAATAGGTGGTTCGGAGGTGTGTGTCAGTTATGAATAACCATTAGCCCGAATACTTATGCTTTTAAAATGCATATTTAGGAATATAGTATAAGTATCTACCGTTAAGAATGAGTAACAGTTATCTCTGCCTAACACGTAATATTTAATATACGAAAAAACATCGGGCAAAATAAGCGGCTTCCTCATTGGGTCATGCATTTTTAAGTAGCAGCAGATTTATATAATTTATGGTCTTTTACTAGATCGACCGATTTGTATTCGATTATTTAAAATAAAATTTCCTATAAGTATTTTGATTTTTAATTAAAAATTGAAAAAATTTTAGTCTATTTACAAAAAGCCTATGAGAAATCATCAATAATAGAATGGTGGTTTTGATAAATTTTATAATATTTAATAATACCCAAATTTCAATCATGTAGTCAGGTCTATAGAAAGTATATCTACCAATTTTATTTTTCTATTATTGTTAAAAGTTTTAAATATGGTATTTATGATTATTTCATGGCAACTATATGAATTATACTCGTATTTTTTTAATCTTAAAGTATAGCTTTTTTTTAGATATTTATAATTATAGATAAAATACTTAATACATTTTCTATTTTATAACTTGTCAGTTGTGATTTTAGTACAAGCATATGCAGATATTTTGTTCCGTTGTATATTTGATTTAAAATATTATCTGATATAAAATGTTTAATAACTAGTATTTTGTAGTAAAATAAATTATTTATGTAGTTTTGTTTTTAATATTGACAAATTATCGGACATATAAGAGGGCGATGAAGGCAGAAATTCAAAAATAATTTCTAAAAAATATTGGTAAATAAAATTTGTCTATTACGGAAAATTGTACGAATTTAAACGATTGGAATTTAAAATGTGTAAAGTAAATATTAAATTTAAAAAAAAAGCAATTCCATGTTGCTCGAAAAAAAACATTGTTCCGATATTTTTGAATTATACAATACACCGATTGAAAAAAGAAATTAAACTGATTTTATCTATTTAATCAAAAAAATTATATTTCTAAGAAATATTTTATTTACATAGCAGTTTAACAGTTTTTATAATTAAAACACAAATACCAACTCGAAATGACGATGTTCATTTCTTTTGCATATACAATGCAAATATTGTAGTTGTTTAACATTTTTCATTTTTTTTCACACTACAAAAACACTCTTTACTTGTAAATAATTGAATCAGGATTTGGGATTTTGTTAATAGAATCAGTATATGTACTACATTTATACCGATTACGGCATTTTATGACTCGATCAAATAAACACACATAATCAATTAATTTATGGACGGAAAATATGATCATCTAGGTTAAATGGAGATTGACTGCTACATTACGTGTAACATACACGTCTACTAGCTGATAACATTACTAACATGCGATAGATTCCGTAAGCCCCTTTTTAGGATTTGCATAAATAACAAATAACACTCTTGTATAATTAAAATTGCACTCAGCATAAATCCGTTTTTGGTATTGCACACGAGCCCAAAAAGTATTATCCAGTAAAGTTGTATAAAGGCTTTTGTCAACCACATAGAGCGAAAGAGATTTAAAGCAATGACATTAAAGCCTGATGACATGGCTACAAAGGAGTAAGGACACGTTGTGGTCGTAGACAATTTTGTAAGCTCCCACATGCGGAACATTAGTATAGTTTTTAAACATTGAAATTTGAAAATAATGGAAAGAGATTTGTGCTTTGTAGGGTAAATAAAAAAATTTAACAATTTAAAAATTAATGTAGGTATGCCTAATTCACAAATAATAAACGTGAAATTAAATTTATTTTTAATTTTATGAGATAATCAAAAAAAAAAATAACAGATAAAAATATCGAAAATGTATTCAGAATAATCATATTTAATCATAAAATTGAATAAATTGTGTTTTAAAGGTACATATTATACTAGTAATTTCTTATAATATTGATAATTTTGAAAAAGTATTGTTGCCTGTCAGATGTGAATAAATATCAAATTTTCTTGTTCTGTAGGTACTTATTTATGATAATCGTCGTCTGTAATTTCGCATTAGTTTTTTTTCACTATTGAACAGTCCCAGCTTTATTAACAGTCTTTGATGGTAGAACAAATTTTAGAATAGAATTTCGTTATTTATTAAAAGACTCTGAGGATAGATGTCTTACTGAATGATTATATTCATTTCATACACATTGCTTATAATATTACAATTTCTTCGAAACGTTCAACTTTGGTACAGCACAAGATGATCAAAACAAAGTTGATGAATTCATTATCCAAACGGAAAAAAAAATGAAAATAAACAAAACGAATCAATATTATTTAAAAATCGTTTACCCTTTCTACCATACTAATAATACTTCAGTCATGGTCTCGACTTGTATATAAGTAATTACGGTTTTTGTTCGTGTAAAAGCTATAAGAGTATAAATATAGTTTTAAATATCATTTTTCCTCAGATTGGCTTTTGCTAATAATACACAATTTATTTACGAATTCGGTAGTAAACAGTATTTGTAGGTCGATTGTCGGATTCAAAACAAAAAGATGACCTACTTGTAAATTGTTCCAACGATAGTTTATTGGGACATTTATACGACTGAACAAGGGAGAGAGCTCCGTTTCAAACGAGGCGTACACTATAGTCATCTTATTATATCACGAATTGTTCTGTGTATCGAGGAACACATTTACAGATAGAAGTGGGTACTTTATATGTACCTGTATGTTTACTTGAATTGAACACAGGTGTGTAACGTTGAAGACATCATTTTTGGGATTTCTTAGAAATTTTTTGCAATTTACGAGATGATCATTTTCAACAAATCTATTTCAAATATTTCTTTGTGATTCAAAAATAAAAGTGAGAAACTTCAACCAATCATTTGTTTCGTAGTATATATTATTTTATTGCTTATTCAAATTTCGTAAATAATATATGTATAACATATTTATGACAATTACGAGTACATAAATAATTGTGATTTTGACTCAACTACGAGGTCCTTCTATCCAAATACTTATTGTTACTTTTTATAAATTTAATTATGTTGGTACTTGAGTATACATAATTTAAACAACAATTTAACTTCATTTCTAGTTCGATGAACAATCATTTTTCTTCATACGATATAATTATTACACTTTTGCGATAATAATACAATACGAGTATACGTATAATATGACAACTGCATTTCGTCATCGTTTATATAACTATTATGATTTCTGCAACTCATAGCCATATAAAATTCCATCCTCTTAAAAAAAAAATCACTTAAATATTAAACACTAAATAATAGCTATCGTGTTATACCGTGTTATATTAGTACCATTTTAGTTGAATTGCCATTGGGGTAGGGGTAAAATAAAAAAAAATAATAATGAACGAAAACTGCCTATTGTTTAAAGGGGTAAAGGTGACGTTCGTGTTTATAGTCGTAGGACATTAGGTTACCAGGGTAGGATTGTAGAATGGAGGAGGGAGATATTGGCAAAAACAAGAGTCGCGTAGATGTGAAGTCATTAAAAACAACGGCTATTATGCATTTCACCGGTCGCGTGCCAGTAAGTATAGTGTGCGTACACCCGATTGCACCTTAGCCAACGGTCGCCGGGTGGAAATTTAAGTCAGACTTTCCTTCTAAACAATGAAAAAAAAAAAAAAAACCAGAAGAAAATCCTTTCACGTGCACGACGAGGGGTAATTTAGCAGACCCTGGTAATTTATTGGAGGCATTTCAACTAATATTAAGTCGAACCGACACCTTGCACCTATATCCAAACCGACCATGGGCGTGGTTTCGTACTGATGATAAATCGTTCATGCATTCGAAATTAGAGGAATACTTGAGACTTTATGAGCTTTTTGAATAGATTAGTCGTACTAGTGAAATAATTATATAAATTGAAACTTAATGGGCCAAGTATTTATGTGCGCCATGGTACATTATGTTTTTATTTTTTGCCTAACCACATTAATTATATTGAAAATAAATCACATATACGTTAAAGTTTTAAACGATTTTTATTGTTATTAGGAAGTATTTCTTATTCGTTTTGATGGAGTTGGAATAGTTTAGTCTATAAATTGATGATTTCTGTTAGAAAAAACATTGAATAAAAATAGATGCGTTTATTTCAGTAAAGAAATTATAATTGAAAAAAAATATTAATAAATTCGTATTTATTTTATTTTTTTTTTTTAGAATTGTTACACAAATAATATTATATTTATCCCTCTAAAAAAATCCTTCGAAAACTTATATAATTCTTAAACAACAGGAAATGTTTAAGTTTTTTATTATTATTATGATTATTATTGTTGTTGACTTTCAAGTCACGGCAGCATTGGCCTTTATAATATTTCAGAAATGTTTTCTACTTTATCGAATAATATCTATAAGTTTTTTAGGTATATAGTTGGTAGTACTCGTACTTATAGTACCTACTTACTGATATATCATTCATTTAAAGATCATATTAACTTATAAAAAGGAAAAATTTGCTATACTTTTAATTATAATGAGCTTGCTTTTTTTTATAGTAAAAAAATTAATGTTTATATTTATTGAAATTTACTATATAATAAGGAGTTTGAAAAACCACAAAAGACTATACTAAAAAGTAAAACCAAAAACGATAAATAATTAAATCAAAAATCATGATATAAATACCAAATAAACTTACAACTGAGTGTCTATTACATTATTAAAAGAAGAAAGTAATTAAGTTTGCTGTGCGGGTCTCAATTCACCTCGAATCTAGACATAAGACTTGATAAAAGCAAAGAATAAATTCCTATTTTAAGACAAACTGAGTAGAGTAAATGTCGAAATGAAGGACAATATTTAAACAAAGCTGCTGATTTAAAGAGTTCCAAAATTAAGTTATAGTGTCTTAAATAAAGTGACCTGACATTTTTTCACATTATACGTAACTCAATAAATTTATTTTGTTTTTCAACTTACTAGTTATTTTTCAATTACTCACATGCCTATGTTTTTTTCTTATGATAACTTTTTACTAAGTTTTTTTTTTTATTTATAAGCTGTTGAATGTCTGCTTCAAATTTTTTACAAAATAAAAGTAACCGACTTAATTTAAATATTTATTTCAATTTTACTTTCGAATAATAATAGTTTATTAACTTGCCCAGATTGTTTTTATTTCAGACCTAACAAAAATATAATTTAACAATCAAACCATATTAACGCCAGAACAATTATACGTAGGTATAACATTTAAATTGAATTAATTTTGCAGGGAAATACAAAAAAAAATAAATTTAAAAAGCACCTTGGGATATATTATTGGCTTTTTAGTTTTTATACAAAATCACTATTACCATTATTATTCAGTTTTTTTACTCGAAAAAAATTATTGTTTGATTCGGACGGGTGCTACGAAGACGTTTTGTTGCATTAGACCTTTTCAGGTGCCATATTTTTCGTTTTTTTTTTTTTTATATATTTTTATTTATTTATTTTGCACCCATTCACCGCAAGAATGATTGTGTGCCGTGTGTTGAAAATATTGACACTGACAATTGACATATTTAGGAAGGGAGGGGTAGTGGATTCTTGAAACTCAAACGTAGACATTTCATGGGTCAATCGTGCTACAATAACCGTAACTTTGTGTGGTACAAAATATCTTTATGCCTGAACTTTTAGACACTTATTGCGTTAGGTGGGTGATGTTACATTAGATAAAACATTTAACAACAGCTTGTAAGTACTCATTTTTCCCCTGTAAGGACGGTAAATGAAATGTTATTTTATCATTCGACAAAAATACGTTCGCACTCTCCTAATTTTTATTTCATATTTTTATTTATGGCACTACGGTTGGCCATAAAATAATAATACGTGCTGTATTGTACATGGCTTGGGAACAAATCAATTACACGCCCCTTCTAAAACAGTTGACGACACACAGCTATCATGTGATTTAACATTGACTTCGTGTAAGTAACGGAAAACAGAGTTCTTTATATCTACTACGGCAATATTATTCATGATAGAACGTTTGTTGGAATTTTCGAGCCAGCTAAATATGTTTGATATGTGAATGGAAATTAGTTTTCGACGAGCATGCTACAATGTGCATCAACATTTTTGTATCATTAAATTTTGATTTGACTTCGTATACCCAAAATTTGTGTACATTTTTTTGTACGTTAAATTTTATGAGGCCAGATTTTAGAGTCATTTTAAAAGGACTATATCCACAATCGATTGGAAATATAACATTATACGCTATTAGATACATATATAATATATGTAAGACACATCCAATAAATATTATAAGAATCTAATATAATAATGGGCAGTAGCACCTAAAATACATTTTCTTTTTAAAAACTATGTACACAACTACGGATAATCGGTATTGTTTACATTTCAAAATTGTTCAGCTTATATGACTACACACAATTTCAATATTTTACCGCTTAGTACGTACAAATCAAACGTAAGTAAATAATTCGCAAATAAAAGATATTATCAAAATACATACTCGACCATATGTGTCATAATAAAATAATTAATATGTTTGATATCAGTTTTGATTTTGACTAGAATGTGGCCAGAATTTAAAACTAACTTGCCGTGCATCTTGTTTTTATATTTCGATATAAAGTGATTAATCTATAAAAAATATATTAAGTATTTTAAAGGCACAACATTTTTCGAACTCCCTGTTTGAAAAGTACATCGACTTATAGTTTTGTGATCATAGTTTTAAAATGTATCGTCCTCCCCACCAACCCTTAAAATACACTCCTGCCGTAAGAGTTTGAGTTGGAGCTATAGTTAAAAAACACATAAAGCTGCATAAACTAAATAGAAAATTTACATTTTACAGTACGGAATATAAATAAATAGAAACGACAAAATTATTGTCTACGTTCTACAATAATGTATGCGCAAGCTTAGGGAAAAAAAACACTCGATCTTACAGTCAGAACTACACCAATAAAAACGCGTAACACTTAAAAGCAAACACTTTTTACAATAATTAATATGTTTCCATTGTGGTAAAGACGCGGCGTTACTTTTAAATAACTTGAATGATATTTTTTTATCAAAAATCAACTTTGTATTCATATTATAATTTTAATCGATAATTTTAATTTCATTAGGAAAAATGCAATATCGTAGCAAAAAAAAAACTTGATAATTGTCTGAGATAATAAAATATATTAGTATTAGTATACTGTGTATAGTAGTGTAGATTGAAATTTAATATAAAAATTGCAATTTCAATATCTTTTTTTTCTTTTTTAGCTATTCTATGCCATTATGATTTTATTTTACAGTGAACAAGATATGGAAAGAATAAAATGTCCGTGATTCGTTTATAAACTACATTTGAAGATGGCTAAGAGTATACCAGCTATAAAAATAACATCCATTGTGGCAACGTTTCTATTAATAATCACAGGACCTTTCGGTAAGTGTGTAGGATAATCAATAAAAAATTGACAAATTGAACGCCTACCTACATTAAGGGGACTGGCTGGGCACTGTGATGTTTGACAACAGTTTAAGTATTATTTAAAAAATTGTTTCACGTTTATTATGGGAAAGAAATGGTTGGATTAATTCATATTTTCTGTTATGTTCACACAAGGTTTTAGAAAACCACACTGTATTCTGTGCACGACTCAGCGTACGAATGTTGAATTTAAAACAGCCAATTGGTAAATTATCAATTACCCTCATCCAGCAGAGATGAACAAAAAAATTAATATTAATAGAGTACTAAAACAGGTGTAGAATTTTGACAAATATCCAACAAATTATCGTATTACTAAATATATATAGCTCAGGTACAAAATGTATTAAATTGTAAATAATAATGCTTCTTAAAATATATATAAATATATAATTACATAAATATTCAGTGTTTGTATTAAACAAAAATATGTTAACACATTTCTAAAAAAAATACTTAGCTGAAATTGAGATTTTCACACTGATAAATGATAATTACAAAAACTATATAAAATCCGTATTATACTTCGTATCATAATTTACTGTAAGTCTTAAACTATCTTAATAAAAGCCCAGCTCACCTAAGTATTCACAAAATTATACTTAAAATACTAAGCCGATTTTTTTATTTTTCGTTTTATTTTAAAAGCTTCTGAGAAATTGTGTAAATCTCAATTGAGTGTTATTTATCAACAAACAGTTTAAAAGTGATGTTTGATGTTTCTGCCTTTGTAAAAAAAGAGCACAGCATTGGCAAATCAATAAATCCGATGCTCGAAGACCAACGATAGTATGCATATTATCGTATTACATTTTAAATCCAAATCAGTCATCACGTTTCAAAAACTACCTGCAGAGATCACTTTATTAGTGTTAATGTTATTTTTTAAACTTCAAAACTTTATTAATAAATTGGAAAGTTAGTAAAAATAAAATTTTAAATATAACCTTAATATAAAAATAGTTTAATGGTTAAATTAATACAGTTTATTGATATTTCTAATACAGATGATTTTCTGTTTTTTGCTTTTTTTAAATTAATACGCTTAAAGTAAATTCACGATTAAATTATTTATATTCTGAATATTTAAAAACAATATTTCTGGTAGCATCTTTAATTTTTAATTTTTTTGAAGTACGATTTTAAATGATACTTTTAAGAACTTTAACTTTGCTACTTAGAACTAATGATAGGCTATGTTAAAAAACTATTGGATAAAAAGTCTACTCAAAATCAAGACCAATACGACATAAAATATATTTTATGTAAATAAACATAATATACTTCTTATAATTTCAGACGTTAAAAATGTACTACGTTTTAATTTATCATTGTCATGGTATATAAAAGATAATTTTATCATTATTTACATGGTATTTTATTTTAATTTTTAATATTTTAATTAAAACGTTAATAAATAAATAAGATTTGAAATATTACTAATCTTATCTATATTTTAAATTGGAAACCAAATTTATATTGTGTCTAACTTATTTATTAAAACATTTTAAATCATAATATAGATTAGATTTGTTGTTTGAAGGATTCTCTTATTGACTCCACCCAGAATCTTAAACGTTATAACTCATTAAGTAGATGTCGAAACACATTTATAATTATATTTTATAGTTTTAATTAAAACTTATGTGTATAACCATTAACCACTCGTCTTTGATCACATCTGCAGTAAAATGATACATTTGAGAACGGAAAAAAAAAACGTTCTTTAATCGCAAAAGCAATGTTTGATGCAATTTTATTGTCCATTGCTATAATTTACACTGAAGTAACATAAGTATCAAGTGTTATCAACCCCTCTCAGTAACATTATTAAAATTAATAGCAATATTTAGACATTTAAGCCTTGTGTATAATAAAGATTAAAATAATCTCAGATTACTTATATAGCGTAAGCTCAGTAAAAAAATGTTGATTATTTTTAATATCATAACTATACACTTTATAATTATTATTTTCTTAACCGTAGAATATCGAAAAATCTGAAAGAAATTAACTATAAAACATCTAAAGTTGTAGATGTAGAAAATACATTTTCAAATACAGAAAATCACAAAACGAGTCTGAGTATATAATTATGTAAATACGGTATAACAATAATATTTTAAAATTAATATATATTTTTCAATTTCAATTTCCTCCTGATGCGCATACAGATTTTCTATTATTTTACTGAAAAATTAAAATAAATTGTAATAGCTTCTGGAGAAGAAATTATGAATTTATATATTATTATTATTATTATTATTTATATAATATGAATTTTTAAAAATCAAAATACAATCATTTAATGCAAATAATTCAAATATTATTGAAAAACCAGGGAGCAAGATTGTCAGCTTTAACAACTTTACATTTTAAAACTAATGTGAAACTGAAATGGATTGAATAAATAAAAAAAAAATAATAATACAATGACCTTTGGACTTTGTTTTATCGTTCCGTTTACTAGATAGTGGGTGTATACGAGATTGAAATTCTTTTTGGAAGATCGAATGTAAGTTCCCACACGAGATTATACAGCAGGTAAAAATTACCAATGGGTGCATACGTAAGTTCCTTCATAAAAAAAAAATTATAACAAATACGAGTTTCGCTCAAATTCCGAGTTGCCGATCATTAAATTATTCAGCTTTTGGTTACGCTTTAGGGAACTTCCAGGTGGGAACTTACCAAACCCCTCTTGGAATGTGTATTCACTAGAGTGGAGGTTCTACAGTCTCATTATGTATACAAATCTGAAAGAAATTATGAATTATTTCAATCGAAAAACTATTCTGTGTGAAAGTCAGAGCAATATTCACGTAGAATGGTTTATTTTTAAATAATTGTAATACCGGCGTTTCACGTACTAAAGGTTTTTTTTACATAAAACATATTCATACACAAAATTATATAACTTTGAATTTTAAAATTCTTATTTAAATCATCAACATAAATGTAATAAATTAAAAAATTAATTCGTTTTTATGGTTATAAACTATAATAGATATATAACTAAAACGCCAAATAAATTAGTTTGGAAAAATATTCCATAAATAGTTTTGCTATTATCGTAAACAATAATTTGTCTGGACATTTGTTAACTGTATGCTTAATATAAATTAAAAATATCATTTTAATAAATTTCAAATCTCAGAATACAAAATTTACTTGTTTTATGTAGAACATAAAATTTAAATTTAAAATATTTCACAATTTTTTTGTATTTACTTTAAGTTTAATCTAAAATAACAAAAATTATCGATTAGCCGTATCTTTTTAAGCCAATTTATTTTAAGCACAAAAGAGTGTTCACAAAAAGTACAAATCATTGTGAAACCGATAAATTTCAAGTCTTACTCAGAATTGAAACAATTTAAAGTTGATAATATTTTGTAATCATTGAAATTAGTGCTCAAAATATTTTAGAAGTTGCAGTATATCTGATAAATTAATTATAAATATAATACGTAAATTTGAATTGGGCACAAATTAAATATTATCAAAAAATAACAATATAATTTTCTAAACATAAGTCATTCACCAATAGTTTCATAATACAAAACGATGAAAAACTGTCTCAGTACATTATCCATTTCCCTTAATTGTCTTAACAATAATGCATTTTTTTATTGTTATTATTATTATTTTTTTTTTTAGACACGAGCGAAGCGGTTCAAATGCTCGGTGTTAAGGTGCCCGCGTACATATTTATTGGAGATTCCGTACAACTGTTTTGTAATTATGATTTACAAATGGACAAATTATATTCTGTTTCATGGTATAAGGACAACGAAGAATTCTATCGCTATGTCCCAGCGTCTAAGACACAACTCAAACACAGTTACTATATGGACGGAATCACCGTTGATGTAAGTATTATTAATTTTAAATATGACACAACGACATTTTAATTGTTAAGATACAATCATGGTGAGTATCCATATGCAGCAGTCGGTATTTAAAAAAACATAACTGAAGGACTTGATGAATCCTTAGTTTGAGACACGTTACTTTAAATAGTTAAGGGTTTATGTAATTTTAGAGCGACGACAAGACGACCGTTATAACTTCTGTTTAACTCTTTCCGAGTATATAAAGCGTTTAAATATAACTATATAATATAATATAAATATATTCGGTCATGTATAAAAAATAATATTTTGATTTCTGAATTCACAATGGTTGTCAAAATAGTGACCAAATCTATGGGCGAAAGAATTCGTTTGCTTGAATTTTTTTTAGCACCGTGGGTCACTATCATGAATAAATCATTAAGATCGACTCGTCAAAGAACTTTAAGAATCAAAAATATATTAAAGTAAAATTGGTTTGGTTTGGTAATAATGTTAGAAGAAATATAGGTACCGCTATAAAGTAAGAAGTCACTTATCCTCAAAACAAAAATGTATTGTTATTTATGTAATTCACTTCAAATGCTTGCTGTTCAAAGAAAACATGTTGTATTTGTCTCTTAAAAGAATAAAAAAAATACTGTACAAAGATTGAGATGAATCAAATGACGTAGGAATAACAACATTACATAGTAACTCACTGGGTTGAACTCAGAATCCAAAAGTATAATATAATATGAGAATAACTTCGGAGCAGAAATCTATTGAACAATTGTATAGGTATTTAAATTTGAAAACAATGATAAATTATCGCATTGAAAAAACGATTCCCGGTAGAGTTAATTATGACAATTTTAATCGAAAACAAAAAACGATTAAGTTAAACGATCAACTAAACACTTAAATATAAAAACTTTTGAATATTTTAAGCCTAAGACATTAAGACTACAAGTCCACAAAAGACATTCGTCCAAGTTCCCTTTATATTATCAGAGAATTAAATTCAACCACCGTTTTGAGAATCAAGCAGTTGATTTAGCCTAGGGTAACTTACACTTGTGTATACAACTACTATCAGTATATACATTGTTCCACTATAGTTAGGAATACGTGCCAACCAAAATAAATGATTTATTAAATTAAATAAAAAGTAGAAACTTAACTTAACAAAACATTATTTATAAACTCCGTTTTGATAAGCGAAATCTTTAATTTCACCAAAATAGAAAAAAATATTCAAAATATACCAGCCAGAAAAAGCACTAATCTAAAGATAATAAGTTTTATATTTTTATTAGTATTTGTTACTAAAAACCAAAAAAATCTAAAAAAACCCCAAAAAAAATTAATCGGTTCTTAATTATTCTCAAAGTGAATATTTTTATTGTTTTATTAATAAAAACTTATACCGTTCATGAATTATATAGTGCAGTTGAATTTCAGTTGCGTCCAACGACTCCGACGTAACTATAGTTTCTGGAAGGGTGACCAACCAAGAATTTAGCAATGCATTTTTATTTTTATTTTCTTTATAAATGTTTTCTGCACTACGTGTCTTAACTTATCGACCAAACTAGTACGATTCTCCCAATACACTCGCAATGGCCAGAGCTGCTGAGGTACCTATATAAATGGAAAAAAAAATTAAAATATGATTTTCATGTTTATGATTTATGAGTCAGTATAAGTAAAATATGAACAGTAAAGTTATGAAGTATAATTAAGTTATAATTAAAGTAAATTCTGAAACCTGGAATGACGTAGACCTTTCACGTTATCGGTCTGTCGCCGGCTCCCCTTTGTTCTATCGAGTCTCTTCGACGGCCATTCCACTAATATGGTGAAACGGTGGAACCCTGCTCAGTGTTCATTGTTTACTGCTCACCCGTCTTGAATGGGGATGGAACGGACGTGACCAAGGTTTAGAACCGGTCTGTGTTTCCCCAATAGCCGATGTAAATAATGTTTTCCTTTTATTTTTGTCCATCTTTTCTCTTAGTGTGACACACATCAGGTTGACTGTCAGGGCAAAAATATGAGACTTGATGTTATTGTCCTGTAAGGTCTAATAGATGATAGTCCTACACACACATTCACCACCAGGATATGTGGGGTGTTAAAACACCTACAGATGATATTGAATTCTACTATCCACAGGGGTTATGAGAACTGTCGAGATATTCAGTTTCATATGGAAATATATACTGTTATGGCCTCCCTGGTAACTCGTAGTTTTGAGAAACCAATATCTCAACCTAAAATTGTTACACGTAAGGTGAAATTAAAAATTAATGATGACAATTCATTAAAAATGATCATTCATCTCTCACCAAAGGTATAGTGCTGTGACCAATGTCACCTTGTTAAGACCACTTCCGTTTTTTAATTTTCTACACATGTTGTTTTGTTTTTGTATTTATTCCAAATAGACATCGCACTCTTTGCAACAATCACGTCAGTGTACGTTGGTTTTTATTTGTTAGTTGTGTGTTGTGACCTCCAAATATACAAGCCGTCCTCAACTGCAGTAACTACGAGAAATAACAATTTTATATACAATCACTATTAAATAAGTAATGAGTATATAGTCTTCCCAGTACAAGAATGCGAATTAATGGTTACTTGGTTTTATATTTCCCTATCATTATTCATCAAACTCATCAAAAATGTATACAATCCAAACAAACAAAATGGTTTGTTATTAAAATACTACCTTGAACTTACTTACAATTTTAATGCAAAAAGTTTAAAACTCTGCCACAAATAGTAACAATCATAAATTGAATACATTTTGCATTTATTATGCGGTAATACTATAAAACTGTGTAATTATCATCACACTAAGATTTAAAGACTACGAATCAATGTAAGGACGAAACTTTAACTTCACATTTAAAAAATCTTATTTTTTGTAACTCTTTGTCAGGTTTGAAAAATTAATAGTCTTTTCAGTGTAACTTTATGTCAAACTTTGGAAGTTTAATTTCCAAGACAATACAATTAATATAAGGTCATACGTATTTCTCTAACTATATCATTTTAAAATGTCCAATATCGTAAAATTCCTTTAAACACGGGCCTAGGCTTGGATAAATTTCATGAATAATATAATCAATAACACTTTAAATAAAATAAGTAATCAGGGCCAATTTTAAGAATTGTAAATTAAATGCGATTAATTATGTACTATTATTTATCACCATAGGTACACTAAAAGGTAATAAAATTTACTTGAAAAACTTTCTATAGACAGTACGGTAAACAAAGCTCTGCTCAAAACAATAATCCTTAAACAATTATTAATCAGCGATTTGATGTGTATTATTATGATACACCTAACTCTAGTTGACACAGCCTCATACGTAGCTCATCCTAACACAATGTTAAAAAAATAATGATTATTGTAAATTAATATTGAAATCGTAAAATAACAACTTTTTTTTATAATTAAGTATAACAAAAATGTTGATTGACTAACGCAATCGGCCAATTCCAGTAGATTGTTTTACCTCACATATGAGTACAAAAATAACTGTAGTGAATCGTGCGTCTCGTAAACACTATTTTTTCGTTATTTTAATTTAACCGATAGTCTGCGCCATGTTGGTTGACAAAGATGAAACGAGTGTGTATATTATGCAATTATTGTTTCAAACGTTCAACGTTTGTTAAACGTATATAGTATCCATTAAACGAACGTTTTAGAACATTGACAGTTTAATAACGCGCAAAATAAGTGAATCAGACATAATATGCTGTGGACGCATTCGACGCATTAACACAACCGTAACGTTCGTTTAACATTTTCTCCGATGAATTTTAATAAACGCCGGCCACGTATACATACGGCCCATGTTATGCGTTATCCGTTTGTCTATTATTATACCGGCCGAAACCGCAATTGGGTTGTCAACGTTCGTGTAATTAGTCGGCGCCCGACCGTTGAAGCCAACGCGATAATATTTAAATGACAGGGACTGAGCTGAAGTGATTACTGAGTCCCACGATTATAATACATACGTGCAGGTAACATTAAAGGATATTCAACTCATCGGCTCGTGTGCGGAATGTTAAAAACGATACGGATGAAATTATTTTCCGAAGCCGTTGTTCGTCTTGAACAAACATTTCGAGGATTCCTCGTGTGCCGTGTGTAGGTTTCGTACAGGTGATAACCTCGACCCGGCCGGCTGCAGCGATGTTATATATATATAAAATATATGATAAACAACAACAATGAACATAATTATGTATAAATGTTTAAAGAGACAAATTAGTAGCATTCTCGACGCACGAGAACATATTTTATCCAATTCTGTACCTGCTGACTTGTAAATTACAAAGCACAGATTAAAACAAAATAAATATTTTTCGTAAAATCATCACAAATATAAAATGTTGTCCTTTCGGTAAAAAATATTATAAAGTTTACGTTATACGCGTAAAACAGATTTTTTGTTTTTACATTATATGTAATAAAAACAAAAAAATGTTAATTTAAAAATAAATAAGTTTAAATAATGTTTCGAAAGAGAAAACAATTACATTTTTGATATTACTATTAGATTGTATTTTTTGCTGTAAAATGTCCAAAAATATGAATATTTTTTTTATCATCAACTCTTTTGAAAATGTTTTATTTAGTCATCAAACTATACCAACAAATAATAACTATACAATATAATCATTCTAAATTCAAAAAAGATAAGATACCATAGTTGGGTGAGCAACTCAGCCAGATATTTTTTAATTTGAAAACATGGTTGATAAACATCGCATTTTATTATTTTACTATAACATAAAAAAAAGGAAAAAACCACAATCAATTAAGTCTTAATACTGTAAATATCAGGTCTTTACAAATTGTTTTTATATTATGAGATCAAAAGACAATAATCAAAACGATAAGCTGCGTACGAATATAGATATTTTCACCAAACAACCGCCAAACGTGCGTTTAAGTTTATCGGATAATACTACTTCAATAACATGAGACTGATGAATATTTTCTTCATCAACGTCACATTTGGAAAATATGATTTTTTTTTTCCCGTAGTAACTGTGACGTTCTATTTTTTAAGGTTTCAAATTTGACCACCCTAGTCTCATCAACTAATTCTCTATCTTCCACTTGTCTAATTTTCAAGTCGTTTGCCTAAACTAATATTGTTGTATAATTATCAGACGGTTAAGTAAACTAGAGTTAGATAAACACAAACATAGATGACTGCAGCGGCTTTCTGACATTTCACTATACTATAATACACTTTATTTATTCATTTTATGTGCATGAGCTACATATCTATACTATTACGAACATTTAAAATGCATTTTTTTACTCGTACTTTATTTTCAAAAATGTAAAATTAATATATGTATACTGGTAAATCTTCCCTAACATATACCTTCCAATAGTAGACAATAGCAGTGAAACGGGGACATTTTTGGTACTTTTAAATGGGAAAACCTCCGGATAGAAATCTCTCCGAATAACTGACTACTATATTATTCTGAAATTAAAAACAATAATGAAATACTGTAGTTTCACTTCGTCAAAAAAGTAGGGGTTGGAAGTTGCTATATTTTTCTTCTGCTGTACCCTATTACCCAGGCCAGTGGTTCCCAAACCGTGGTGTGCAAGATGATCTCAAAGAAAACGCAAAAAAATAAGTAATGGCGGGAAAATGTTCAGTTTGATTTATTTAAAATGGTTCGTTTTGGAAGTATCCAATATATGCTAATAAAATTGAAAAATATTTGTCACAAATTAAAAGCTTACTATAGACTATTATCATATAGTTTGTAGATTATAAAATAATATATGTGTATAATGTTATAATGGTTGCGGTGTTGGTCATGGTGGGTGTGCAATTACTTTGTCCTGTGGGGCGGTGTGACGTCGCTCGTTTTAAGTGTATTCACGCGTGTATTTAAAATTTGTTTTTCGTTCTTTTAATACAAAATATTAGTTTATTATATTACAGTACATTATTGTTATTTTTATTTATACTATATGAGAACAGTTATGTGAAAAAAGCTTAAAAGTTATATTGATGTGTACGATCCACCAAAATATTTAGCTTCGGGTTGCGGGAGAAAAAAATAGTTTGAAACCGCTGACCAAGGCAAACGAACTTACCCACGAGATTTTACGGAGGTAAAATTCAATATACAGACCAAATTCATCGATTTTTTTTTCCACAGAATTGATAGATTAATTGTGCTATTTATCTTTCTTTATTTATACTTATGTATGAATTAAATTATAAATAAAAATTTACATTTAAAAATACAATTATTATTAAATTTAACCTAGCTCAATATGTTATAATTTTATAAATTTACCTTTTATGAATTTCAAACCTTTACCCTCTATGAATAACGGAACGATCTTTATGATTTTTGATGAACGAGGGTATCCGCAATTCAGAGATTTCTCTGTCTATGATGTATATGTTAACATTACAATAGCCAAGAGTTTTATTACTTATACAATTAATTATTTTTTAAAAAATTTCGTTTTTTTATGTTCTAGGCTTCTAACTTGCCTTATATTTTATTTTATCTTTATTCGACCCAAGATCTGAACTGGCACCTATGGCTGTCATTATATATAATCTTTAGAGTCTAGAATCCAAACTGTTGTAATTTGAATATATATTAATTTTATATTCAGAAAAATTGATAAATTATGCACATTGAACGGAAGATATAATTTATTATGACAAACTGAATTTCTATTATGCATTAGGTGTTAAAATAATTAATATTTAAGAAATAATAAGAAATAACTGAAATTGATTGTTATAATTCACAGCAAGTATTCTCGGACAGCAAAAAAGTTACATTGCGCTACGCTAACTTGCTGATGAACGGTGAATACAAGTGTGAAGTGTCTGCTGAAGCACCATTCTTTACAACAGTGCACGCTGAATCCAAAATGGCCATCATAAGTAAGCTCACTTATACGTTTACATATTATGTATTATTTTGTTTAAACGCAGTATTACGTATTTAAAACGAATACCTAGGTATAAAAACTATGCATTTATAATTCAATTAGTACTTTATTTACCGTTCACCTACCATAGTTAAATTTAATTTAATTAAAAATAATCGTTTAATGTTAATTCTGTTATTTATAAGTTAATACTCATAAGGTGAACAATAACTGTCAGTATCTTTTTTTTCTCGTTTGACGTATTATTAAAATGTTTCCCTACGTGTACAATGTACATAGTACATATAAATATTTTAAATGCTAAATAATCGACTAAGTAATCACTTTTCATACATTTATTGACTTAAATGCATTTATTATAAGCCACAAAAGTTAATAAACTATAAATTCAAATAAAATGACATAACGTTGTAATCATTATCACAGTCATCAAGTAGTAGGAGTTTATGGGTTAAAAGTACAAAACTCTATTCAAATAAAATTACGTACTTCTTATACATTCGATTCAACACTCTAATTTATTGACACATGGTAAACTTCTAGAAGGCCCCAATCAAAGTACGTACAATTTCCACTAATATTTTGTACTAATAAAGCAACAAGTTGCTTCGTATTTTATGTCTGTACGAAGTAAGAATTTTTCGAAAGAAAAACATTTTGTAGAGTATTGTAGTCGAATTATTTATTAGACTTATATAAATACATTTTATATAATATTATATATTTTTTTCATAACTAATGTCTCTTAATGTAAGTCATTTGGGGTATTTTTTTAATGATTTCAAGAATTAGGTGTTGAATATGTATTAAATTATGTAAGCTGACTGATGAACGCACTGCACACTTTGGGTTAATTCGGTTCTTATAAGATTAAAATTATTTTTGGTTTGATTAATAATTTCTCTAAATCTAAACTCAGCTTTAAGATAATACTTTATGGTTCACTCGACTTTGTCTAATAAAATAGTAATGAAAGTTCAGATTATAACTTGGGTTTTTATTTTTTTTTATAATCACCCAACAATAACCGTTATTTCTATTAGATTGCTTATAAAGCCGATTTATAAATTAAAGCATCTACGAATGTTTTGAATTCCATAGTTAAATTATACCAATAAATAAGAGAAAATTTTATAACACATTGCTCATATTACGTTTTTATAAGTTTGTATGAGCTTAGAAACTGCAAAAAGTTAATTTTGAAATTGGAAAAACATTTTTAAAAAATCAATAATAGCTATTTGAATATATACAGTTTCAATTTTACGCCAATTTATTGTAAAAAGTAAAAGAATACTTGTACCTACTTGTTACCTACTTCACTGAAAATTATGTCAAAATAAAAATAATCGACTTAATTATTTATAAAAAATAACAAAAACGAATAAATTTAATTTGAATTACTTTATACAAGAATATTAAAATTAACCAGTAAAATATTATTTCACGCTATCATCAAGAAAGATTTTCTTGTATTTCCAAACACGATTTGTGTATAACGCGCACAATTTAACAACTCTTAATTAAAAATTTAAAGTTTTGATTTCAAACAAGTATAACAATAAGTACTCACATTCAACATTTGATTGCAATTTAAACAAATAGTTTATACCTAGTTTATGAAACTAAATTATCTTCCCATACGAGTGGCATGTATTTGTATGCGGTAAAATTATATCATACGCTATGATATACAGTTATTTAATATGAATACAATACATACTACATAATATAGGTTATTTATTCATTTTTTTAAAGTGTTTTCAGCTATAGTAATAATTGCATCTCATTCAATTTGAATTGCTAGTAAAGATTTATAGTAAAACCTTAACCGAAGTTATTATTTGTATAGACCAAAAGTTAATTTGTATATTTTGATTGAGATAAGTCATTATTACGTTTACGTGATCCATTAAAGATATTTTTTTTATCATTCTTATCTAAATTGGCAAACTTATAACATTTAAAACTTACTTCACCAAAATATTTAATCTAATAACACTTCATCTATATTATTATCATTTTTAACGGATATAATAACATAAAGGTATTAATTTAAGATACCATTTTACGTTTTTTAAATCAGATAAATCTTAATTTATTATTTTATAAGATTGGTGTATCATTAACTATAAATAAGTGTACACATACACGTAATATGGAATAAATTGGCAAGTACCAGTAGTACATGATCATTAAGTTCAATATTTATCGATACTTTTATAACAAAATAAATAAACGCAGCATTTATAAGTTTCAACCGAACAATATAATATATGGTCCTTTGCGTATTGTTCTAAATATTAAAAATGTCCAACACATTATATTAGGTATATATCTTCGAATTTAGGTATACTTCAACACAATTCTTAAGATGACGTATAATATAATTCAATAATTTCCAGTAAGTTCGGTCTTTTGTGTATTGGTATTTGGTAAAGATGTGTATGTAGTCTATTTGTAAGAAAAATGAAAAAAAAAACATTATTTAAAAAAATCTAATATCGTTTAAATGCAAAATTCTGTACACTATGCGAAATGTCTAATTAGATGAATAAGTACGGTTGTGTACTGTGTACGATAAAACTATTGATAGAAAAATGAAATGATAACAACAGATTAGATGAAAAAAAAAAACACGCGAAATCGTCATGGCTCACGAGTGCCTGTTAATGATGGAAATTCGTACGTATGAGGCTTTCACCTGGATCGAGGAAGCTTTATGTGCGCGAAATCGAATACATCAATGTCTCGAAGGAAACTCATCGGGATGGAGCCGTTAATATTAATTATGTTTTAGTATACTCTTCCACTGTGTACACAACTGTGTGTCCTCGAAGTATTTCAGCGACGCCTTCTTACTGCGGGGGACCTGACAGCGTTATTATTATGATGGCCCCTTGAAAAATGGTCACAGGCTTACACAGCCGTATTGCACAATACGTCGATTCCCCTCGCCCAATTATTTTAATAGCCCATTCACAACGAATGTATACGCACTACTATTAAACGTCCGAAATGACTAAGTAAAAAACACGTAACTTTGCACTTTAACAAAACCTTTATTTCGCAAACCCCCCCTCCCCGTCCCTCCGTCCACCATCCCCATCCAGGACGTCCGGCACCCTCCGTCCACGAAGCCGCACATGGTACCCCCTAGTTATTTTTTACATTTAAGCTATACATTTTTTATGTAACGGGTTATAGGATATGTCATTTGTATAATAGCTAGTAAAATGCTCAACCTTCGTAATACATTTTGGTACATTAGGTAACATGATATATAGCCGCGATCGAATACACAAAAAAAAATTATTAAATAAATTTAATCACGTGATAATATTAATGATATGCAGTTTAACTTAAAAAAAAAATTGTAAATTTAATGGTTATTTTACACATAATATAAATTCAATTAAATGAAGAAAAAATTAACAAAATTAAAAAGGAAACCATCTTCGGGTATATTAAATGTATGTAGGTTTATTGTGTAGAAAAACCAGAGAAGTATTTCAACATTAAAATTTCCATGACGACTACTACACACCTTTGAGCTCACAAAATAAGTAGTGATATATATTCATTAAAAAATTATTAGAGAAATGTAGCAACAACTTACGGAAGATAAAAATATTATGGTACATATTATATAATTATAGATAATATACGAGTAATCCATGAATATTGAATAATAAGCGTGAACCAAAATTTATATTTTTAGTTGAGCAATAACACTTTTTTATCCTCGTCAATTTTAGATGCTAATAATCTTCAAAAAAAAAGAGTTCAAAGTGTTGATACAATTATAAAAATCTGAAAATGCCACGTTTTTAATACCAATAAAAATCAGTTCTGGTTTGGTTTTACATTAGTATTCGAGTGAGTCCGGACCCACCCAGCCCGCTCACTGATTCTGCCAATGGATTATTATTGCTAATCGCATAAAATTAAATTATACTAATGTGTATGGCTTGTATAATTATACTCAATGAATGTTATTTTAATTTCAATAATAATAATTCTAATGCAGTTGCTATAAATTGGTGAGAAAAATCAATTTTTACAAAGTTTCTAATGAAATTGTGCATAAATTAAAAGTTTAATATAGCTGAAATCAATTAGATTCATTATCAGAGTTTTTATGTTTAAAAATTTTTTTAACTTTTAATTATTTTCGTAGAAACTTATGTATAACGTTATAAGGTATTATTTTTATACTAAAGTGTAGTTATTCAAATTTACAAATGATTAAACAAATCGTTTGACAATAATCTAATAATAACTAAAAAGTAAGTTACTTTTCTAAAATAGTTATCAAAAAAAAATTCTAATATACAGGGTGTCCCAGGTCTATTTGACTAATGCAATAACTTTTTTTCTATTCAATATTTTTAAGTTTTTTTTTTTTGTAATGATTTGTAGAGCCCTGCGCTATAATTTGTATATCTTATACTTTATTTTATTTTTTTACAACAAAAATAAATAATTTAAATTTTGTATTTAATATTTTTCTAATAATCCAAGATAGCTATTTCATAAATAAGTATTTAAAAACCATTTTGGCGTTTAAAACTTTTAATTTGGTTAAGTCGTTAATTTTTAAACAATTTTCAAAGTGTGTTAAAATTCAAATTTATTTCTTGCTAATCACTGTTACTGCTGTAGTCGATTTTCAATTGTTTTCTTCCAAGAAACAATAAATTTGTTATCATTAAAAGGTTGATAATCAATATTAAATACATACACATACTAATACGTATTTTATCATAATTTAACATAATATGATTATAATTTATAACATGATGTACCTACTATTACTTATTTTAAATCATCATCATTCATCAATATTTTATTGTTCAATCATTTAAATACGTTTAAACAAATTTAGAACATTTTGATTTTGAATTATGAAACAAATGACATGTGGTTTGAATATTAATTATAGTTATTCTGTAAGTCCTTTTTAAATTTAAAGTTAGGTTAAGTTGATATTTTATGGATCAAACACATTTTGCCGTAATCACTAACAACCTTAAGACTTGTCTTCTCATATTTTAAGACAATTCTATTGTATTAAATTTATGAGAAATACCTAGTAATACTATGGAATTATCAGATTGAACATAATTCGTAGAAAATATTTTTGGAAATGCCTTTGGACACAGGTACATATTATCATTAGTTTGCAAGTTAAAATTATTTTATTTTAATATCTTTATAAACTTTTGGTAACTAGATACAAAAAAATCAAAAATTAAACATACATATAATAACATTTTAAATTCTCAACACTTCAAATTACTATTATCAAGAAAAATATTCAAAATTAAATATTATGTAGATTACCTATACACAGTACTACAATTGAAGATTATAATTTAATTTGAATAGCAAAATAAGATTTTTGTTAAAATGTGAGTATCATTTGTATTAAATTAATTTATACTTCAACCTAACCATTTTAATATTAATATTAACATTTATTAATTTATTAATAAAATGAATTAAAATATTCTCACTGTTAACGAAAATATTCTAGGTGGATGTCAACATTAAAAGTATACATATTTGGTGAGAGTTCAAACAATTTCATTTTCAATCACATGCAGTTAGTTGTATAATTAATGCTTTGTACCTTGCTGTTTTAATACTACATTTGTATACTTACAATTGTAACTAGTTGTATGTACCTATACATAAAACCATCAGAAGTTAAATTGTAACCAGTTCATCTTAAGTATAAAACAACATGAATCAAATGTTTCATTTTATTAAAAAAAAAATGTAAATGGTAAAATTGTAGATCATAAAAAATATTGTTAGCTGTAAGTAGATGAGTAGATATATAATATTAGTGTTTTACATTTAGTCATTTAGTTCATCAGGAACTTTATGTATTCAATATTAACCATATTTATAGCTGTTTATATAAAAAAAAAAAATAATATTAATGTAAGAATTTAATAAATACCTATAACAACTAACATAACAGAAAAATAAGGGCATTCTGAAATAGTTTTGATTGGCTTGAAAGTGTGTAGATAATTGTTATGGATAAACACGTTACTACCTATTTCTTTAGTATTTCTCTGAATATTTCATAGTGTGTTAGTATGTTTACATAATTACTAAGAATAAAAAATAACCCATGAAATAATTAAGTTAATGATTTGAAATTGTTAGAATAGGTATTTAATGTCAACTTGTCATGTACTTTTTAAGACTAGGGACTTCAACCTTTGAGAATTTCAGAATAAAAGATAAAATAAATACTAATTTTCCTTAGTTTGTTATTCATTAATAAATAAAACATAAAAAAACATTTTCATACTATAAATTAAAAATATATCTAACATTATCTTGGTTTTTATATAAAATGTAAGTTGTAATTTATTATATCTATTTTTATTTTTACTATAAAAAATTATAGAAAAAATATAGTTGCAACACTTAATTGTTGTTTTATTGCAGATCTCTTTGTATTAGAAAATTAATACAAAGCTTAATTGAAATCCCTTTTAAGATTTATATATTGCCAGAGTTCATGTTAATAACAGATAAAATCAATAATTTTCTACATGACATAATATGTGACATTTAATATCCTTCTGATGGTTAAATTGTTTGAAACACTTAAGAGTGTATTGTTTTATACATGAATACTCTGCTAGTTGCAAACCGTTGCGTAATATTATAATTATACTTTTATTTGTTTTGAACATTTAGCCAACAAATTGTTAACTTATATTATAGGTGTCGGTTATTTTTTTTTTCTTCAGCTAGCGTCACTAGTGAAAGAACCTTATACATACATGTATAGCAGAGAATGTTATTGAATGTTATAAATCATTTTAGTTACCTGAATATCGTTCAGTTTTTTAATATCATCCGACAACTGACTATTGTTTAATTCTAATTCATTATTTTTTAAGCACTCCAGTTCATATTGACGAGATAAATTTAAATTTTTCTAAAAGTAAAACCAAACTTTTGTGATTGTTTGAACTTAAAAACTGTTATAAATTAATTGTAACATCCTATGTATAAAAGTAGTTTTTACAGTTGCTAAATACTTGTTTAAGAGATATGTTATTCATACAATATTTTTTTTTAATAAATTTGTAAATAATTGTTTAATATATTACCTGTTGTAACTCTTCATTTTCTAAAACCAAATCCCTGCACATATCTTTATATTTTTTATATTTTTTATAAATGTCTGTTTGGTCACTTGAGTGTGTAGAGCCCAAATCGGAGCGAGACAAACGATAACTACTCATGATGAAAGTATTTATTAGTTAATATGAAATACACTGTAGCTCATACAAAATGTAAACCTCGAATTATCAATTATAATATTATATGAATTGGGAATTACTGGTTTTATACATATTGTTTCATTAATTATTTACATACCTATTCTAAAACTTAACTATTTTAATGATCTTAATTGCATATTTGAATAATCTATAAATATTTTATAATTAAATGTGATGTTAATGGGTATTAAATGAACCAGTTTATGTATGATTTTTGAAATATAAAATTCAATATTTTTTATTTTTATCTTTCTTAAATATGCCTACTATTTATAGTAATTTAGAGTACCGTGATATGTTAAAAGTTTTTTATGAAAGTGGAGGAAAAAGTACAGTAAAAGCTTCTCGTCTGTATTTACAAAAATTTCCAGAAAGGAAACAGCTATCTAAAAACACATTTTGTAATATAGAAACAAAATTACGTAATACAGGTAAATTTTTTATTATCAATAAAATTTCCTATAAAATTAATATAACAAATTATGTACCTAAAACCTAATACATACATGTATAATTCAGTTATTATTATACAAATTTTAAATTAAGATATACATTAAAAAATAGTCTTTTTAGGTTGTTTTCCAAATGGTTTCAAACCAAAAAAAATTTATGTTATTGATGAAGAACATACAGTGAATGTCTTGGCAGCTTTCAGCAGTGATCCTCATGCATCTGTCAGGTCGGTAGCTAAAGAAACGGACATCAGTCGTAGCTCTATACATCGTATATTGAAGAAAAATGATTTCCATCCATACAAATTGCATTATGTACAAGGATTGAAACCCTCTGATCCAGATAGAAGGCTTCAATATATTTCAAAAATTATTTGCCTTCATGACCACAATAATATTTTGAAAAAAATATAATGGACCAATGAAAGCTGTTTTAATAATAATGGTATTGTCAATCGGCATAATTCTCATTACTGGAATGAATCAAATCTATTTTGGACACGTGAGTCCAATGCACAAGTTCGCTGGTCTACCAATGTGTGGTGTGGTGTAATAAGTGGTTATTTGATTGGACCTTATTTCTATCATGGCACACTAACTAGCCAACGTTATTTAGACTCTTTGACTAATACACTACCAATGTTATTATAAAATATTCCATTAAATCTCCGAGTAAATATGTGGATTCAGCAAGACGGTGCTCCACCACATAACTTGAATATAGTCCGTGATTATTTAAACACAAATTTTCAATCGAGATGGATAGGAACTAGAGGTCCACTAAATTGGCCACCACGATCTCCAGATCTAACACCACTCAATTTCTTTTTGTGGGGTTACTTAAAGGACAAAGTATACTCCCAACAGTCAACGTCGTTAGAAGATTTAAAACAACGCATAATTGATGTGTGTAACTCTCTTACTTTTGAAATGTTGGAATCCACGACAACTGGAATTCTGGAACGGTATGAAAAATGTATAATGAAACATGGCGCACACTTTGAAAATTATTCATAGTTACTACTTACTAGTTCTAGTTAGGTATATTGTTCCATAATATTTAATTTGTTATATTATTTAATGTTAAGAAATAAAACTGAACTTATAGTTGAAAAATTAAATTTACAGAGTTACATTTTACTATTTCTTACAATTTAGTAGTGATGGGCAACAATATAATTTTCTGTATCGATATCGTTCAGATTTTTCCGATATTATATCGCGATATCGTTATTTCTACGATATCGATATTCTCCTTAAATGTGTTCAACCCCGATAGCTGTATCCTAGAAAATAAATTCATAATTATTTTATTTTAATATTGTCTTGAATTCAAATTTGAAAAATTAAAATGTATGTTCTTACCAAAGTGTGGTCTGACGTCCTAGTGGATTTATAATAAGAGTTCAAAAAGAGAAGATTGTTAACTCGATCTGGAGATAGTCTACTTCTTTTCTTTGAAGTTATATTGCCAGCCTCACTAAACAGACGTTCACATGGGACACTAGTTGAGACTATCGACAAGTATTTTTTTGCCAATTTTGAGACTTCTGGATATAAATTTGAATTTTAAATAGATTAAACCAATTTTAATTCACTCATCACTAAAAATAATGTTGTAATTTGAAAATAATTATCACTGTAGGATAAATGACAGAAATATAACGGTCAGCGGAGTACGTAACGGACGTTTACGCCGCACCAACGACACAAATTAGACTGTAGATTATGGAATATCCAGTGGTACTATACCGTGTACCTCTTAAAAGTCAGCAAAATATTCCTTTAAGATAACATTATAATGGATTATTAATACTTAATACTTTAATAGTGTACAATAATTGACATTTCACCGGAACACGTGCACCAAACGTTATCAGCTAATGGCTATTATTATTTATTAATTTATTATAGCTTAAAAACTACAAATATCAAATAGTAAATACCATGTATTTTTCTTGAAAAATATTATTTTCGATATCGCGATATATCGTACAATACAAAAGCGATGTCGATGTCGGAAATTTGTCACGATATCGATATCGTATCGAATTATCGATATCGTTGCCCATCACTACAATTTAGTATCAATTGTTTAGTATCAACATCAATGGTAAGCATCACGTGACCATGTTAAATAATGATAAAATACAATAATGTATAATAATATTATGTAATGACTAATGACCTACCTTTTAATGATAACAAATTTATTGTTTCTTGGAAGAAAACAATTGAAAATCGACTACAGCAGTAACAGTGATTAGCAAGAAATAAATTTGAATTTTAACACACTTTGAAAATTGTTTAAAAATTAACGACTTAACCAAATTAAAAGTTTTAAACGCCAAAATGGTTTTTAAATACTTATTTATGAAATAGCTATCTTGGATTATTAGAAAAATATTAAATACAAAATTTAAATTATTTATTTTTGTTGTAAAAAAATAAAATAAAGTATAAGATATACAAATTATAGCGCAGGGCTCTACAAATCATTACAAAAAAAAAAAACTTAAAAATATTGAATAGAAAAAAAGTTATTGCATTAGTCAAATAGACCTGGGACACCCTGTATATACGATTATTATTATTATATTGTATTAGTACGAATAACATGACATTTTATTATAAATAGCTATTAAGTATCTTGTATGTGTGTCACATAATTGTCGAAACTAATTGTAAAACAAAGTTTAAATAAAAAAAATTAAAAAAAATAAAAAAAAAACATGACATTTCACGGCTAATGGTGTTACTTAATCATTTATTTTGATAATTTCGTTATTAATATTCGTTATTAATTTGTATTAAAAAAAAATAAAAATGTTTATTTTTAAACTATTTAAACTATTTTGACTTTTTATGGAAACAAAATCAATTCAAATGTATTCATAAAATCGAAAACTATTTATACTTATGTCTGAGATTCAATTTAGTTTATGCTCCAATTTTTAAAACTCTTAACAAAATTATCTTATTTCTTTGTCTTCAAATAAATATTGATTTATTATGCATAATATACTTTTTAGTTATCACATTGTATTCAATACATAAATCTCCTTAATTTAAAATATTTTATCATAAATTAATTTATCACAAATATGCAATCATATTTTTATTAAAAAATTAATTGAATAAATATAACAAATAATTTTAACCGGTGAGATTAAGTGAATATTTCATAATGTAAAATTTAAATTAAAAATTTATTTTCAAAACTCAAATACAGTTTTTTTACCTCGTCATATTTAAATTAATATATAAATTAAGATCAATTTTTAAATATTTTTATTTAAATAAATATTCCATACAAATGTTATCTCCAGAATAATCCATTATACAATACATATTATAGTTATTTATTCAATTTTATATCAATTGTTAAAACGTACATGTGATAAAATTGTTATTAGTATATTCATGTGTTACCCATAATGCGTTCGAAATGTCGAATACATCAATATAAATACTTATGTTTTATACTCCTAGGTAATATATTAAATAAAAAAATTTGTTCATTTTTAACTTTTTAGTATACTAGAAATTTCAACTGTTTTTTATCATCTTTTTGCTTTTTAGGTTTACCAAAGCCAAAGGATCTACCGAAAATCAATGGAGGATCCGGAATTTATCAAGTTGGGGATACTATTTATTTAAATTGTACATCAGTTAAATCATTTCCTGCTGCCAAACTACGGTGGTATATCAATGATGAAGTGGTCAGTTTAGTACTATGTTTCAGCTAAACTATATTTAATTAATTGATTAGTCACATGGTATTTATAATCAGTATAACGAAGTACCAATAGATGGAACTGAGTTAGTATAGACTATAGAATATGATAACACAAACCCATTTAAACAGGTAATCTTGGTAGTGTCAAGTATATTACAATAATGCAACTAATTATTCAAAACTTAATTAACTAGTTGTATTCAATCCAACATTTTTAGAAATAAGTTTATGCTACAATGCAAATTTTCGTTTTGAATTTTAAAACCATCAAAAAGTTAAAAAATCTTTAATTCTCATTTTTAATGAAGTCTTCCGTAATACAAATTCCCTTGCAACTTTAAATTCTAGCGTATTAAAAGAATAGCAGTAATTAAAAATACTTTCTGTGTAGGTACTAATTAAGCACTTTAAAACATATTTCGAAAATGTGTAATCACTAATCAAGAAATAAATATTCATTCGGTGCGAAATGTCACGCTAAAACTTTAATTCATATTTAACACTTTATTTCAAACATCTCACTATAAAATAAAATAACTAATTATTAAACAGTTTATTTGTAAAGAATAAGGTTTTAAAATCAAATATAGAATCTATATTTCATCGTTATATTAAAATATGTAATCGTGCAATAAGTATGGTTAAAGTGAATTGAAATCTTTATTCATAAATATCATGTGAGGTTGTGCAATAGGCATCACTAAAATATTACTAATATTTATGATACATAAATACGTTAAATTGAAATATCGTAATTGAGTGACTTAAAATTGAAAATTATATTAAATAGGTAAATCTAGAAATAATGCAGTAGCTACATATTACATTTAACATCATTATGTTAATTTTAAATGCACTTTTACTGCTTCGATGAGTTTATTTTTAATCAAATTCATGATCATGACGTTATGATACCAAATAAAGTTTCTTTTTTACTCCGTATAATATCCAAAGTAGAATTAAAAACCATAAATCATCTTCAAACGTTTCCATACTCAATCAATTTATCATATTACTATTCCTGCGATCGTGAATAATATTTTACTATGATCTATTAAAATTTATCATTTAATATATTTTTAGATTAAAACATAAATTGCTCAGCATAACATAGAAAACAAAAAGAGCAATATATTATTTATTAGTTTATGTGCGTCTGAAATAAAATGACTGAACAGTTAAACAGTATTCTTAGGTTAAAGTAAAAAACTCCACTTGAGTTCCTAACATCAAAATATGTGGCTACTGCAGCAATTGTACGTGTTAAATAATTTGTGATTTTCGGTCAGGTGGTTTCCAATTACGACCGCACGGAAAAACTAAACAGCGGTTTATACATCACCATATCCAAATTAAATTTGTCAACGGCCCCCGGTCATTTTCACGCTGGCTTAATGAAAGTTATGTGTCAAGCAACCATTAGTGTGGGGCGCCCGAAATCATTACCACCACCTCAAGAATACAAACGCGATTCCATACTTTTGGGTAAGTGCAAAATTCCATTATCTAAATCCATTTAAGCGCTGAATAATGTGATTATTGTTTCAATATAAGTGTAAACAATTATTATTGATTCCTATAATCGATTATTTTTAATGGTGATCAATTCATTCCCAAAAATTTAAAAAAAAATACTTCCAAAAATGATACAAGATACCGGGGAAAAAACAGTAACATTAAATTGATTTTAATAAGGTAGTTAAAGTAATGTTTAATCTAAACGCTTGAAACCGTTAATGATTTTTTTATTTCAGCAATACTACATTTACCTACTTTCAGCAAGTTTTAATAAAATATCGAAAAAACATTTTTTATTATGAGTTCCTGACCTTTGAGAATGGTTTAGTATAATATTCAATCTTCGCTGAAAATCATTTTTCGAACGCTATGATTTATTATTACTTTGAAATTTATACAAATAATACAACTATAACACATCCATCTTAGTGACCTCTACAAGGTATGAAGTCTGTCATATCTCCCAGTGCGCCCCCTCCCTCTATCGCCAATATTCTGTCCTAGGAGCGAAATGATGAGGGACAAACACTCGGTCACTGTATCGAGTCGGTTTTTTCAATTTGAATATAAAATTATTATAAGTTTTCCATAAGTATGCATTTGAAAATTCTCTCAATTGTAAGATCAATTTATTCATTGTAAATTTGGTAACGTTAAAACAGTTACGTAAACAATTTTATACAATTTACGTAGATTTTTATTGATTTAAGTTTTTTCTAACATCAAATTCAAAACAAAATATCAACAAAAACGTTAACAATGTGAACAAATCTATTTAAAATCAAACCAACTATTTAATTTTTTTTTTCATTAATGATTTTCAGAAACTATATCAATAGTTCAAATACTTAACGTGTAAAATTAATATCGAAATACGATTAGTAGGTTTGAGTATTATATTTAGAGTTAATTTACGAACAAGAAATGTCGACAGCAAACTAACGCTACTAACTAATTTCTAACAACAACCAACAAAATTATATTAGATAATTTCATGTTAAAACACATAAATATAGTTACCAATAGGGAGAAAATTTTGATGGACTATGTCCTCAGACAATTTGGTTACATAATCAAGTACCAAAATATTAAATTCTCTGTTCTTGGTTTAATATTTTATAAGATAATACGTTATGAGTCTTAATCCCCTCTAATTTTCTTGGATATTACTCCTATGCATAAATCACTAATGAGATAATCATTATCTCTATATTCATTTATTATTTGAATTCATGGAATTACGTAGAATTAAAACTTTTTAAATTAAAGATAAAGATAAATGAGGTCACGGAGACATATAACACTATAAGAAATATCAGTATATAAAATGTGCATACTTTACTCTAAATTAAAAAATTTCAAATTTAAATTCTAGAAGACAAAATGAATTGAACAAATAGCGTAAACTCTATGAACTGAAACGAAAGGATTATTTATTTGATGTTAAACGAGACGGGTGTATACATGTAAATAGGCAATATTTATTAACTTATTATACAAATAATTAAAATAATATGAAATCAACCAAAACATCAAAACGTTGGTGATAAAAAAAGTACAATTATAATATGTACTAAACATAATACAAAACATTGTTATGAATATAGTATGTATTGTATATATATACTTGGAAAACTTAAAATGCTAAAAATATTAACTCCAAAATTATCGCCAAAAATTAGCAAATAATAATATAATCTACGTTCTAGAAACTACTATAAAATAAAAAAAATAAATAAATATGTACTAACGTATCCCCTATTATCTTTTTCAACGAATAATAACATAAAAAGTAAATTTCCTATGCGGCGACAAAATTAAATGCATTAGTTTCTGTATACGCGCTGGATAAGCAGCCAAACGAACAGATAATGTGTTATTATTTTATTTGCCTACCCATATTCAGTATTCAAATTAAATATTCTATAGTCAATTAAAACTGGGCAAGATAAGACTACTTTTACGAAACACAAAAACAAACAAATGTTAACCACACAAAGACACCAATTACATTCAAGCTATAGGTAACTTATAAGCGGTAATAAAACGCGAAGGAAATTTGTATTTTCTTTAATTTTTATTCATGTAGTAATTTGCATGTTATATTGAATGTTTTTTTTCGTGTCGAAACTTACGTACCAGTATATTTTTTTCGTGTTAAAACTTACGTTTGGATACGGGTGATTTTTAGTTTTTACTTGCTATATCTCGTAAGAGAACATTCGCCCGATTTCCGTACTTGAAAAATAATTTTGAACGGAACTTGATTAATCTAAATGTTAGAGTCAAAGGTGATCAACATTTTGTTCAAATTAAATACTAACGCGTGAAAATTATAAAATTTGCTATTCACATAACACAATGTAATTTTACCGGAAAAAGATATTGAAATATCAATATCAATTAAGAACAAGTTGTTTATCAGTATTTTATAACGCTTAATAGTTCAATAATATGTATACCTCACCAATTTGTTCAAAGTTATAGAAATCATATTGAAACCGTTGAAGATTCAAAAACTATTTAAAAGTTATATGTTATACTTTGAATTTGATATATTTTGTAGATTATTTTATAATTAAATAAATAAAAACCTACAACACCTACAAAATATTAACTTTAAATTAGAAAATACAAATTTTTAGTACTGTTCTGTTGTCATCAGTATCAAACTGCATTTTTAACTTAAAAATATAATGTCTGGTAAAACTTATTTAAATTATAAAATAATAAAAGTAAAATTAAAAGACACTTTGTAAAATAATAAAGGTGGATAAAGAAAGGTTGCTTTTATCCCCATTTCTTTTTAATGACTATATTGAAAAAGCAATTCAAGAACAAAAAGTCAAATTATGAATAAGTTAAATAAGATAATATTCATTATAAGGTTTGTAGACGGTGTTGTTTAAACAAAAGTAAAATAAACGTCTTTAAGAGTCATAAAACATTATTTAAAAATCAAATGAACATAATAAGATTGATTGTCGAAGAATACTAGAACCAAAATCGAAAACAAATATTCTAATAAATATACATTTTTGCGTTGTAAATCTAAAAACCCATAACCTATGAGTTAACCCAGCCCTAGACCATATAGTTACTATACTATAGTATATGCCTTTATGTAATATGCATAAGTGTCTACGATATTTTCATAAGCCGCAAATTTTTGATACACATAGGTACACGGTAAAAAGTATATATTTATACTGGAATTAGATCGGTACGTAAATTGGCAGAACTACGTGTGAATCATGTATTTTTGTTTGAAAGTGATAATAAATCATCACATCCGTAAACATGTCCAGGTCAGGAATTCTATGTTACTACGACCAATAGGATTTATAAAAATCTTAATAATTCGAACAATTTTTAATCGTAATAATACAGTGCAATCAAATTATTGAAATTCCTCTGTATTTAATAATATGTTAAACATCACAATTTAATTACTAGTAAACCAATACCTGTCAAAATACTTTTAAAAGTTTTCAATCAGAATTCAATTCAATTGTTATTCGTCAATATCAGATAATCTATATTCTATAAGCATATAAATAAAATAAATAACAATTAAATATACATTGTATTCGCTGAACAGATAGCAGTCTCTTAATTTGAACAAATAAACAATAATTATTTATAAAAATATACTATCATCGTTCAAAAAATAACATTAATTAATATAAAATCAATATTGGACGTAGAAATTATTTGAAAACTGAAAGCTGTTATTTTTTTTTAAAGTATATCCCAATCATATACTTTCATAGTATCTATTATTTCCAATTCGACAATAAATAATTAAAAAATCAATACGACTGACAAGGTGAGAAAATCCTTTGTTTGAAGTAACCATAAGATTAGTAATTAATGACTAAATAGTAAACACATAAATATACAATTTTTTAAAGTCTTATTTAGAAGTTTTCTGTCATACAAAAATCCGTGTGGTAATAATAAACGACGACGAAACTGGAGAATTTAGATTCCAACTCCCTGTATTCTTATTTTAGCTAAACTTTCGAATAAAGTGGGAACAAAGAGCACATACCGAATGAGGTATATGTTATGATTGACTCATGAGTTTTCTTATTCTGATATGGGCAATCTATAGAAAAAAGTATAAATTTGAAAGCTATGATTTATGATGAAAAATTGATTTTAAGTTCTGATTTCATCGTTGTATAATATTGAAAATACAGGTGGTTAACTAATGATGTACTTAATACCTATACCTATTCTCAAACAGGTTTATTTATAATATCATACTATATACTATATACTCGTGATATATGTTAAACAAAAAAAAACCAGAAAACAATCAACAGTTTTTGAAATATCTGATATCAAAAATGATCGATAACCACATATTTTGTCTTTTAAATGCTATTTTTAGTTACTCAACTACTTTACCTATGCCAAAATACTGTTTTTTTTTTGACATAAAGCAGAAGCTACAAAAATATAGAATAAATCTGATTTGTTTAAACATCGGTTATTTTGTTATGGTTACTATATAGCTCCCGTTAATAATTATAACGTAAATCATTCAACAAACTTTTATTTTTATTAATTTATTCTTCAACCATGCTTCCTTCCGACTCCGAATTCCAACCTCTCATATCATCAACATGTTTTTGTTTGACCACTATGTTAATAGCTGTAAAGAATAAATAATTAATATTAATGACGGAATTGCATTATTATAATAATTTACATTTTAAACTCTAACATTCATTACTTTCGTACTATAAAACTCCAGAAATAATATAAAAGAAAGTGTTTTGCATTAGTACTCCGAAGTAAATGTGGTAGTAATAGTTATATTAGTAAGTATCCGAACTCATATTTTGATAATAGTAAGAATGGATCTTGGAAGTAAAAGGTCTCACTAATTGTTACAGTTTTCATTTCTTACAACTCTTTCTCCGAATACAGACTGGAGAATCGGAATTGGAATCATTTCTCCTCTCACGCAACCACTTACTGAAATAACCATCTCTTACACTGAAACGGGATACTTCGGCTTACAAATGAAAATGTACCCCGGACTATTATGTGTCTTCATTTTTAATATTTCACATATTATGTTTTCTCTGTTGTGATTAAAAAAACGCCTCTTGGACTTTAATTAATAAATAAACAACAATGATGGATTTTATACTGCAGTTGTATTGCACATAATATTTTTGAGATATTTAAGAAATGTTATTCTTATACTTCGTGAATAAAATTTAAATTTAAAAAATTTACAGTACAACATATTATATAAGATATATTATAATAAGATTAATTGTAATTAGAAAATTCCATGAAATGTATATATATTATTTAGATTTTGGCATGCACTTATTACTTATACTTTAATACTTATATAATATCTTTAACACAAAAAATCTTACTAGATAAAAAGTAATATAAACAAAAATACACTGAAAATTAAAACTTGCAGATTTACTAACAGAAAGTTTTGATTCAAGAAAAAGAGGAGAAATAAAAAGTTTTCCTTTCTCATAAGAATGATTAAAATATTAATAAAAATATCGTATATCAATTTCAGATTGATTATTTTTTAAATTGAAATATAGGAACAATTGTTCATAAAAACGAGTAAATTCTATCACTCATTTAGAGTTTTTATCGTTTTTGAAATTATTAAGATATTCGAAAAAATATATGAGCTTTTTAATCAGAATATAAACAGTTACATAGAACTTTTGGATCAATTATATGAGTCATAAATGCGTCAACATACAACGTATATTATACTTATATATATACTCGTATATATAAATATATAAATAACAAACTAATCATTTTAAAACCAATACATTTTTCGCTTTACTTCAAAGTTTGATAAAAAAAAAATAATATTACTTTACATCGAATACCAATGCTTTATTTTTACTAAAAGCTAATCAAATCTGACAGTAATCCAAAACTAGATAATTTAATATACTCTCTGAAGTTAGCGATTTTTGATTGAATATTACAAACGTATAACGACACAAGTACAAAATATGAAAATCGACAACGACAAGAGAAATCCAGAAAGAATTGCTTTTATTTATATTGGAAAAAACGAATCGAATTTGATGAATACTTGGTTTGAAAAATAGAAATACATATCTATAAAACAAATATGTGCATGCCAATTAAGAAGGTCCATTAGTTGAACTAAAAAAATTTGATGTTTCTTGTGAAGACAAAAATATTACAGTTAAATAAAATAATTGAAAAGAACTAATAACTTTACTCAACGGATAGTAGAACCGTTTTTTATAGGTTTTTTTTTTAACAAATATCTATAGTTAATATGTATAACTTTGGGTATCAATAACTTATACATATGAAGTCATTTTTAATGCAATTGAAAATGTGATTATTTATTTATTTTATAAGTATTGCATGGAACTTACGATGAATATTAAAAAGCATAAAACTACTTCTGATAAAACTTGTTGACCCAATTGTTTAAAGAACATTCGTTTTTTAACAATACCAATAAAAAGTGAAAACATTCTTATTGGATGCAATTCATAATTACAGAAATATTAAGAATTAAATTGACATGCGAACGCTTGTAAATTACTATAAGAATGTAATGAATTATTTTTTATGAGTAGTTCTTACATTTACATAATTCTTTGTCGACATCCCCCAAACTAAATCTTATAAAAAACAGTTACTGTTGTGCTGTCCTTACACAAGAGTCTCGGTAATACTAAGTAAAAATTAATTAGAAGTACTTAAGAATAGTTTTTTATTGCATTTTTATCAACTATACTTTAAGTAAATCTTAAGAGAATGTAAAGATATACGCAATCATTAACATTGATTTTTAATATTACATAACATAGTTCAAATCATACCTTAAACTATATTTTTGTGTCAGTTTGCGACTAAAATGTAGATAGAAACAAGTATTATTGGAAAAATTAATTTACGCTAATCTTTATTAATTTATTAAAATAAAAAGACATATTTTGATAACCTAGTATAGATTTGGGTTAATAATTAATATAAATTATGCACAAAATAAAGAGTTTTTCTTCGACCAATAATGGTTATTACATGTTTTCTAAATTATTAACACTGTTTCGTTTAAGTTTTAACTAGTCTAGAAAAATATCCTCGTCGTATTTTATTAGTGTTATGTAACTGTTTTTTTTTTTAAATGTTTAATGAATTATTTATTTCTACAACTAAATAATAAAAAGAGAAAAAAAATTACTATTATAAAACTAATTAAATGTTTATACACCGTAACATAAACATATTGAAAAAAAAATGTAAACTACGAGAAAACCACGTTTACGTAAAACAAAAATCAGACAAAAATAATATAGTGATGAACCCCATAGTAAAAAACATGTACATACATACAATTTACATGTTTTTATACCTATAACCCTTTCTTTGTCCTCTATTCCATTGTTTTATTTTGTAATTTATGACTTTTGTCAAATTCCATACATAAATTCTAATTTAATTTTGTACAAATAAATGTACTTTCACTAACATTAATTAATTTTACTTAACTAAATAATAATAAAAATTGTTAGGATATGCATTGAGTTTAATTTATTTTATTACCTATAAAAAACATTTTGGTTTTTTACAAGAAATAATTTTTCATGCTGTTTACAAGAAACAAAAAATGCCATTATGCCAGACTAAGCGATACAATTATCAAACGTTTATAATTAACCAAAATGCAGGTACCATTTATCTATATTCTGTACTCATAGACATAGAATACTAATATTTAACCTATTTATCAACGAACTTAAATAATAGTATTCTATATGGTTTTCATTTAAAAGAATTATCTATACTAGTTATAAATACCTAGTTTAAGAGAAATAATACTACTCAGCTATCGATACATTCCTAAATGATAATATGTAAACATTATCCTTCTATTAATTATTCTTCAGTTATTTATGTTCTATGCGGATTGTAATTATTAATTCATTGATAATATTTTTTGACGTTTGATTTCAGTACGTGGATCAGCAGTAGCAATGTGCATAACATTCAACTTTAAAGTAATACTAGTATCACTAACATCAACATTGTTTTTAATAAATACATCGTGAAATCTGTAAAAATTGTTATTCAATTATTTTGGCTTCTCCGTTGAAATAATGTTAAACTATATATTATCTTGTTATTTAAACAAAATTGTTTAATATAGGTACCTTTTATCAGCACGAAATGTAACTACCTATATGATCGTTTTATTACATGTAAATATATTTTTTTTTTTATATATATATATAATAATATTTTAGGAAAAAACATTATTTTGTACAATACTTCTAAACTTAAATATATTATTCATACTAAGTGAATTTTAAAGTAAAATACCATTCTTCAGTTTAGATTTATTTGATTATTTAAGTAATATTATTTTAAATTACATAAATTCGTTTTTTGTTACAATTTCTTTTAACATGTAATTTCCATAATTAATCATTTTTTTAATTTATTGTTATACAGTATACTGACGTATTACGAACAAAAATGCCTATATATCCTATTATTGTAGTTAAATTGTATGAAATACATCACTTTTGAATATTTTACGAAGTATTACGCACAGTTTATTGTATCACAAATAAATATGTGAAGTGTAATTTTGTTATTTCACATTTTTGTTATAAATAATTTATAGTTGTATATCCTCAAGCACTATTTTTTCAGCTCTACTTAAAAATGGTAAGAATTCCATTGAAAATAAATGTTAAAAGAATATCAGCTAAATAAGTATCTGAATAGTTCTCAAGGAATATTTGAGTATACTCTTGGCTTCATTTAATCAAACACCGAGATAGTTAAATTAAAATGGTAAAATGGTATCACGAAAAAGGTTTATATTAAAACATCATAAGTTTCTTCGTTAGATACAGCATTAGATTAAATTGAATTTTCAAGGAACCTTATAAATTAAAACCATGATATCAATTTAATTGATTTTAAATTAAAATCTTGAAACTATTTCCTAGTATAACAACGCCTCTTCTTATAATTAATCAATGTAAATATTATCTTCTCGTAAAATAGTATAATAATTATAATTATGTTGTTATAAACTTATTTATCTAAACAAAATAATAATATTTCGAGTAAAACCCACTCTTCGAGAAATTTTTTACATGTTGCAATACGTATATAATGAAAGTTAAATGACTCATTACAATAATATTGTAAATAAACAATAATTAAAACAATTAAAGACGATTTATCAAAAAACATTGGTAGACGGTCACCATTTCAGTCAGCATTCAGTGTGAGTAAATGCAAACTTTAGTCTATGTATGTGTATAGGTATATATAGTATATATATAAAATAACTTGTCCTGACCGACCGACTGACAGATTCATCATTGCATAGCTGAAACCACTGGACGGATCTAGCTGAAATTTGGCATACAAATAACTATTATGACATCCGCTAAGATAGGATTTTTTAAAAATCGCATTTTTTAGGGTCCAAACAGTTAAGGCTCTGGACTGGACGTATACATTTGTTCAGCTTATTATATATTATCATATATTTATTTATGACTCGAGGATTGTACGCTTTTCAACATAAAATTGGATTAAAAAAAGGGGTTAATAGGGTAAAATGTGTTAGAACGTTATTTTTAGTGAAATTTTTATGAAAAGTAATGCTCATATTCACGATAAGGTTGTGTGAACATACTTACCTCAAAATATGACCAAACGACGGCTATGCATATGATACACTTGTGATATCTTTTTTGGATGAAATAATATTCTTCGATAGACCCGGTGATCAACATAGATGAAATTACTAATTATCCTGTCGAATTTCTGAATTTTTCAAAACCACCGGGTCTACCATATCATAAGCTTACTCAAGGTGCGGGCACTCCTATTATGTTATTGCCAAATTTGAAACCACCTAGACCGTGTAACGGAACCAGGCTGAAAGTCAAAGCCTTATATCGCAATAAACTGGAAGCCACAATTGTAACTGGGTGTGAGCAAGAAGAAACTGTATTTGTACCACGAATTCCTTGAATTCCTAACGATCTTCCATTCGAATTTAAACAGTCACAGTTTCCCCCCAAAGTCTGCTTTGCGATGACTATAAACAAGTCTGAAAAGCAGACTCTCAGACTTGAGAGAATACTGTTTCTCACATTGAAAATTCTACGTAGCTTGCTCATGCGTAAGCTCGTCCAGTGAAGATTATTGTCTAGAAAGAGGTTTTGTATATACCTAGTATTCGTCCTAACTATTAGTATGACATTTTTTAAACCTTTGCAGCTAAAACTTTGAAATCGGTGTTGCTTCAATCTAAAATCTCTTGGGCGCATGAACTTGAAATTTAAAATGGTGGTTCCTCTAATAACCAAGATGTCAATAAGATGGGATTTTGAAAAATGTTGGCCCCAGCCAAGACTGTCCCTTGTGAAGCCGAGTAACTGTCAAGTGACAAGTAGTATATATATTTATAAATAAATGAATACAGGTATATTTAAATTATAATTTTCCTGTTTCATTGGTAATTAGTAATGATGATTACTTAGTATTATTTATTGCTTATCAATCTACAATCTGCAGAAAAAAGCCAATTTGTATTTAGATATTTTAATGAAAATTCGCGTCGTAGCCCAGAAAATTATACTTTTCACTTAGAACAATAAAAATTATTATTTGCCAAAAAAATATATACAAACCTAATATAAAATGGTCAGTGTAATGAATAGAGATATACTTCTAGTCAAATCATGTCACTAGTAGTTATCAATTAGTTTTAAAAAAAATGTATAACACTCTCGGCAATTCTACCCTGTTTATCTTATAGTCCATTATTATCGTCACCGCTCTAGGTACGTTTAGACTTACGTATTATTTTATATAATAGTATTTTTTGGTTTGTTTACTGTGACAATTTAAGAGACACAAAGTTCCATCGAAAAGTTTAAACCCCGATGGATTAAAATATTGTATATAGGTGCATTGAACAAATGGTATTTCAGAAACTTCCTACAGTTTTCCAGAAAACAGGAAAACAAAACACTAAACAGTATCAAAATGTATTTATTAAAGTTATAAAATGATTAATTTAGCATTGGAATTTAAAAATCAAAATCTGACACAAATTATTTTGAAAATCAATCTAAAAATATCTTTTATAAAATGATTACATTTCAGCGTATATTTTAAACTTTTTTATTAAAACTTTGTTATTACAATCAGTTACATACAAACTATAAAGGCTCAAGGTATTAGTCATGATTATTTTTCAATATATTTAATATAGTTATAAAATATAAAATTATTGTTATGAAAAATCCAAGTGTTATAAGTTATAACTTATAACTTAAAATTTCAAATTACAAATTTTATAAAATCAATATGACGATTAAGAGATACCGGGATAATGGTGCTCGCATATGTGCATTCTTGTGCATCATCTTTTTATTTTTCTGCTGCAGGTAAAGTTATATATATTATTAAAAATTCCATTTCGGCGATTTTCTATAAAAATATTTAATAATAACACTTAAAGATAGTACATTATAGGAATTTCTGAAAAAAATATGAATTGAGACCATTAACTTCGGCGAAAGTTGTACTATTCCTGGGATTGGTTGCCTTTGTTTTTATTATTAAATAGATAACCTATAAAAATTGAAAACTATTTTTAGTACAATTTTTAAGAAACTTCAGTCAAATAAGAAAACAAATTAACAACAGTTATTATCTAATATAACGTAATTACCTTTTATATAACATACTTCATACTTGTGCATAATATTCATATTTTAATATTTTATAACTATCACTACGGTTTCGGTCCAAAGTTGACGTATTTTCCCACTTATTAACACTATCACCGATTTTAAATAAGCGTCTATTAACTTATAATAATTAGGTAGGTAATGGAATATAATATTATAAAACCTTTAAAAACAGCTAAAAATACTTTAAAGGGATAGCCAAAAATAAAAATAATTTGATATTTCAAAATATGACTACCTATATTCACGCTGAATAATACTTTCATAATGAAAATTCATCGATAAACACATTAACCGTGACACGGCTCGTATATTCGAATACGAGTCGTTTACGTAATGAGTCGATGATCTCATTATTATCAACCGTTCTTCCCGTCTCGCGGCAATCGCGGATGAAAATTTCGCCGCGTATAATATCTCGAGACCACCATCAGTAATCGACGATTCGGGCGGCATCATTAATTCATATTTGGAGTACAAATATAACGATTGCATAATCAGGCCTTTAGGTCAGATTATTGCCCGCTATCGAATCTGAATATTAAAAATAATAAAATTTTCCTGTCGAATATTACGAGACGCGGCCCGAATTGACGCGAAGACGTGAATTCGCGGTATGCGAGCGTGATCGACGTTGGTCTGTTAAGACACCCGTATTCACGGCACCGTCGAATAATTTTTGGTTATTTATTAATTATCGTTATTATTATTATTATTATTATTATAATTCCCTAAGGGGTGTGGTAATACGTTAAATGTATTCACATTAATAAATTACTATACTACATTCTATAACAAGGGTGGCAAGCGATAGGAGTGTCGCGAGCCAATGTGATGAAAAATAATGTGTGAGAGCCAAGAGCGGCGGAAAAAAGTGCTCTGACCGCACATATATCATGATCCGGGCTTCAAAAACCTTCGACAAAATTAATACGTAACAATAATGCATCTTGAATAAAATGTATTGTGCAAGCTGCAACAAGTATTCTGTCAAAGAGTTACATTGAATAAGGTAACGTAAATCACTTTTTATAGTAAAACGTTTTGGCAATGATTAATGGTTGAACTATGAAATCAATTCAAGAGTTTTTTTCTATAAATGTTACATATATTTTCTATTCTAAGTACAGATCGGTTTATATTTTCATCGGTGGCCGCTTACAGTAATCCAATTTCGATTTTATAAGTTTTGCCTTACTCCAGGGGGTAAAAAATAGGGGAAAGTGGTGGAAGAGATGGAAAATAAAACAATAAATATAGTAGTTTTTGTTAGAGTTTCAATATAAAAGAGCACAGGATTACTGTAGGTATACGACACGGATAAAAGTTTTTAAAAGTCGATAAATCCCCCAGGCTACTTGCTGGATTGAAAAACTTCAAATTTCGAGGTTATTCTAACAATTTTGAGCTATTCCACTATTTCCACTGAAGTTTATTAGCTTTATTTATTGAAGATTGGATCATAAAAACAGTAATTTAATTTTTAGATTTTGATTTTACAAAAATGTAAATCTATGGTTTCCATCCAACATCAAATAATAGAAGAATTATACATGAAGAAAAAAATATAGAAAAACATATTTTATATGAATTAAAATGAAATTAGATTATTTTATTTTATTTTATTAAAACATAATAAACACTTAGATGAAATACAATTTTATAATTAGCATAAAAAAGACACGTAAAATATTCTTCAGAACAGTGGTAAGTATTAAATAATTTGAATTAATTAAAATTAAGTATTAACTTTTCATAATATGTACCTCTAACAAAATATTATGAATACGTTTATGAATCAAATACTCAATGTACATTTACAAAATACAAAATCTACTTTAATGCATGTATATTACCTGTATATTTATAAAACGTATTTGAGGCACCAAGATATAATATAAAGACAACAAATTGTATTACACAAATCTACCTTTTTATACGGGAAAAGAAATAAGGACCTACTGGTTTATTAATTATTATTGCCCCGCCACCACGTCCGCGGTGGTGATGGCAAACTATAATATAGTACCGATAAATTTAAAAAAAGTAATTTAAAAGACATTTTTCAGTAGCGAAGTACTCCTAGACAATTTTTTTTTGTTGATTGGAAGATAAATATCTAAATGTAGTGAAGTAACCCAATATTATTACAATAGCGATCCCATTTTTGACACTTTATAACATGATTCATATTATGGAATAGGTGATAAGATAAATTATAAGTTACAAAACACAACAATAATTTTTAAACAGTAAGCTATCGTTACAGATATTCAAAATAAAAAATGAAAATGAATGAACTAATGAAATGCAATAATATCATCAAAGTTTTAATTTACAAAAAGAAAATACGAGTTCTTTTACATCACAAATAAAGTTTATCGACAACCGGAAAACAATATAAAAACGAGAAATACTTCAAGACAGTAATTTAGAGCTGTTCAGTAGGTACCGTTCTGCAGTAAATCAATTGCTTCTGTATCAATAGTATACCAGTATGTGGCAACAAGTTCATTAATGATTTGTAACTGAAATAAACAGTACACCTGTACGTATATAACCGTTTAAAGACATAAGGCATAAAATAACAATTTATATAACCAAAAAATGAAATTATTACAAATATATGAATACTTATTTATAGATTATGTATTAATAAAATAAGGAAGAACTTCTATTAGGTACCTTACGAGAGCGGATTTTTAAAGAACCCGGAATGTGATAGGTACATTAATACTTTTATTTTGTTCAAGTTTTTTAAAAATAATATTTTATTTAACTCAGGAATCATAATATTAAAATTTAAAATATTTGTTCAAGTTTAAGAATAACATTTTTGTTCGAATAAATTGTCACACAATTTTTCCTGATAGCATATTAATGTATTATAAATTTGATTGCAGAAGACTGCTACGCTCTTAAAATTATTTTAAATCAAGATGTAGAAAAATATTCGAAAATTTTACAATCATTTATCTGCAGTGTGTGACTTCAAAGTCACGAAATCAGATTTTTATAAATCGATAATATGTATTACAAATTATTATCCATACATAAAAAGTTCATATAGAGAGCATTATTAATGTACTTAAATTCGTAGAGACCAATGGGCAATGAACTACGTTTTTGTCCGTCCATATATCAAAAAATTGTGCTATAAAATATAAATTACTATCTGCACTTTTAATAGTACTCGTATGTACCTACCTTTTATCTGTACTTTGAACACTAACGGTATAACTATACCAATAAAACTAATACAAAAAGTGAATTCACAGTTTATTTGTCTTATAAATATTTTACAAAGGCATTACTTTTTAATTGTGCCTATCACTATTTGTAGTGGTGTCAAAACCACTCTCCCTTTCTACATATATTTTTAGATAGTTAAAATAATAATAAATATTGTAAAATATATTATTATTATAAGAAGGGTATATTAACATTCGTGCCTATACCCTATGCCACCAATGGATTTTTAAATGCGATGTACTGTAAGATAAACTTTTTACAAACTCATTTAATGCAATATTCATCGCAACAAGTTGTGAAAGTTAAACAATCGAGAATATAATTTACTACCAAATGTCTTAGAAACTTTTTTGTACCAGAATACATAAAGTAATTGTGGTAAGTTTTTTTATGAATAAATAATTATTTAAAACATAAAATAATATAAACGTAATTACAAAATATAGTCATAATTAATACACTTCTGTGAAAATATAACAAATATATCATTCGGCGACAGTAAAGTGAATTAATAATAAATTCAGCTAAATTAAATTAAAAATACAAAAAGTGTCCGCAAAAAGGTGGTAAAAATCGTCATACATTTTTGGATTCTCGGCAAAACGAAGAAAGTACTGATTTAAAAACTATGTATTTTATCATTAATTTTGTTTCAAATTAAACGAATATATAAATATTTTTCCATATGAATTGAAATATAACAAAAATGCATTTACACAGGTATAGGCAGTGCCAGGGCCGTCCCTTAAATTTGCAGGGTCCGAGGTACATCTTTAGCAGGGCCCCCTCATCATAAGATATAACTCGCAATACTATGGAATTAATGAGCTCATCAATTGTTTCCGAGAACATCTCTTAATTAGGATTATTTGTGTGTAGTTTTTTTTTTTTAAAAATTATGTTTTTAGTTTTAAATGTGCATCACTTCAAAACATCTATGAACATCCACTGTGGAGGGTCCTTACGACAAGTCTAAGACGCGGGGTCCGGATCATGGGCAAAGCTTGTCCCGGCCTTAGAACGGCCCTGGGCAGTACTTTAATAAAATAAATAATAATAAATAACTTAAATAGTTAATTAATTAAATTACGGTCATATTTCATTATACAATAAAACCATACATACACTCAAATTAACTTGAAAATTAAAACTATGAAATAAAACTATTGATAATTAAATACTATTCTAGATTATCCAGTATAGACTCTATATTATTAGAGTATTTCTCTATACTCTGATTATTTATTATAAAATGAAACGAAAGATAGGTGCATTATATAAACGGGAACTCTTAACATGATAGACTTGAGTAGTTGAGTCTTGATTAGCTAAGACAGTAAGACCTATTAATATTATTAATAACCAATAACCATTATATACCTACGCATAACTAGCATATATTCCACTCTCGGTGCCAATCACTGCAAACCGTTAAAACGTTAGGCGCCTACTGCAGTTTAATGTTTTTTTATCATTTTTTTATTACTCTGCCCCACTTTTGATGGTATTGTCATTTACTATGAAGTATAAAGTATCTATATTAGTTTCCAATTAAAAATTGTACACCTTTATTTTATAGAATACCTATCGAAAAATAATTTAAAAACTCAACCCTTATACAACATAAATAAAAAGTTTTTTTAATACACGTGTCGTAAAAATTATGATCATAAATAAAAATGACAAAAGTGGACCAGTGAAAACAAAGGTTTGCATTCAAGCTAATAAATGATTGAGGTAGATAAAAATAAGAGGCCAAAAAATAAAAAATAAATACGCCAGAAAAAGAAAAATCAAGGGTGGTAGATTCCATTAGAGATCTTTTAGAATTCTCTTCAACGATATTGATGACGTGCAGTTGATTAAATACGGGTTTGCAACACGTGTTCATAACTCCCATGACGACAAATTGTCCATTTTCTATACAGTTCAAAGCCAAAGGGTCGTTCCTGTTATAACATCCCCCCTGTGACGTTTATGATTTATTACATACCGCTACACGACAATCATTAACTTAAAATGTATCGCTTATGTGGCAGCTTTTCAATCTATCAACTGGAATGCAAAAATTGGTCAATACAAAGAATTTCATTAAAGTCAGAATTTACAAAAAAATAATGTGGGTACTTCTTATAAGATTCTAAATATTACACGTAAAATGATAAAACAACACGAAAAATATGATAGGTATCTATATTGGTAATTCTTCTAATTTTTTTTAAAAAAATTGATTTCAGTCCTTTTATTTCAAGAAATGCCTATGTTATTTTAAATTATTATGATTCCAAAAACATTTAATTCTATACCCACTTAAAAAAAACCCTCATTTAAAATGAATTACAAACTATTTAGGTATTAAAAAAAATTGTCTTCGCCCTTTAGTGAAAATTAAATAATTAAAACAGTTTTAAAAAGAAGTTGCGGTTTTTTTTCAATTTATTGTTTACTTGAATTTTTGTTAGTTTTTGTTTGTCGAGCAATTACAATTTTAAAGTATTATTTTATAAATTATTATTATTATTATTATAATTTAATAATTCATAACAATATGTACAAGTCTTAAATATTAATACATCGGTGCATTAGTATAGGTACCTATTACCAACAAGTTAGTTTATCTACACTTCAACAATTCTGCAAGTAAATAGTACCTAATAACTACAGCCTAAACCAGGGGCGGACTGGGACTAAAAATGTTACCGGGATTTAGAACTAGAGTGGCCACATCTATATACAAAAAGGTACCTGTATTAAAAATAACACTTTTATGCTTATATAACTCACAATACATGTACAATCAGAATGGTTTTTACTTAATTCGTGTTCGTCAATTCTTTGATATACGACTAGATGTTTAGAATTTTTTTCTAAGCCATATTTTACAAATCGAGCATTTTTATCATCTTCTACACTTCTACAAAATGCGAGACATACCGAACAAAAAAACGAATTTTATGTACTATTAAAACTTAACCAATTTCTTAAAATATCATATTTTCGTTTATATAATTTCATACATCATTCAGTCATCAAATTTGGTTGAATCGGATGAAATAAAAAAAAAATTTAAGTTAATTTTGATTTGGTTTTTCAAACCAATAATTATTCTCAAAGTTTTTTTTCTTGTCTATTTTGAATTTGGGATTGAAAATTGTTTTCGATACTTTTACTGGAAGTTGATGAAATGGAAATATTTACACTTTTTTTGGGGAAAAATATCGTTTCATATATCAATTTTAGAATTAGATGTAATCGATTCATCAGATTTTAGAGTACTCTCAGTTACGTTATTTCAACTCGATTCAATAATTTGGTCAACGTCTTTATTTTTAGATTGATTTTGAAACATAAAATCTAAAGACTTATATTTAAGCCGACAGTATTACACAATTTTATATTGATTATAGATTATTTTTTATTTAATTTTTGGCGGCAACAATGACCACTGGCTACATTAAGCACTAGCCCTGGCCTAAACTACAATCAAATATTAAATATTTAATCATGCTGCAATATATAAAACTATTTATACTTTTTGTCTTTTTATGAACATCAAAATACATAAGTATGATTTCAACTAACTACTTAAATCCTAAAATATGCTATTATTGACAAAAACGTCCGAAACTCAAAATGTACAAGAATGTTAAACTTTGCATGTTAGTAAAACTGTTCAATATACTCGTATTATAGTCAACTAAATTTACTAAATTCGAGAAAAATTAAATATATGACAAATTATAAATCCTTGAATTTGTTTAATTTTATACGATAATTATCCGTTGACCATAGGCCGAAATAGCTCAGTTGGGAGAGCGTTAGACTGAAGATCTAAAGGTCCCTGGTTCGATCCCTGGTTTCGGCAACAACTTTTTATAATTTTTTTCATAAAAAATTGATTTATTTCTCTACAACAATATTAATTGTTATTATGACGTTTGAATAATATTATATTTCATATATTTGTAATTAATACAAAACCGATTTACGTTAGCGTTCAATACGTGATCTAAGTATGGGAAGCCTATAAAGTAATATCTATATTTTAAAATACCTACCTAAACACCGAAGTCAAAATGGTTTTATAAAAAAAACCAAACGTAGCAACTTCCTAGGGTAAATATTTTTTTAGGATTTACGATTTTTAACATATGAAATACATGTTTATTATTCTTTGGGACGCTTTACAAAAGTTTGCTCAAGGCAATGGAGCTGGATCCAAAGAGTGGGCGCGGCTTCACCCAAATATTAAAATATATAGGAGCTACGAACAAATTTTCATTCTATATTGAAAAGGTTTTTTTAATGTATTAAATGTACCTCAATATCTCGACATTTTTTTCATTTATAAGCTTGTATTTACAATAGATAGATACATATAGAATAAGGGATTAATGAAAAAACAAATATTATCCAACTCGAAAAAAAGGATAGATCACAATTCACAGATGACACAAGCTGACCCTGGTAAACGATAAACCTTTTTTTATTCCTTCAAAACAATAATAAATAAGTCAAGGGCGGATATAAGGGGTGGCAATAGGGGCAATTACCCCAACCCATTCACAAAAAAGTGATTTAAAAATTGATCAAAATACTTTTAATTTAATTAATTTAAATAATATTCCATATACATTTTAAACCCTATAAGATATGTACAACTGTATTGAACAGTAAACTGTGTCGCAAGGCAACTCACAGGGTGAGCAGTCCGCTATATTTATATTTATATTTATATTAATAAAGTTGTTTATATAATATGGTTTAGTGGGTATTGATTTCAATTTTAATTAAGTATTACATTCAAAATTAAAAGTTGATGCATTCTTAAATATTAAGACCTATCTTCAGTATTTTTTTCGACAGTATGACAGATTTCTGTACACTACTAACTTTTATGTCGATTAATAATAAGACTATTCTTATGCCTATTGGCTATTCCTATTCATTTATTTTATACATTTATATATATTCCCCCCCCCCCCCGTTCTGGACCACTGTATCCGACATTTCAATAAGTAGGTAAGTACCTAATACAGTAAATACTAGTATTTATAATCAATGGTAATACCTATAAATTATAATAACTAATAAATATTATTATTTATCAATAATATTACATTATTACATAACCGTATTGAAATCTGAATACAAACATTTTAAACCGTTAATTGAAATTTTGATATTCATTAATGAATAATTATTTGATAGGTACCTATGTAATTATATTTTTTAATATTACCATTATTATAATGTCAAATTATTAATTAAATATTATTAAACATAAATTAAACTATTAAAATATTATGATAATTACCTGGGTTAAAATGTAATTCATGAATTCCTTTAGATTTTATTATTATGAATCATAATATCTCGTAGATGAAAAATTTGAAAATTAATTTTTTTAATGGTGTGGTTCTATACGAGAAAATTATATCTCAATAGTTATGAAGAAAATTATACATAATTATTAGACTAAATAGGTAGATACTATAATAGATACTGCTAATATCTATATTATATTACACTTTTACACAATTTATTATTTAAGCCATAGAATGACAAAGAAAAGAAAACACTAAATTTCAAAAATATGGATAATAGCATGACTATAGTCTATAGACATTGATTATTGAATCAATGCTATACAGGGTGTCCCAGGTCTATTTGACTAATGCAATAACTTTTTTTCTATTCAATATTTTTAAGTTTTTTTTTTTTGTAATGATTTGTAGAGCCCTGCGCTATAATTTGTATATCTTATACTTTATTTTATTTTTTTACAACAAAAATAAATAATTTAAATTTTGTATTTAATATTTTTCTAATAATCCAAGATAGCTATTTCATAAATAAGTATTTAAAAACCATTTTGGCGTTTAAAACTTTTAATTTGGTTAAGTCGTTAATTTTTAAACAATTTTCAAAGTGTGTTAAAATTCAAATTTATTTCTTGCTAATCACTGTTACTGCTGTAGTCGATTTTCAATTGTTTTCTTCCAAGAAACAATAAATTTGTTATCATTAAAAGGTTGATAATCAATATTAAATACATACACATACTAATACGTATTTTATCATAATTTAACATAATATGATTATAATTTATAACATGATGTACCTACTATTACTTATTTTAAATCATCATCATTCATCAATATTTTATTGTTCAATCATTTAAATACGTTTAAACAAATTTAGAACATTTTGATTTTGAATTATGAAACAAATGACATGTGGTTTGAATATTAATTATAGTTATTCTGTAAGTCCTTTTTAAATTTAAAGTTAGGTTAAGTTGATATTTTATGGATCAAACACATTTTGCCGTAATCACTAACAACCTTAAGACTTGTCTTCTCATATTTTAAGACAATTCTATTGTATTAAATTTATGAGAAATACCTAGTAATACTATGGAATTATCAGATTGAACATAATTCGTAGAAAATATTTTTGGAAATGCCTTTGGACACAGGTACATATTATCATTAGTTTGCAAGTTAAAATTATTTTATTTTAATATCTTTATAAACTTTTGGTAACTAGATACAAAAAAATCAAAAATTAAACATACATATAATAACATTTTAAATTCTCAACACTTCAAATTACTATTATCAAGAAAAATATTCAAAATTAAATATTATGTAGATTACCTATACACAGTACTACAATTGAAGATTATAATTTAATTTGAATAGCAAAATAAGATTTTTGTTAAAATGTGAGTATCATTTGTATTAAATTAATTTATACTTCAACCTAACCATTTTAATATTAATATTAACATTTATTAATTTATTAATAAAATGAATTAAAATATTCTCACTGTTAACGAAAATATTCTAGGTGGATGTCAACATTAAAAGTATACATATTTGGTGAGAGTTCAAACAATTTCATTTTCAATCACATGCAGTTAGTTGTATAATTAATGCTTTGTACCTTGCTGTTTTAATACTACATTTGTATACTTACAATTGTAACTAGTTGTATGTACCTATACATAAAACCATCAGAAGTTAAATTGTAACCAGTTCATCTTAAGTATAAAACAACATGAATCAAATGTTTCATTTTATTAAAAAAAAAATGTAAATGGTAAAATTGTAGATCATAAAAAATATTGTTAGCTGTAAGTAGATGAGTAGATATATAATATTAGTGTTTTACATTTAGTCATTTAGTTCATCAGGAACTTTATGTATTCAATATTAACCATATTTATAGCTCTGTTTATATAAAAAAAAAAAATAATATTAATGTAAGAATTTAATAAATACCTATAACAACTAACATAACAGAAAAATAAGGGCATTCTGAAATAGTTTTGATTGGCTTGAAAGTGTGTAGATAATTGTTATGGATAAACACGTTACTACCTATTTCTTTAGTATTTCTCTGAATATTTCATAGTGTGTTAGTATGTTTACATAATTACTAAGAATAAAAAATAACCCATGAAATAATTAAGTTAATGATTTGAAATTGTTAGAATAGGTATTTAATGTCAACTTGTCATGTACTTTTTAAGACTAGGGACTTCAACCTTTGAGAATTTCAGAATAAAAGATAAAATAAATACTAATTTTCCTTAGTTTGTTATTCATTAATAAATAAAACATAAAAAAACATTTTCATACTATAAATTAAAAATATATCTAACATTATCTTGGTTTTTATATAAAATGTAAGTTGTAATTTATTATATCTATTTTTATTTTTACTATAAAAAATTATAGAAAAAATATAGTTGCAACACTTAATTGTTGTTTTATTGCAGATCTCTTTGTATTAGAAAATTAATACAAAGCTTAATTGAAATCCCTTTTAAGATTTATATATTGCCAGAGTTCATGTTAATAACAGATAAAATCAATAATTTTCTACATGACATAATATGTGACATTTAATATCCTTCTGATGGTTAAATTGTTTGAAACACTTAAGAGTGTATTGTTTTATACATGAATACTCTGCTAGTTGCAAACCGTTGCGTAATATTATAATTATACTTTTATTTGTTTTGAACATTTAGCCAACAAATTGTTAACTTATATTATAGGTGTCGGTTATTTTTTTTTTCTTCAGCTAGCGTCACTAGTGAAAGAACCTTATACATACATGTATAGCAGAGAATGTTATTGAATGTTATAAATCATTTTAGTTACCTGAATATCGTTCAGTTTTTTAATATCATCCGACAACTGACTATTGTTTAATTCTAATTCATTATTTTTTAAGCACTCCAGTTCATATTGACGAGATAAATTTAAATTTTTCTAAAAGTAAAACCAAACTTTTGTGATTGTTTGAACTTAAAAACTGTTATAAATTAATTGTAACATCCTATGTATAAAAGTAGTTTTTACAGTTGCTAAATACTTGTTTAAGAGATATGTTATTCATACAATATTTTTTTTTAATAAATTTGTAAATAATTGTTTAATATATTACCTGTTGTAACTCTTCATTTTCTAAAACCAAATCCCTGCACATATCTTTATATTTTTTATATTTTTTATAAATGTCTGTTTGGTCACTTGAGTGTGTAGAGCCCAAATCGGAGCGAGACAAACGATAACTACTCATGATGAAAGTATTTATTAGTTAATATGAAATACACTGTAGCTCATACAAAATGTAAACCTCGAATGATCAATTATAATATTATATGAATTGGGAATTACTGGTTTTATACATATTGTTTCATTAATTATTTACATACCTATTCTAAAACTTAACTATTTTAATGATCTTAATTGCATATTTGAATAATCTATAAATATTTTATAATTAAATGTGATGTTAATGGGTATTAAATGAACCAGTTTATGTATGATTTTTGAAATATAAAATTCAATATTTTTTATTTTTATCTTTCTTAAATATGCCTACTATTTATAGTAATTTAGAGTACCGTGATATGTTAAAAGTTTTTTATGAAAGTGGAGGAAAAAGTACAGTAAAAGCTTCTCGTCTGTATTTACAAAAATTTCCAGAAAGGAAACAGCTATCTAAAAACACATTTTGTAATATAGAAACAAAATTACGTAATACAGGTAAATTTTTTATTATCAATAAAATTTCCTATAAAATTAATATAACAAATTATGTACCTAAAACCTAATACATACATGTATAATTCAGTTATTATTATACAAATTTTAAATTAAGATATACATTAAAAAATAGTCTTTTTAGGTTGTTTTCCAAATGGTTTCAAACCAAAAAAAATTTATGTTATTGATGAAGAACATACAGTGAATGTCTTGGCAGCTTTCAGCAGTGATCCTCATGCATCTGTCAGGTCGGTAGCTAAAGAAACGGACATCAGTCGTAGCTCTATACATCGTATATTGAAGAAAAATGATTTCCATCCATACAAATTGCATTATGTACAAGGATTGAAACCTTCTGATCCAGATAGAAGGCTTCAATATATTTCAAAAATTATTTGCCTTCATGACCACAATAATATTATGAAAAAAATATTATGGACCGATGAAAGCTGTTTTAATAATAATGGTATTGTCAATCGGCATAATTCTCATTACTGGAATGAATCAAATCTATTTTGGACACGTGAGTCCAATGCACAAGTTCGCTGGTCTACCAATGTGTGGTGTGGTGTAATAAGTGGTTATTTGATTGGACCTTATTTCTATCATGGCACACTAACTAGCCAACGTTATTTAGACTCTTTGACTAATACACTACCAATGTTATTAGAAAATATTCCATTAAATCTCCGAGTAAATATGTGGATTCAGCAAGACGGTGCTCCACCACATACTTTGAATATAGTCCGTGATTATTTAAACACAAATTTTCAATCGAGATGGATAGGAACTAGAGGTCCACTAAATTGGCCACCACGATCTCCAGATCTAACACCACTCAATTTCTTTTTGTGGGGTTACTTAAAGGACAAAGTATACTCCCAACAGTCAACGTCGTTAGAAGATTTAAAACAACGCATAATTGATGTGTGTAACTCTCTTACTTTTGAAATGTTGGAATCCACGACAACTGGAATGCTGGAACGGTATGAAAAATGTATAATGAAACATGGCGCACACTTTGAAAATTATTCATAGTTACTACTTACTAGTTACTAGTTAGGTATATTGTTCCATAATATTTAATTTGTTATATTATTTAATGTTAAGAAATAAAACTGAACTTATAGTTGAAAAATTAAATTTACAGAGTTACATTTTACTATTTCTTACAATTTAGTAGTGATGGGCAACGATATAATTTTCTGTATCGATATCGTTCAGATTTTTCCGATATTATATCGCGATATCGTTATTTCTACGATATCGATATTCTCCTTAAATGTGTTCAACCCCGATAGCTGTATCCTAGAAAATAAATTCATAATTATTTTATTTTAATATTGTCTTGAATTCAAATTTGAAAAATTAAAATGTATGTTCTTACCAAAGTGTGGTCTGACGTCCTAGTGGATTTATAATAAGAGTTCAAAAAGAGAAGATTGTTAACTCGATCTGGAGATAGTCTACTTCTTTTCTTTGAAGTTATATTGCCAGCCTCACTAAACAGACGTTCACATGGGACACTAGTTGCGACTATCGACAAGTATTTTTTTGCCAATTTTGAGACTTCTGGATATAAATTTGAATTTTAAATAGATTAAACCAATTTTAATTCACTCATCACTAAAAATAATGTTGTAATTTGAAAATAATTATCACTGTAGGATAAATGACAGAAATATAACGGTCAGCGGAGTACGTAACGGACGTTTACGCCGCACCAACGACACAAATTAGACTGTAGATTATGGAATATCCAGTGGTACTATACCGTGTACCTCTTAAAAGTCAGCAAAATATTCCTTTAAGATAACATTATAATGGATTATTAATACTTAATACTTTAATAGTGTACAATAATTGACATTTCACCGGAACACGTGCACCAAACGTTATCAGCTAATGGCTATTATTATTTATTAATTTATTATAGCTTAAAAACTACAAATATCAAATAGTAAATACCATGTATTTTTCTTGAAAAATATTATTTTCGATATCGCGATATATCGTACAATACAAAAGCGATGTCGATGTCGGAAATTTGTCACGATATCGATATCGTATCGAATTATCGATATCGTTGCCCATCACTACAATTTAGTATCAATTGTTTAGTATCAACATCAATGGTAAGCATCACGTGACCATGTTTAATAATGATAAAATACAATAATGTATAATAATATTATGTAATGACTAATGACCTACCTTTTAATGATAACAAATTTATTGTTTCTTGGAAGAAAACAATTGAAAATCGACTACAGCAGTAACAGTGATTAGCAAGAAATAAATTTGAATTTTAACACACTTTGAAAATTGTTTAAAAATTAACGACTTAACCAAATTAAAAGTTTTAAACGCCAAAATGGTTTTTAAATACTTATTTATGAAATAGCTATCTTGGATTATTAGAAAAATATTAAATACAAAATTTAAATTATTTATTTTTGTTGTAAAAAAATAAAATAAAGTATAAGATATACAAATTATAGCGCAGGGCTCTACAAATCATTACAAAAAAAAAAAACTTAAAAATATTGAATAGAAAAAAAGTTATTGCATTAGTCAAATAGACCTGGGACACCCTGTAGATCAGCGGTTCCCAAACTTTTGGGATTACGGAACCCTTAGGAAATAGTCTGTGTTTTGCGGAACCCTAATGTCTTTAATTCCAACTCAACCCCAATTTTTCTAAAAAAAACCAGTACTACAAAAAATGTTTTAATGATATTGTTAATGATTATTGTTTACTACAATTAGTTAAAAAAACAATTTTCAATGACAATTTTATTTATTTAAATAAAAAACATTTATTATTTATCATAAATATTTATTTTTAACAATTTATAATTAATTAGATTTTAAAATATACATACTATTATTATTTTTAATGAGAAGAATGGAACTGTTTCATTGTTTGATTTATAATGGTTTTAAAATTGGGTTTTAACTCAATAAATTCAGGTACAACTATACTTTTTTCCGAAATATTAATATAAGAATTATTTTCCATGACGTTCGTAATCTAAAATAAATTTTATTCAAATTTCTTACCGAACAACTAGGAATAGCATCTTTCAATACAACTTGTTGAGATTCTATTGTTGATGAAGGCGCCACAGTCTCATCAATATTATTACTTGTTGTTTTGGCCAACAAGGCAACAACCGTCCTGTTCTAAGCCAATTATGCATGGCAAACTTTTTATTTGTACTTATGTTGTATTTATAATAATTAATAAGGCCGTAACGTACACTAAGTATGACAACCAGTGGCGTATATAGGATTTAATTTCGGAGGGGGCCGATTATGTATTTAGAGTTTAGGGAGAAATGACGGAGGAGGCACAATGACAAATATTGCTTAAACGCTAAAAGACCTTTGGACTATTTGGACTATCATCATTACTTCACCAGAGAAAAAATGAACTCATTTTTTTATTTTTTATGAAATGTCATGTAAAAAATGTATAAAAACTCTTTCATTCAGTAAACAATTTTTTTACTACAGTCACTCAAAATTAATTACATATTTTCTTACAAGAATAAACGAATATTATACATTTTAAATACGAGGTTTTGAATCGACATTTGTCTCTTCATTATGACGAAGCTGTCGTACCCACAAAACTTTAAAGCATATGGCTAAACGACAAACTGTGATACGATATAAATACTCGGAAACACGAAAATACACGTGTCTAAAGCACGAAAGCCTCGAACTTGAGTCTCGGAGATACCGCACACAACTGATGTCTGATCAACGATAATAAATAACAAAATGTTACGGTCACAGAATATATTAATGTTATGGTATATCAGTGATGGAATGGCCCCGGTGCAGAGTGTGACAAATCAAATATTAATAGAATATACTATCTATTATTATCTATTATCTATTATTATAAGCTAAAATTACAAATACCGATATTTCCTATCTATTTCTATCCGACTACACAGACTACAGGCTATACAATTTTTATTATCTTATCGCATAAGCGATTTTTCATTTTGAGGGGGGGCCCGGGCCCCATCGGCCCCACCATATATACGCTCCTGATGACAACTATATCATATATGCAAACGGAATCATGATCTCTTAAATTTAACTCATTACGATTACGGATATAAAGTATCGGTCGTATCGAAGATCGAACACGAACGCGTGCACTTAAGTTATTTTTATAAGTTAAAAATTTTTATTAAGTATTTTTATTTTTATTTTTATTAATTTTTATTTAGTTTTTATCGTACAATTTACTGGCAATCGCCTTGACACGCTTATCTACATTCTACAAATCTACATCGCTAACGTAATGACAACCCTGTAGGTACATGAGTGTTATAATTTTATTTTGTTAAATTTCAAATACATACAACAATTAATATTTTATAACGATATTATACTATAATAAGTATTATATACATAGTAACTATTATTTAGGTGAACTTTTTTTAAATAATATAAAATAATAAGTTTTATATAAATAATCCAAATATAATATAAAATAAATTTCTCAATAATCACAGACATCTGACGGAACCCTTGAGATAGTCCCGCGGAACCCTAGGGTTCCGCGGAACACACTTTGGGAAACGCTGCTATAGATAACAAGGTAAGATACTTATCCAGTATAGTTACCCACTGGCTACTATACCATAGATATACTTTACATATACTACTTACCTGATAATTATTTATGTGTAGATAAAATGATGCAGTCTCCTGTCGTACGATTAGTAGGTTAAAATGATGTTTAGTAAATTAGTATTAATAATTATCTATTAAGTTATTATAATATTGATACATTACAATTTACAGGCACCTATTAAAATGTTTTAACTTGAATAAGTATTATGATAGGTAATAAAATAAGATTACCTCATACCTGATCAAAGTTTTGACATTTTAGTTAATTTTGTTAGGTACCTACTTTTCATTGTCACTCAAAGATCCTACCTAGAACCTAGTACCTACTAGAGATCAGCACGGGCCGGGCCAGCCCGACCCGGCCCGTACCCGGCCCGACCCATACCGGGCTTGGTCCGGGCCGGGCCATAATTTAAATATTACAGGTTGGTTATAGGTGGGATCGTAATATTCATTGGGCCGGGTCGGTCAAAAATAAAAATAATTAATTTAATTTGTAACATTATGTATTCTTTATCTATAAATAATTTTATTACCAGACTGTATGGTATTTATAAATAGATCACTGGGAAAAACCAATAATACTATTTAAAAATGTTCTTTGGACAGTGGTGGCAGTGTAATTTGTGAATTTCGAAAATTGATATTTTACAGTTTAATCTTTATTATTGTGCGATTATGTTAATCATTTTATTATTTTGTCGACTGGCAAGACATAACAATACATTAAGACACATTACACGCTGAACAGTGAACACTTGAACAGTTCTCGCGGTCCGGTCTAGAATGTCAGGTTTATTGTCTTTATGAAATGTTTTTGTCTACTAAGTCAATACTGAAAGAAAATAAAGTTGATGTATATTTTTATTTACAAACGAGCATGGTCGGGTTGGACTTTGAAAAAAAAATTACAAACGGGCCTGGTCGGGCTGGACTTAAAAAAATAAAATATGGACCGGGCCTGGACAACGACAGTTTATAAGTTTAATTTTTGGGCCGGATCGGGCCGAAAAAAATCGGCCCGTGCTGATCTCTAGTACCTACTACCTACCCAACAATTGTAATTACCCATATATCAATTATTATGAATTTATGAATAAGTGTAGTCTATTTATAAGAAAATAAAATTATTAATAATTTAATATTAATATTAAATGGTACCTAGGTATTAACTATGAATAGGTAAGTATCGAAAGTCGTGTTTTTTTAATTTTTATTAGTACCTATATAGGTAATTACTAATTATTAACTGTCATTTGGTATCAATTTAATATTTTTCATAAATTCTTAAAAATGGATTCGGATAAATGTGCGCAATTTTACTGTTTCACAATGAGTAATATAAATATAATTTTTTTATGGGTAGTTAAGAATAGTTTGAATATAAATGCGAATTTCCTTATTTTGTATTTCATTTGTTTTCGATAAAAACGTTATATTTAAGTATGCATGTATAGCAACATCACGTACAATGTACATGGAGTTTTATAATTTTGTTTATACACTATTCAAAACTTGAACAATAATTGTGTTATTGTGTCAATCAACATTGTCTTAAAAATACCTAATTTTCGACTAGCGTTCAACTGGCCGAAATAGCTCAGTTGGGAGAGCGTTAGACTGAAGATCTAAAGGTCCCTGGTTCGATCCCTGGTTTCGGCAGCAACTTTTTGCAAACCGTTCCTAGTTTTTTTTTTGAACTTTTTAATATTTTTCCACGCCCGTTCATCGGTTCATCGACACGTATAAAATTTGATTACAACGCGGGTTGTACCTGCCTAAAAGCCGAACATTGAATTAAATTACGAGTCCGTTTTCATTATCGTTACGGTTCGTGAAGCGGGCTTGGCGAATACTTCGTATCGAGCGCAACTGGCCGCACTGTAAATTACTATCAAGAGCGTGCAATGAAATTATCTACAAAATGATAGAATCAATTAAAAATTGTTACTATATGTAAATTATGATTTTTAATGCTTCGTTCTTCGTGTGATTAATTGTTTACGTTTGTCCGATAGGCGATACCACCATCGTAGAATGGCGTACGGCCTATTGTCGCCACTCGACGTGTTACCGTAACTACAAGTACCTCCCGTCTGTATAGTGTTGCATGTTTGAAGTTACAGCACGTAACATGTGTGGTTTACGTAATATTTATTTTAATTTCACAGTAGTGTAAAGAGCAAGTTCCCGGTAAGTCACGAGTGATGTTTGATATTTGAACAAAGTAAGTGTGCCCCGAGTTGGAATGTGAATAAATCGTCGTGCATTTTGAATTGTAATCTTGTTGCCCAAGTCCATTGCTCTTTGTTGCTTGAAACGCGTCATTTTTATTCGTTCTTGATAATTGTTTACTATTTTCATTTCTCTCGCGATTCAAAACTATTATCATTATTATTACCATACAGGTTTTGAACTGTTAACTTTATGACTTGCCCTCTAAGAGTATTTCAATTTATGTGCATTAAATTAACATGTTTTTAATTGAACCATTGTCATACTTAATAATATTAATTGCTTTTTTCATCGTTTTGTTTTAAGACCGTTTCAGATGAGATCATTGTTAAGTCTAGTCACAAAGGGGCCATATTATGAACTTGCATCAACAATCGATATGGACACACGTACGGCTTCAAATTTTCTTAATATATACCAACTTTTATGACAACTAGATTGATGCTTTTCTTTCGGTGTTGGGGAAATTTATCTTTCCACGCTATTAAATAAAAAACAAATTGTTTATTCATTTATTTTACTATTACAATCGTTATCTTACATGTGTAAGGAACAAATAAGCATGTATAACACTTTTAACAACTAAACATATAGTACCTATACGACGTTAGTTATGGGGGTAGTTAAGAAAAATAAAACTGTGGTTAGAAAAAGCCCGAGGCAGCATCAATGTAAATATTGTTACAAGGTTTTCCCATTTCCCAATGTGTTAAAAAAGCATTATAGGGTTCATACGGGTGAACGGCCGTATGAGTGCGATTTATGTGGAAATAGATTTACGCATCAGAATACTCTAAAAAATCACAAATTGTGCATTCACAATTGTGGTCGAGAAGAAGATTTTACATGCGGTCATTGTGACAAAAAATTTCCGATCAAGGAACGACTTATTGAACATGTGCGCATTCATACTGGATATTTTCCACACAGGTATTTTTTTTTTTTTTTAATTTATAGTTTATTTGTATTTCTTGAATACTTATATAGTTATATGCCTAAATTTAAGTTAAAATATATTGTTTTTCGATTATCACTGGTTACAGATAATACATTTAAAATATATTAATGTATTGAAAATGATAATTCCAATATTGACTACATACATATCTAAATATGTTATTGCTTAAGAGCTGGTGGTGGATTTAAAAAATAGTTATTATTAAAAATAGTTATAATTATTAAAAATTATGTATTTTTTTCCCAGATATACTTCCCAGAACATTTTATTTATTCTGTACCTAAAAATATAATTCTACTTGATTAATTTATATTTTCTAATAATTATTCTTAGAGCTTGAATTTTAACGCATTTGCAACTTTATATAGGATGCTTGACACTATGCTTTCCATGATAAAATGTATGTAAAACTCATACTTGAAGCTTATTTTTAGCCAGACTTATTTATATGGCCAAATAATTGGTATTTGTTTAATTAATTATCTTAATTTTTTTCTATAGATATAATTTTAGTATCCATGTGCCAGATTTCACAAGAATTCAACAACTTTGAAGGCTAATTAAATTTCATAATTTAGAGTCACCACTGTTTAATGTCTAAGGGAAAACTTAATATTGAAGGATTTGTCAAACTATTAATGGGTGTTTGGAACCTTGCATAAAATATGTCTAATGTGTAATTAAATATACAGTAAAATCCTAGAATAGTTATTTAAAACCACCTGTAAACAAGATCATGTATAGAAAAAATTCAGGGTTTCGAGCTTCTACCTAAATGTATTAAAGTTAATATTTTATATTAATTTTAAAACCCTAATAAAATTATTACAGTACTGTACATTTGACAAAAACCCCTTGAGTACCCTACAAGCAAAATCCTAGGTAGCTTATAAATACTAATGTTAATACCCTAAAACAGGAGAATTAAATTACCTTACACGGATTTTAAATAAAATTATTTATTTAATTTTACCATTAACAAATAAAATTTTAAAAAAACTGAATAAAAAACTTATACATATATTATATATACTGATAATGATAAAACAATAAATTCACCACATACTTAAACTATTTATAATGGAAAAGAAATGCATACATTTTGTTGAATATATTTCTGTACTTATTTTGAATGTTGTTAATTTTCAGTTACAATAAGTTAGTATATTTTATCAAAAATATTATTACTTGTTTTCAAACAATATTAATTAATTCATAAATATTGTATCTGTTAGTTATAACATAATGTTTTAAGACTTATCTTTATCATTGTTTTACGGTTTTCCCAATAATCAAATTATTGATTTTAATTTAATCTAGAAATAATATTTTTAAATATTGTTTTCTATTATTCCACTATATTTGATCATTTACTTTTTTTTTTTTATTACTTCAACAATCAGTTCTTGAGAATTTTCTATACATTTTTTAGATGTGACAAATGTTTAAAATCCTTCACACGAGCCAGTCAACTATGGCAACATGCGCGTTCTCATAACAAACAATATACATTAGAATGTGCGATATGTCATCAATTATTTGCTTGTCGTTCAGTTCTACGCGGCCATATGAAACGGCATATGGGACAAAATGATTATGTGTGTGAAGTATGTGGCAAAGCATTTTTACGTAGGGACGGTCTTACTAAACATCTATCTAGCTATCATAATAATATCAGAGCATTTACGTGTAAAATTTGCAATAAACAATTTAAAGGACATATGATCCAACATCTAAGGACACATAGACATGAAAAGCCTTATGAATGCAAAAGCTGCGATGCTCGTTTTGTTCAACGTTCTCAACTGACAGTACATGAAAGAAGACATAGTGGAGAAAAGCCATATCCATGTCCAGTTTGTAAAGTATCCTTTGCTCATTCAACTGCTATGAAAATGCATGTAAGACGGCATACTGGAGAAAAACCATTTAAATGTCTTGTTTGTACCAGTACAGCCTTTACACAATTACCACATTTAAAAAAACATATGTTAACTATACATAAGACAGACAAACCATACCTGTGTGTAAAGTGTAATTCATACTTTAAAACAAAAACACAAATAATAACTCATGAAGAGACATGTTCGCCCAAACAAGAATCAAAAGAATTTATCCCTCCCGGTATGGCTTTGGATCGGATGCGCATGTTATTAGCAGTTTTACTGATTCGTATATCAACCACTGAACGTTTAAATGCATTAGGATTTGGAAAAAGACTTATAGATTTAGTTCTGTGTGATTCAATTGCAAATTCTGGCCGCAATCCTTATCGTGGAAATGACTTAAGTGAAAATAATTTATTGAAAAAAAATATTGAAATATTATTGGACTGGACTGTCCCTAAAATGTATATGGACCGGTTCAGAAGTGAACGACGTACAACTGAAGAAATTTTAGAGGAACTAACGTCGTGACTTTATTATATTAGTTAACATGCTTATCACTTGTAAGCTTTACTATAATTTAATATATATTTTTATGAAAAATGTGCCATTTTCGGGTTTTACTATATTATGTTTAAAATAATAAGAATTATTTATTTATTTATTATAATTTATAAAGAATATAATCAATGGTTTTAATAGTAAATTTGTATAGCAATTATGTATTTTTATAAAAAACCTTAAAATGGTACAAAAACATCAACTCAATGATCTTATGAATCATTTTGTATATGAATATATGTATAAGCTACTTGTTCTTCTGCAACTTTCTTGCATTGCTCTGTTTACAATTAAAGCTCAAAACTGGTGGTGGTAATTTGAGTTTAATATTAAATGTTCTTTAGTGTAAATAGTATCTAATATTTATTTTAATGTATGTTCAAATCAAGGGATGTTAATTATGTAATATAAAAACATTAAAATAGTCTATAAAACTTAATAAATTACCTATTAAGCTTTTTTTCAATTGGTAATGGAAATATTAACTTATTAATATTATATTGGTGTCGGTTTTCACAAATGTTAATATTACAATAATGTACACCTCCCTTGCTTTTTGCTGTAACTAATTTATTGTCATTTGTAGTTTGATTTTAAGACATCTAGTTGATTTTATGTTTTCAATTTTATTTTTTATTCAAACCAAAATTAATTATTTTTAGGTGTTTGTTAACAACTTGGATGCCAAAGTTTAGAAGTTAATTAATTTTAAATTTTTATTTTTTGTAAACTAAAGACTTAAGCGGATTACCAAAGAATAACATTCTAGTCACACCAGAAGAATGGTGAGAACCGCTACTTTATCATAACAATTTAACTAAACATTTTACAACAATTTAAATTTTCGTAACCTTCAAATTTGTTTTTTATTTCCAATTACTTAATTTAAAGTACTAATTAATTTTTACATTGATATTTATTTGTCTTTTAATCAATTTAAAAATAAAACAAAGATTACAATTATTTGTTTGTAACTCCTGAGCAACAATAGACAATTGTTTTAGTTATGTTATGAGTAAGTAAATAAAACAGAATATTATTAAGTTTTGTTGACAATACTGTATGTAATATACATATGATTTTTTTGTTATTATTAGTATAGAATTAATTTTGTTGTGTTCAATTTTTTTTTCATGAATTATTATTTTAGTTTTATCAAAAAATATATATTGTATTTATAATGAAAGTTTATAATTATATAAATCTGAATATGTAAAGTGTGTGCAAATTAGTGAATGAAATATAAATAATCGGGTTTATATTTAAATACAGATTATTCTTTAGGTTACCAATGGGTGTGCAAACAATATATTTATCATGTATTGATAGTTTTTTTTAAGAATTCACATTGTTTGAATATCTACTTTTTGTTTTGATTTAAAATACATTTTTTTAACAATATGTGTGTATATTATTTTTGATTAGATGAAAACCGCAATCGATAAAGTCATTTTTAAAATTAATACTATAAGTATCATGGTTTAAAATAATTTAAAATGATGAAAAAATGAGAATGGAAATTGGAAATAACCTTTTTGAGCGTGGGTGGCAATATGTGCCTTACAATAATTTTAACTATTAATTCATTTTATTCTATATTAGAAGAGTATTACATTTTTTTTAAACAATTTTTAATCATACATTTTCCTAATTTTATATTGTCTAATTTCTATTTAATTAAATTTGTTAACTATAACTTGTTATACACTTAAAATAAAAGCAACCGACAAAACTCCTAGGTCTGATAAGTGTGGATGGGTCCTTTTAACATAAAACCAATGTACCATTCTTGAAAAAACAATAAATTGAGTGAAAAAGCGACCTTTTTCACTCAATTTATTGGATGGATAGATGGATTAGCTTATATTTCTTTAGATGGTTGATCTAGTAGTAAATATAATTTCTCAACAATGTAGGTTGATCTTTTAGTATTCTTACTTTTACAAAAAAAAAAAAAAATGTTACGAAAATTATGAAATTTCTATTAAATACTTTTATAAGTACTCTACTAGCGGTTCTCAACCTTTTGGAGTCAGTGACCCCCTATAATTTCACCAAGATTTCTAACGATAATTTTGTAATATAAGCATTAAAAAACTGTTACAAACTACTATGGTTGTTTACTTGTGAATACATTTTACAAAAAAACTGTATATAATGTACATGTGAATATTTTTAATTTTATTACGATTCCTTTTGCTGTTGTTGATTAGAAATTACTTGGTCAATCCTCAATGCTCAACAGAATTGGTGAAACTTATTCTCTACAGTTTAAAGGAAATCCTGTTTTGCTTATCATATTGTTATCTAAACTGTATTGAAAAATATTTTTCCTGATTTTTATTATATACTAATTGAAGATTTTATCAACAGTCAATAAAAAAAAAATATATTACATACAAGTTATACAATTCTGAGTGACACATGTTTTTTTTTTTGTTACATGTATTGGCGTAGGTATAGTCCGCTGGTTGAGAATTACTGCTCTATATAATATCAAAATAAAGATAGTCTAAGTATGTTTCAAACCGCTATGATTAATATTGAATAACAACCAAATTGCGCAAATTTTATTGATCTTGAATCCAATGAAAAATAGACAAGTGGATAGCGCGTGATAAAAATACTAGATGGTGCAGGGTTCATTTACAACCAATATTCTCTTTAGCTAATTTTCATCCAATGGCTACAAAAAAGTGGGAAAAAATTATAATTACCAATCCTCTACAATTTTTACCTGTGGATTAGTTTAATAAGCATACAGATGATAACATGAATGTTGGTAAAACTGTTTAATTTTGTTAAACAATTTTTTAAAAAAATGTTACAATCAAAAATAATTAATTTATATTTAAAATATTATGTTTTAAACATCATTTATCACTAACTGTCCAATTTGTTGATAAACTCTTTTTCTTTTTTAAACTGGATTTTCTTTTTTTATCTTGATCACCATTTATTGATAATTTTCTTTTTACTTTCTGTGTCTCTTTAGGTTGACTTATACTCAGAACAATGTCTTCTTTTGCTTCCACTTCTTCCTCAGATTCATTTTTTATATTTTCTGATTTACTGTAAGAATAAAAATTAATTATAATACTTAATTTACATGATTAAGACAGTATTTCATCATACAATTTCAAACTCGCATGTTATATATTTTCTAAAATATAACCAATGTAAAACCAAACTGCTAGAGATAGTTTGTTAATAATTTTGTTGCAAATTAATAACAAATTCAACCTATTTAATTTATTTAAACTGTGAACATATTGTTTTTCTTTAGGAATATAGCAGTTATTTTGTAGTATAATTTTTTATTGGAAAAAAACATATAGATTGTAAAGTGTTTCTTCTGTTGGAAATCTTTGGTTTTTGTTATAAATGACTTAAGATTTGGTTCTGGCAAACTTATATCTCTTTTAAAATGTTATCAAACGCTCTACTCCGACTAACTATATCATATGAAAGGACTGATTCAACCAAAGCTAAATATTTTTGACGCAGCTTGTTTAAATAAAATTTATTAGAAAGATCTCTAAAAATTTAAGTCATTTTCCTTAGTTTTTTACATAATAAGTTTAATTATTTTCCCATCTCGTACTATTACAAATTTCAATTCCTAAATATTTTGCAGAACTTGAAATAAAAATTGAATAACAAAAGCAATTAGTTGATTTAGTACTAGATGTATGTTGAATTCTAAAATACTTTTTGGTTAGTAATGAGTTTTCGGTAAAAGCAACAAAAACAATGTTCTTTCTAAATTCAGGAATAGATTATTTATACTCAACCATGGATTTATTAATTGTAAATCGCTACTAATTACTTAATTTATTTCTTCATATAAATCAACTTCATATAGCCTAGCAGTTTCATCCGCATAACATATAATTTGACTTTTAAAGGAAAGTGATTGAATTTCATAGATTTGTATATAATAGAGTTGGAGAGATAACTGTACCTTGGGGTGATTTCAAAAATAATTTTATAATTTATATGATAATTATAATACCATCTTTATTGTATAGACTAAACTCTGTCCAGAGAGAGTATTCAACTCTTGCTCGCGCATGGATAAATTCTCTTGCCACGCTACAACTGGTGGTGAGCATGACGGGAGGTACTCAGGGCTGATATAGTAGTGGGAATGCAAAAGAATTGACAATTTTTAATTGCAGCCCATTTGCGCTCTCGCTGGACAGAATATAGAACACTAGATTATAATTAATTTTTACCTGGAAGAATTATTACACGCCACACAAGTAATTCTGCAATCCAAAAACAAAGAACAACTTTCAACAGGCTTTTTACTGCCATTCAGTTCCCAGACAGTAACGTGACCATCACTTGATGCTGTTACAAGCCAACTGTCAACTTTTATCAAACATTTTACTCTGATATCTCCAATTTTCATTTCCCATATGCTTTCTTTTTTAATAATATCATAACAATGAAGTGAACCACTTTCTGAGCCGAAACATATCAGATTTTCCTATAAAAAATAATTGTAAGTAATTTTCATAAATAAATTTAGTGCAATTTGAATTACCATCAAAAATGTGACACCATGTATTTTCTCATTGATTTCAATAGTAAGAGCAATACCTGCAGTTTCCACATTATAAATTATTAATTTTGTATTTAGAGGTAGAGCATAATACTGTCCAGCTGGTGACCATATAATTTTGTCGAAAAAGTAATAAGCACTCATACTAATGAATATAAACAAATTAATTAATCATTGAATTTACTTTTCAGTTCATAAATACTCACCTAGAATGATTTGTAGTGTATGCAGGTCTACCTTTAACTAAATTCCAAGTTCTTAAAGTTTTATCTTTTCCAACAGATAATGCTAATTTACCACTGGGATGAACTGCTAAGAATGCAACAGCTATAATAATAAAAAACATGTTATTTTATAAGTATAAACAAGATGCTTTTCGTGTCTTGAATCAAAATATATTCACCATCAAGGCTTGAATGTTAAAACTAATGCAAACGTACCTAATCCTTTATGAGCTTTGTCCCAAAGTTTCTTTATTTTCCATGAACCAGTCTCAAACATGGCTATCGATCCGTCATCACTGGTGCTGATCAAATGCGATTCATCTGGCGTGAATGCCAGAGACGTCACTGTGCCACTGTGTTGTAATATAGTGTGGACATGGCATCGCCTGATCATGTTATATACTTCTATAGTCTCGTCTGTACTGCTTGATACCATGTATTTGGATGAACATGCTACCGAACGGATACTTGCCTGATGTACATGATCATTAAATGATTGCACCAGTTCCAGTTCTTTAGACTGCTACGAAGAATAACACAAAACAAAGCATAGGTATTGTAAGTCATCAAAAGGGGTAAGAAATAAGAATATTGATCAACACTCACTTGGCTTTTGTAACGGAATTTTACACCAATCACAAATGATTCATAACTTCCAAGAATGATTTCAAAAATATCCATTATGTGTTAATGATCAAAAAAGTACAAAATCAGAATAACATTAGAAACGAACAAATTATATTTTTAAAAATATGAAACCACGTTTTTTTTTTAGTGATAATTGAAAATAACAGGAGCGGTGATAACTGGTAATAACAGTGATAACAGTGATAATATTTTTTTTACCCTATGGTTTCTACCACGATGAAGATATTATCATTAATATCCTCTGCATCGTGGTTTCTAGTTTCTACATCATAGATAGAGTATAGACCCATAGGCCATAGATAATATAAGAACATTCTTATATTATCTATGCATAGACCTATTTTTTTATAGTATAGGGCAGGGATGGGCAACATTGAGTATAGGGCCAGTTTTTAGACCTTTACAATCTAGTGGGCCAGAAAACAAAAACTACAGTTGAACTACACTTGCTATAACAAAATAAATATAAGATATGGACATGTGTCATATTTAGATATGTTTAGCATTGAATATAAAATGTGGATACACCATACACGTTTTCTCAATATTTTATCAAATTAATTTTGATTTCTAACATTAATGTTCAATTTTGAAAGGTAACGCGGGCCAGATTAAAATGGTACGAGGGCCGGATACGGTCCGCGGGCCGCCACTCGCCAGTTGCCCCGGGTATAGACTATAGGGCATAGGCCATAGTCATATTATCTTAATATAAGCTCTATGAGTTTCTAGTTTTCTACTTTCTACCAGTTGTCCAGTTCTTCCGGAGTGATAAGACTAAAAAAAAAAAAGTACCAACTGTCACAAACTCAAAATAGTTTCTGTAGAAATGCCGTGTTTACCCATGATTAAAGATATATAAATAGACTATTTATTGTTAGTTATTCTTATTAATCATTATTATTCGTTACTCATTCGAGCCAACGGTCTACAGTTCTACACACTCAATAGTCAATACTCAATAGTCATGTACTCGTGGTGAAAGTTTGACCGGCGTTCCGCTGTAACGGATATATTAAACACCATAACGAAATAGATTTTGTCTATTTGGTCATGTTATACCCCAGTTTCATGACATTTCTCCGTTCGGTCTATCGTCTGTTCGCCACCATGAGCAAACCTCGAGTTGTTTTTGTCCTTGGAGGTCCGGGTGCTGGCAAGGGTACGCAATGTTCCAACATAGTATCCAGATTCGGTTTTGTTCACCTTTCCGCTGGCGACTTGTTGCGCGCTGAATGCAGTAAACCGGACAGTACGTTCGGCGAATTAATCGACTCTCACATAAAGAACGGTACCATTGTGCCCGTGGAAATCACATGCAAACTTATTCAAAATGCAATGGAAGCGTCTGCAGCCAATCAATTTTTGATAGATGGATTTCCAAGGAATAAAGATAACATGAATGGTTGGAACACTACAATCAGAGATCAAGTTGATCTCCTGTTTGTGTTGTTTCTAGATTGTCCTGAAAATGTACGTATTTACTGTTTACATTATTCCGAATTAATTCAAATAATGTACCGGAATATAATATTTGTTTTATTTCCCCAACAGGTATGTGTCGAACGTTGTATGAAAAGAGGAGCTGCTGGAAGTGGTCGTGCCGATGATAATTTAGATTGTTTAAAAAAAAGAATTGTGACGTTTAAAAATGATTCAATGCCAATTATAGAATATTTCCAGGAGAATAACTTGGTCAAAAAAATTGATGCCGGAAAGCATGTTGAAGATGTCTGGTTTGACATTATTGAGTTGTTCAAAAACATTTAAATTCAGGAAAATAATCTTTAATATAACTTATTAACAATCTACTAAATATTTTAGAATTATTCTTGCATTGTCTCAACAAAACTAATTATTTATTATTTTTTGATTTTAAATTTTTAGTAGTATTGTACACTATTTTTGAAATTTATTGAATGGTCCAATATAATGTCTATTTAAAACATGAACAATTACGTTGTTTGTTTGAATTGTATTTTATGATTACATTAACTTTTATCATTTATTTTATCGTATGACAATTAATATTTAAAACTTATAATTTCTTAAGAAATTATATCTGAAAAATTCATGGTCCAATATAAATAAATAATTAGGTTTAAAATTAAATGCATGGACTGGTAGCGATTATTTAAGATTGTGTACCTTTAGCATATAGACATAATTTTCACTGGGAAGCATTTAGGTTTATGTCTACTATACCTCCAACATATTAATTGATTCATATTTTTATATAGTCCTATTATACTGCCCTGCTAAGGAAGAATGAAGTAAGTTTGTTCTCAGTTATTTTGAGATAAATGCACTTCTATATTTATTAATTTATGATTGTTCTACAATAGTATAATATTTTTAAACTTTTTATTTATTTTATAATTGCCTATAGGTACTCAAGAAAGCAACTTTTATACTCTTATGCACAAATATATTACAAAATATGGTCTTCCAAAATTAGTCATTGAAATGTAATAAATAATAATTAAAAATTTTAAACCAGATATTTCATGCAGTTTCAGTTATAACTTAGAGAATGATTATTGTTAAGTTGCCTCTTCTAGAACACTGCTCCAATTGCCTATTACATACTAGGCTTACAAAGACAAAATTAATCAAATTGCCATTGTTTTTGGTGATTAATAATTAAGTAAATGATCTTAAATTTGATTAAAAATGTATATCAATAGATAAAGATATTTGTATATTTTGAATTTATTTAAAATTCCATTAGTAATAAACAAATAAATAATAATTAATAACTTACAATATAAGGATGTAAAAACTAAGAATAAAAATATTATTCTTTCAGGAAAAATAATAGTAGTATATATTTTCTTTCCAATCTGTGATTTTTAAATATTTAAATGTATTTCTACTATGTAAAACAAAAACTGCACTTCAAATTCCTCAATTGTTTCTACTAAAAAATAAATTTTGGTCAACATTTATTGAAAATTAATATAGTATCAGTAGGATTTTTGTTTCACCAAATGTTGGTAAATCTTTGTGACCTAAATCATAGTTTTTTTTTTTTGGATATGATGTAATGCACTATTGCAGGATGCCTAAGTGGAAGAGTCCAGAAGCCCCTAGATACTCCTAATACACATGACTACCATGCAAAACAAAAGCTCCATTTCAAATTTTCCTTATTTTAGATTCTGAGTGAAACAAGGAATATATTGGTTTTATCTTGATGCAGTTGTTTTCTTTTTTGTGTGGAAACTGTGTAGAAACATCCAATGTAAATAAACCTGTTACTTTTCTGAAAGGTAATTTCGTCTAGTAGGTACCTTAGGGAAGTCATTTTTTGAATTTCTCAACAGTTTTCCGAATAGTTGAAAAAAAAACCGAAATTGAGAATCAAACCCTGCATCATATAGTATTGTCTATCCACTAGTTTATTTTTCATGGATGCAGGATTTTTATATGATTTTTTCACAACAGTTGTTATTCTATAAATATTAATTGTAGCTACTTGAAACCTAAATAAGTATATTATCGATGTATCAATATTAGCATTTAGTAGAAATCTCAAAATAAACGTAACAATTTTTTTGGAATAAGTTCAAACCTACCTTATTAAAAAATGTGGTTAAATTATTATATTGACAAAAATAATTAATAATCATGCAATTATATTTTGTTGATAAATGATAAAAGCAATAAAAAAATAAGTAATTATATCGACCATCTAGAAATATAAACAAATTCTACTGATCTCTTTCACTCAGAACTCAAACTCGTTCTATTGAAAGCAATGGTATAATGGCGTTCAATCAACCTCGGAATTTCATGCGTTTATAAATTAATTTTTTTCTTTATTTCAGGCTAAAATAATGTTCATACATCGTAACTGTTCCATTAATCTGTTACATACTAAATATATAATATGTATACATCCTATGAGTTACGGAATAAAACCATATTATATATTAGTTACATATATTTATAATACATTAATACAATGAACCATAAAGTTATTACTAATAATTTATAAATATTGAGGTGTACTTGTGTCGAGTGTGTAACTTCGAAACGAAGGTCGTATTTCTGGGGAAGCAACAGAGGGACTGTAATCCCGGGCGGCAGATTGTAGGTGAATGGCTGACTTTAGATTCTGAATGAAATGAGGAATGTATTAGTTTTACTATGTGTGTTTTCCCTAGAAAACGTTACCCTATCAACAACTTACTGTAGGGTAGGTTTTCGGTCCCAAATGTTATCCGGTTGGTGCATTAGAAATCATTTTATGAATTTCTCGACAGTTTTCCCAATTATAGCGGAGAACTGACAAATAATTGCAAAAACACGGCAAAATGTATGGAATGCCAATTTTCGTCAAAATTGATTTTTTTTTCATAGTAATTCAAAAAGTATTTATTGTAGGGATTTTCAACTAAGCAAACTAACACTTTTTTATAGAGATTCCTGTTAATAAGTTGTCTTTTTGCTTTTTATTAAATATAAACATTATAACCCGATCTTCCCGAACTCTTTCACTTTGAATTGTGTTTGCGAAAGCAATGTTCCATTGGTTTCAAATTTAAAAGACCAATACAGCAATATAGTTCACCCTACCTTGGAGTCCCGCCTATTATTAAATTACAATTTATTTATTTTTTAATTCGACTTTTTTTTTGTTTCTTCAGGCGGCATCTTCCTAAATACGCCATACGGCCAAGAGCGAGACATTTTTAGTAGTAAAACACAAACGATTTAACGGTTATACGAATTAAATGAAATTGAAAAATATTGATTATTATCATTCATCGTCGCTGTTATCAATCGATCTTGAAATTTTGTCAATTTATGTCATTGAAATCGTGACATTTTGCGATGAACGACCGAGATCAATGAGGGCGTAATATTCGAACAGTCTAACTAAACAGTCTAAAAAAGTAAACTAAACAGTAGTAGAACTCAAGTGACTAGTGAAAATTTGAAATTTGCCGGATGACGTCCGTGGTAATAGATGGCGCTGTTGATAAACATTTCTTGCATGTTAAAGATTGCCAAGGCTTTTTATCCGAAAACCAACATAACATAACAATTGTCTCTGGATACTTGCACATGATTCTTCTAGTCATACACCTGCAATACATCGATGGACGAAAAATTCTAGACAATAACTCTTGGAGTAAAACGTTCAAGTGCTAAATCGGTGATTTGAAAATCGTAATCGAAGAGAACTTTTTTGACATAAATAAGGGTACATTTCGTACGTAATTGGTAGGCAAGTGGCGACCGTCGGAGGTTTGCCAAGGAGCCTCTTAACCGGTGATCACCACCCTTCTGATATTGTTTATATCATTCGAAGTAGTTGGCTGTTTCAAAACTGAGAAACGATACTACGTTTTATTATAGTCGATAGTTTTCGATAAATACTTGTTCGGTGTTCCTAAAAGTAGGAGGATAAGTAAGAAACTTTTTTCTCGATAAATTTTTTAATTCCCTATGCGTACGCCATTCGTACATATAGGTAAAAGGGTGATTTTTTTTTAGATGATGGAAACAAATAGACTACAATGTAAACAGTAAACTTATAAGATACACACTTATAATACGTGTTTATCGGTATTATATTTTAGTCCGTGCGGTCGTTGGCCTTCCTACGCGGGTTCGTGTTTACACTTCCCATAGGTCCGTCTGTCATTTTCACGACGTGATACCACCGACTATCACGATGTTGTGTTCATCTTAATTCGTGCGTATTTTCAGATGTGATAATAATGATAAGCGCAGACAGTATCTATGGGAATTTTAGACACTATTTAATCGATTTTTTTTTTTTTCGATTTTTTATCAACGCCGAGCTATCACTGCTGGTGCTGGATTTGTTAGACAACAAACTTTCGGTAAACTTTGTGATGATTTTTTTCATACGACACAATTATGATAATTTACAATCGATCACAGTTAACGACCTTTTGGAACGTTATTAAATCTTATAATTTCGAAATTAATTTAAAACATCCGACGCCCTGTGTGGTAAGTGTTCACGGTGCATGCCATATTAGTTAGCCCATCATCACATCCCACCCTGTGTGGCTGTGTAACATTTGGAAATATAATTATCATACGTATTACTGCACTACTGTGAAATCAATCCATCTCTGGACTTCCTCTGATGACAAACAAGGTACATAGATCAGTGTGTAACATGATACTCATGACACTTGTACCGTGAATTGTAACAGTAAACAACTTGTTTTGTTGTGTTTTTTTTTTTCTTGTTCAAATAGGTTACCTTAATATTTTTGAGGTGTCTACATACTTACATACCCAGTCGTGATGAGAAGTAATAAATAAATGAAGCACTCAAATTCAAATAAAGATAATCCATGTATTTTGGCTGCTAAACTGTCGACTAACTGACATAGTGACATGTCTTTTCTGCCTGAAGTAATTGAACTCTACATTTGTATACTTAATATAGGTCGAAAACTTAAATTTTTTTTATACATATATGTTTGGCCATGTTGTTTCATTTCAGAAAGAACCCCTGAAGTTCGATGTTAATCTTTGTGGGGCTCCTGAGGAGATTATTCATTTGGTGGATAATATTAAAAAAGTATGATTGCATTTTAAAGTAATAGGGGTATTTTCATTTCAATAATTGTACAATTTTAGGTGGGAGAACAATTTTTATACCATTGGAAAACATTTCCAATCGTTCTACCACCAACAGCCATTACAACAAAATGTCAAATAAATGGAAACGATTCTACTTATGGCTCAGGTAAATACTAAAAGTGTGACTATTTCATAAATTATGAATGATTATTATTCATTTTCATTTTGGCCTAGGGACAGATTCAAATTGTACCATTGCCAGGCGAGCGATAACATCTATTCGTTCAATAAATTGTCGTGATTTATTTGTACCACCATCTTTTGACGAATTAGATGCAGTTGCTGTAAACACTAAAGGCGAACCTAGACACCTAAATGCTAAACAGCTAGAATCATTGCGTGAACGCGGGTAAGTTCATTAAACAAGTATAATTTCTTTAACCGTTTTTAAATGGAGCTTAAAATTCTGTTATAATTAAGTCTGGACAAGGACATACATGGAAAACCAAAGAAGTTGAATTCAAAACAATTGGATACTATCCGTAAACTAGGGTATGTCAAGGTTTTGACAAAAATTTTAGGTTATTGGGTATTGTTTGATTTTTAACTTTTGATTTTATTTTAGTTGCGCAGTTTATTTTTTGTGTTTGATTATTTTACCTTATCAATATTATTTTTGTAATTTTTTTTTTTTTTTCAAGGGAATTTGAAGTGGCTAGTATTAATTTTGTTGGCCAAACACACAAATGGAGGTTAACGGAGTGGTTACAAAAAGGAACAGAAAGAAACCGAGAAACTCTATTAGATGATTTAGCATTTTCATTACAATTCTTATTAGTAACTGCAAGAGCTAGACTATTTTCGCATTTTTTTAGTATTGCAGTTTCTATAAAGGCTGTTTTAACTGGTGTCATTAAATTAATCGGTATACATTTATGAATGTTAAGACAGTTATTCAATTTTAAAATTAATTCTTTACCAACAGATATAATATTTGGAGTACCTTCTTTACAAGCACATAATTTACCAGAGAAAATAAGGGAAGAACGCTGTCGTTACTTAGTTGCAGAATTAATTTGTAGGGTAAGTTACATTAACCTGAGTAATGAAACAATTAATAAATACTTTGTTTGATTTCTCATATTTTAGCCAGAATTAGAACATGCCTTTGAACATTTAATAAGTTTTGTACGAAAACAGTTGAGAAGAGCGGCTACTGAAAAATTTGAGCCATCAAAAGAAGCTATGTGTCCTCAAATTCCTATACCATATCAATTTTTAACACCTAAAGTACTAAATTAAATAAGTATTTTTTAATCTAAATTAAAATAAAAATGTATATTATAGCGTGAAGAAATTGACTTAAGACTTTTTAACCGAGATATAATGAAAAAAGCATTGCCTGTGATAATGGGATTGTTAGAACGCGAAACACGAGGTTGGTTCCTACATTTTAGAGAAAAATTAATTTATGAATTGAAGACACAGAAATTATCTGATGAAGAAATCGAAAAAGTAAAGATATTTTATTTAAGCAAATTTAATTTTTATTCATTGTACATTTGTATTTAATTTCAGTCTGTTAATGAAGCTGTAATGAAAGAATATTTACAACGTGTGTATAAAAGTATAATAAATAATGGTGAACTACAAATGTTAGGCGATGGGATTCCTAAGCTGTTGATCAATCAAGCACAATGCATTGTTCTTATGCACAGGTAAAATAATATAATACTTAAACTTTAAATTTAACAAATATTTATTCAAAATGCTTGCTTAGAGCTGTTGAAAACGTACAAAGAAAGATAATTAAACAAAAAAATACACTATCCCAAAGAATGCAATACACTTATCCTGTTTTATCACGCATTGGACCTTGGATGAGAGACAAGCAAAGAATTGCTGAGGTTGTGAAGTACTTACTTACCTCTTATGTTACTCTTTTGTAAATTTAAATTTGTATATTACAGGTTAAGTTTATTCAAGAATGTCAATGGAGTGCTCACGAAGAAGCATTGACTCTTTGCAAAGAATACAATTTACATCAAGCGGTTTATTTTTTACAAAGAGATTTAGCTTTTATGAGAGAAGTATGTGAATTATTTTGTATTATTATATTATATGAAATAATATGTTACATTATAACAACAATAAAAATAAAAATATTATGTAATAATATAAATAATTAATGATATCACTTTAGAGAGAACCAGTGTTATCTAAAGAACTTAAAGCTGTAAAAATACCAACTAGAACATTTCATTGGTTAACTCAAATTTGGCATCCAAGTAATTGGATTGTAAGAAGATCATTCCAAGGTCAGTCAGAAACAATACCCACTGTATTAAGTACAACAGCCACAGCTATAACTACACCTAGGTCCAATCCTTGTCAAGTATGTATATAATTTTTAGTGACCAATGTATTTAATCATAATTTATTTAAATTTTAAGGCTGTATTTTTGGTGGAAAAAGAAATTACTCGCTCAACAACTACAAGGTGGCCATTCTGGAGAGTAATAAATTATTTCTATCGGACGTGGACATGGACATGGAATGCAATGTTTTTCTTTGGTGTTAGTGTGACTTAAAATCTCTCCGCTTTAATATTTAAAATATTTTTAATACAATTTGTTATTGAACATGATTTATTTGGAAATAGGTGGTCATACCATGGTGTAGTCCTATAAGTGTACGTTCATTGTTCTGTTCAGAATCTTTTTATCCTGATTTAGAACTGTCACAAGTTAATGGTACATTATTTCCAAGAAAATCATCACTTACCTCAACACTCCTATCTAGATTAAATTTACTCTGGCGACACATATCAAAAAGTCGAACTCATTTTGAAACAAAACCAGATACAGGTAAAATGCATATCTGATAGTTATGATTGTAATATTAATGTTTAATATTATTTTTTAGGATTTATTGGTAAAGGAATGACAAGGCATTTAAATCGCATTTGGAACTATGTAATCAAAGGCATTTTAGGCACATTGGCTATGTTGATAATATTTCCAATTATATGTCTCTCTGCAAGTTTTGGAAGTCTTGTGGTGGCTATAACTGGTCCTATATGGTAACTGTCTCATGGGTTAATTTTTAATTTAAAAGTTTGTTTAACAAAATATTCTTGCAGGATGCCTTTAGTAACATTATTATTACATATATTCAACGGTTTAGTTTATGATTTGGATTCGCCAGCTGAATGGAAAAATAGATACTTTGTTGTAATCGAAGCAGTAATATGGAATATAATTATACAGGGCATTTTACAGCCACTAATAGCATGTTTGATTGCTTTTGTATTATGTCCTATAATTACAGTCGTTCTATTTTTTGGTTATTATAATTATATATTATTATTATATTCGATAATATTATTATTTTAATTACCTTAATTGTATTTTTGTATTTGTAGTTGCATTGCTGAGGTATTGGTTTCGTCTAGCATGGGATAGTATTATTTACCATTTGGTAATAAAAAAACGTGGGCGAATACCGGCTTGTGATAGTTTTATTGTGAAACGAGTTGCTGGTCCAGGTATGGCATCAGATTATTATTTTCAAATTCGTCCTGAACAAGCTTTAGCTACATTTGAGGCTAAAATGGAACTGGATGAACTGAATGCATATCAGAATCTAATGGAACAAAAAATTCAACAGCCACAAAAAGATTTTGCCCGTTTTGTTGATGTATGTTTTGGACCATTTAGTGCACATTTAGCCAAAAATGGAGCTTATCGAGTGCTGGAAAAAGAAGCTCAAGATTTAATGATAGCCCTCCAAGATAAATTAGAAAGGAGATTAAGAGAACTTCAATCTGGTTTGTCTACAACCCTAAAATCAAAAATTAGACTAACTGCTAAGGATCTTAAAGTAATATTAAAATTGTATGTCAGTTATATTAATTATGTAATAACAAAAAAATTTTAAAATTTTATTTAGGTTACAATTGCTTTAGCATCAAAAATGTTGGAATATTGGTATCCTCAACATGTAATTAAAAAATTATCTACTAGCGAAGAAGAATTTTGGGAATCTAAAGGACTTGCAATAAATGATTGGTCTGCTCTTGCTGTTGTATTTTTTACAGATATATTCAGTTTAGATTTCCTTACACCATTAGATGATACAGATACAAAATTTAAGTTAGAGGTAATTCACATTTAAAATATGACAATTCAAATTCTTAATGATATTTTTTGTTTAGACTGAGCACAGTGTAGATTTATCCAGATTCTCTAATGCTATTCATAGTATTAATGTTGATGGACAAAGCTCAGAAATGTTAGGTCCATTATACTCATCACGTGGAAATATTCAAATACAATCACCGTATTTGGAAATTTCAGCATTCAATCCTCGTTCTAAGTTATTGCACTGCAAGTTCAAAAAATTAGATAATGCTTGGTAAAAAAAAAAAAAAATGTAGCATCACAAAAAACTATATTATTTTTTTGTTTTTTAGCAATAGCATTACGTACACAATGTTATTAGGTGGACGTTTTAAAACTGGTACTCGTAGACAAAAATCATACTTGGGAGGAACAAATTCTGCACAATCATCTCAACAGAACAAATCTCGGCCGTGGAAACGATCTCAACAGCCATACATGGCAGATAAAATGTGCATACCATTACCTGTTCCTCATCCAGCTCATATTGCTCTCATTATATTCAATCGTGATTCAGAATCTCCCATTCCTTTAGAGTCTGAAAATTGCATTGGAATTTTGAGGTTTGTTACATATTTTAATATTATTTATTAATTATTAATATACAAATAATATTGATTTTATTTTACCCTTTTAGAGCATTAGAAGATCGATCATCTGATCCTATGTCAACTGACTATATCCTGGCTAGCAGTTTTGATAGTGCGGATTCTCGTAGTTCACTAACATCCGAAAGTGTAGAACCCGAAGAACAAAATGTTAATGTATATAATTGGCAACGTGATGACTGGATGTTACGAACTAGACAAACTGGAGCAGTACGGGTCGAATTAGCATCACCTGAAGATATAAGTCTTGATTCCGAATCTACTCGAGTTGTATTTGGTACATTAGGAACAACCGTATGACTGAGTTAGCGTATACTTAATCAAATCAAATCCATGACAAATAAAAAATGATTTTTTAAAAAAAAATACTTATTTATTTAAAAATAAAAACACCAAATAGCTTATTAATTATTATGTTAATAAAACATAAATAATACTAGATTGTTAGTACCTGCAATATTTGTTTTAGATTTATATGAAAGTATACAAAAAAATCACAATAATCTTTACTAATATGTATAAATAATTTATAAATGTATAATCAACAAACATTTTCTTGTTTCTTATATACTTCCTCGCATTTTTTGTATACATTAAGTATAATATTGATTTCTAAATAATGATCTAGTCATCATAATCTGTGTTTCAACTTATAGTTTTCTATTATAATAATGATAATTTTTCTTATTGGCAAAACTCATTAATAATTTAGGTAACACTATTTAATTCATTAATCTTAATCTTTACTTTTCTTATGTTATACATAATTTTAATTTCTTCTGTTTTTTCTTTTATTTGTGTTTGTGCCAAAGATGAGTTTTCTCAGCTTAGATAAATGTATGTTACTCTATATAATATGTATTGCTTATTAAAATTAACTCTAATTTTTTTATTATTTTTTTATTTTAGTTTGATATAGTTTATTTTTATTTTTTTAATACAAATATTTATATTATACTCTTGAAATTTTATCTTTAACATAATACTGTTTTGTAGATTATTATATGTTTATGCATAATTTTTAATTAAAAGAAAAACAAAATGTTTTCAATATATTCATGGAATGTATTATTAGGAGTTATTTGGTTGTGGCTGAATCTACAAAACTTGGCAAATATTTTATAACTTGTAATATTAATATAATAATGTTTCAAAGATAATTTATATAACAATGTAACTGTTTTGATACATTACAACAAACATTTATGTATACTGTTGATTATTTTATTTTTAATACTTTTCTCTTAGAATTTTGCTTGTCAATAATATTCTGTGTATAGATCATTTGTATGCATGTACATGTATATCATTGTTCTTTACTTAAAATACTACGATAAAAATAAAATATATTATGAGAAAATATTCTTATTTTTTTTTATAATTTCTATTCCAAATATATTCTTAAATTGTTGATAGATATTTTATCTTTTTAAACAATAACCGTTTAATCATGAGATCACAACCATTTTTTTCTTTGGGGTATACTATAACAATATAACCAGTGTTAAGAAAACATTGATTCCTTCAATATCATTCTATTTTAAGTATTTTTAACAAAATAATTTATTTTTCGTACAATTTGAAGAATAATGTAATCCCTGAAAATATTTTATATTTTATCAGGTTGCTTACCAGTTACGTTGATTATGTCAGTGTTTGAGTGTTCCTTAAACTTATTTGTTATTGTGCCCCCATGTAATGTCAAACAGTGAAGGCCCGCTTATGGTCTAAAACCTTAAATGTAATTGACTTAACAATTTATCAATATTAGTCCCCTTTTTTTTTCTGTTTGAACCAAGGGTCAGGCGAGAACAATTTGTCACAGTACTTTCACCAGTCAATATTAGTACCTATATTATGTATGTATGTATGTATTATGTTGTCAATTATTGATTATTTATTTTCTTTTATTTGAAAAGTATGATAAAACTAGAATAAGAATTGACAGAACATAATAACAAATAATCAGAACTGCAAACACATTATTTTTTTTTTTTTCAAAATGATGCTAAGCCAAAAGTAGTTGTATTAAAAAAAAATACAGAAACATTTCCAGTTTTTCAATACGTCAAGGGTTCGTGGCTTGTGATGAAATAAATAGGTCAATAAAATAATTTTGGTTTGACAAAAAGCCTTGAATATTTTGCGCAAACTTTTTAAATTTATGTTCTTCATAGCCATCACATGAAAAATATTTCCCGGAAAGAAGTCGCAAAAAAGTTTTATGAGCGTTGGAAATCGAATTTTTATACTGTCCGTGTACACGAATTCGACCAGAAGTATTTTCGAGATTATTACAGTCAATCAGATTGCTGTTAGGAAATGTGATATGTTTGGTAGATTATAAGGGGTGTAATAAAAAAAAACTGGCAAAATTCTATGTGAAAGAGGTTTGTCATTACTCATAGTATTGTTTCATTTCGGTTTAGCAAATTATTAAAAAAAAAAAAAAAATGTTTGCACCATATAGGCCGGGACGTGTTATAAAAAGTTTACAATAATAAAATATTTTAATAACTATACGAATTTGTATTGAAACTAGTTTGTTCGTTAAGATATCAAATACATACAGGGATTTATTTTGTTTATCGCCCACCACCCTGACCCATTGGAAAATCCTGAATGCGCCACTGCCGATGTCGTGATGTCTAAACACAGTGTACGTACCCACTGTACGTAGAAAACTTATAGGTTTATGCTACATTGCTGCATGAATGAATATGGTAACTATAGCTCATGTTCACCGATATCGATTAAACAATTTCACCGTTGAACCGCACTGCAGTTATAACTTTATAAGTTTATGATGTACATTTTACGTAGGTACCTGGATAATTATACACTTTTTTACTTCTGGTATAACCATACTATTTTTTAAGTATGGACAGTAATTTAAACTCAAAGTCCTTAGATCTTATGGACGAAGGATCTTCATTGACCGCTGATAATTATTCCTTAAGTGACCCTAGCGAGTAAGATGATATTGTATACCTATATTTATGGCATAGAAAAACTAATGAAGTTACTAACATTTTATAGAGGACTTGAGTTGAATAAACGGTCAAAATTCATAAACTCTTTAGAGGTTTCACATTTAAAAGACTTAAAAATGTATTTTTTTCATTACGATTACAAAGAACACCCATTGAACAAGGATGATTTTGTCGCAGCAATATGTTCGGTGACTGGTAAGTAAAACGCGATGTACCTACTTTTAAGACCAACCATTATAAAGATAATCGTTAAAATAACGTTGAATTAATAAACATTAATGGGTCAAAAGCTCAATGTATTCATTATTTAGAAACTATACAATTTAACGTACTATACTGCAGGTAATAGTTTACACGTACACGAAGCTGAAGATTTTTTTGAGCAAGTTTGTGTTGAAGATTCTGACACAAAAGAAGACGTAATACTTTGGAAACAAGTTTTAAATGAAATTCGATACAGCACATCTTTTTTTCAAGATGTTTGGGACGCATTACCTTTCGACCAAGCAAATATAACCATGCATTTAATATCACACTGTAAAGTAAATACACAACTGAACTACATTTGCTAACTTTGTCAAAGAAAACTGTAGTTATCTAGTTACTCGTAGAGAGCTAGGGTTAGGTACCTATCTACACCGGGCTTAATCACTGGCTGTTATTACCGACGAAAAGAAAAACCAAGTAAAATTGATTTGATAAAGTATTTAAGAACCAACATGGGGGTACGTGGTGAAGTAGAAAAGGTGTACGACCGATTCGTACAACCAACGCCGCGTTGACCGTGTACCTGTACGGCTGTACTTGATTCGGAGAGGACCATCTGATGAAATATCTGAAAAAATCGGTCGAAATTAATCGAGTTAGTTAGTAGTTCGGGGATGTTGTGTCTGCGAAGTTTACGTTCTACGCGGCGCATACTAGTTGGGTCCCATGATTCAGATTGTTCACCAATTGGGTCCCGTGTAAAATAGCCTACTGTACGAGTTGGGTCCCGTGTAAACCAGTCTACTATACGAGTTGGGTCCCATAAAAATGTTTTTTTTTCTAACTTTTTCCTGATTTACAATCGTTCGTCATTCATCTGATTTTTAATGATTAATAATATTTTAATTTAAGGGTTGAAATTTATAAGACATAGATTTTACGAATTCGTAACAATTAATTTTTTTTAATATTTTTTCTGTCATTTTTTCCTTTACGAAATCTTCCTTAGATATTATACAGTTTCTTCTTTTTCCTTCTGCACTTCTCATTTTAATATAAACATATATTTGAATATTTTTTAAAACGTGTATAAATTGATATATATATTTGGGTGAGCAGAATAAACAGTATTACTACGATAGTATATCATTTTATCGCCAGAAAGTACGACCTTAACCATATCCGTACTTTATAATATTACTATTTACTACGAAATGATAAATAATTGTATAAATACGTGGACCTAATTCAAACGCATCATTTGATACGCCCGGACCCATTTCAGACAAAACATTTTATTCACACGGACCCGATTCGTACAAAATTTAAAACTAGTATTATTTTCGGACCCAACTCGGATGCAGCCGTTCTACGCACGTATATTACAGTAAAAATGCAAAAGCTATGCGACTAAATCAATTCTCTCCGGTACAGGTGCGCGTGTATCGATTGTTATTGTTGTGTCCACAGCACGAGTCCATTGCCAAAGTGATTAGCATAGAAACCGAGGAGTTCTTCTGCTACACCGTTCTCTCCCGACTGGGCCAAGTGGGCATCTACGACGGTCGCATGAACTTGTTACGGCGTTACGCGTTGCAGTTGTCCCGGTGCCCCGACGATCCGGCGCGGACGACCCGCCGGCGACGGAATATTTGGATTAACGACGCCGCGTACATGGCGGACGCGCAGTTCATGACCGTCGCGGCGTCCGACGGTTCCGTTCATTTCGTGGACACCGTTTGTCTTGTTCACGTGCCCACCTTTCGCGTGACAGGTGAACGGCAGACGCGACTTTCCCGCGGTCGTTTTTTATTTCATTTTTTGCTCATACGCGACCAACGATGTTCCGTACAGGTTTGAAGAACACGCCGACTCGTTTGGAATACTGCCCCGGCAGTCCTTCGCTTTTGTTCATCGGCGACGATAAAGGCGGCATAGCTCACTTGAAATTTCTTCAACCGAAACGATCGTTGTTCAAACGAGATCCGACGAATAAAGTCGACGTTTACCTGTGGAAAGTAAGTGCGCAGGTCGTCGGCAGGACTCGGATTAACACGTAGGTGCCTATATAAAGGGGGGGGTGGAAGAGGGCACAATCATCGACGTCGTTTCAGGGTCACCTGCACTCGTGTTCTGGACGCCGCCGACGTTTACGATTTGACGGTGCCGTCATACATACGACTTTTATACTTTTAAAATAAATATTAATTACACGACGATATTCGTCACCGCACTGGCACAGTCATTAAATTGTACTATGTTTATTTTTACTGCCTACTTAAACAGTAGAGCCGAGGAGTTCAAGCAATATTTTAAAATTAAATTGCAGCTAGTACGACATGTAAATGCTTGTGATAACATAAACATGTTACACTTAAAACATTGTACTTTGTATGATTAATATTTGTCTGTATGATTTTACTTATAAGTTAAAAGTTTTCTGTATGATTTTCTACATGATTGATTGGATATAAGTTCTGCGGGTTTTTATTTAATTCAATTTAATCTTTAATGTTTGTGTTCCCTGGCTATGAAAGTGTTAACTAATATTCAGTGCAATAAAATCTGGCTAATTTATAGTACCTACGGTATTTGACATTAATTGTGGATTTTATTTTATTTTTTTAATCTAATATTTACAACAATTTATAGGAATTAGAGTCTCAACAAGAATGGGTTAAAGTACATTCGTGTGGCATTCCAATTCATCCAGATAGTATAAAATGTATTATTTACTGTCAATCAGATGAAACTACCATAAGTTGTTGTCAAGATCACAAAAAATCTTTGATCATAAAACATTTAAGAGATAAATGGGATCCATATATATTTCACATACGTCATGTATTATTTTAGAATAATATAGATATATATTAAATATGTTTAAATTATTTAATGAATATAAATGTTTAATAGGGTGTACAATGTTTTCATTACAATAGAACACTCAAAATATTAGTGACTGGAAGTTCATGTGTAGTTTATGTTTGGAATCCAGTGATAACAAAAATATACCTAGCAAAGTTAGAGGGACATAAAAAAGCGGTTGTAGATGTCCGAATATTTGAACATTTTAATCAAGTAATTAGCATCTCAAAAGATGAAGTAATGAATATTATTAAACTTATTTTACTGTACATTTAAAACATTGGGTATTTGTAACAGGTATTGAAAGTATGGAGTTTAAATACCTATGTTTGTTTACAAACAATTCAATTTGATTTCCCCGTCTACAATGTACTCGGCAAATCTGTTGAATTTAGTACTCAAACATTTTATCCAGGGCCTATCATTAAACAACCACCTGAAGAACAAGCCTCATTAAAATCTATTGATGCAAGTAATATAACAAGTGTACCAACAAGCGTTTACATGCCTAAGTAAATAATCTAAATTATAAAAAAAGCTCAATATTTGAAGGAATTAAATCTAATATTTTTAGAGAAAACTGGGAGTCTGAAGTACTATTAATTGTTTGCTCTAATTATATAGCAACATTAAAACAACAGTTAAAGGACGCTTCCCAGAATCTTTCCCCTCTGCCACCTCCAATAGAAGACAAAAAACCAACACTTCCATCAGAATGGAGTATAAGTGATACCGATCAAATGTCCACTGATGCAATTGATAGCATATTTATTGAATCGCCTAAAATACATAATGAAAAAATAAAAAAAATGTTTATTAAATCAAGACCTCCACTAGATCACGAAGCTTTTAATTTGGAAACATACAAAAAACCAGTTAATACAAGAATGAAGAAACATGTAGATGAAATGGTGAAGAATGGTACACCTTACTTAGCAATGCGTTTAAGTCCTGTATATAGATTAGAATTGTCCAAGAATCTTACATTAAGTGAAGAGACAAAATCTAAGTTCCCGTTAATAGAAAAAATGGATGAGATATTTTTTGACGGGATTGCATATGATGAAAAAATAAAGTTAATTGTAAAGGAAGAAAATAATGAAAACCCGATTAATATAACAAATTTGATGAAAATAGTTAACCAGTTAGAAGTAGATGACGATGATGATGTTGAAAGTATTATAAGCAAATATATTTAAAAATCATGTACCTAGTTCTATTGATATAAAAATACACAATTTTTTTTTTTTCATTGCAACTCAAAAAGTATTGACTGTAGGGACTTGAAATGTTCGCCAAATATTTATATGGCTATTTTTTTAAAGATGGTGTAAATTTCAAATGGTTTTGGATTTTTTTAAAGCTATTTATAGGTATTTTAAATTTAGATAAAATAGATAAAATGACAATTACGACTATCACTTTTTTATAGAGATTCTAGTTTAAAAAGTTATTATTGTGTTTATTTAAATATAAACATTTTAAACTGATCCTCCCGACCTCTTTCACTCAGAATCGTGTTTTCGAAATCTATGGTACATTGGTTTCACATTTAAAAAATTTAAAAAACCAATACAGCAGTGTACCCATCCGAGTAACTCACACGACTTAGGAGTCATCATAACACAAGATCAACTTTTATTTTTTTTTCGAAACTTAGCTTATCAAATATTAATGACTACTGGTGTTAAAACAACCTCAGAACATGGTTCGAAAAAATTTCAGTAGAACTATTCCGGAGCGCAACTAATAGAACTCGTATATCAATGATGATCGCCAACATCCGAAACAGATCGGCACACTAAGAAGAAGAACTGGTGTTAAGAGAGACGAGAGTCAATATATATCGATGAAAAATTTAGTGCTAAGTCGTACGCAGAGGCAACCACAGGCAAATTAAATCATTTACTTGAACCTAATTATAATATTATATCTAAGCTTGTATCACAATTAAACTCTATCATTAGCCAATTAATTTCCCTTTTATCAAAACTTTTGAATACATTTCTTTCTAAAAATACCATAGCTCCTTAACTATGCAAACTTCTACAAACTGTATCACATTGTTTTAAAACCGTTACCTATAATCTATATAATCTGAAATCTCTATTATCTTTCTCAAGTTATATTTTTATTTATATTTAAATTTCGATTATTACTGTTTATTAGGTATAATTACTAATAATTATCTGTCGATATTAGCCATTAGGTATTATGTATCTCATTTATATTTGTTGTAATTTTTGAGCTGTAATAATTCTTTTAAAGCAAGGCTCATTAAGAAAAAAAATATAACACACTTTATCAGTTGAAAAATTATTTTAAAAATCAGAAAATCGATACATACTCATTAATTATAGACACATAATATTACATTACAACATTTTTTTCTTTCATCATTTAAATTTAGGTTTTACATTTTATATTGGTCATATTTTATTATAGGTACTTCATAATATAATTATTTTTGTACAATAATACATTACTCTGTATTTTAAATTTCCAAGAACTTGTAACAATTTTTAAATGATTAAAGAATAGTTTTCAAATTAAGTGTCTGAACAATTTATGAATTTTATATAACACTAAGAAAAAATTAACATTATCAATAGTTTAATTATTGGGTAACACATTTAATTTTAATGTAACAAGATTACATTTTTATCTATATCTATATTGCATCTTTTAAAGAATATAATATGAACAAAGTCTTAGCTTATATGACTATTATGAACTACTTGCTAATAAATAATAAATATTAGTCTTTCTTACTTAAAATAACACTTTTACCTATCATATCACAGAATGTAATTAAACTAAATAATACTTAGTCAATATTTTAACGATCTTTAACAACTTTGTCTAATTCATCACATGATTTAGATATATTGCTCCTGAAAATAAAATAAAATAATTATAAAATCCACCTGTAAATGTATTTTAAGCAGGCAAATATAAACAATCTGATTTACCTTTTTATGAGATCTCTACGTCCAACCTGTATAACAATCTGGCCACACTTGACTTCTTTAAATAAAGCTATTGCTTGAGAATGCTTGAAACCCTCCAAACTTTTACCATTTACACTGATAATTTCATCGCCTGTAAAATTCATATATTATTAGAACAAGTTAAGAATAATATTATTTGCACATACCTTCTTTTAAGAGTTGCGATTCAGCAGCTTGGCCTGCTGGGAAAATGGTTTTCACAAAAATCCCCATGCTGCCTTTTGGAGAATCAATTCCTCCAACAATACTGAAACCTAAAGACTTAAAACCAGGTCCTTTGTGAAAAATTATTGTTGTTAATGATACTGATAATGATCTAGGTCTCGGCAATCGAGGTAGTTGGGTATTTTTTGGTCGAGTTTGATCTAAATGCACTGAAAATTTACGCATCCCAGTCATTTTAGGTTTTTCTTCTAATTTAATTTCTGGCAAGGATGATTGTCTAGTGTATACTGATTCTTGCGTTTCTTCTGATTTCGTTGGGTATTTAGGCACCGTTGGGGGTTTTTGAATTAATATAACTTGTTCTGGCTTGGGTGTTGGTTGACATTTAGCTCTAGAGACAACAAACTCTATATTATATTTGGAAGCGCGTAATATTGATTCTACATCTTGCCGCCTTAGTCCCTTTACTCTAGTACCATTGATTTTTACTATTTCATCTTGTATACATAATCTACCATCTCTAAAATAAAAAATATATATAAAATGTTGAACAGAAATGTATGAAAAGCATTATCTTACCTTGCTGCTGGGCCCGACAAAGCTGTAATAAATAATGTACGGGATCTCGAAGAAGGGTCACGGCATTCTACGTTTACTCCAACATCTTCTCCCAGACGTTTATTAAATCGTATTGTTTTTATCTCTGAATGTCTATCATTTGGATTTACACAACTACTTTTCTTCAGTAAAAATCTTTGATAAAGACTCATGTTTTGTTCGGGTTTTTTACATTCGTCACACATTAATGATGAAGTTTCCACATTTGATCCAACTTGAAGTTCTTTCACGTCACCTCTTCTCAATCCCATACGAACGTTTTTTCTCGAAAATTCATCATTATCAACTGAAGACTGCGATTTAATAGATCCTCTCGGTGAATCTCCGCCGTTTCTTGTCGAATCACTCTCATAACCACTTTCATCTGCTTTTATTACCACACGATTTTTGTCATCAATTTTATTTATCATTAGTGTTTCTCCAAAACTTGTATGTCTTCTTCTACGGTTTTTAATATTACAACTGTCATTTACTCGGTTTGAAACTTTATTGAATAGTTTAAGAAGGTCATCATAACTAAGATTTTTAAGGTTATCAGCACTTTGATCTAATCCTAGTAACTTTTTATTGGATATTAGATATTCTAAAATACACTGTTCTTCAAGAGGGTTCTCATCAATTTCTTCAGACAATCTTGTCCTTTGCACGGATATTATTTGGTGGGGAATTGTTTTAAGTTTTGGAGGATTTTCCATAGCATATAAATCTTCAAGACCTTTTTGACATTTCTCCTTTAGCCAATCTTCATCTTTTTCTACTCGAGTCTGGGGTTCTTCTATACTTCTAATACTTTCTATTCTTGATACACGTTTATTTTGATTATTATGTAATTTATCAATGTAATTTTGGTGCAATTCAATGTCTTGTTTTTTTATATTAGCTTTAGATATTGGTGACCACTGTCTTCTACGATTTGGAGAAACTTGAAGTATTTCTGAAGAATCGCTTCTTTTTAATTGATCCCATTTTCTTCCAACTTTTTTACCCCAAGTTGCTAAACCTAAAAAAAAAATATCAATTTATAAATTATAATTTCCAAATGAATGGTAAAATGTATTTTAAAACATTTACTTTTTTTATGGGGCTTTGGTGAACCATTTTCAGGTGTGGTGCATCCTTTTGGAGTTGTATACCCGGGAGATACATCTCTTTGGTCCTGTTCGATTGGTGATAAACTAACAAGTTGAGGACTTGGATCAGAACAACGTCGTTTGAACAACCTCATTGTTCTATATCAACTGAAATCATTGAAATAAATTTTTAATAAGGTGTACGTGAAATTATTTTCAAATCATAATATGATTTATAAAATAGATCAAACTTTGATTTCTCGTAAAGATCAGTAATTATCAAAGAAATTAGATTTAAACCTGTTACTTTTATGTTTGTTATAAACTAATAACGAACAGTTTTGAAATATTTGTGACTAAGAGAAATCTTGTTGGAAAATATATAGAATTTCCGTGAGATTTTAAATGGAATGCGTTGATTTAATAATTAATCTTACAAATAAATTTCTTCTACTTTCTAGATAAAAGTTTAAAGTGTTTAAACCTTAACAGTAAATTGCAAAAAAACACGATGATTATTTTGTTCGATTACTAAGGTACCTTAATAACAATCTATAATAGTTATTTATTAATTTATTTATTTACAGTGTATATAATAAATTGTATAAATTATTGAAAGCAATTTAAAATAATGCGAATGGTATAAGAATCATATCGTAGACCTGATATCACTAACTTCTACCAAAAATAATATATGTACCGTATATTAGCTCCATAGTTTCATTGTTTTTTTTTGTTGCTGTTTTCCCACAGCTCTATTTTCAAAATATAAATTCTAAGTAGGATTAAAAGAAATAATAAGAAATATGTAGACGATTTACCGTTTTACACTACAGTAAAACATGTACCTATCTATATTAATAAATAAACGTTAAGTGCGAGTTACGGTTGTTCTTATAAATAAATCAAATTTTTCCCATAACCTAATTGTTTATATTTGATAATACAATAAATTGATACACACTAAAATAATAATATAACCTATATAGGTACCAAAATGTGGGATTTCTTTTTTACAACATGAGATGTGATATAAAGATAATAAAATAAAAATGACATTGTTTAAAAAATAACTTGAACCTATTTTTAAATATTTTATGGGTAGTAAAATATATGTAGGTACTTATTTTTTAAAAATAAATACCTTCCATAAAATATGTTTAAAAATATTAAAAAAAAAAGGTTGTAGGTATTATTGTAACCTATAGGTGAAAATAATGTTCAAATTGTACACCACATCACGTTTATTTAAATTCAAGTGATTTCATAGTTAAAATTAATTCACATTTGTCATTTATAAAAACCTTTGAATTCTATACGGCTATATCACATAAAAATCTATAAATAATAATGTAATATACTTATATTTTATCTATATACATTTATTTAACATTTTCAAGTATTTACATATATATTAAATTATTATAATAAAATTAAATATGCACATAAATATTACAAAATAAGTAGTTTCTGTGGTCATCATAAAATAATTTTAAGTAGTTAAAAGTAAATAACAATTTTAGTTTTTACAAAGAGTTCATACATTAAAATATTTTGGCCTATAAATTCATACCAACAATTGAACATTACAGTATTAATTTTAATTATAAAAACATTAATTCAAATTTGACAAAGAATTAAAAAGAAATAAGTAATGATACGTGCATAAAAAAGGTAGAATACTACAGAAAATGTTGAATTTACTATAACCATATTATAGGTAAATGTGTACATGTGTATTGGTAAACGTTGTTTATCAGCCAGTTTGAAGGTTTGCCAAGTGTATATTTTTGTAAATCATTGTCTGTAGTTTTCTACCGAATTAAGAATAAAATTTGTTCAATTGACCCTATGTTCAGATACGCACGGTTACTCGGTAGGGATTAAACTTGTCGATTTCCACGAGAAAATCATTAGAAAAATTAGAACGTGCGTATTTATACTCGAAAATGTGTTGTGCGTAGGTACATACACGCTCTGTATAACACTGATATACTATAATTTAACCTAGCCATTAAATAGAAATTATTTTAGAGCGTATGAGCGCATGACCCGTAAGGAAAATTAATCTACACAGAGTAAATCGAAAATGTATGTAAACACACTTGACAACATTAAAATCAATGACCTGGCAACATTTTCATTGCAGTATTATAACTATTACAATTAATGCAATCATTGCATATAGTATATATTAAGTTAAAAAAACGATGAAGATCGATGATGAAACGTTATAAGAATATTTGTAACACGATTTTATGTGGTATGTCGTTGTACTTGACCGCCCACAGCAGAGAAGTTGTTTTATATACAAATCGATTCATATACACATTATAAACGAGCAGGTGACCGGATAGGGGGCGACAAAAAACCTACAGGTTACCTACTATAGGTACCTATACTAGCGGACAAACGAGTCATTTCATTACTAATGTCAGTGGCAGTTCCGCTGTGTGAAACATCTATGGATAATTATACATATGTATATATTTATATGTAAGTACTATAAGTAGTCAAGAAGGTACCTATATGGACTATATATGGACTATGTATGGATAATGGTACTTTTTTAAATTACTTGATAGCAATTATTATTGGTACCTAGCGATATGTTAGAATAAATAATTTTTAGTTTTATTTTTATTTTAATAAAATGTACAAAATACATTTTTGAATAAGTATATTACACGTTTACAGTGACTCAGTAAGTTTCTTTGTTGAACACAACTCGAAGGCATTAATCAAGAGTTCGAATCGTTTGATCATCGTGGCTTATTGTGAGTTTGGATGAGCTAAGAGCTTGCAGACTATTGATAATAGATTTAATCTAGATTTTGTATTTTAATTCATGATTATATAGTACATATATACCATAAAATATACTGCTTTAGACTTAACATTATAAAAAACTCTGTAATTAATTCTTGATAAAGAATAATTTTGAATAACGTTGAATGGACACGGCCGGTTACCTGCATGTTCTTTGCTTGGGAATAAACACCGAGCACCACGCCTATGCAATATAGTGCCGTTTGACCAGAACAAGTACTGTTATAAGAGGCCGAACTTGGAAAACTACTACAACCGGTTTTTGTTGTAATATCATTATAAAAAGGGCTATACGTGACCCGCAGGCGAGGCTCATTCAGCAGAATAATTCCGCACACTTGATATTTACATATTCGATATAGGTACGCGTATTATTTAAAACATAATATATAATACATAATAATACACCAACCGAAATCGTAAGAATGGTTAACTGTAATAATCAATTTATTATGATATTAGTTAACAGTGACCCGCTAACCTGAAATTAAAATATTATTTTTAAATACCTACTATATTATAGCGGTATGAAATATTGAAGGGATGCATAAATTAAACAATTTTGTCTTATAAATATATTATTGAACAACCTAACCAATAGAAAATGTGTACAATGAGTAGGTTTGATAAGATTAATTCACATAATAAATCTACTTAAAAATATAAATAGAAGAAAGCGCCATCAGCGACTATAACTAGTAATTATAACTACAAGCACTATAGTTAAATAATTATTAAATTAAAATGAAAGGCCTAAATATATTTTTTAGAACAATATTATACTAATTAATACACAGTGCAAGTACACTTTACACATTTACACTTTGAATATTAACCATATACATTTATACAAAAAATCGAATATTTTTTAAAGATTTTACCGCTGGTTAAATAACTGGACTAAATTATTCAGCTTTTCGGCAAGTTGTCTAACTAGTTTAAGGAAGCTGTTAACATGATTTAACTTCGAAAAATAACTGTATTTTAGTGTCCACAAAAAATACTTATAATAGTTTAATATTGGAACTAAATTATTAAACAGTGTAATTCTCAAAGAAAAAACTCTTTAATGAACAAAAAGTGTTATTAATCTACATTTTATATTGTATTTAAAATAAAAAAGTATTGTTTTAGTTTTACATTTTACAAATCTAACCACAATATTTATATCTTATACCTGTACATACACTGATACACTGACTACACAAATAATAATTTAAATAAATATTACGTCAATGCAAATCATGCGCTAATATATGTTTATTAACTATGAAAATGTGCTACAGACCATAAACATATGGATATTAGTATAATATGTTATTTAAACTATTGAATATTTTATGATAAATACGATAATCATAAAAAGAGTTTTGTCCCATAACCAAATGGAACACAATTTATTATTAATGTTTAAAAACCTTGTCATTTATGATAACTTTTAAGTATATTTTCACATAAAGAAATAATGCCTTCAAAAATACCTTCCTTATTATGTTTTACTTTCTATAAAAAAGAAATGTCTAAAATTTCTATTTGTCATATGTTGGCTTAACCCTAAACCCGTCATCTGCACACTGGAAAGATCTTGTCTTGTGCCCTAAAGGTTAAACGAACCGTATGTTGGGTAGTCACACGCATACGTTATATTATTATATAACTATCGTAAAAACAAGTCAAACACACGGTAATCGAAGAATACGTTTGTTAAATATTATTTGTTCCTCTATTTTCAAAAAACATATGTTTCTGTAATATTGACTGTACGTCTGTATCTATAAAAAACAATTTTGTATCATTTATCTAACTAACCCCGTCTAAAATCTAACCATCACATAACAAATACTACAATACTACATATACATTAAAATGAGTCGGTTATAGTTTTATAATTGAAGTCTATTCAAATAATCATATTTTAATTCCGTATCTAATCACTCAGCAGTATACCTTATATGCATTCAAATATAATATGAATTTTGATCTAAATTTGAATGAAAATATAGACAATAACTCAGTAATTTTTAAAAAACAAAAAAAAATGAAAATATAAAAAGGTTATAATAAGGATCATAAGATAATTCAAAATATTCCTACTTTTATAAAATAAGCCCACAAATATATTTCATTAAAATAACAATAATAATATTCTTATTTAAAGATAAATTTGTTAAAAATAGACATCCTGACATTCCATCAGATATTTCTAAGACATATGTATAAGATTAATTTAACGGAGGGTGAAAAAAATCCAATTTTTTTAAAATACATCCGCTACTGCAACTGGTGTTGTATTATAATATTATACTACATTTTTGAATAATGATAAGTCATCGCAGTCATAATTTCTTTTGAGTAAATCTTGCTTTATAATTTTTATAATATTTAGTAAGCGCTATATTCAAGATTTTAAGATAATTTTAAAATGTATAATAAAACCGAAAATAAGGAATATTCAAGGATAATAATGTATACTTATTTTCAAAAATGGTAAAAATATTCTGCCATTTATAGAATGGCTATATAAATTCCTTTCAAATAAAAATAATGTTCGAATTTGTAGTTTCTTAAATTGTTAATTATTTAAACACAAGAAAATATCAAGAATCGTAATTATTTTCCGGTACTTTTACACAACTTTTTTTTTGTTTTATGTTACTCCTTTCCCACCTACGATTCTAATCAACTTATATTATAAAGCCTCTTTAAATTAAAAATGTAAATTACATGAGTCTACAAAATTGTAAAATAAATAAATGACATAAACGATGATACATTATTATTTAAAATTTGTGTTTACACAGTAATAAATTATTAACGAATTCGCATACTCACACACACACAAGTATACAATGTACAGTATATTATAGTATATATATATATATATATATATATACATTATTATATACAATAAATACATATAATATGATATATAACATACCCATACACAATAAACATATGTATACGCCTAACAAATATAGCACACACTAAACAATTTCTAAGAAATACTTTGAGATAGTAAGATGTAGCTTCTACATATTTTGTGATTTTGTAGAATATCATCATAATTATTGTGTATACTCGTATATATTGTATATATATTTAATGAAATTTGATCCATACGCGCTAATTTATAATTAATGCATTTTTTTTAAAAAAAATTTAGAAAACTGTCATAAACTCGTAAAGGCAAAGTTATTATACTAATTTTTCTAATTACTATGTACTACTCGTATGTATGTGACCCGTAATCCACACCATATATATAGATATATAAAATTAATTCAGATAGTAGGCACAAGATTATTACTTAGGCATCACTTATCAGTTTATATTTCAACCACTATAGTCTATAATATAGAGTCTATACTCTATATTAATAAATTACTGTATTTAAATGAAGGTAGAAATGTTCTGAATCTACACCCACTTATGTATGAAAATATTAAAAGAAACCAGAGGCTTATACTTGGTGGGATTGTTGTTCACCTTGAGTACCTAGGTTCCAGTAATATATCCAACATTATTTACTTAATCATATACCTTTTAATTGAGTCGTGCCAATAATTAAGCATGTTTATATGTGATATGTATGAACTATGAATTGTTTTTCTCAATTTCTATTATGCACATTAAAGTTAGTTAATCTAAAAGCGAATCTAAATAAAGATTGGTTTACTAAAACAGTGCAAATGGTCTTTAAAGATACATTCAATTGAGATGTGTCTCGTATTATATAATAAAGTATAGGTGTTATAAGACTTATATTAGAATTAATTTCCTATTTTCATAACAACAGTAGTATTATACTGTCGGAATGAAATTCAAAGAAAATAACAGAGACCTTGACAATTTGGTACGGACTATTGATCTTATTGTATTAAGTAGCTCATGTAACTTTTTATGTGACACAATGATGAAATCATAAAACTAAATCATATTGTGATGAACTCACGAAGAGCACTATCGTAGTAATAGGTACATGAGTATAAAACTTCCACTTATACTGAAATGTGTTGGGAAACAGCAATCGGGGTTGAATAAAAAAATCAAATAACAGTAAAAAATATTACGAGTATGACCAATAACGTGACTTTATATATTACTTTGTATTAATGTGTTTCTTCGCACTTTACTAATTTACACTAATATAAGCATTCATCATTAACCTATATGATTATTTTATTCACTAATGACCCTTATGTATATTACATATAAGTATAAATAATATGATTCCATAATTAATTTACAAGAAATATTCATTCAAATTGAATCATTATACTATGTATTAATAACCTAATTGCTTATTGTTTAGAAGTATGGATTCATATATACCTGCTATTATTTTTAATGTTATGTAAGTTCAAATATGTCGTAACTCGTAAGTAGAAGTACAGTTTACCGTTAAGTTATGGTAGTCCATCTATCAAATAAAAATGTCACAGAAAAACTGATATTAATGTTCCAAAAAGAATTACGAATTTTCAGTTCTTTACGATTTATCTGCTTTTAGTGTTTGTCCCTTATGACCATGTCTAAAAATAAAACTACCATGACTCATAAATCACAATTATAAGTATAGCTAAAAGAAAAGTTTTCGGTGATCATCAGCATTTAGTATCATATATGAAAATTAGATACATTGATATGCTAATTTCCTATCTTAGCTACAAGACATGTTTTATAACCCCTAACGTCGTAATTAAAACTTTGAATAGTTATAAAAAAAATTGTGATAAGAATTTTCAATAATTTTATTGTAAAGGTCTGTCATATTATTATGGGGATTTTAATATAAATAGCTATAGTTAAATTACTCAATAATGTGTTATTAGTTACATTTTTGGTAACCATATCTTACAGTTTCAAGTAATTAACATTTTTAAATAATTTATACAAAAATAATAATTTTTGAAATTTGTAAACATTCATATTACTTGATTATAAAAATGCCGAGGAATAACATTACGTACATCATCAGTACAAATGTAAAAAAAAATATAACCTAAGAAATTATTCATAACGAATTTCTGTGAAATTACAAAACTCGTCATCAAAACATAAAATATACAACGCATTACGCGCACATAACGAATATAATATACATCACATCCCAAAATCAATTTTTTCTGATGGTTAAACATTATAAACTTATAACCAACAAAACAATCAAACTTAAACGCAATTCTTTTTGGCTAATGGTGTAATTCTTCATACAGACTTATAGTATACAAATACTATAAGAGTTCTCAAATTGGAAAGTTTATTTTAGATTTCAAACGGCCGACAAGGCAAGAGAGCTATTGATTTACAGTGCACTTTTTTTGGCTCTCACATTTTAAAGCAAGAAAAATGTTCTGCAAACTGTATCTAAGAGTTAAATACATTATAATGTTTCAATTCCTTATTATTACATATATAAATACATTCGTACATTGTTAATTTTCATAAAATAGAAAAAAATCAATAAGAAATGCATTGTTTTCAATAAAATATTGAGTATTTTTAGGTAAACTAAAATGTTGTGTTCAAATTTAACATATTTTATACTGCACTATAGTATATTATATAGTGCGACGAGGTTATTATAAAAGACAAGCATTCAATAATATAATATGAAGCATTGTCCATTTTTATGTTTTTATATTTTAAATTAAATGGTCAAGGTTATTACGAATCTGAAGAGTGTTACGGAGAAACGACATTACGTGCATGTCGTCATGGGTTTCCATGTACCTAGTTTAGATTGAACACAATCGCTTTATCATTTATCAGGTTAATATCAGTTGAAAATAAAATATTCTATGCCCACTTATGCCTATTTACAATATTAATTATGTTTAATTAAACTATTTTAAATAATATTTATTTATAAATGTCATCTGTATTAAGCCATTAAATAATTAATAATTATTAATTAAAGAAATTAATAAAAAATCGAATTAAGTTAATATTACCTATTTAACAAATATTTTGAACCACAGATTTTAAAACAGAAAAAATTGACTAAAGATAGATCTGAACAGAGTAATAAAGTTATAATAATAATAAAGTTATAATAGAGAGGAGAGTTAATGGAGGATTGGAGCAAACCAATTAGAGATTGATTACTATTTTTTTAATAAAACATATAGGTAGGTATTCACTTTATAGTTTCTAGGGTTAGGAGTGTACACTTAATCTGATGTCAGCTGATCTATTGAGGATACGCAGTATGCAGATACGAGATACCCAAGTATACTAAATATGCTTACAGGCTACACTAATATAATACAATTATTGTATTATTTGATACAAGAAATTCAACCAAGTACGAGTACTTAAGTTAAATTCCTGAGCATTTATATAAAACGTATAACGTTGAGCAAGTTGTCAAAATAATCAAGCCCTTTATGATTATTATATTTAGATACATACAATAATAATTACTTGAATGGAAATGTACCTACATTTATTTCATGTAAATAATGAAGATTTTATTAGCTCTTTATTGGAATGACCTTCAGTCAAAAATATATTTTATGTAAAGCAATCATAATTAGACGGTTATATTCCTACCTTTTATTAAAATTATAAATTGTTTGGAGATTTAAATTCTATGTTATAGCTTGTAGAGCAGTGGTTCTTAACCTTTTTCGAATGACGGAACACTTAACATTTAATAAGATTTTCGCGGAACACAACCGTAAAATAAAATAGTAATAAATATATATAAGTATGTATAAGTATTAAGTATATATAAGTATATTTACATTTTTAAATTTTTTAATATATTAAACAATAAATGTATAGCATACAATTATTTGCATGCCATACATGTTAGTGTTAGTCACCAAAAAATAATAATATAATAAAAAAGTTAAAAAAAATTTAAAAATTTGAAATTGAATACTTTGTATGAGATCTTTGTGCCTGAAGATTTTTGCGCTATTAGACAACTTTTCTCCACAAACCACACAAAAGGGAATTTGACAACCATTTTCGTAAACATAAGAGAACCCAAAAATTTAAATAATCATTGCAATATTGTCTATTGACCTTTTTTATTTTATTCTCATTATTGAAAGTATCATCATTGATATTGCTTGTATTTGTACTTGCATTATCAGTACCAGAATTATGTTTTCGTTTAAGAAATTTGTCCATTTTGTTATTAAAATGGTCGTTACAAATGAACTTCTAATTAGAATAATTGGATAGATTATTTTATTAATTAAATAAATTTCAAATTGAAAAAAAATTTTTTTACTGATCTTAAAATTTTGGCGGAACACTTATACCAAGTCCACGGAACACCTGTGTTCCGCGGAACACCGGTTAAGAACCACTGTTGTAGAGTGTAGACTAAGGGTAAGAAAAAATCACTGTTGCGATAAAAATGAAATGCGTGTACGATTTACTTTGGCGTGAACTGTTTAATCATCTTAATTTTTAATTACTAATACAGCAAAAATTATAACAACAAATATTGATGCACATCTTTATGTACTAAGATACAATAAAAAAAATATATCAAAAAAACTAACTTAGATTTATAAATTAATAATTATATAATATTAATTTTATTAGAAATTTGGTTTTATGATTTATGTAGGTATCTATCATTATGTATTATCTATGGTATCTATACATATCTTTATAATTCTATACTTAGTATAACTTCATTAGTTCATTACTTCAAAAGAAACCAGTCCTTTTCCTTGAATGATAAGTTCGACAAAAAAATACGCCCCAGATTAATTCACATATTTGCGCTGTGCATATACGTTATTAGGTAGGTACTTATTTAGTTATTACTATACAGTATACCTACGTAATATATGCAGAGGCGTTAGGAAGTTTTTTCTCAAATTACCAGAGTAGGTAAGTACCATCTACCTACTTGCCAGATAATGTTAACACCACACAAACAAATAGGTAATGTTTAAACATTAACATATAAACAAATTTCACAGCTAAAACACATTGCGATTTATCACGTAAGACTAATATTTTATAAATTTCAACTACCTATACCTAAAACATTTTCATTACATATAATATACATATTGAATTTGGTTAATTGGTTAATTCTAATGTATTGATGGAATTGTCTCACGGTCATCATATTAATTACTCTATAATAACCTAAACGACCGTTAAATAACATTAATATAATTTTATTAAGGTAGGTGCTTCATTCCTAAATGGTTTAAATGCTAATGGCGGAACTGATCTGGGGTGTTTTTATTTCCTCTACCTACCTACACAACAGTGTAAGTGGACACCAAACATATATTAGTATGGCTGATTGAACAAATCTGAGAAAATTGTATACGGTTAACATATTATAATACTAAAATAAAATTATACCCAGTGTAGGGAAGGATAAAAAATTCTAGTTTTTTTTTTAATTATCCGATGATTTTGACTTTTGTCTGTTAAACATGTCCGTGTAAAAATTGAAGTATTATTCAAACCTTTTAAAAAGCTAATAGATTTGTTATGACGTATTCATAATTATAATATCCTATTAAACGTGCAGAATAATTTGTCGATTTATAAACATATAATATGATATGTTCAACCTTACGTAATTTACATACCCTACGTACTTAGTGAATACAGAATAGTATAAGGTAAGACCTATAGTTACGTTAAGGTAAAGTAAATTAGTAAAAAGAGGTAGCGTAAATAGTATTAAAATGTAAGTATTCCAGTAAAAATGATTGTAAATGTTAATGTATATTTTTTTATAGTTATTAAATAAAAATGAGAAAATAGCATTCGTAATTCTACGAGTCTTAAATCTTTACTAAACTCAAAGTAAGATTGTAGAAACGTGTTTTATTTAATTATATACCAATAGGTTTAGGTAGTAGTTTTCTCTTTAAACTGTGAAAATGCAATAACTTATAAGCATTTTCTAATATTTATGTGTAGGTATTATATTGTTTAAAAAAATGATATGTTTACTTACTAAACTATTCCGTAAAGATGAACATTTTCAAATTATGTAAATAAAAAGTAACGAAATAATAAATAACGTAATAATTATTTTAAATGACGACGTCACACAGCACTATAACAACTACGGACCTACGCGCACGACTGAACAGAGCAGACTGAAGAAGTGAAGACCAAGTACTAAACGTTCAAACAGCTGCGGGCGGCCAATGTTCGACCAACAGTAAAAATATAACTTGCACTGCATTCTCTCCCATCGACTTGTTTTTAACACTTCCGCAGTTTCGCGGCATCCTCCGCCAGAGGGTATATTTTGTTGACGTCATAAAACAAATTACAGAAAATAAAAGTCAATATGTAAGATTTCAGATCAAGATTTTGTTATAAACCATCACGAATTTGACTAAATTTACAATTAAGTAACAGTTAATTTTCTCTGAAAAAAAAAGAACGTCTAGATATAAACATTGCATGTATCTACGGTGCACAAAAATCTTTCGTACCATTTCGGATGTTTGAACTAAGACATTCTGAACATTATATAATTATTGACTATTGATCTCCTCACTTTTGATTAGAAATATATTCACGTAATGAATATAGTTTTATCCTACATAATATATTCACTCTACAAATTAACGTGGATACCTCCTATGTAACATCTAATACTATTATGTGGATTGTCAATTATCATAATATCAAATGTACAATTTAAAAAAAAAAACAAAAAAAAATTTGTTCTTGGTGGTTATTTAGTAAAAAAAAGTAAATATAAATAAAAAACATTTAAAAATTAGAAAACTTAAAACGCTAATTAGTTTAACATATAACATCTGATGCAGTACAACAATAAGGTACTTAAGTAGTAAGTTGAAAGTGCCTACCTTTGCCCTCGACCTTCCTAATATTAATTATGAATTGATGTTGGAAAATAATATTTTAATATTACCCAAAACCCAAATCATGGTAAAACATTACAAAATAAGTATATAAAATATAAATATTATTCATTTATATGATCTGTAAAATTCTAGTCATTGGTAGAAGATTATAAATTTGTTATTTAATGCCCCCCCCTATATAAAATCATGTTTGCATGTAGTTTTACTGTTGCACAAAAATACTTCAATAATTTTCTTTTGTGAAAAAGTGATATTGGCAATTCTCACTTATAGTATATCACCATTATCACCTATAGTCAGTGGCGTATCCAGGGGGGGGGGGTTAGGGGGTTTTACCCCCCCACCCGGAAATTGTGAAGTTTAAAAAAAATTGCTAAATATTCAAATAATAATATAATATCATATACCATGTAAAAATAAAACACAATAATTAAAAAAATTGTAATTAATAACAAATGTTTATATCTGAATATTATATTATAGTTATCTATATACTCGTATATGAACAAAAATGCTATTGAAGTATACTTCGAAACAAACCCAGACGTTTATCCAATAATATCCACACTTCTTAAAATTTTCATTACACTTCCAGTGTCTACTGCCACTAGGGTTGCCAACTCTCATTTACGAATAAGCGGGAAATCAGATATTTATATGCAGGACTCGACAAAAAAAACGGGACACAAAAAATTTACAGAAACGAAAGAAAAACGATTTAAATCATTTATTATCAGTTTTATTTAAAATTTGAAATAATATTAACATATAAAATATATATACAATCGAGTCGATCGGATGGGAAATAGTTTCAAATGCGCAAAATAAGAACGTACTAGTTATTTTTAATTGGACTAGGACAGGTTTACCAAGAAGCGGGACAGTCAGCGTCCCGCGGACACGCATTATTTGAGCCCTGGATACGGGACGTCCCGCCTCACGCGGGACGGTTGGGTACGGGACCCCTTAACTGCCACCGAAGAACGAACATTTTCAACACTCCGTCGTTTGAAAACATACAAATTTTTCTGGACAAATACGTTTAAACATACATCGCGATATTAACTTGGATGTCAATGCTGTCATAGATTAACTTGCCAAAACATCAAAGAGAAAAATTAAGATACATTTATAAATATATATTATGTATATATATAATAAGATAAATATGTATTCACTTTAAATTCATCAATAAGCATTATGTACTATATTGTCATCATGTATAATTAGAATAAAAATATAACAAAATTCAAAACAAATTAGTTTGTAATATTTTTTCAGAACCCCCCCCCTCCCCCGAAAAAAATTTCTGGATACGCCACTGCCTATAGTTATTATAATTTGAAAATCTAATGTCATGGTACACTGTCTAATATATATACATAGGTAATTAATTTTATCATTTACTTTCAAGTTACAACTGTAAAAGACCAACGATCATATTTGAATATTTCATATATACCTAGCACAAATTAAGATATACTCTATAGTATATATAGTTATTAATTAGTAAAGAAAGGTAAAGTAATTTTTAATTCCAAGCATAACAAGAAATATTTATCAGTTCTATAGTGGTAATGATATAATTTCTTTATCTCTGATCAAACTTCCAGGTAGTTAATCTTTTCCAAAATATTTCACATATCAACTTTTTGGATTATAAATTTATAAATTGAATGCAGGTTGTACATTCATATGGATTATTTTTCTAATTTCTCAGTACTGCAAGATTAAGAAAAAAACTGAAAAAAAAAGATTAGAAGTAATTTTAAACTTTATTTATATATATAATAAATACATATGGTGTATACTGTATACATCGAGCATTTAATTATATTCATTAAATGAGTAGTTTTATGTTTCACAAATTAATTATTCTATGTAATATTTAAAATAGTAACTTAAATAGATATGACTTGACAAATCATATTTCACTAATGTCAAAGGTTTGAAACAGGGTATTACTAAAAATATTTATTTTATATGATTATCTCTCTCTGTATAATTACTCAACAAAAAATTTTTTTTTTTGAAAATTATGAGATTTCTATTAAATACTAATATTGATATATCGATAGTATGTATATATATGTTTCAAATTGCAATGATTAATATTTATAGAACAACTAAATAAAGAAAATCTTATAAAAAATAAACAAATGGATAGTATGCGATGAAAATATTAGATGGTGCAGGTTCGATTCTCGATTTCGGTTGAAATATTTTGCAATTTTTTCTCTGTTTTTCTCAATTATTTGGAAATTTGCTCAGAAATTCAAAAAATAACCTCTCAAAATACCAACAAGACAAAATTTCCTTTCAGAAAAACAATATGCTTAATACATATAAGCAATCTTTCTAGTCAAAACAGTCTACAACACAAAAACAAAAAAACATGATAAAATTGATACATTTACTTAAAGATACACATATTGTGACTAATATTTAAATAAAAATAAGAATTTTCTTAGTAAATTGTGCTATTTAAACTATTATCAACTGATTTAAATAAATTAAAAAAATATCAGTAAAAGAAAATCTTGGTTTTCTAATAAGAAAACTTTTACTTACATGTTTTAAACCTAAATTAATTTTATTTTATTCACTTTTATATGAAAAAAAAATCAATAGCAACTCTTATTGGTAAAAGTTATCACTAATCACTAATAATAATAAATAAGTATATAATACTAGTAGTACACAATGATATATTGATATTATTCAAGGCACAAATAATTTCAAGAAAAAATATAAGTCGACAAAAAACATAAAATTGTTTGTAAAATACCATGAGTAATGAGTATATTTCAACATATTAATTTAAACATAATTCCAACTCTTTAAGATTCTAGTGTAGATAAATTCAGAAGTAAAACTAATATGGTTTAGAATTACGATTATTCAAGCTTTTTTTTGGCAATTGTTTTAATGAACTTTTGTCAGTGACAGTATCGATATTATTTCTGTCACTTGGGATCCATATATTCAATATATTAGCTTCACCACCAGTTACTAAAATTCCGCTCTATAATTAAAATGTATGAAATTAATTAATATAAGAAAATTGATTACAAATAATATAAATTACAAAAAATATTTATAGAAGGTTTAAATAATATAAAATAAGTTTTATTTAAAATTTAACTTACATCATGTTCATACCAACTGCATCTAATAATTTGTTTATTGTTTTTGAACAGTGTTCTAGGTAACAACTCAGGCCTTTCAATTATGTCCAATGATTGCAAATGTTCTCTAAAAAAAAAAAAAATTAAATATATATATAATATATATATATTGTAAAATCAGTTTATTCTTTCTTTTATTTAATATCACCAGCTTAAACTGCCGAATAATAAGATTAAAATAATATAAATATTTGTAGTTACCCTTTGCCATGGTTATTTCCAACAAGCAACATCATATTTCCATTTTTATCGGTTTGATGACAATTGATTACTTGGCTAAATACATCAGGTTTTATCTATAAATAATTTGTAATGTTAACTTTATATTATTATAAAAATTTGTATGAACTTACATTCATTGAACTACTAATTGTATCTCTTGGAATAGTTATGTACGGAGAAGAATCTGTTGTGTGCCATAATTGTAAGTCTTCAGTATGTGTGATACAAGATATAACCGAATCTTCATTTTTATTTTTTAACCACCTTAAATTTGACTATAAAAAATGTATTACTAATAAAATACTTCATCTAAAATACTATAGTATATATGATTTTTGAGTTAAGATGTTAATGATATTTAATGTTTTTTTTAGGTTGTCCTATTACTTGCATTCAAAAATGAAAATTTGTTTTAAGATGTCTTTATTCAAATATCATAATTTAATTTTGAATTTTTAGATAGGGTGCATATTATTGTGCCTTTTTTTATAACTTACAACTGATGAATTTGTGTTATAACTTGATTGAAGTGCATCTTTTTCAGTCGTTTGAGTAACATCAAATAAATTAATAATGCCATCAGTTGATCCACTTATTACAGTTTTATCTTCGGTAGGATGAAATTTAACCTAATAACAATATTACTTATGAAACAATAATAATTTATCTTAGATAAGAAGTTTAAAGAAGACAAAGAAAATTTTTTCTTTCTATCCTAATTACAAAAATATTTTTCTAATGACTACTCTACCTTTGACTAAAATAAAATTTTTCAAATACAGAGTATGCTCCATTAATTTTCATTCACCTACAGTAATTATGGTATTATGACCTACACAGGTGTCCATTTAAGCTATAGATATTTCTAATAATGTTAACATAATATCATATTATAATATTTTCAAACATTTGACAGGCAAATTTGACACGTGTTGTTTTTGGGTTCATAGTAAGTCTATCTGCCAATAATTATAACAAAATATGAATTTAATATAAAAAATATTGAGAGTATTTAGATTAATGATCAGTAATTGAGCTTATATAAAATTTGGCAAATCACAAAATTCTAAATGTATTCATATTTAATTTTATTAAAAAATTACGGAATAGAAATGTTACCAATTAATATAATGTACAAATGTTATATACTTTTATATAATAAATTAAATAAATGTACATCCAAAAAATGAAGTTAGTAAAAATAGTAATTAGGAGGGATCAGAATAATATTATATTTTATTTTCATTGTTTGTTACTCTAACTTATAGTATACATTACTTCGAGAGCCAGCTATTGAACACATAGTATTTTTCGTTTTTACCTGTGTAACATCTTCTTGATGAGTATCCCAATAACCACCAAGTAAATTTGTAGAACGAATATCCCAAAATAATAAAAAAGCATCATCTTTTAACACATCAGTTCCAGCTACTATGAATCTGCCATCACAAGATACATCAAAACATGATAATGGTTTTAGAGAAGTATCAGTATCATCTAAAATTGATAAATTATTAATGTAATGCAAACTTTTATCTACTTATGATAAATTTTACCTTTAAAAACAGAGACACATTTTTCTTTTAAACGTAAGTCCCATAATTTAATAGTTCCATCTTCAGACCCTGTGTATACGATTGAGGAAAGTTGAGTATCACTTGAACCAAATCTATAAAATAAGTTAACAATGATATGTTTGTGTGACACTTAAAAATAGTGATCACATTACTTGACATCAACAATTTTAGCATCATGCTCCAAACATTCTCCAACAGACTTACTTCCTGCTTCAATATCATATACCAAACAAGTGAAATTAGAAAGAGCTGTTGCTACTCTAAGTGATTGTCCACTACATAATACAGCATTCAAAAAATGAAATTTTAGTTAATATGTAGCAGTAAAAAAATAGCTAAATAAAATTAATTATTACAGTTTTTGAACATCCAGATTCAAAATATAAACATTATTTAAACTAAGGGCTTCTTCAAAAGTTTGTTTGTATTTAATTTTGTAATTTATTTCTTTGGACTCGTCAAACACTGGTGGTTCAGTATCAATATCATCTACACTTTCATCAGAAACATTTTCATCATTGACTATAGACTGAATTGTACTGTCACTGTCTGAACTCGAACTTGATGTTTCTAAAATAAAAAAAATCATGAACATAATGTATAAAAGACAATATATTCTTTTACTAACCATACTCGGTTTTGAAACTTAAAGTCATTTTGATTTTCAAAATAATAAAAGCTATTGATGATTACGAATCAAACAAAACTTTAACTAATAATTATAGCAAAAAATTAAAAAAGTTCAACGCAAACATTCATGTACAGACAACAGTTCGCTAAATACTAAATAGTATTTTATACCTAGTATTTTTTTTTTTTTACAGTAAACCTTGACGCGGACGCCTGAAGCACGTGACAACTGTGGTTATTTGATAGTAATTATTGATTAGAAAGCATACCACTTGTACCGCATTAGCACCTAATAAGTGATAAGGAAAATTTTGCCTGGGTTCTATGCCGAGTATGTACATCTAAAATTTAAAAAAGTATTTCTGAGTTTGTTCAATTTATAGCCAACAGTAGTATTATAAAAATAAATAGAAAGAAATCTCACGTAATCTACAGATTTAACTCACGATCTTGTATCGAATTATTGACCGTGAACAACTGTTTTAACGTATCTATTTTATGTAAAATCATTGATTTTATTCTATAATCAATGGTATAATGTATGTAATATATTATGTATATACATATTATTGTATTATGTTATATTATATTCATTTTTTTTCTATGTTCATATTATCATATTGTGTTGTGTTATATTAGACAAAACACAATATGTGATGATATCGTACCAATTACAAGCTACCAATTAATATAAACATTTATCGAACAGTTCGTTTTTACCGGACAAGCGAACAGTACTACAGTAAATGGGTATTAACACGAGTAACACTGCTAACTATTTGAATGGATCTTAAAACATAAATACAGCATCAATTTTTATTTTTGTTTGATCAATATCTTATAGTTAGGTATATTTATCACCATAATATTCATGTATGCTATAGTTATTCGTTATTTAATGGACTTTTAATGTTAAACAGTACAACATAATATTGGTAAATATATTTAAAATACTATATGAACAAAATTGTTATAAAAATCCTTTATTTTTATTTAAATTTTTTATATTTTAATTAATATCAAAAAGATGACTTGACCTCACTCAGAAAAATTGTGTGGAGGCCCTTTATACAAATACAATATTATACATTTATAAATATTAAATATGTAATAATTTTTGACTGATTTGAACATAAAACTAATAGCGCTATTATAGTTATTACTGCTATTCAACCAAGAAGTAACAGTGTTGTTCTGTGAACAATAATAATCCAATATGAGTTCTAACAAATAGTTGTACTGATTAATAACCTTAAAAATACTTCATATATTATGTGGTTTTATAAATTTTGCCGCCAATTCTGTTGATGTTTTGTTATGAATTTATTATGAAGCTTTAGTAGGTACTGACGGTACTGTTGAGTGATGGCTTTAGATAGGTAGTTTATAGTTGTATCGCCTTGTCCATTAAAACTTCTCTTTGCTGAAAGTAATTAGTTTTGTTTTTGAAAGTTTTAAGAGTTTACATTTTTAATTTATTGTTATATTTATCAGGATCAGGTAAATTAAACTCATTTATATTTATAATTTGTTTTAATAAAATATGAGTTCAATTGAAAGTATAACTTTTAATATGATTACATATGATTTTAGCTATGTCTGGTCGTACTCCTCGAAGAAATGGTAGTACCACTCCGAGAAGAGATCAAACTTCTCAAAATGGTTCAAATACACCAAGGGGAGGTCGTGTTTCTCGAAATAGTGCCACTACACCAAATGGTAACCAAACTCCTACCAGAAATAGTGCTACTACTCCTAGGGAAGGAAGGACTCCTTCTAGGAATATGACACCAAGAACCAATGGGCAATCACCTGGCAATAGAACACCAGGTTCTGTTTCCAGTCGTCGGTCTGGTGGAATAATGTCGGAAGTTTCTTCACCTGCTCGTCGTTTTATGACAAGTCCTTTACAAGGACTGCGTACCAGTGAAGTAGATCTTAGTTCTCCTATCAACTATGGATCTCCTCTAAGCTCTGTAGATTCTCGAGCTACTGGTTTTACTATGCGCAGTGGTAATTCAGTTCAAAGAACTAATTTATCAGTTACTCGGCGGCAAAGGCAAGTTGATACTACAAATTATGAAAATGGTGCACCTCGCTCTGATCCTGAAAATCAAGATGTAGCTCCAAATTTAGTTATATGGGGTACAGATGTTGTAGTTGAAAATTGTCGTACCAAATTTCAAAATTTTATTGAAACATTTAGTTTAAATGAATCTGAATTGCCTCATTATATGACTAAATTAAGTAATGTTTTGGAAATGGAAATCCCATATATTGATGTTAATTGTGGTCACTTGAATGAATTTGATCCTGAACTTTATCAACAATTAATTAGCTATCCTCAAGAAGTCATCCCAGTATTTGATACAGTTGTCAATGAAGTATTTTTCACTAAATATCCAGCAGCTGATTTGACACATGTTACTAAAGCTCTTCAAGTGCGCCCTTTTAATGTACAAAAAACTATGAATATGCGCTTCCTTAATCCTGAAGATATGGATCAGCTAATTACTATTTCAGGAATGGTAATTCGATGTAGTGACATTATACCAGAAATGCGTGATGCATTTTTCAGGTGTATTGTATGTTCATATACAACTATTGTAGAAATTGACCGTGGAAATATTGCTGAACCAACTTTATGTCCTCATTGTAATACAAATCATTGTTTTGAGCTAATCCATAATCAATCTAATTTTACTGATAAACAATTGACTAAACTTCAAGAGTCCCCTGATGAAATGCCAGCTGGTCAGACTCCGCATACTGTAAATTTATATTCTTATAATGAACTTATTGAAACCGTACAAGCTGGCGACCGTGTATCTATAACTGGTATATATCGAGCCGTTCCAATGCAAGTAAATCCAAGAATGAGAAACTTCCGGAGTGTATATAGAACTCATATTGATGTTTTACACTTTTTAAAATGTAATGATAGCCGTATATCATTCACTGTAGAAGAGAAAAATAAATTAACCGAAGAACGAATTGAAGTTTTACAAAATCTATCTAAAACAGAAGATATCTATGATAGACTGTCAAATGCATTGGCACCTTCTATTTTTGAAAATTGTGACATTAAAAAGGGTATATTGATGCAACTATTTGGTGGTACACGGAAAACTTCTAAAACCAAAAGTCATTTGAGGTCTGAAATTAATATATTGTTATGTGGTGATCCGGGTACAAGTAAATCACAATTTTTGTCTTATGTTTATGATATTGTACCTAGAAGTCAGTATACTAGTGGCAAAGGTTCTTCAGCTGTTGGTATGACAGCTTATGTAACCAAAGATCCAGAAACCAGACAACTTGTTTTACAGACCGGAGCTTTAGTTTTAGCTGATAATGGAGTCTGTTGCATTGATGAATTTGACAAAATGAGTGATTCAGCTAGGAGTGTTTTGCATGAAGTTATGGAACAACAAACTTTGAGTATTGCCAAAGCTGGTATAATTTGTCAACTTAATGCTAGGACTTCTATTTTAGCCGCCGCAAACCCATGTGAATCACAATGGAATAAAAACAAAACTATAATAGAAAATATAAAACTTCCACATACATTATTATCCAGGTTTGATTTAATATTTTTGATGTTGGATCCACAAAACGAACAGTACGATAGAAAATTAGCTAACCACTTGGTGTCATTGTATTACAAAAATGAAAGTTATGAACAAGATGAACAAATGGATACTACCTTACTGCAAGACTACATTACTTATGGACGTGAAACATTTCAACCGATTTTAAACGAAGAAAGCAGACAGAAACTTATCCAATACTATGTTAACATGAGAACAGTTGGTAGTGGCAGAGGACAAGTGTCTGCATATCCAAGACAGTTAGAATCTTTAATAAGATTATCTGAAGCTCATGCTAAAATGAGGTATTCAAATGTAGTTGAATTGAAAGATGTTAATGAAGCTTGGAGATTGTACAGAGAAGCATTAAAACAGAGTGCTACAGATCCGCTATCTGGAAAAATAGATGTTGGAATATTGACTACTGGTTTGAGTTCGGCCGCAAGGCAGAGGCGACATGATCTCGCAGAACATTTAGCCAAAGTGATATCAAGTCAGCCTAAATCTACTATATTCAACTATCAAAAATTATTAAGTGAAACAAAATCAGCTTTCCAATTTCAAGTTTCAAGAGACATGTTTGATGATGCTCTTAAGGAAGTTCAAGATTTGGGTCAAATTATGGTCACAGGACGTACTACAATTCGTAGTATTTAAGATAATATCCTTATTATTTTTAGTTAATTTTTAAGTGTACCTTATTTATAAGTTTTTGGAATACTTTAATTATATACAAGCATTTTTTGTAATTCAAATAAAAAGTAATAATTAATAGTTAAACAGGTAATTGCTTTATTGACAAACTTCCTAAATCCACAAATTATTTAACTGAATTATTAATCAATTTATATTAATTGTAGTAATATGAACAAATAATACAAAAATAATTCTTAAGTTCATACATAATATATATATTTATATATATACATTGTTCTTTGAAACTGATTTTAAGTGATTTTGTTATCTGTAAACAAAGAAGGAACTCGCAAAATAGTTTTAGTTTCCTTTAAGCACGTTAATATATAAATAAATTTGTATACATTTACAAAGTTATTTGTATTGTGTCAAATGATTAATCATAAATGTTATAAAAACTATGTTGAGTTCAAAATGTTCAAAAATATTAACAAAACAAAAAATATAAATAAAAAAATTACATTTTTAAGTTTTGTTAACACACATGTTCAAAATTTATAATAACATTTTAGACTTGAGCAGCTTTCTTGGCTTTAACTAGTTCAACAATTTCTTTGTATCTTTTCATACATTCCTTTTTCGTCCTAGTTGGAACACATTCTGCTATTCTTTCCCAACGTTCTTTTACTGCAACTGGGTATGTCTTCAGAGCTTGTTCCAATAATTTTTGCTCATCAGATGACCATCCACTAGGACGTTCAGAAACCACTTCAGGTACTTGTGCTTCGCATTTTTTCTCTTTTTCAAATTGATCATATGCATTGGTATTCATTTCAGATTTTAAAGCATTGTCAGTGAAATTAGTACTTTGAAGGGATTTAGCTTTAGCTAATACTTGTTTCGCATTTCGTTCACCATTTTTACTGTGTTGGTTAATAAAATTTGCAACAGCTTCCCAACGTTGACTTGTACCTGCTGGAAATAAATTAACAGCTTTGATCAATAATTGAACATCATCAGTTTCCCAATCATTATTATTTTTTTCAACAATTTTGGTATCATTTTTAATGACATTGTTTAATTCGACTCTGCATTCCATTTGTTTAAGTTTTTCTATTAATGCTTTACGACCGTCTCTTTGAATAGCACTGGCCAATTGTTTAAGCTGTACGGCACACAGTTGATCACAAATTTTTTCAACACCTGACATTATTTCAATAACATTATCACCATGTTGTATATAATAATTATTTGTTTTACATAAATCTCTAATATGTTTACGTTCTTTTTTCAATGCTTTCTTTTTACTATCATTTTCAGCCTTCAGTGCATTTCGTTGAGCTTTTTCTACAGCCTCACGTTCTTCTTTTTCTTTTTGTATTCGGGCTTCTTCTTCTTTTCGTTGTCTAATTTCTTCTTCTTGTTTTTGTCTAATTGCATCTTTTTTAGCTTGTTTTACGGCAGCTTTCCGATCTTGATCCTCCTTTTTAAACTTCAAAAGTCTTGGATCATTAGCATATGCTAGGTCAACAAGTTGTCTAATACGAGCACTTTCTTCCTTTTTCAGCTTTGCACGATTGGCACGATTTTGTTTTTCAATCCACCTACGTTCTTCACGATCAGAAGCTTGTTCACGATCTTCTTCATCAAGATATGAAAATTCTCTCCATGAATTAAAACCATACCAAAAATTGTAGAAGCGGTCAACATGATCACGAGTGCTATTTATATCTCCTAAGAGTGGCACTGAACTTTGTTCTGACCACATACTATTACGAACAAATACCGGGCCAAACAATTCAAAGAATTCAGATTTTTTAGCTGTTTCCTTAGAAGGAATGCTATTCTCAAATTTAGGATCAATTGAATCATAAGCACGTCTTTTAGTTTTATTTCCAAGTGTTTCCCAAGCTTTAGTTATGCATGTAAAGTAGTCATCATCGCCTTGAACTTTTTCACCAAGTTTTTTTCTTTTGTCTGGATGATGATTAAGAACTCTACGCCTGTAAGCACTTTTGATTTGTGCTTCGGTTGCTTTATACCGCAATTTTGATAAACCTAGTACTCTGTAATTAAAAAATACATATTTAATTAAAATCTTGTAAATAAATAGTTAAAATAGCCAAAATCATTAAAAAAATATATCGTTAAAGGCTAAAATAAACAAATCATTTGGGCATGTCATTTAATAAATCCAACGTATTCTATAATATGTTTATTTAATAGCAAATAGACGAGAAACGTTAATAAATAAATTAATTATGATTTCTAATTCACAATACTCAAACTACTAAATATAAATTTTTTTTTTTTATTAGTTTATTTAAACTAATACAGTTGAATATTAAAGGTAGATGTGCTTGCTATTATCATAAATATAATAACTAGGAATCATGATTTATAAAAATGAAAAATGCTATGATAAACAGAACTAAATATTATGTACTTAAAAGAGTTAAATATTTTAATCAAACTATTTGTACATTTTTGTAATAAAGTATTTTTTTGTTAAATGAAATAAACAATTAAATCATAAAATAGGGTTTCTTTATTATGATATAGATCACCAAAATGAATTTTAGGCTTAATTTTAAATGTGTATTTAGCTTTGATTTAAGGTATTTAACTACATATATTTAAAAATGCACTTATGAAAATAATGGTTTATATTTTTACTATAAATGATTTTGACTTTATCTAGATAAATAATTAGCTTTTATAATTACTGATAATGATCTTGATCTTTCCATTCTTTTGGATCTAAAGTTTTTAGATAGAGAGAATCAGCCTCAGTTTCTTCATCGATGAAAGATTCGTTAATATCTTCTACTTCTTCTCCATTGGTTAAGCATTTATCTTGGGAAGTTGAACCAGATAAATATCTTAAAATCCATGGTCCAATTGTTTCTACTTTACGAAGATGAACATCTAGAATAGGCGGTTTCTCTTTGTCTCTCATTATTTAATTATAATAAATTTGATGGCGTACTAACACAATAATGGTTATACGTGCATAATCTAAAATAGTAAACACAATTATATGTTAGGGCTTAACTAAAAAATTATAATAAATTCCCCATGTAAAACATACTGGTTCGAGACCCGTATTCTTTGTCAATTCCAGTATCGATAAACACGAACGCTTATCATACAGAATGTTAAAAAAACAATTAGTACTTACCCTAAAATAGTGAAATTACCAGCTAAGCGTACGTTCACTACGAAGTATGAAGACTTCAACCAATTTGAAAATCTTGAAAAAGAAATTTTTGAATAAATATCCTTGTTTCGGAATTTGTAGGTTAGGGTGGTTAAGAGGTTTGTACAACTCAAGGACAACTATAGTGTATGGAAAAAAAAGCAAAGACGTATGCGTTTAGAACGTCTTTGAACTCGTTCCGGAGACCTATACGGCGAACCACTACTTATTCGCCGTGCCATGCGTGCATCATGCCCAACTGACGATTTTACCGCGGCGCCAGACGTTCCTGTACGCTTACCAACCTACTGCGCGTCGAAGCGGATCGCGACAAAACCAGTTGTGTAGGAAACGGACGTGACGATAACGTTCCGTTCATTTATCTGGTCGGTGATAAACGTCAAACTATGCCTGTGCGACATCAATAATATTTTTCGGCGATTTGCATTCGGTGTGTCGTGTGCGGTAAATTAAACAGTGATTCCTTCTATTACGCTGCAAGGCTCGCGCTGTCGAACGTATGTATGTAATATTTCTTGCAAATAGATCTGTATGTTTCGATTTGATTCCGACAATTTTATATTCACGTTATCAATTTAAAACCAATCTAAACTTATAGTCGTTATTTTCTTTATTTCAAATCTACTTACGTGTTTCGTGTCATTACTCTTTATCTTGGCCTTAAATACCTGTATGTTTTTACCTAGTTTACTAGTTTTTTTTTTTGTCTGAAATGAGTTTTCTCTTTCACTGTGCAGTTATAAATTATTTTATTTTGTACCTACATCGATCTGTTTATTTTTAGACTAGTTTTAACAGGCGATCAAAGTTTTCAAAATCATGACTTCAACAACTAGCCAGAAACACAAAGCGTTTACTGGGGAGCCTATGCGGGATAAGTCAGTTGATGAACTTGCTGGTATTGGTAATGTTTTGGCTAGCAGACTCAAAGAAGAAGGATTTACTAAAGTAAGTTAATTCAAACCCTGAAATAATTCTTGTTAGTGTTAGTAGATACTTTGCAAATTTTCAATTTTATTCAACCCATTTATATTTCGTGCTAATTTTTTTTGAATTACGACACTAATGTGGATATATAGTGTGATGCAAGTGTCCCTTAAGAAACACAAATATGACTAAAATATTTAAAATGTTATTTGGTGTTAGACACCTAATTGATTGATATTTTTGATAAGTAAAAGTTACTGAAGGTGAATTAGAAAACATAGAATTATTAAGCCATTTTAATTATACACTAAATAAGTTACTTTATTTTTAGTACTTATAGAAAACGGATTAAATGTAAAATAAACTTTTTTTATTTACATTAATTTCCTGATTTCAAACTGTTGTAACTTAAAAACTAATGATTTCCTTACCATTGTTTTTAACACAGAAGTACAAGAATTCTTGAATTTAAAACTAGTATTTTAATCTGAATATATTTACAAGATTCATACATAAGCTTTATTATAAGAGTAAAATATGTCTATTTAATATTTGTATTAAAAAATATACATTATTAATTTAAATTTTTTATTTTAGGCTTACAATGTATTAGGTCAGTTTCTACTTCTACAAATGGATCAAGATTTATTTTGTGAATGGTTAAAAGAAACAATAAAAGCAAATTCAAAACAAGCAAAGGATTGTCATGCATGTTTAAAAGCATGGTGCGATGAATTTTTGTAATTAATATTATTCTTTTTTTTAACTATTTATATTATTTTATTTTTATTAATATTATACAATCAATAATATTAATTAGTAATTACCAATGCAAATTAAAATTATGAAAATGTAGTTGATGTTTCAATTATTTTATTATATACTTTTTATAATTATTCCATATTAACATAAAATAAATCTAATCTATGATCATAAAATGAACATGTAGCAATTATTTTTCTGTTCTTAGATTTAGTTCTGCATTCATATTGATTGCTATTGAAACGACACCAATCGGCTCCATAAAAAAGCCTAATATTTTTTTCTCCAAAATCTTGACAAATATTTGCTTCATTATTTGATGTATCAATTATATGAGCAGCATTAAACATTGAAGCACTTAAAAGATATTCTTCTTTTAAAGGTTCCCATTTCAACCTCCAAATGCCACCATCAACTTTAACATTATTATAACTTTGTTTCATGTTACGTGTATCCCACAGCCTTACAATTTCATCATAGCTAAAAAAAAAATTAAAATTGTACTAATAAAAAATTGTTTACAAAAATTTTTGAACTTGCCTTCCAGTAGCAATTATATTTTCTCTGATTATATTAGATGAACATGTTGTTATTCCTTCTTTGTGTTCTTTATTTTCAAACACGGGCTTATCAAATTGTAAGCGTTGATCATAACATTTAAACATACAATCATCACCACCTATAAAAATATAGTTCAATGAACACAAACTATGATATTGTAAAATGTTGTCAAATTGGATTTAATAATATAAAATTAGATTTTTAAAATATTTTTTTTTATGTATATTTGATAAACAGATTTAAATTATTTTGAATTCCTTCCGATGAATAAATATTATAAACTAAAACGATTAACGTATACTGGAAACTACTATTTAATATTTATTATAAAATGGAATTAGAGTAATAAGATTAATTTATAAAAATCTGGTATTTATAATCATATAGAATATTTGTATTTATAATAACCAAAATACATTTTATATTAATTCTATTTATTCCAACCAGAAATTTAAAATTAATTTCAACTAATTAATCAAGTACATTTAATAGGTAATAACATGTTTAGTAAATTGTAATAACCAAATCACCTGTGTATAATATGTTAGGTTCTCCATAATTAAATGCAACTATCCATGCGTCAAAATCATGAGCTTTGAAGCTACGAATCAGTTGATTATTCATATTAACTACAGTAATGTATCCGTAGGACTCACTAAATGCAAGACTCTGTGTTCCGTTCTCATAACGTGACCAAGCAATTGACAAACTCATAGGACATTCACCATCAGTTTTTGGAAGATCGAATCTTGAGAACTCACTCAAACATAATTCAGTATCTTTTTTATCTACAACATACATCAATTATTTAAATTTATTTTCTGTTGACTAATTCATTAGAGACTCACCCAAACTATATACACTAATGTGTTTGCCAGACAATGCAGCTGCTAGCAAAATTTTCCCAGAAACAATATGTGGATTCCATTTTAGATCTGATACAGCATCTTCAGGAACAGATTGAATTAATTTTATTTTATTTTGATCATCTAAAATATATAAATTTATGGTGCCAGTTTTTGATTTGGTTTCTTGATCAAGCTTATAAGTCCCACAAACAAGTACATGATTGTATTCTAATATCGGACACCATTCAACAGTATCGGCTGGATAAATAGTATCGTACGATTCAAAAAGATCTACACTTCTAATTTTAGACATCTGTAAATTATATTAATAGGATAGTGAAAAAATGTATTTAAAAATGATCATCTTAATTACTATGAAAAAGGATTTCAAACAAACCATATTTATAAATATTGTAATAGGTAATAGGTTCAATGGTTCATATTAGCCTTTTCACTGCCATGGGCGCATATGTGCGTCCGTGTATTTTTCTGGTTATGTGATACTGTGATAGCAACACAAAAAAAATCGTCAACAACGATTTGTAGTACTATTTGTAACTAATACAGTGGTACCAACAAAAATGTTTTAGCATTAAATAATGAATTAGACATAGATATATATATTAGCTATTAGTATATATCTATGATTATAGCTTAAAAATTAAAATATTATTTTCCGTATCCAATGACTCCCAAAATGTCAAATATTGCTTATCACAACCAAACCGTTGTTATCAAAAGTCATTTTTACTTTGAATTTATACAGTATTATAGTAAATAGAACGTGTTTACTATTTACGACATATACGTCAAAGTTCAAAAATCAGTTAACGATGTCTCGAATAATTAGCGACGAAGAACTTCTTATTCATTTAGATGAAGTTTTGATGAACATGGAGTCCGATGATGAATTCATGGATGATTTTGAACTATGTGGTAATTTTTTTTAAATTATTGTTTAGTTATTATGTTGAAACATTATGTTCGATGTATATTATAATTTATAGAAGCGGATGATGAAGATGATGGTAATCTGTACGAAATTATGCATTCTCCAGAGCAAGATAATTCAACCGTTGAATTACCTAGTAATTATTATGTGTTTATGTGTTTGTGAAACTGACATTATGTAATACATAATATCTGTGTATATACATATCATAAGCATAATGTGTTGTATATTTATGTGTTGTGAACAATATTTATTGAATCGGTGGGTAATGAATGTTATTTGATTTGATGTAAATTCTAAAATATACTTATGAAATTATCAACAGATATGGATGTCCACAATTCATTTCAAGATTTTGTCTTACATTCTCAAGAATCAAGTGCTGCATCTGTTGAACCTATAGGTAATTTATATGTTATTTTATATTGGAAGTGAAAAGATAAAAATTAAATATTTCAATAAAATATAAAATAATAATTTACAGAAACAAATAATTCAACTTACTACGACCACAGCGACAAAGAGGAAACTAAACTGTATCAAATTTTAAATGGAAAAGACACGGCCAATTCCAACCTAAAATCCATGAGTTTGATAGCAGTAAGTGTGGTGTGCAAAAAGATGAGTTTGAACTCCACGAAAATTCAACTGCACTAGATTGTTTTGAAGCTCTAGTCACTCCATTTTTAATGGGAAAAGTTGCTTTTGAAACAAATCGTTATTACCAACAAGTAATTGAAAAATAAATGATGTCATCTCGGACATCTCGCTGGTCAGATACAACTGCTGAAGAAATGTATGTATTTATAGCCATTACTATGCTCATGACTAGAAATAAAAAACTAGAAATTGCTGAATATTGGTCAATTGATCCATATCTTCATTCTCCAATATTTGAACAACTTATGAGTAGAAACCAGTATCAAATTCTTTTACGATTCATACATTTTTGTAATAATGAAAATCAAATACCTAATGATAGTTTATTCAAAATAGATATGGTTTTACAAAGTATTCGTAAAAATTTCAGAGATATACTTGTGCCATTTAAAAATTTGGTAATTGATGAGAGTTTGATGTTATGGAAGGGAAGACTTTCCTTTAAACCATTTATTAGGACAAAATGCCATCGGTTTGGCATCAAATTTTTTGTTTTATGTGATGTTGAAACTGATTTTATTCTGGACATCATAATATACACAGGAAAATCAACCAAAATTGTTTCATGCGATTTAAATTTAGGCCAATCTGGTGCAATTGTAAAAACACTTATGCTTAAATACTTCCATAAAGGACACTGCTTATTCACCGACAATTGGTATACTTCTCCTATTCTTAGTAAATATTTACATAAAAAGAAGATCAACTCTTGTGGCACAGTACGCAAAACTAGACGTGGAATGCCTCAGTTAAAATCTAAGCTCATAATTGGTAAAACTGAGAGTCAGCACACACTTAAAATGATGGTACTTAAATGGATGGATCGACGAGAAGTATATATGTTAACAAAATTTCATAATAATATTCTATCACCTACTGAAAAAAAGAATAGAAATGGAGAACCAATCCTCAAACCAGAATGTGTATTGAAGTACAATCAAAGTATGGGATCAATTGAGAAAACAGATATGTTGTTGAGTTGCATTGAATGTATTAGAAAGACTGTTAAATGGTATAAGAAAGTATATTTCCATCTAATAGATTTGTCATTATTGAACGCATATTCAGTATATTCAACAATAACTGGTAAGAAAATACCATTAGCTGAATTTCAACTGGATCTAATAAAGCAAATTGTTGAGAAATATAAAACAGTACAAACACCTAAGAGGGGAAGGCCAACTTCGACAACAACAGGACCATTGAGACTAGTATCAAGACATTTTCCTAGTGATGTTCCATCGACAACATTAGGTAAATTAGGCAGAAGGAAATGTGTTGTAGGTTTATGTCCCACTCATTGCTTTGAGAACTTCCATACAAAAAAATAATTGTTTGACATCTAGTCCACTATTTAATATTTTTAATTATGTAAAATCATCATATTTTTAAACTTTTATAATTTTTCAGTAGTAATTTAACTTTCATTTTTGACTAGTATTTTAATTAAAATTGCATCATTTTCTTTAAAAAAAATATCTCGGTACACGTGTCGTATGCTATCTACATTATTAAAGTTATCTACACATTTTCCCATCCTAATTTTAATACGTTACCAACTATGAAACGTTTGTATTCGTATATATTGTGTCGTCTAGTATGTGTTCGGTGCTTGATAAACGATAAACGTGTTCGTATTTATATTTTTGTATTTATTTGAGTTTTACGAAAATGAGTAATTTAGGTGATTTATACAGAGATATTATTTTTAACGACAGATCTTGGAGAGAACATGGGTTATTACCGAATTCAAATGTATGTACTAAATTAAATGCTACAGGTGAAGTGTGTGGTGGTGACATGAAAGAAACATTAAAAAATAATCGAAAACGAGATGCAAACGGCCAATTAGTTAAAACCAAATACATGCGACATATTGTAGATAGCATACGACACAAGTGTTAATTTTTTGTAGATAGCATACGACACGTGTACCAATATCTCTGGGGAGATTATTAAAATGTATGTTATTACCTATAGCTTGTTAATTTTATATTCTAATTTATAAATTATCCTATCAATAAACTTGTTATTTTTTAGTATTATAAAGTTTATTAAATTTTTATCACATGTTTTAATTTATATTGTATAATAAGGATTGTGATAATATTTGTTTTATATTTATTAAAAAAAAAAAAAAATTGTTACAATATGTTGAATTTTTTTATTTTTGAATTGCAAAAAAATTAATAAAATTCAGCAATTTACGATACGTTATAACTTATAACGGTTGTTGAACAATGTTGGGAACCTTTGGCCGATGGATTTAAAAACTTGCTAAATACCATTTTGTAATTAGAGAAATTAAAAAAATATATTTTTTTAAGTTTTATATCAAAACAATTGATTGTTTTAATTGATTTAATTGATTATTTTGAAATTTCTAAAACATAATTTTAATTGGGCCTGGCTATGTAATACCATAAATAAATTTTTGGCAGTGAAAAGGTTAAATATAAATAGTGTTGTAAATGAAGCTAAAATAATTTTGTAGTTAATACTTGTAGCCTGTAGGTAGGCTTCACTCCCACAACCACTATTGACTATACTCTGCTCTATACCTATATGGCTATATTTAACTGTAATTGTAATAATTTTAACATATTGTATTATCTTATATTCTTATATATGTATTGCACATTTTATAAAATAAGCAATGTATAGAACAGGGGTCGGCAATAGGCGGCCTGCGGAGCGGAAATAACTGGACCGCCAAAAATATTTTTCAATTTTATCATTCTCCAAAATGACGTTATTAAAAAATAAATATCGTTCAAGATTAATTGCTCTCCGCCTTGAAAACACTCAGCACATTAGTTCTACACCAAGAGTAACAAATTTTAAAAAACTGGCTCAAGACAAAAAATGTAATTTTTCTCGTTAAACTTTTAATAATAAAATTGTGAAATTATTAGTACTATATTCAATTTTTTATAGCCCCCGAACATTTTTTTTTCAAATTATCTGGATCGCCATAGAAATTAATTGCCGACCCTTGGTATAGAATAAGCGCCAATATGGTAAATAAAATTTATATTTGAACTCTCAGTTCTATTAACTGTATGCTGTAAATCACTCTGCTCTGTTATAATACACCTCTGATGGATATGCAAATGCTACAAATCCCAAACCCTGTACATTATTCATATCTAATGGGCAATGGCTAAAACACACATCATTGTTTAACAATATTAAAGAAATGAAAATTGTGCAATATACACAATTTAATCAATAATCTCTTATTTACCATCTGTCTTACATATAAATTATAAAATTAGTGTTTTAATATATATTTACAACCAAATGGTACACAGGTACACTACACAGTAGCTATATAGCAGGGGTGGCCAACTTTAATTGGCTTGTGATCGACCTTTGAGTTTTTCTAGGTCGTCGCGATCGACCAAAAAAAAAGGTTGTATATAAATAAATAAACCAAAAAAAAAATTATTATATTGTTATATTATTATTGGTACTACAATTATTTTGTTTTCTGAAAAAAATTCATTAAAATGCGAAAGGGAGTTGCGATCAACTCAAATTCATCTCGCGATCGACCTGTTGGCCACCCCTGCTATATAGTACCTATATTCAAATACTTGTTTTTCTAATAACTGGTATTAACCAAAAATAAAGAGTATTTTTCAGAACCCTTAAAAATGAATTGATAACCAAAACCATCCCTCCCTGATTTTGGGGCACATTTTGTCACAAAAAAATAATATGAATTAATGTATACTATAAAGTCAATATTACTATACTACTAGCAGAAATTACATTGATTCATTTTTAATTACATTAATTACATTCCATTCCCATGTATATATATATGTATAGCAGAGTTCATGAAAATACCCAAAGGTATAATAAAATATAATGATAAAATCTTAATGATAATTAGAAGAAAAAAAAGTAAAAATGTACAAATTATTATCTTTATTTAATTACAAAGTTAATTAAATTTAGTTATACCTATAGAAAAAAAAATATAAATTTTCTAACTAAAATAATTATTTTAGTCTAATTAACATTTTACGTTGCATAATATGTTGAATTTCTCCTCTTCTTATCATCAAATATATAACTTTGTCTATGGCTCTTTGTGGATATTTTTGTCTTAAGAAATCTTGAATAATACTAAATTCGGATACTTGAGATCCAATTGGGAATCGGCGTTTTAGTTGTTTTTCAATTCTCTGTAATGTTTCTGTATCTTCTTCAGTTGAAAAACCTTCAACACCAGACAAACATCCTGATGTAGCTGCGCTCAAAGTCGATACTTGAAACAATCTTAATGCTTCATCTACATGAGTCTCAGTAGCAAAAGGCTGCAATTGCATTTTAGCCAATGATTCAGCAATACGAATAATGGCTTCTAATTGTCGAACAGTAATAGGAATGGCTAGTTTTTTTTCAGATTCTAATTCATGGCACCCAGTTCTCATAAGAACATAACGACTTTTAAGTTTTTCACCAGCTTCTTCTGATAATCGAGGTCCACAGCGCTGACGGCAGTAATTTAAGAATTTTTTAATTGTTGCCAATGGTAATTCTCCTTCTACTTCTTGCTGGGCTTGACCATTCATTAAATGAACATTCATAATATGCTTAGCCAATGTCATATCTCGAATTTGATTATGTTCATCTTTTATAATAAATATCATATCAAATCTAAAAATTAAAAATTAATTTAATTGATTAAAATAATTTTTATCTTATAAATTTAAATAAATCTTAAATAATTAAATTCAATTAAAACTAAATGTATATTCATAAAAAGTTTAAGCGCATAATATTTACCTTGATAAGATAGTAGGCATGAAATCAATGTTGTCTTCACCTTTGCTATCATCCCATCTACCAAATACTGAATTTGCAGCAGCCAATACTGAACAACGACTATTAAGAGTAGTTGTAATGCCTGCCTTAGCAATTGAAATAGTTTGTTGTTCCATAGCCTCATGAATAGCTACTCTGTCACCTTCTCTCATCTTGTCAAACTCATCAATACATACAACTCCACTATCGGCCAATACCATTGCTCCACCTTCTACTACAAAATTATGTGATGTTGGATCTCGAGTAACGGAAGCTGTAAGGCCAGCAGCTGAAGACCCTTTGCCAGACGTGTATACACCAATAGGAGAAACTTGTTGGACAAACTTCAAAAGTTGTGATTTAGCTGTACCAGGATCTCCTAAAAGCAATAAATTGACGTCTCCACGACGAGTTAAGCCATCTGGTAGTCTTTTTCGTGATCCACCAAACAACAGACAAGCTATTGCTTTTTTTATATCACTAAATCCAAAAATTGAAGGAGCAATGGATTTGGAAATTCGTTCATATATGTCAGGAGATGATGCCAACTTTCTGAATAATTCCTCATCTTCAACAGATGTAGGCATTGAAGTAGTGAAACCACCAACTTGATTATCCATCTGAAATCCTAAAACTCTTAAATATGGAGCGCGCACACCAACTACTGTTCGAGAATTTTCTGCAACTTTTTGTTTCTTCGAAGTTTTAACCTAAAAATACATTATGGTATAAATTTAGAATAATATGATGAACAAATTATGTACCAATCAATAATGCAACATACCTTTTTTATAGAATAAACACCAACTACCATAATACGATTTCCAGGAACTACACGTTCACATAAGTAACGATCACAATATAGTTGTACATGTCGTGGCATTTCTCCTTGAGGAGTAGAATCACTCAATTCTTGTAGTTTTAATATTTGAGAGTCAACACATTTACATTTATCTGGTATAATGAAATAAGGGTCTAATGGACATTGTGGGCGACCAGCTTGTTCTGTAGAACATTTTCTAGGTAAGACATAACCATCCATGCCTGCTTTTACTGGTAAATGTGGTACAACGTTACGACAAGATCTACATTGTAATGTTATCTGTGTAGCCTTAGCGCGAATACTTGAAGCTGATACAATAATACCAGGGATTTTAACCAAACGAGATACTGATTCGGATTTAATAGAACGCAATGAAGCAGCCAATGAATTTGTAGACAGTAATATTTGAATATTCTCAAAATCATCAGAATTATCTGATGCAATCAACTCTTGAGCCAACTCTGTTGCAGCTTCTTCGAAAGCTGGTAAATGTTCCACTGGTTGTTTGTATAATTTGTCGGCTAAATTTTCATCGAATCCAGCTAAATCCTCGACATTTATTTCCAGCCAATACTGACCCAAATTACAATTACGCTTCAAAGTATCTCTGTACTTATAATTAAAATTTTCTTCGTTATAAGTTTTTAAAAATTCTTTGAATGTTTTCTTTATATTTCTTGTGTTCATTAACGATGAAGCCAAGTTATTATCATCATCACCAAAAGTGTCGGAGAAAAATATACCAGGAGTATCAAAACCCTCCATGACTATTTGCTAGTTATACACAATAAGTCCAAAAAAACTCGATTTCAAGCAGCATAAAAAAACTTACACATAAATAAAGCAACCGCACTGATCAAAAACAGAATAATTAAGTCCAAAAAAACTCGATTTCAAGCAGCATAAAAAAACTTACACATAAATAAAGCAACCGCACTGATCAAAAACAGAATAATTAATTCAAAACAATAAATTCCAAAATCACTTAACTTTAAGACTAACACCAGAGGCAAGAGTACACGAACACGACGGCCATAATCTAATATCTAACAAAGCAACATATTGCCAAACAGTAATTGGCGGGAAACTTTGTTAGTAGTAATTTTATTGAAGTTAGCAACAAGAAATAAACATGAAAACGTTCTTCTCCATTGTTGTTATCAAAGTTAGTAACGTTTATCCAAATATGAAAAAAATAAACGCTGAAGTCTGAAATTCGAATAATAAATAATCATACATAGTTAAACGAATATATAGGTAAATAATAAACTTTGTACATTTTTACGTACAAATCACGATATATGTGGCACAAATAAATAATTTGTGTATAATTAATATTGTGGTTATTTTTTTTATAGTATTTTAGTATAGGTATTAAGTAATTCTTAGTTCTCACGATCACTTACTTAAAAGTAAAAACCGCATCTAAGATATTCAATAAATAAATGTTAATTGACACCACGGGCTTCGATGATTTTAAACCTATCATATCTAAAGCCGTGATTGATACTAATAAAATGAATTACCTGAGATGAGTTTTTAACGCCGATCAAATGTCAAAATTAACTCAATACTAACGACAATAACAAGCTCAACAATGTTTTCGAACAGCAGTTTACGCTTTTACGGCTAACGCTCAAAACACAACAGAACTTTAACGTACAAAAATGTATTATCACTTAATGTAAACAACAATCAACATTCTCTTCCTTCATTGCTACCATAGAGTAATATAGAGAGGCCCTTACGAACGCAATTTGAAGCCTAGTTTTATAATTATATTCTATTACTCTACTGATCTATCACTACACTGACTCACTAGCAATAGTCTTGAGATGTTAATTTGTTATAAAATTCTGTTGAATAATTTTTAAAAAATTAAAAACATTGAAAATAATTGATGTAAATATCCATTATTATCATCATTAATAATTTAGGGTGTTGATTGTTGGAGCTTGCTTTTTAATAAGGGGTAATAGTCGGTTCATTTCTTATTCGGCTGAGTTTCAATCCACTGTCATTATGTTATTGTTAATAATTGAAAAAAATTTCCCCTTTCAAAAAATTAAAAAAAAAAATGGGAAATCTAAAATGTATATGAGGTGTGATAGTATTTCCACTATGGCAGTTTTAGTTACAGTAATCGCATTGGCTCTGACACCCTTATTAACAAATTAATAAATGTATATATATATAATAAATTATAACTATTTAGTTCAATTAGAATTTTAAAAAACATAATAGTGATCAAATAATTAATAAATAAAATGTCAAAATATTTTTTATTTATCAAAATTTTTAACCTGTAATTAAATATCTAAAAACATATTCTGTTATTAATAAAATATAAATAATGTTTAATACTTATACATTTTGTACAATGGTTACTTTTTTTGGTTCTATAGAGTTAATTAGTAAATTATAATTAACAAATTATAAGATATTTATACAATTAGTTATTAATAGACTATTAAATGTAGTCTTAGAAATTTGAATAAACAATTTGTTTTCACAAAACTGAAATAAGATGGACATTGTAGAATAAACATAACTTACATATAATATTATGAACATAATTCACAAATATTTTGAATTCTTAAACAGAAGGTTAAAAGCTCCCGTACTTATAAACATATTATTTATAATTTGGAAAAGTAACATAAGAAATTATACATACGTTATTATAATTTATAAATATAGCTTTTTGTTTAATACAATTATATTATTATTTTTTTTTATCATTTAAAATAAAATAATCTATGGTTTGTGCCATTTCAACTAAAATTTAGCTATTAATATACTTTTAACATAATCAATAATAATTATACCTACCCTCAATTAAAGTAAAAAATAAATAAATATAGATTGTGTATCGATAACTTAAAATAGTGCTTGGCTTTTACAGCATAATAAATATAATACCCGTTATAGAAAGAAAATTTGTACGGTAAATTAGAATATTTTGTATACAATTATATACAAGTTTCAAAATAATACAATTTAATATAGTAATTAGATACTTAAAAATATTTGTATAACATTTGATTCTTAAGCATAGATAATCTAAAAAAAATATGAAAATTGAACATACCCTGGTAGAATTAAAATGAAATTAAAAATTTAAAAGGCCTCAGAAAATACCATTATCACTTTGTTACAATAATAATGTTTAAAGTATCTTTATGAAAAATACTACTCTTTATTACAAAATACTGTCAGTCATTGAATTGTAAACATCTTTTTAAAATACAATTAATTTTACAAATATTAGAATGTGAATACTATAATAAGAACAAATATGACTGCATGGAAAAACCTGCAATTTTAAATGTTTGTGAAAATATTGCCAATTGTGCATGTTTTTGTGCAATACAGTAAATTAAAAATGGCTAAGATTAATTTATAAAAATAACAATTATTAGGTAATAATTAAATTTCTTAAAATAAAAACAAATATTCTTATGCTAACTTATTCATATTTTGTTAGCCAAAACCAATTTTACTAAAATTAAATTAATATTATAATTTCTTTGATCTATTATAATTAATAGTGGTTTTCTAAAGTAATGGTTTTATTTATTTTGCCTCAGAATACAAAAACGTTAATAATTTTTTTCATACTTAATTTAATTATTTATCAATAAATATGTGTGATAATTAAAGTTGTCTGGATACTTTTTCTACTTCTTTTAAACATTCACTTACTAATGCTTTAGCTTTGTGAATTGATTTTTTCAATCGTTCAGTAGAATTCTTACAACCTGTATAAATTGGTCTTATCGACCCTGACATTTCTTCAATAACCCCCAATAACTCTCTATATTTAGCCCAACCATCTTCACTACTTAAAGAATCAATATCAAATGTTTTTTCTACATTTTCTAACTGTCCTGATATTCGATCTGCAGCAGTCGTAGTAGAAGTAGTAGTAGTAGAAGGTGGGGGAGGCATATGTTCGTGCTTATAATGTTTTGTTTTGTTTTGAGTGTTTTCTTTATTGTAGTTAACTGCAGTCTTTTCTTTAGTTTGTTCATAAGAATATGGTTTCCTTTTATTAACCTGATTAAAATTCATAAGCAATTCAGGATAGTTGAACGGCAAATTAAATGGCCATTGTTGTTCAGGTTGAGCATTATAATTAGGATAATGTTTTCGATTCATCGTCAAGTCCAAGAGTGGATTATAATTGTTCATATCATAGGACATATGGTTTAACGGAGGTATACTGGATTTTCCACGTTTACGTGGTGCACTTCCTTGGGCACTTGATGATGATGCATGCTTATTTTTTGATTTACCACTGCTAGTATTTGGAACAAGCGATAATGACACTGTACTTTGAGGAGAAGTAGAAGAAACTGCATATTGACTATTGGTTTTTGTACTTTGTGATATAGGTATGATGGTTAACTCTGAATGACATCCCATGTTGCCAGACTTTATTGCTTCAAGTAAACTATTTTCCATGATTTTATTTTTTCTTATTCTCTTGTCCTGAAATAATAATATAAAAAAATCAGAAGATCAGCATATCAATAAAAAAAATTTCATATGTTAAGATGAAAAAGTCTACCAAAAACTACATGTAATAACTAATAAGGTATTATTACATACATTATTACATGTATTACATACATAATGATAGGTTACGAAATATTTGAAAATAAACTATCTAATGTAGAAGAAATTATTTCTTTAGTTGAACAAAATAATCTTTTGGTAAATATATGTCAATTAAATGAGACTAGATGCTATAATATAACAAATAATAAAAACTAATTTCCTAAAATTAAAGGTGAAATGCATATAAATATATATACATATACATAATTGGTTAAACTAAAGCTTTAATGACCTATAATGTTAGCTATTCACTTATCACATAAAAAAATAATACATTTTGATCATCTTTGCCACAATTTGTCAACAATTACAAAAACACAATTTATTAATATTAAAATAAAACATTTTGAGCATTAATTTAGTTATTCCATAAAAAATAACAACTAGCAGGTGTCTTGTGAAAGTTTGAACTGCTAAATTATAATTCAGTATCATGTTAATGACCTAATAAATTTGTGAGGTATAAATAATTGGTATGCACTTACTCTGTCAATTAATAGAAACAAAAAAAAATATTAAAAAACTTAGTTAACAATAATAAGTATTAAAGTGTCATCAAATAGCATCACAGAGTAAGAAACTCAAAACAAATACAGAGCTCCTTTTATTACTTTTCATAAAAATAATATTTATCATAAAATTGCAATGTTATTAAATAATAAATGTTAACTTGCGGAAACAAATAACAATCCACAACAGAAAATGGTATAATACTATAATGGATCAAGAATCAAGATAAGTTATTTTATTATTTACCATCGATGATAAAATCGTTTCTATGTTCAGTTTGACAATTGATTGGAAAATCTTGTCAGTGATAAGCACATTGACGTAGATAATAATTTTGTTAAGTTTATCCGTTTATGACTTAGGTATTTTGATCACGAACCCCTCACGGCAATACATTAATACAACCACCCGGACGGCGGACATGGCCACACAAACTTTTTTAATTACCTCAAATAAATAAATAAAATTTGTTTTTCGTTAGTCTTAACCACCATTGGAAATTTGGGCATCCGCTATGAAACTCTGTAACAATGTCGTACCTACTCATAAATCATAAATCATAATACATATTATTACTTTTATTACTTTTGCAAATATTTGTGGATAGTGAGTGGCACTGTTTATTATTATTTGATTGTTCCTATGTAGAAATTAATCCTAAACCCTAGCCTGAAAAATGTGCAATACATTTTTGGAAAACTATATTTATTTCACTGTTAAAAAAAATTATATGAATAAGTGATTTATAAAACGTTGAAATATAAATGATTGGATACGCGAATTAATTCGAACGGATACTTTCGAATTTGATTCGGTTAATTTGAGTTTTAACTATGAGAAAAAATACAATAAATATTTTCAATGTTATCCATTACTTTAACCGCACGCGATGTAATATTGTATAGTTTTTTAATTGAAACCCTGAATTACCTTTAATTACCCCAGATTTTAAATTGTCCTACTTCTTTACTGATTATTAATGGTACGTAGGTATGTTATGATATTTTCGGTTAATTTAAGTTCAACTTTATTCTCTCACTTTTTTTTATACAAATCTATCGGGTACCTACGTACAATTATTTAATTGTTGTGGTGTGCAGAATATCATATGTATTCACCATTTATTTTATAATAAACATAATTATAAAATCAATAGTATCACGTAATCAAGCGCGCTTCGTGATTGAATAATATAATATGTAATTTGTTATTTTTCTATTGTTTAGTTAGATTTTATTTTCAAGTTTGTACTTTCTTATTTAACTAAAAAATATGTAGGTGGATGAAAAATCACCGAGTCAAAACACAGGAAACTTTTTATTTGCGCGGAATACTCGGGTTTAATTTCGTTTTGACCTTTCTCTAAGACAATACAAATGCAATAAATTATAAGATATAATTTATAAAGACTGTTAGAATTTTTTATGTTATTGAAACCGGTATAGATATCTGATATAGATGTGTATTGAACTACCGAACTATTGAAGTCGAAGTATTCTATACTTAATTTATATTACGTTATGTATCTATAATGTAACTATTTTTTGAAATTATAATACATTTTTAGGTGCTTGATATAGGCAACACACCATACAATAAGACTACAAGTTTTACCCTTATCAGTTAAATGCCAACTTCAAGACTATCTCTATTTTATGCTATCAATTTTTATTTTTTTATTCGTGTGTAATATATTATTATTTATTGTATATAGTAAATATTACAATTTTGGGCTTAAATTGTAATTAATTAGTTGTTAATACTATCTAGTCTAGAAATATAATATTTAGATAATTATTATTTCTGTTTTGTTATTTTGTTTTGTGATTGTTATGTTTCATACTATTTTGTTATTGTTAGTTTTATTAAAAATTTGTTTAATGTTTACAATTTGAAATTAATTTTATCAACTGAAATTAATTTAAATTAAAAATAATAAAAGCTTAATAATTTTCGTTCCCCATTATTTTGTTCATAAAAAAAATTTATAATTTTATTATTTGTGCTTCTTTAGTCTTATACTTTTATCTATAAAGCATGATGGTTTTTGTTCAAGAAAAAACTTCTTAAATCATTATAAATTAACCTCATTAAAAACAATGCATCAAAATAATTTTTCTAATCAAATGAATCAAAATTCTCTACCCCGTTTGCATCACCCAACAACACCAACTATTGTTGACCGTATTGTTTTCCCCCAAATGGTTAATGATGTCAGGTAAAAATCAATTTTTAAATACTTAAATGTCTGTTTTTCTCACATTATTTACCAATGAAATATTTGAACATTATATTATAGGTATCAATCAAGTAACATATTTGATCCTAGACATTTAGATCTACAAAATACATTGAAATTAGATACCCATTTTAATGGTAATGTAGATTTTTTTAAAAATCATGACAAGAATGAGTTTTATGACAACTATAAATATGTGGAAACACAAATACCATCAAAACAAAATACTTATAAAAATTCTGGTCGCTCGCAGGTTGTTGAAGTCAAAACAAGAATATCAGTTGATGTATCTACTATGACTGATCCTTTAACAATAGAAGAACAAGAAAGGCTTGGCCAGTGGGAGGGCTTTGCTGCTGTACAATCTGGCAACAAAGTTGCTGAATACCTAACTAGTCTGAGAGAATTTCTTAAGGTAGTTCAAAATATTTTTTATAGAGCTGTTGTGATTATTATTATTGTTAAGTCTGAAACGACAAGTATAACATTTTGTTTTTATAGTTGTCTCCTCCTCAAGAAGGAAAGAGAAGACAAGGATTGGGTGATGTTAGAATAGTTACATCGCCTGATGGTTCTAGGTTATATTGCTGTTCTGAATGTTTAATGGCATATACTGATAAAACGGTTTTGGAACATCACCTAGCTAATCACAAGGTAAAAAGTTGAGAGTATTTACATAGCATTTGATTGTATTTTAATAAATATTTCAAATTTAGGTAGAACGTAGATTTATATGTATGGAATGTGGTGCTGGTTTAAAACGAAAAGAGCATTTAGATAGACATCAATTAAGTCATAGCGATCAAAGACCATACACATGTGCAGCATGTCCAAAAACTTTTAAGCGTAATGAACATTTAGCTCGGCATTATATTGTTCATTCAGGAGAAAAAGCACATGTTTGTGTTGAATGTGGAAAAGCATTTTACCGTCGTGATCATTTACAAAAACATGTTCAGGGTCATATCACCAAAAGACTCAAAGCGGTAATCAATGCTGTTGTTTAATCAAAATAATATTCAGTTTAAGCTCATATAATTATAGTGCCTTGTTTATAAATCTAATCTTTATTTTTTCAAGTATAATTGCTCCGACTATTATGTTAATGATACACTCAAATTCAGTTAACCAATGGTTGTATTATAATAACAGCTTATAACCAATTGATATTTTAATTTATAGTTAAAAATAACTAATCAGTTTTAAAATATTTATTTACAGTTTTTTTTAATAATATATTATGCTTACATCAGAAAAAAATTAAATGTATATAATTTACTATTCATAATATATGATCCATTGAAAATCTTTATATTATAATATAATAGAAACATATTATATAATATATATTATTTTCCTAGAAAGAAAGAGAATATTTATTTATATTTCAAAAATCAATGAAGTGATACTTGAAATTATTGTTTAATGTTTTAATGTACTAAATATTATGCAATTGTAATGATATATTAATTAAAAATTGACAATTAGTATGTGATTATTAATTCCATTTACAAAGTAAAAGAGTCTGTTAAAATTAGGAATAAGACTAGCATACATTAAAGTTAGAATAATTTTCTAGTTTGTTATACAAGTTATTTTAGACTTTTATGTAGTCATTATTTTAAGTTTTATCCTACTACTTCAATGTTCCTATTTGTTATTTATTTATTTGTTTTAGAATAAGTATTGTCCACAAATTAAAAATTAAGGTAGTGTAAAAGGTTACATGCATTTATTCAAATTTAGCAATATTGTATTTAGTTTTTATGTAATTTATGAATATAGTTTTATTTGTTGGGCTGGAATACATTTTGTATGTTTCATAAAAATGAGAGCAGTCCCGTGCTTCCATATTCTAGCTACCTCTCAAAATAAGTATGCAGTTTATAAGAAAAATAAATACACTACATATTAAACTATACATGTTATTAATTATATATAAAAGAGATAATTATGTAGTTAACATAAAACTATATATTATTTGATCATTCTTATATTTATTTATAATTCTGAGTAATATTGTAAATCAGAGTTTCAGTATATGCCTGTTAAAATTAATAATAGTATTAGAATAGAATAATTATGAAATTGTAATTTAAGCCTTAATTACTGTATAGAATTTGATTTTGCCGAACCATATAATAGGATAAAAAAATCTATTTATTATTATAAAACTGTTAATAATTTTGATATATTAGTTACCATATTATGTATAGTTACCTCAAGTAAAACTATTGAGTAATTTTGTAATATTATATTAGTAAGTGAAATTATGTCATTCAATTAATAAGTATCTATATTTTGGAATTGTATTATTTATTGTACAAATGTATTATGTTTATGAACATTAAAATAATATAATTATTTGGTTAAATTATAATGCATTAAACTTCATCTTAAGTCCTCAAGAATAAATGGTAGTGAAATAAGATGTCAGTCTTGCTCTTATGTAGTATTATAAAAGGGTACTATATAGCATAATCTTTGGATGATTATATTTTTTAAATAAAAATTTATACTACTTTAAAAATTTCTATATATAATTTCTTATATATTAATTTATTAGGACCAACTAAAATTTTACTATTTTTTCAATAATAAATTATATACAGAATTTCTTCTAAAGTCATCTCTGATCTGCCTTGCTGATATTCTTGTACTATTTTCTGAAGGTTTTCTTAGGTAAGCATCAGCATCTACAAGTTTTCTTCTTGGTATATGTTTCAAAGCATTAACCCAGTTATTATCAATTTTTAAGTCTGCCATAATCATAATCATCTAAAACAAATAATTAATAAATATATTCACGACCAAAGTATACATTAATCAAGAAAGTTAATACTGTGAAACACAAATATACATATTGTGAATAAAAATACAAGTTTAAGAGGATGTCATACCCCAATGAGTATTTTCCGTTTTACAAATATACAACAAAGTAAATTTGTGTTAAATAGAAACAATTTTGTCTATTTAGCTTTATTAATATTAGGGTAAACTGACCTATTATCAAATTCAAAGGGAAGAACATTATCTGTGTCTTGTCATAGTTTAAGCAAGTTATGATTATGTAAAATATAACAATTTTAAAAAGCTTTTAACTCACTAAGAAATTAAAACATTGCAAAAAAAAAATGTACGATAAGATACAGATAAATTTCTTCCCTTTAATAGGTCAGTTTACTCTAATATTAAAGCTAAGTACACAAAATTGGTTCCACTAAACACAGATTTACTATGTTGTACATTTGTAAGATAGAGACAACACATGGCGTCCTCTTAAAGAAATCATGTTTAGGTCAAATAACATTCCAAGATTTGGATTAGTATATTTTCACACAAATTAAAATAATTTTTTTTTTAAATTAATTATTTAAATATAATATAAAATAAGTTTATAATAAATTATACTATTATATCTTTTTAACAAATCAAACATTTAATTAATTATACAATTCAAAAACATTCATCATAAAATGATGGACAAATAAGTACTCATAAAAATGGTATAATAATTTGTTATTTGAAACAAAAAATATTATTAAAATGGATAAAATATTAATACTTAAAAAAAAATTGGGATCAACTTGAGTCTACAATTCACAAAAATGTTTACATATTTCTATAAGAGTTCAAAAAAAACAAGAGTAAAAAATCATAAATTAATTTGGTAAATGTCCATTTATTAATTAAATATGTATAATGTTATACAAGTTAATTAAATTGACCTACTTGATTAATTGTTAAATTTTTAGTCCCTTGTCTCCAGTCTAAATATAAATCAAGCGGCAACTTAGCCATTCTTATTTTCTCTCGTTTAGCTTTGGCTAATGATAATGGTTCAACTTTCATCTTATCAACCATTGCACCTTATAACATAAATGTATTTTATAATTAGTTAGTTAATTTGCTAGTCAATATTATTTAATTGTTGTAAATATTACCAATAATATAAACATCATCATGATTGTATTCTTTGAGTACTTCATTACAATGAGGAGTCAAGTATACAAGCTTCTCTTTTGGATAAAGTTCCAAGTAACTTTTTTCAGAATAGTTAAAAGGAAATGTTGGTTCATCAATGGTTGGTATTGTTTTGGCTAATCTTTTGAATGTTGTACCTTCTTTATTGACATTACAAAATACAACATTAAAAGGATCCTTGTGGGTACGATTATAAGACCACATTAACAATAACTGTTTTGCACAATTAGTTTGTTCTTTTAAAGACATGTGCCCATCATAACTACAATCAATTACAATGTCTTGTCCGTATAACATAGCTTCACATAAGCGATAATTATAAAAAGAATTAATTTGGGATTCATAAATTCTATGAAACATACTGTTTCTCATTAATCCATATTCAATGTGATCATTTACTGGTTGATTTTCATATCTTTCTAAGCGTTCAGCTCGTTCTTCTAACTTACGAACGTAACGATTTTCTTTTTTTTTTTCAATCAAAAATAAATATCTTAGATGTTTCATCCGCGATGATCGAGTGTTTAACTGTAATAAATTTTGCCATTGGTCTACTTTAAGATTACTTGGTATTTGTTCACCGCTCTCATATAGTAAATCAATCTCAAGTATTAATCGTTTTAATTTTGTTAATGTTTCTTCATCACCTCCAGTAATAGAGTCATAGTCAATATTTTCAAAGACTTTTGATGAATTTGAATCGTTATTTAACGTGTCTAGAGATTCCTCAGATTTAACACAGTAATAACGACTAAAACATGTAACTTGTGAACTCAATTTAAATGAATTCGAGAACCGTGATACTTCAGTCAACCTTTTAGAATGGGATCCTACCTTACTAACTATTCGCAGAGCACATCTGGATAACAACATTTTGAGAGGTATAATAGCCAACGAGTTTAATAAAATTTTTAATAATAAATAGTAAAAGAGAGACTTAATGTAAATAATAATGAAGATGAAGTATTCAACTTTTAAAATTAATATTTAATACAGCAATTCAAATTTCAAAAAACCATCTTAACCTCGAAAATAAACATGAATAATTGTATCGTATCTACTATCTTTCATAGACGATAAAAAATTATTAGTGGTTATCACAGATGGCTTATTATCAGAAAATAAGATAATGGGCCAGTATCACCATTCACCACGGTCCACAACTCCATAAGAAAATAATGCTCATTAAATATTGTATTCAAACATTGACAATTAATAATTATTATTTTAACACTGACGATCTGTGAAAATGAATAAAAAATTGAGTTAACAACTTCAACTCGATGTCTACTACTGGTTTCATGCTTATCACTTATACGTATAATTTATGTACACTTTGATTTTTGAGCTTATATAATAAATAATATCAAATAATTGTTGAGAAAACTAATCAAATAATACGATGTCTGAAATTCATGACCCAGACTTGCAAACAAAATCTAGACGTGGTATGTTTACGTATCGAAGGAATTAATTTTTCATAACTTTGAAAATATGTAATTGTCTTTTGTTTTAATTATACCAGCTACTGGGATATTATCTGAAAATCTTCATTTTGTTGCAAATGAACCATCCCTTGCATTCTATCGACTTCAAGAACATGTACGTAAATCTGTACCACCTATGATAGAGAAACGAGTTCAAGTTCAAAAACTTCATAAGGATTTACAAGGTCATTACTATGACGTAGAATATGCAATAGGGTAATAATAATTTTTGTTTAATAATTGTATTATGTATGGTTAATGGAATTGTAAGACTTAATATTTAATGTATTCATATTGCAAAATAGGGCTGTTCATTCAATTAAAAACTGTGAAGAACCATTAAGTAATATTCAAGAACAACTTAAAAATGCTTTATTTCTTAGTCAACAAATTAAATATGAGCATACTAGACGGTAATTTATGTTTCTGTACAATTAATGTGTATTTTAGAATTAGAAGTATTTCCATTTAAAATGTAATGCTTGCGGTTATTGAAACTTATTTAAAGTTTATTTTTATTTATTCATAGCTTATACGTATTTTTCACAAATTAAAATCTTCTGGGTACTTACTAGTTACAAGTTATAGGTGGATTGGACAGGGACAACTTAATTAAATGCCATGTTTTTTTTTGTCTGCTTCTGTATTAAAAAATGTAAGTTTCTAAAACAGACTTAATTTCTGAACATGGTATCTATGTGGAGTATTTCATTTTTATTAATCTTAACTTATAGAATTTTATTTTTGAATATTCTAAACAGCACACAGATAGTAAAGTAATTGGAACTAACATAACTCAAAATTATTTTAAGCGAAACCTAATATTTTCATTCAACTAGACTAATTGGTCAAGTCAATTTTATCAAACTTTTTTTTTGTTATTCCACAAATATTTTATATGATATTTATATTAAATAAATAGGTAGTTTGACTGACTATAGATTCATTTTTGTTAACTTTTTTCTATCTTAACGTATATGGTCTTGGATTTTGTATTACTCATAGAAATGTTTATCATATAATATGGCTATTTTAACTTCTGTGTTATAAATTTGAATAGATAAATTTATTAAATAATTATTTTTGCATGGAAAAGGTTACTTTGTGTACTTAAATTAAATCATGTGTATTTTAATTTGTGGTATCATTCCATGTATGCTATATTATGTAGATTGAAAACTTCTCAAATAAACAATGATGCACCATTCAATTCTATTAAAAATGTACCAGTATGATTGCTTGTGTAGCATGTGCTTACAGTAGATTTTTTTCTGGTAAGGAATTTGTAGTCAAGTGTTGATATCTGATTATGAGCTTAATATTGATATTTTTACAATATTTAATTTTAAAATTGTATTAATTAGTATTGATGTTTTAGTGGAAGGTCAAAAAAGGATTCAATGTATAAACGTCTATCTGCACACTTAACTACCACTTTAGATCTACCTGAATTGCCAGAAGCCATCAGAGACACAGCTAATAAAGTGGAGTCTATGGTGAACAGTGCACGGCATTCTAATATATATTGATGTATATTTATAAGAGCTGGGTCATAATTTCATATTTTTTAATGGGATGGAAAATAAACCTATGATTTATATAATATAATGAATAGTAAACAGAAAATTTAGTTGATAAATAATAAAATGTTTATTTATATTGTTAAAAGAAATAGTTTATTAATGCATACTATTACTTTTCACAATTAAAGTCACAAAAATAAGAGAAGTATCGGGTCATGATTATTTATTATTTTAACTGGATGTTAAAGTCTTACTTAAAAGCAAATAAGCATTCTTGGATACCAGAAAATAAGTTATAATATCTTTTATTTTATAAATTTGTATATTTCGATGTACTATAGAAAAAATATACTAATCATAATGTTACTATCTACTTCATACTTGCTAGTTATCCATAAAATTGATGTCTACAAACAAATAATAACAACTACAACAACAGTAAACATCAATTATAAAAAAATCTGTAAGTACGAATTGTTTATCCCTGTAATTGAATCATCAATAAAATGAACTTCTTAAAAAGTGATAAATTAAAATACCTAGCTAGTTGTGCAGGGAATTTGTTAATGAGTGGTAAATATTGGATAATCATAAGTCAAAACATAAATAATTTGATTTATTCATGGGAGACAATAAAAAATGTAGACATTACAGTTGTTATTACCAATTTAAATAATATGTATACTATAGTTACTAATAACTGCATAAAGCAGGAGAAAATCATCATAATATAATATATATATCATAATAGACTATAAATTATTGTTTAGTTTTAGTTACTGTAATATCAGTGGTGTTCTCTGGATTTTCTTTTACTTTGGGATAGACCTCAGAGTATCCTAAGGGATTGACTTATTTTTTATGGATAAAGAAGTCAGAAGATATGATGTATGAAACAAAATCCAAAATAGTAGCAAAAATTGGTCAATGGGAATCTTCATCCCATGAGAACACCAGTGAGTAGAATGAAAAAAGAAACATCAACCAATCTATTTGTAAAGCATTTAAGTAATTTTGAAATTGAATCATTGGCCTAAAAATTCATAGAAAGCCTATCTAGAAAGAAACCCATATTTAGTAACATACTAACATAAATTGAATACACAATAATGCATTTATTCTATTGTATTAACTAACAAATAATATAAAATTGATATGATTTATTAATAATTTGTTATAGAAAATTATTTTATTATGTTCTATAAATATTCATGTGTTGAATAATTGAATTAAATACAAATGTTTATATCAGTTACACTTACATACATTTCAATTGTTATAATAATACTAGGTTAATGAAAAATAAATTATACAAAAATGTAAACTTAATACCTAGTATATTATAAACAAGATGAAAGCCAATAGTTATTTAATGTTTCTTCTTTTTATTCTGTACAACAGGTTGTTTGAGTTGTGAACTGGAGTTGTATGTTTTTTGAGAAACATTATAAATATTGTAAAGAGCGAATAGTGAGAATAATAATCTGTAAATGCAAAAAATGAAGTATAAAGTAAATACATTATATAGTATTATACATAATAGAGTATGTAATAGAGTCTCAGTCAGTTAATGTTTTTGAGAAAACATTTTAATACAATTACATTTCCAGTATTTTTATTTTGATAGCAACATATTTTTAATTTTATATTTTGAAGAAAAATATATTTTTGAAAAATGTTGATCAATTAAATAAAATTTCAAACTTCTCATTAATTATTTTATATTTATTAATCAGAAGTTAAGTTTAGAATGACAAAGTGAGGATACATTACATAATGTTTATTACTCCTCATATATAAACAAAATGTTCAGGAAAATATTCTGTTTCAGAGTAAGAAATTAAAAATATAATATGTAGCCTTTATAAATACTAAATAGTATAAATTAAATAATTACAACAATAAAAGTATTTTTTTTTTTTAGTAAAAATGTGTAGTTTTATTTATATAAGCATGATTGTTTTCAGATACACATTAATTGACCTAGAAAATAAGTCCTTTTTATTAATAGAATCAAAAAAATTAAAAAAAAAATTAAAAATACATCCTTAATATCACAATAGAAAATCTACCATGCTTAATATATAATAAATTAGGTATTATATTAACTATTTACCCAGTTGTAGCGCATACTCTATGGATTGAAACACATGTGAAGAAAGTGAACAATAATGATAACAAAACTGAAAAATTTGATTATTTTTAATGACCTTTTAAATTAAATTAAATACTATATTAATTATAAACTATTCTATAGTTATGAAAACAATAATAATAATATTGATTATTATTCAGTTAAAATTATTTATAGAATGTGAAAATAGTTGAAAGTGAATTACTTTACTATTCAAATATAATTGAACACAATAACATTTAGTAACAAGTAATTGATTTACTATACTTACTCTCTGGAAATAAGCTAGCTTGATATCCTTCTCCCAAAAGTAGGGTCATTAAATTACTTACAGCCTGGTAATTATTCAGTTAAGGTATAACAAGAAATACATAATTGTACTAAGCCACTAAGTTAGACAAGTAAATTTACTTTAGTTTATAAATAATTTTGGCTATAACTATAATCTGTAATGATTATTATTTTCTGTTATTTCCTTGAATACAATGCAAATATTTTTATATATAATTTTGAACAAACTTTTAAATAAATTTGTTTTGACATTTTTATCGAGAACCGTATCCATACCTTTGATCAAGCAGTTATTAATAAAGTCAACTACTTATTAATTATCTTGTTTTAATGGAACTTTTTATTTTACAGCTTAGTGGTATAGTTAAGATGCTGGTAAAAAAATATTTTAGTACTACATATTCATATAAATCATAATAATGATTATTTTTTAATCAAATCTTATTTCTTTTCAATAACATAATATGCTGAACTTCTAATTATTTTAATTGGCCTTGTATACGCTAACTTTTTAAAAAATCTTATTAATAATTGATTTAATAAATACTGGATTTAGAAACAATCAATGTCCATTTTGAGGAATATGAATGAAAATGTAGGTAATTAATATTTTAAAAAAGGATACTGTTAAGCAAAGTGTAAACAACACTGAACCTAGAAAACCAGTTCCGATGACTAGTGCAGAACTAGATGTCAACCATTTGCTGTTAAGCTGCATGACTGAAAATAATGACAATGCCAACAGCGTAGATATAAGGAACGACATGCCCGTGGAAACGGCTGAAAAAACAATAGTTATAGCTAGGTACGATAAATTACCGGATGGGTAATGATAAATTAACCATTTGTTTATACGACATTCTGAAATTCAAATTTACCCATGTTTTGTGTGCGTACTGTGTATTTCAGGATATATGGTAAGTCTGGAGTTAGGAGTAAACAAAAGTGTTTGAGTTTGAATTAAAACCTTATAATTAAATATTTATTTACAGTAAATTCTTATCACTGATAAACAAAAATGTTGTGTACTGTTTTGATTTGCCGACAGTGAGTCGTCGTTAACTTGTGTCGTTGCATCTCGAGTCCAGAATATTATCATTATACGAGCAAATATTAAAAATTCCTTTCTTGGCAAAAGTATTGGTTGCACTGCGACATTCCTCTTTTGTATCAAATATATATGTTGACATAATTGCGTTATCAAATTCATTTCCGTCGATAAATTCGTGTAATTAATCTATTTATTCTTCTTAATGGTTCTTTTTAGTTATTATTATTACTTATTATTAATAGTTATCGCGTAGTTTTTATACATTTTTATCACCGTGTCAGCGATTTGCTAAGTATTATACGTCCTTACCGAATCACATTGTTTCAAAATACTATTTAATACTACTATAAGGTAACTTAAGACTATGTATTTAGTAACAGTCATTTAGGTTTAAAAACGAAATGTACATTAACCAACCATGAATATTGAAAATATAAGTTACGACACAATAAGAATAACTGGTTCTGTTTGCAAAGCAGTCCTTCAGTACTGTGCTAACTCTCATCCGTTTGAAGAACGTACCCTTGCACTTGATCAACCTGTGAAGATTGGCCGTTTGTTGGCTAAAGCTAGGGTAAGTCCACATAATGGAATCTTTGACTGCAAAGTTCTATCAAGGAACCACGCCCTGTTATGGCATGAGAATGGAAAATTTTTCTTACAAGATACTAAAAGTAGTAATGGTACATTTGTTAACAACCATCGACTAAGCAAAAGCGGTGAAGAGTCAAAACCTCAAGAAGTGTTTAGTGGAGATGTAGTTCAATTCGGTGTTGATGTGATCGAAAACTCCAAAAACATATCTCATGGCTGTATTACAGCTGTTCTAAAATTATATCATGCTGATGGGACCGAAGCTAAATCTAATCCTATAGTAAATTTCATTAATGATGTATCTACTCAAGACTTATATAATATTGATGCCTACATAAGAGATGCTTTGCACAGAGAAGCAAATTTAGAAAACAAATTATTAAATTTGGAAAGACTATTATCAAACATAATTGGAGAAACTGATAATAGTTGGAAAGCTCTAGTTGCTGAAGATCGTTTACTATCCAAAATTGAATTTTTAGAAAACCAATTACAGTATTATAAAAAAGATTTTGGAGAAGATGAAATAAAGCAGGAAATATGTGAATTATTGAAATACAAATATTCATATCAAGGATTAGCCAAGGATTGTTTAAAAAATGAAATGGAAGAAAAATTAAAAACAATGCAAAGGTGTCAAGAATTAGAAAGTTTGTTAAAACATTCCACAACTGAACAAAGTGCCTTGGTGAAACATCTTAATGATGCACAAGATGAAATCAAAGAAATGTGTACTAAGTTTAATACAGAAATTGCCAACCATGAAAATAGTGTTAAAGAATTTGATGTATCTAAAGATTTGTATGAAACTGAATTAAAAACACTGAAAGAAGAGAAAAATGAAGTAGAAACAAATTTTAATAGTCGATGTAAGGAGATTGAACGATTGCAAGCTGAAATTGCTAAAAAGAACTATGAAATAAATACACGTAATGTACTTCTTTTAACTTTACAAAATGAACATGAGCTTACAGAAGATATTTCTCTAAACAAGTATTTTAATGATATAATGTCTTATATCATACACATATTACAAGACCGTCAAAAGTATCTCAATCAAATGAACTCTCTACAAAGTCAAATGCAAAAACATATTAAGCAGAAAGCAGAAATAGAAAATCAAGTGTGTCAACTACAGACTGAACTCGATCTTAGTCAAGAGTTGTTGATTAACTGTGTAAAAAATAAAAGCGTTAACGATATAGATCCTGATCAGTTAAAAATGATAATACTAAATGAAGAGGGATTAAAAAATATTGAAGACTTGTCAAAAGATCACAAGATTCAATCAGATTTTTGTAAACAAAAATGTGATGATATTGAATTCAAATTAACTGAAGCTAAAGATGTACTGCTAGACTGTATAAATAATTTGGACGATCAAGAATCTACCATAAAACATCTTAAAAAGGAGCTCTGCTGTAAAGATATTTTGTTGTTGTTGATGTCTAAGTACTTATGCCATTTATCAAATATTGATTCTAACAATATAAATGATGTGCCTGATATACTTCAGAAAAATCTTAGCTTTTTCAATGATTCAAAAAGTATTGATATTTTGGGTGATCTAATTGTTTCTCAAACAGAGTATTTAACTAATGTACCCTTAGTACAAAAAAATGATATTGTTGATGGAGTTTTACCAGATTTCCAAGCTGATGGATATTCAGTTCGGGAAAGTAGCTCTGAAACAGTAGAAATTAAAGAAGATTCGGCCTTAGATCTAAAGGAATTGGAACAAATTCGTAATGAATATGACACTTGTTTTAAAGAAAATAGTAATTTGAAATATGAATTAGAGCAAACTACGATACGATGCAAAGAACTAGAACAAACTCCGAATTTTCATCTATTTTTCGCGTTACCATCAATAGTATTATTTTTAGTTTTAGTTAATCAATTTTATTCTTATTTGTCCTATTTAACTGGAACTACGGAATAAGTGCAATTAAACAAATTATTTATGTTTATATTATTATTACTATTAGTAACAATATCAATTGTTTTTATATGCTCAGGTATGTGATACATAAAAATTAAATTTTATCTACAGGCTGTCAACAAACTTTTAACTTCATAAAAGAGTCCAATGTTGAGTAAGGTTAGATATATGTAGATTGGTTATTCAAATCTTTATTAAAAAAAAAATAATTGCATTACAATTGTTTGTCATATCACTAAAGGTGGATCTTAAATTTGTCTTTAAAATTATTTTAATTAATCCTCCAGCTTTGTGTTTTATTTGCCATTTGTAGTAGTATACATGTTTTAGTTTTTATAATTATCTTTAAACCAAAATTACTTAGAATGTGATTGATTCCATCCATAATAATATTAGAATATTTTTTGAAATTATTTATGCTTTTTATTTTAACTTAAAATGAATATATATTATATACAAACCAATGTATATAATTGTTTCTGATATTTATTTGTAAAATATAAACAAGTATTCTTAAATTTTCACTTAAATACTAAGAAAGTATTATAATTGTTATAATTTGTTTGTCATTTATTTAACATGAATTAATTTTCTTAGCTTGCTTAATTTTTTTTTAATTTTTCAAAATTGATCTGCGTTTCTACCTACATTTAGTTGATACAATTTTAAATTAATTGTTTTTAGGTAATCAAATTTTATCATTTAAGATCTGAAATTGTTCTGAATATGCCATTTTAATGTCATCTATTAAATTATTTTAAAGAATGTTAATTTAATACTATATTATATCCTAATAACTTCTGTTTATAAGAATATATTTTTATTACTCTGGATTATTTTATAAGTGTTTTAAGTGTAATTTTAAATGTTGTTAAACATTGTCTCATGTCAATTCTGTTCTCAAAAATAAAAGTTTCTTCAAATATCAAAAATTTTATTTTATCGCTATACTAAATTGATTTTGTTTTGTACTAGATAAATGTATAATGTCGGACAATGTTTTTATTGTATAGTTTTGTATTGTATAATTAGTATTTTAAATGAAAATTGTGTAGTCGTTGACTGAACCATCGAAAAATGTTTATTATTATAAAAAAAACAATATAGTTAATGTTGTATGTTATTGAATTATTTTAAACATAAACCATTGTAGTCATTAATTAATATTGTTGTCATTTTTTAACAAGTAGTAAGAATATTAAATTATTATCAAAAATGTTTTATATTCAATTGTTTATTTATTTTCTTAAACTTAATATGTCAACAATCATTTTTGAAACGGAATGTCCTTTCAGTAGAAGGTAATCATTTAATGATTTAATCAATTGTCAGGCTATCAAACCAAGGATAACATACAACATTTTATATGTGAAAAATCTCTGTACAATATGGTGGAGGTGTTCTTTATTATCTATATGCAATTTCATCAGGTGTGGTTTGATGCCCTGATGATTGTATATAAGGACATTTGTTATTTTAATTAAAAGCAAAAAATATTAAAACATCATTCCACGTTTTTATTTTTCAGTCTTTAATGATGGAATCATTGGAACAGATATCTAGTTATAATTTAGAAGTCATGGACGTAGAAAGAGATTCTATTAACACTAATGTAATTAACATTGACAGAAACAAAATCGAAGCTATTCCTAAAACTAATCAAGTATAAATTCATATAAAAATCTAATTTTTTAAAAGTTGTATGCAAGTTTATGTATATTTTTTATAGCCAAAAGAATTACAAGATTTAACAGGTTTAACTGTATATGATGTAAATCATTTTGAGCAAGAAGTCTTACAACAAGTTACCTATGAAGTGCTAGATAGTAAAATTAGTAATAATACTTGTGAGGTTCCAATGACATTGGGAGTTTTAGGAATTGAAGAAACTGAAAATGAGCGGAAAATTAGGACAGGAGAAATGACACCATTTGGTTCAATAGATATAGATGTTTCTCAGATAAAAACCAAAAGGTATATTGATTACAAAAATAAATATTTTATTTATTTGATATAATTTTTCTAAACATTACAATTTAATATACTTGGATTTGACAACTTTCAGCTCTGAAGACATGTTGCAAAAGTATTTGGCATCTCAATCTAAACTTTCAACCCGGGTCCAAAAACCTAAAAATAAAATTTTAAATACAAAAGAAGAATTAAAATCTGATTTAAAAAGTAAAGAATCAATTGAAAAATCTACAAAATTATGTAACAAAGAATCAGGAAGTGAATACTTTCCATCAACAGATTCTGGTAAAATAAACAAATATTTAATTCATACCATTGAGTTTAGATACTATCTATACTTGGGATTCCTACTTAATAATTAATATTATATTTAATTTTAGAAAATAATTCAGATACTGTAGTTAAAATAAAAAGTAAAAAACAATCCAAGTTCAAAGGCAGAAAACGAAAACTTTCTGATGATAATTTTTCTACTGGTACTGATGATGATTATTTTGATACCAGAAATTGTTCAAGTGATTTTTTTACAAAATTTTTTTAGTAATGTTCATTTTATGTTAAAAAAAATTACAACATATGAATTTTTCCTAAGGTCAGTATAAAACTTTAGATGATGGTATTGAAGAAGATTATCAGCATCGCTTACGAGAGTATGAAAAATTTAATCTTGAAATTGCAACTGATAATGAGGATGTATTTCATTGTATTGATGGAGATTATTTTAAAGTTCCTAAAGAAATTTGGGATAAGTTGTACAAGTAAAACTTTTATATATGCATTCATTTAACTTATAATGTATGTTTATAATTTTACTGTTAATAATAGATACCAAAGAATTGGCATCAAATGGTTATGGGAGTTACATCAACAAGGATCTGGTGGTATTTTAGGAGATGAAATGGGTTTAGGGAAAACTATACAAATGATAGTATTTTTTGGTGCTCTATATTGGAGTCGTTTAAAAGATAAAATTACTGGTGTTCGCGGTTTAGGCCCTAGTTTAATTGTTTGTCCGGCTACATTAATGCATCAATGGGTTGATGAATTTCATAAGTGGTGTCCACCTATACGAATTTGTATTTTACATGATACTGGTGTTTATAAAGGTGATTATTTGATATAACTTTCGCGGAAATTGGAAAAAAAAATCAAGAATAAATAATTTGTTTTATTCAATTTTAGGAAAATCATTTAACCTAATAAGAGAAGTATGGTCATGCAAAGGAATTTTAATTACCACATATAATGGTTTGCTGCAACATATTGATAATTTGTTAAAATATGACTGGCACTATGTAGTTTTAGATGAAGGGCATAAAATTAGAAATCCCAATTCTAAAGTAAGTTTACTACGTTAATTACAGTATTCTATAATATAAAAATTGGTTGTATTATAGAACACTTGACTTAAATCAACTTTATAGATTACAGTAGCAGCGAAGCAATTAAAATCAAGCCATCGAATCATTATATCTGGTTCACCAATCCAAAACCATTTAAAAGAATTGTGGTCATTGTTTGATTTTATTTTTCCTAGCAAACTAGGTACTTTACCTGCATTCATTAAAAGTTTTGCTGTTCCAATCACTCAGGGAGGTTATGCTAATGCTACAGAATTACAAGTAAATTGATATAATTATAGACATTTTTTATATTCTAATCAATTACATAATTAATTTTATACCATAGATAACTACAGCTTATAAATGTGCAACAATACTTAAAGATACTATAACTCCATATTTATTGAGACGTATGAAAGTCGATATACAGTCACACATATCTCTACCTGACAAAAATGAGCAAGTACTGTTTTGTCGCTTAACTGATGAGCAAAAGTCATTGTATCGAGGATTTCTGGAAAATTCAGATATAATACCGGAAATTATGAATGGAAATTGTAAAGTGTTTGTGGGCATAACTCGATTAAGAACTATCTGCAACCATCCTGATATTTTCCAGGAAAATCTTGTAAGATGTGATATAATGTATATTTAAATATATAATGTGTAATATGTTTTTTAAATTCATATTTAGGAAACTGGTTCTTTTGGTTTTTGGAAAAAATCAGGTAAAATGATTGTTGTAGAAGCATTACTTAAAATGTGGAAAAAACAAGGTCATCGAGTTCTGCTATTTACTCAAAGTGTAAAGGTAAAATAAATGTTAAAGTAAAATAACTTATTCATTCATGCATCTATTATTGTTGGTTTTTAAAGATGCTGAATATTTTTCAAAAATTTGTAACTGAGCAAAATTACTCGTACTTGAAATTAGAAGGCACTACATCCATTGGTTCTCGTCAACCTATTATCAACAAGTTTAATAAAGTAATGAGTTTTTTTAAATTTTTGCTTGTAAATAAACAATTTAAAATCCATATCATATTTTTAGGACCAATCAATTTTTGTAATGATACTGACCACAAAAGTTGGAGGCTTAGGTGTTAACCTTATTGGTGCTGATCGTGTGATTATATTTGATCCTGATTGGAACCCAGCTACTGATCTACAGGCTAGAGAGCGTGCATGGAGAATCGGACAAACAAATCCAGTTACTATTTATAGATTACTTACTGCTGGAACTATAGAAGAAAAGGTAATAAATTTTTTGATGCAAAGGATTAATAAAAATTTTTTTAGTTAAAGCTAATAATAATGAAAATAACTGTATTTCAGATATATCACCGGCAAATATTTAAACAGTTTATTAGTAATAAAGTATTAGTAGATCCTAAACAACAAAGATTTTTCAAGTCAAATTATTTATATGAATTATTTACACTTCAAGATGTAGATGATAATGGTGTGATAGAAACTACAGACTTATTTGCTGGGACAGGATCAGAAGTACATACTATTATACAATTATATAATATAATTTTATTGATGGGGTTTTTTTTTGCCAGATCAATGTAAAAAAAATTATGGCAGCTCGGCGTAAAAGAAAGAAGTCTAAAAAAACATCGATAAGTTGTTCCTTTTCTGATGATAAAATTGAAGCTATGAAACAAAAGGCAAGAGAACTTAGTAAAATGATTGCTCAAAAATCAAAAACAACAATAAATCAACAAAAAACACTATTAGATTCATGTCCTATGGATAAAAATATTTCTAAAATTCATATTGTATCAGAACAAAATGATACTAAATTGTTTTCAAATAATGATTCATTCTCTGATATAGTAAATGATGAATTTATGAATATTCCATCTTGTAGTAAAAGTTTAACAGAGATAACAATACCTGAAATCATTGCATCTTCTGAGAAAACAAATAATAAACATTTAAATTCTAAACACAAAAAACCTAAAATTCCATATTTAGTTAAGTGTGACATATATCAAGAGGAACATGTTGATGATCTCACATCTAAAAAACAAGATGATTACGTTCTTGAAAAATTATTTAACAAATCAGGTATGTTTTATAGAAAATATTATACTCAGCAAATGTTTGTTTAAAAAAACATTTTTATTATAATATATAATTTGCCCAATACATAAATAATAATATTATGTCAACAATATTCAGTTTAATTTGTAATATTGTTCATTATTTTTACCTAATTTTTTGTCCAATAAAGGTGTAAAAGCAGCAATGAAACATGACAAAATAATGGAATCTTCAAAATCTGATTATGTTATTATTGAAAATGAAGCTCAAAAGTTGGCTAAAAAAGCAATTGAAGATCTTGAAGCTTCTCGTTCACAATGCTGGGAACCTGGATCAGGTAGATTAAACTGGACTGGCAATCAAGGGACAATTAAACCTAAATTATTCCACAATATGAAAACAGAGTAAGTTAATTAAATTGTTATTAACATGAGCACACTCAGTACTAAAACTTACTTGTTACTCTTATCATTTAATGAATGATTTTTGGTGCTGGTTAATTTTTTTGTATTATAGTTTTTTTGTTTTTATGACCTAATAAAATATATATCATTGATCTTTATTATTGAATACCTTAACTGTAATACACATTTTGTGAACAAGGCAAAATAAAATTGGTTTTAATCTTATATAGCTTAAAGAGGTCCAAAAAAGATAAGTTGTGATGGTTGTGAAGTGTAATAACAAAAGAATAAAAGGATATATTTCTTAGTGTGTAAGATTTGAGTTTTAGTTTAGTCGTGATTAGAACAATAAGCACTTACTTGAATGCGGAAAGAATAAAATAAGAATGGATTAAAAGTTTTTATAAATGTTCTATTTTTGTTTGTTTTATTTCATTAGAGATGAATCAAGTTCGTCAATATTGTCCTTAATGAAAAAACGTAATGGATTTGTAGAAGCAACAGAACGTGAAATGCAAATGTTAAACAGTATCAGACTATATATGATGGAAAACAATCAATGTGTTAACACTGATCAAATAGTTAATAAATTTAGACATAAATATTCATCTGAAGATACACCATTATTTAAATCATTGTTAAGTGAAGTCTGCACATTTAGCAGGTGTCCTGATAAAACTGGTGTTTGGAAATTGAAACCAAAATATTGTTGATTTATTGGAACTATAATACTAAAACAAAACATTTTATACTGAAGAAAATTATTTTTATTTTTTTTTTAATTTTTACCGTGTACCTATTAGTATAATTATTTTGTTTCAAATATTATTAAATAATTTATGCAACTTCTAAACAAAATAGTTGCTTGTGTAACTGATAAAAAGTAATTATGTTCATTTGAAATTTTAAATGTACCTTATTAGAATTCATAAGTTATTTTAAGTTATTTGTTATCTTTTTATAATACATTTTATTAGTATTTTTGTGAAAAATAAAAATACGATTAATTTATAAGTTAATAAAGGTAATATTAATGCATATGTAATAAAAGAATATTTATTTTTTTTTATTATTATCTTAAGCTTTGTCCACTGAGGCTATTAGCTGTGGACTGTGGTTGTATGGTGTAGGACATATATACTTTTGTGAGTCAAACTGATGTTTTTGTAACAGTAGATTGTGGGTGAAATGGTAATAGTGGCTTCTTCTCTCCAGGCAGTGTTATCGTCTGGAAATCGAAAATACCAACCGTATTCAAACGAGCAAATATGTGATTAAGTGCAGTTGCCTTATCTGCTCGGCCATGCCATCCAGACAATTAAAGTTTTATGTCAAATGTAAATTGATAAGTGTGTATAAAATAAAACAAAAACATTATTTCTCAAATACAATTAATGTTATAAAATGTCTTCTCGTACACGGGTAATTAATTCGAAACTTATATGATAGGTGCAAATTCTTACTTTTCAGAATAACTTTTTTAAATAGCAATACTCAATTTTTTGGTACATTTATGCGTTTTTAGAACGTAATACAACAATATAAAAACAAATATACGAGTACATAAAAGTAATGTAAGCTGTACTGGCCAATAATCATAAACTCATGACTGTCATAACTCATGGATGCCAAAGCTCTTCAGTTTAGTAAAATTTGAAAAAAAAAATGTTTATTCTAGGGTTAGGTAAATAATAAATTATGGACTCAATGTTTTTCGTAGTACAGCTTCAACTATAAACGTTATTATTTATTACCTTCTACGGTACCTAGGGGTTACTTGTGGGTCAAAATCGCGTTTTTGGACTAACAGGTTGTTGATGGAGAGTGGGCTTAGTTTCTCTTCGGACGGTGTTGCCGCACCCGGAAAGCGAAACCGCCGTCAACTATGCGTTTGAGCACTTCCCCCTTAGGGCTTAGACTTAATTTTTATAGTGAACAATAAATTATAAATAATATTGCACATCTTAGATCAGTTAGGTGGTACCGCAGTTGGAAAATTCTCCACAATTGGGTAATTCAGGTATCCACAATTGAAACTACAGTGATTATTTCATTTTATTTTTAGTGTTGGTTTTTTTGATTTTTTAAAATACTTGCGTACAATTGTTTGTAATCACTGATCCCCCGATTTAACTTCTATTACAATTTTACATTTCAAGGTTTCGCAAATTTCTATCGCAATTAAAATCATTGTTTATTCGTGTGGTCACAAGTCGTTTGTTTTTTCAAATTTTTCATCCATCTACATTTATTTGAAGCCCGAACCCTACTGAAACAATAAGGCATTGCCAATACAAAGTATTATATAAGTATCTATATTACACGCACATGTACCTACGCAATATAATATCTGCGGTAGTCGGTCGGTATAGATAATTGAAACCATTAAACCACTGGCCGCTGACAAAATGCCGAATTTCATAGCAATAATTAATAACCTGCGGTCTACACTCAACAGTCCAAACTATAAATGTTTTAAGCAATATCATCCGTTTTTTCCTATCAAATTTCAAAATATATTTCTCAATAGAAGTTAGAACTCCCAAGCTGGTAATAGTGGAGTAATATAATATCGGTAGGCACCTACCTACACTATAGGTATCTAAATGCATTTTTACTCTCAATACCCCACCTATAGCCACCTAGGATAATATTTATTCGTTTTGTACGGCTTTTGGCAAAATCACTGGTAAAAGTTTCACCCCTAGCGAGCTTAGTCATAACTAATATCATATAATAATAATACCGACCTATATTAAAATGAACCAAAACGAACCGAAGCACGTGCCACTGCACGAAGACATGATAAATATGTAGTAATGGCTGTAAACGTAATAGAAGCCGAATGAAATAAATTTAAATATTAGCAAACAATATAAGAATATTTAAGTTTTTTTTTTGAGTATTTGTTTTTATAAATTTCTCAGCTCATTGGTAGGTAAAATTAAGTACCTATATAAACATCCCAAGTGAAAATGTTATACGTACGACTGTACGATTAACCACTGCTAGGGTAAATTACGTCGAAAGTAGGTATACAAAAACACAAAATACCAACTACACCAGGTGTACGGAGTCTGGTTGGTTTGATAAAAGTGAAAATTAGTGAAAATTAAATACGGAAAATAATTAACATATGAATGTGTCAATGCTTAACATTTTTGAAGAATATAAGAGTTACAACTGTAGAAATTGTTATGTTTGCACTATTACTTTATTATTTCAACTTATTTAAATACACTTATTGTTACACTTATAAAAAGCGAAATGATACAAATATACAATGCGTAGTTCTGTGTACTGACTATAACTGCTAAGTGCTAACTGACATATTAGGTTAACACCACAGATATATAAGCATATATACAATAATTATTTATATATCTGTGGTTAATACTGATAAATAAAATTTAATAATAATAATAAACGTTAGGGTTTGTTGAACACTTACGTAATTCTCAGGAGTTTAATAATGTGTCTTGTCTAAAAACTCTATATTGTCTCTGGTTAGACCTACATTAGAACATGGTTGGCGGTTGCTTTCTTTGAAATCCATCACAGATTGGTTCAATAGAATCTCCAGGAAGGAATCAGAGAAGGTTCTCTCGATACATAACTTATACAATTATATCAGAAAATGATACACAATCGCAACCTAATACGTACCATTTAAATTCAAACCTACTTACCTTGGCAACAAGACGTTCTTTTTTATGTATATATTTCTTAACGGGAAGATATTTTGTCTGGAGCTTTTATGCCTTGTATTAATCCATGTTCCTCAATATTGTTCACGCATGCCCTTCTTTTGCCATATCCTCTCTTAGAATCAATTATGCCCTTAACTTATTTCCACTTAACAGAATATCTACTGAATGTAATAAATAAATAAATTTCGACTTTTTCAAACCAGAAAATCCATCAGACTTAAAACTAAGTGTATTTTAATATTTAATATCAACTTTTATTTTCTTAATGTAATTTATAATTAGCTGTAAGCTTTTCCTTCTTTTGTATCACTCAATTATCTTTGTACTGATTACTATATGTACCAAAAATTATTATACTTGCGCCATTTGGCGTAAACTTAATAAATAAAAATAAATAAATACATGATAATATAATGATAATACAGAGCAGACGTATATACAGGTGCACGTCCACATTTTTCGTCCAACTCCATATAATAAGTAAGTTACCTAAAGTATAGGTAATAGTGATCCAACATTATTTTCTCATCAACGTTTTACAACATAAAAATATTATCAAATAGTAGTCTTGATATAACTAATATTTTCGAATTTTACTTGTTTAGGTACCTATAATATATTAATACTATTTCGCGGTCCGATCAGTAAATAATGTAAGTATTTCATACATGCTATCGCAGGATTTACTTACTCGCAATGATTTTGATTTTTAATACAATTGATATTATAATTAAAATTGAATCACCAATACTACATTATTTGAAAGTTTCTAAAATTATATAGTATATATATCACAGTGTGATAATCTGAATGTTTGTTCAGATGCTAATGATAATGAATAATGATAGTCAACTTTCATAAATGGGTCATATTGGTCCTAATAATTAGCCATTTATTAAAAGTTAAATTAAATACGTGTATGTTATATGTTTCAAACTGACACGTATTGAAATAGTACTTGTACAGTTATATAATAATATATAACATCATACTTGAATGTGAACAATGAACCTATAAATTAATACTAGAATAATAAAAATACAACATGGGCATGTAAAATTACCTCTCGAATTATTTCAAACTGTATTTTTTACACTTGTTTTATTCATTGGTACATCTAAAACAATTTCTGTAACTTAAAATTAAAAAAAATGTTGGGGTGTATTATGAACTTTTTTAGGTATAGTACGATAATAAATTGGTATTAAGTACCTAGGTAGGCAGAAGCGTACCCAGGAATTTTCTTTTGGGGAGGAATATCAGTTACATATTAAAATTATCACATCAAAAAACACCCATAATTAAATTTTTAATTAAAAAAAAACTGTACTTTAAATGTTTAAACATTTAAATCAGATGTAGAATTTTATTTTATATTATTTGAGATTATTTAGAGAGGATTATTTAAGATTTCCTGAAATTTCGGTGGGGGGGGGCTGAAGCCCACAGAACCCTCCCCTAATACATCATTGTAGGTAGGTCTATTATATTTTAATATTATCTGAAATCTTTGCTACTACATAAACGGCAAACACTCTCCTCTACCCGCAAGATCAAAATCGGTTCAGAACTATTAATTTTCATATGTTAAGACATGTACACTAAGGCATTGCAAGTAAAGGGTGTTTCATAAAAAACGCAGTAACGTGTAAAATATAGTGTAGTATCTACATTGCTGTAAATCTGAGTTCCGCATTATAATTATACATAAGTTTTAGTTACATAACTAATTAGTTAGAGACTAAAGTTGCGCATCTCATTTCTCTCGTCTGATATCGATGATATCATTATACAATACTGAGGAGTGAAAACTCATATTATGGCATAGCTATGAAACGCGGATGCGAAGGGTCTTAAACGCGGTCAGGCTGTTGTAGTGTATGCTATATATTGGCTGCAAATATGATTATTATTAAAAATGTATAACAGCTATATTTGAAAGAACTCCGGCGCAACAAGACGATAATTTATAAAAATATACAGTTCAACGTGTATAAGCGTATAATAAAAGAATATTATTTGCCAAATCCGCTGTCAAATCGGACGTATAGCCAAACAACGTATATACACTGTTACTGGGAACTTTATAAATAGAGAGCAATAATGATCATCACGGGCGATTTTCGCGCGCGCCTCGCATTGCCAAACAACTGAGTGCGCAACGGTGACAAAATAATACGATTTTTTCCATGGCAAGCGACACATTTCCACCGCGATTTTCTACGTTGCTCTTCTTCGACCGTGTTTTCAGATGGTCGTTGCTAAAATCTTTCTTCGTCGTCCTCTGCAGTGCGGTACGATCACGCTCATTCATCATGCTCAGCACGTGCGCGGAATTTTCAAACTCTATTTTTTGACAATTTCACCTGTTCATATGGAACATTACGTTCACAAACGTCATCTGTGCCTGCGTCCATACAATCTTTTAAATCCTTATTGTCACGTAGATTAAATAAATACTGTGCATATTTAAGTTGAAAACGAAGATTTGTCATGGTTAAGGTGGTCCACCCATGTTTACATTGACAAACTAAGTTTTGCGACATCCGCAGGGTTGAAATAAAGACTTTTTTTTCTCGTCGCCTCGAAAATTATATTATTCCTTTTTTAGCTTCGTTCTTATTCTATTTGCCGTAGCCCGAACTATGGTCTAAAGAAAACAAAACAAGGTACAGGTGCTCCTTACCTAAATAGTATGCGGAGGCAAGGTTAGTTTATACTTATACCTCGTTTAGCAATTAGAATAACGCTATTAAACGTTGATCATCGGAAGCTGTTTGTCTACACGGAAAGTCACTTTTTTGCGTTGGAGATATTAATAATATGTATTATTATAATGTTTTAATGATGGAAAAATAACATCTTCATTTGTTTTGATTTCAAACAATAAATTATATAATTTTAATAATTAGATTTATTTTGTATATATTTACCTACCACCTACGACGTCAAAGTGAGTTGCACTAGGTAGGTAGTTAATAATACAATTTCTGGCACGTGGGACAATTTTACAATTTCAAACTTTAATTTACTGTTAAATTGTAATAGACTCTTATACAGAATGAGAAGTATGTATAATATATTAGTATTTATTTATTAATAAAACTTATAGCATTGGGACTGTTGAAACTGTTGTCTATTGGGAGACATTTGAATACCTATCGTATAGGTGTGTCAGATGTGTGCCGGGTGGTCAGTGAGGTGCATGTTGAACATTTGTATCATAGTATCACATTATATTAAAACATGATTATTTTACGAATACATTTTTTACTTAAATCTACTCCAGTTTTTTAATTTTTAAAATACACATGCATTTTTGAAATCAGCATACAACTTTTGAATCGTCCTAATGAGTTCAATTTATTAAATTCCAAAAATTAAAAGTCATAGTAAGTACTTAATAACGACATTAAAGTTTGGTGTTAGTAGTAACTAACAGTTATAACAAAACAAGTAACAACTGCTAAGGTTTAAAAATAAATATTTTTCGCTTAATACTAAAAAATGTTTGTGTTTGAAAGTACAAATGAAAACATCCTATATAGTACAACTATGTACTTAAAATGTCAATGTGACAGTGGCATAAACATCGTTGCCTATCTATAAACAATTTCAAGACTTAAGAGCATTGTTTTCGGTTTATTTTATGGGTAAAAATTATGTCGATTTGTAGTAATAGCTGACATAGATATGTTTGTAAATGACTGGTATTTACGAACTTAACAAACAAGTTAACTCCTACATAATCTATCATACTTGATCTAACTATTTATAATATATTAGCTCAGTTAAAAGTTTTCTACATTTTCAAATTATAAATCTATTAAATATTTTGTAGTTTTAAGAATTGCCTTTTAATTTTTAATTAACATTCTATGTATTGAAAAATAGGTACTAAAACCAATACAACCAATAACATTTAACTATAAATCATAATGATAGAATGAACTCCGTATTTCGATCAAGAGTTGGTATTGTTGTTTGACCATAAAAGGAAGATTAAGTATGTATGATATATTTATGATGAATATAATAGTCTTAAATAATTTATGCATATATTTTACATTTTAACGTGATATTAAATAGTGGACGCGTGCTCGCACAACAACTTAGTTATTTTCAAAAACTAGACACGTGTTTGTTGTTAGTCTTTCGTCAAACAATTATTCAATTTAAGTAATATTGTTCTCCTACTTATTTTCCATACCTATATATAATAAACTAGCTCTTATTATTATTATTTGTATTTAGCTACCAGTACAGCTATTTAGCTCAATAATTAAAAATATAATTACATTTTTTGTGAAAGTATAAACTAGTACTTAGAAGGCAAATTCTTAAATGAGCCTATTTAATTAAATTAAACCTAGTTGCCAGTAATCTAAGATTGTCCTTGTCCATATGAATATATAATATATGATCATTGGTCAAATTAGCAGACAAGCTTTTTAGGAATCTCATTACGTTAAATATATATTTTATTAATTATTTAGTTTAGCTGATTAGTTCAATATTTATGTACGATACCGGTTTAATAAACGTTGATAGCTAAGGAGTTTAATTATAAATGTTTACTATAAGTATTGTTAATTTTGTTAATTGTTATCATTAATAAAAAAAAAAAATAAGTTATTATACTATTGTAATTTTTTTAATAACAATGTTTAAATTGACAGTCATAATTTAATAAAAAGTTCAATCTAATTCATATTTAAATCCAAAATGTAAGTATAACATCAATCCTACGAGAATATTGTTGATGAATAATATAAATTACACATTATAATAAATAAATTAGGTAAAGCTAATACTCGGTTAAATCGTTAATAACCGAAATTCTATGCTAGAATCGGAATGATCACCTTTAGAAATTTATTTTATTTTTCAGGCAAAATAAGAGATAAATAATACTCTTCAATTTTTAACCCTAAAATCTAAAATTTTGTAAATCAAACAGATTTACAATTTTGATAAAATTGCTTTCATAAATCAGAAGATGCAATTTTAAAATACTATTACGATATTTGTGATAGCCGGTAGATGTATTGAAAAAACATTTTTTAATCAAAAACCCAAAACATTTTTTAGTTGAATTTCAATAGATTGAAAAAACCGTCTTCTACTAAAATATTTTTTAACATGAGTCTTTGTCTAACATTTTTTTCTTTTAGGTCTTTTAAATTTATCTTTTTACATGATAAAAAAAATTCTGGCTTTTCGCCTGCAGATAATGTTGTATTTAGTATTTACAAAGAACAAAAAAACGAGTATCCAAATGAATAGCATAATTTTTTTATATACATATACCTATGTATAGACTATTTTGGCAAAAACATGTGAAATATATACCTTAACTAACAACTAAACAATGTTTTAGGTTTAAATTTATAAATCACAAATACGAAATAAAAATTTTATGTTACAAAGTTTCCTTTGTTAAATGTTTAAGTATATAACTCAGGTAATTATTTTAAATGTGCTTTATGCATTGTGAGTTTTATTCTCGAAATATAAAATTCTAACCACCAGATATCTCACTAAATCAAATTAACTTCAACGTTAAACTACTATGTGCTTATATTATATAATATATAGGCATATAGTATAGACTGCATTAGTTAATATGCAATTATATAATAGTAAACTGATTTTTAAAATTTTATATTCTGCGAATGAAAAAATAAAGAATTGGTCGTAACCCATAAAATTACGTATATGTTATATGTATATGAAAAAATGAATAATTATAATTATAATTACATACAATTACATAAATACATACGTATATCGATATCATATACGTAATTTATATTTTTAATTGAAATAACTAATTATTCCTTTACCTAGTGGCTAGTATAACTAATGAATAGATACGTAAATTATTTATGTGAAAACAATGATAATACTTGTATTTTCCGACAATCATACAAATAATATGCTAAGTAGATAACATAGTGAACATACTATTTCAAAATTCATTGAGCATTTAGTCAGACATATGGAAAAATAAAATAACGTATTAACTATTAAGTATAGTAAAAAATGAAAAGGAGTTGATTTATACATTTAATAGAATTTGATTGAAATGGTTTTGATCGAGGTTATTGGAATTCATCTAGCTATTCTAGCATCTACACGAGTAGATTTAAAACATTTAAAACACATATGACGTATGAGTGAGATGGGAAGATATCACATTTATAACATAAATACAACGTACATGTCTTAAAATATTGTATATTGTGTTCAAAGCCCAAAGGTCATCTATTTAAAAATATTATTGTTATTTTCTGTCGAGCGGACGTTTATTAAGAAAAAATGAACATCATTTTAGTTGAATTTTAATTAGGGATGATTCTAAATTATTATTATGTATTCTAATAATAAAATTTAAAATTATTATACATGATCTGCAAGATAAAATGGCTTTCTTTTGTACTACGCATGATACTATAGCAGTATAGCGTACTACAAAATAATTAAAAATATATTATGATTATTACGAAAAGTTATCGTTTTATTATTAGTTAATGAATCTATAAAATCGTGTATTATTTTAGAAATATAAAATTCAAATAAATTGTCAGTTTGAGTTTAAGTGTTATTTAATACCAACTAATGAAATACGTTATTAGTTATTTGGTATGTAGTAATGTTTTAGGCGTCACTGTGGTTCACCTATAGGTGATCTATATAATTTATAATGATCTATATAATTTAAAATATAGGCCGAATGTTCCGCTGAGCACCAACCAAGAATATTCATAATAGTCGTACTGTTACATATTTTATCCACGCATAATAAACTTACTTGCATTAGATACTGTAAACACTGAGAGTAATAATAATTAATAAATTATTATTTAATATCAAGTCGGGTGTTGTCGTTTTGGAGAAGTATTATTGGTGTCTGGTGACCACCGCAGACCGCAGCGGTATTTTACTTATTTACTCTATAGCAAGTTGTATTCATCTAGAAACTTCTATAACTGCCTAACAGCTGTATATAATGTCCTATAAAACTATGAATACGTATGATGCTAAGCGCCCATACAAAATTACATTAAAACATTGTGATAGTGTACACTGTATCAATGTATTTTTTAAATTAGAATATTCCTAGACGAATAAAATGTATGCGAGATATTCCAAGGGACCTCCTGCATCGCTATCATAATATCAAGAGTAACTATATACATCATACGTCGCTATAATTTTGGCCGTAACGTATACGGTATACCTACACGGCTACACCAGATACTTATGTGATGGTGCCGATGTCTCTTGGCACCCATAGTAGGTACGCAAATCATTGACCACGTGTGTGTAATGTACAAACTATTTACCACATTTTATTGTAATACAATATTACATACTATATGCATTGTTTGTACAAATTATTTATTCTAAAATAAACGAATTCTCAACATTTAGCGGAACGTGTGGGAATTGGGAAGTGCTTTGGTTAAAGTAGTTTTACGGGCTTTTGGAATTTTTTTTTTTAGTAGATATTTAATCGCAAATCATACAATATGTGAATCGTTATTATTTTCTTCAATAGCCCTTATATATTCCAAAAAAATTGTACTTACTGAAAGGTAGCCAACAAAATTGCTTCACTGTTTTTTTTTTTTATAATTTTTCTAGGAGAATAATATAAAGAAGCAGAAATCTTAAGAGTGTGAAGAAGGTGAAGTAGGAGAAAAAGATATGTACAAATATATTTACTTGAAGACAATAAAATAGTTTATTTTAACATTGAAAATGGTTATTACTTGAGGGGATCTCTAATAAAAAAAAAATTAAATTAAAAGAAACCTTACAAAAGACTCGCCTATTGGCGATATATGGTATTTATAATTCCACACAAAAATGTTAAAATAAAGAAAAATCAAATTTAAATTGGTAAAAGCATCATCATTATATTTACAAATATGCGATGTGCTACCTAATTCACTTAGCAGATTAAAAAAAAAACATTGAACATTTTATCACGAAAATAGTTTTGTCAATTATTAAGTCCTTTCTAACGAGTTGAATCATCTATCGATAAAACACATTGTTAGTGATTCTTAAAAAGTATAAAAAATAAATTCACCTAATGTAATCGATGTAAAATATTAATTACTGATTGTTTTTACAAAATATTTTATTATAGTCTCAGTAAGATTTGGATGATGACGGTGAACTTTTAAATTATAATTTGGATAAATAAAGTGCTTAGTGCACTACTCAATTTGAACCTAAGAATAAAGGTGATATTCCAATACGTGAAAGGTCCATAATATAATTTACATAGGTATTATATATTTTAACATAAATATATATTGAACAATATAGAATTATAAAAATTATAAATTGTTTAAAAAAATGTAATACTCATAATATGGAATAAAAATTTTATTTCATATTTTTCTTTTTTTTTATTCTATATTATATTTTAATTTCATATTATGTTACATAAGTATAATGTTTTCAAGAAAGTTGACTTTTGAAATTGTTTAATTATATAGAGATTTATTTATATGTGAGATAATAAATATAATTAACAAATACCGATTACAAATTTGTGTGGATTACATGTTACATGATACCTCCAAGAAAAAGTAGGTACAAGAATAAAATAGTACTTAGATTTGAATTAATTTTTACAGTCGTTTTGATTCAAAACTATAATATAATGTATTGGTTACCATGTACATACTACTAAAAACGAATAGGAATTCTATACGAACATAATAAATGTAAGAAAATGTAATATCAATGATAATAGTAGTGGACATTCAATGTTATTTTTGTACAAGCTTAAAATCTGTAAAAGTCCATTCTGTATTACATTAAAAACATACCAATTGATGAAGACTGTGTTTATAAGCCAGATTTTTCAATTTTCGTCTAAAAATAATTCGAATATTAAATGTCGTATTATGTCGTATTTTTTAATTAAGTTATTCTTTTAGACAACATCTGCTTCTTAATTTTTAATCAGAGATGTCGAATTGTAAAATATTCCATTGCTATTAATAATATAATTAGTTCGAAATGTATACAAATCAAATCTTAATATTCAGAAACCTGCTTCCTCTATATACTAAATTTTCTAATGTAATTTAGTATACAGTTGGTAATATCAAATATGGGTTGGACATTAAACGAAATCAAATTACATTTTAAATAAAACCTTATGCAATTTAAAATGAATATTACCACATTAACGGTGATAATAATCTAAATTAAAACTAAAACAAAAAATAAATACCATATTTAATACGTACCTATATATAAAACGTTGTATGCGCTATAAAAATATCGTGTACACAAGGGAAGAAGCGGAGAGTAGCGAAAATATTTGCTGTAAATGTGGTTTTGTATGGAGAGAGCGATGAGGGGGTATTTATTGCCCACGAGCCTACGCAAAAAATTCGGAGGAAAAAAAAATGTATTCATCGCGGTGATTATACAGTTGTACAAGCAACACGTGCGTGCGGACGGACGACCGGTCGTGCACATAGTGCAGAATGTTGAGCTATTCGAGCGCACCATAATATATATAATGATGACTAAGTCTGAGATGTTTACGAATCTTCATGTGACATATCTATTACATAATAAATACAACATTTTAATTAAAACGCTGCGAACCGAAACTCAATAAATATAATAAAAATGTGTTTCGTTAGGTTTTCTAACTGTAAATATTATATACATCACATTATCGACAAAACGTTTCATATGGATAACGACGTGTTCTATAATATTTTTTCGAACAACACATTTTGAGAAAGTAAAAACCTCATAATATTTCGCGCAGGAATTTCATGTCGTATTGTGTATTTTATTAATGTAGAAGGTTTATTATTTAATTCCCAGTTGGTTTTAGAAAAAAAAATCGCGAAAAACGGCAAGTGAACAGCACAAACCGTAACGTTTTTGAATGCGATCATTTTCAATAAGAATTTAAACGTACGACTTCATGTGCTAATAGAAAAACGAATCATATATTATAAGATAATATTTTCGTGGGAGCAAAAAACTGATAACCTAAATATATTCATTCCCGTTCAATATTACTAAAACTTTTTAGTAAATAAATACACTTACAAATACAGTTTTTATTTATACATACGTATATATTAGGTACTATCGAATTTAAAATGTTGCATGTGACATTATTATGGAGTGATTATTTATTACAATTTAATAATTCAGTTTACAAGTTCTGACCAATAGACGACATTATGTATCGCAAATAGCAACCCTGGAACCGAAGAAAAGGTCAAGGGTGAAGATGTATTATATCTCCCTCCTCATCTCCACCGTAAATATACGCCTGCACCCGCGACTATTGTGTCCAACACCTGAACACCCGGTCTCTGCACACGCAGTGTTCTAGTACTCGTCTCTCTCTTTTTTTTTTTTCGTTCCGAACCCAGCGGTTAAAAATACATCCGCCGTCTACAGATATTCGTAAGTGCACGTATACTACCATAAGGACACTATTACGTCTTTTTCGTTTGTTTTTTTCCTCATTATCCGCATCGAAAACAACCTACGTACGAGCCACGCACAAGTCGCGTTGTAACGGCAACGGCAATGATAAATAATAATAAAAAAAATTATGAAAAAATAGCAGCGATCATATTTATCGCGATCGTTGTCGCACGGGGGCTCTCTTTCCCCTTGCCCCCTCCAGGCGGGCTCGCACACGTACGCGTACGCACACACATCATCCATACGGGGGCCACCGCCGCTCGCCGTCGGCTGCTGCGCGAATCCGTCGCAGCGGCGCGTTATTAGTGCACGTTAATCTCGGGTCGACGGTCTTGTTAATCCGTTCGTCACGTCGCGCGTACACGTTGTCGCGTTTGTTTTTTTTTTTTTATTAATTTTTTTTTTTTTCGTGCCGAGTTGTGCACGCGCGAAACCGCATCGTAAATATATAAACAAAAAACAAATAAATAAAACATAATCGTACACCGTTTCGTCTGATTCCCAACCGTTATATCGCTATATGTAAATAATATTATCATAATATTGTCGTCGTTATCATATATTATAATTGCCATTACCGCTACGACCGCTGCATAATATTATCGTTTTGCACCCGTCGTCGCGATGAACGACCGGAAGACGTATCCGCCGCCGTCGTCCTCGTCGTCCTCGTCCTCGTCGTCCTCGTCCTCGTCGCCACTGCCTCCGCCGCAGTCGCAGCATCGTCAGTCACCGTCGTCGTCACCGTCGTAGTGGTGCTGGTGCTCGTGGCTCCGCGCCGTAAGTGAGCAATAGCTGTGATCACCACAACGATCGCCGGCCGCGTGGTGCGCCCGCGAGTGTTGTGTCGTCGTCGTCGTCCGCAGCGCAGCCGCGCGCTCGACGGCCGCGGCGCGGCGGCGCGCCATCGCGTGACCGCGGGACCGAGGTAAATGCGCGTGGCCGCGGGTGGCCACCGGTTGCCGGATGTCGACGCCAATGGGAGCAGCTGATCAGCTCGACGATGACGCCGACCACCGCGGTGGCGGGTCAAGTTGGCCGTCACGGACGAGCCGCCGGAACCGACGGATCCCAACGGCACCGTGCTGCCCGGCGGCTCGGCGGGCGGCAGCGGGACCAGCTGCGGCATTTTCGGTACCCTGCACAGGCACATCCCATACTGTCCAGGCTGTCGAACAAGACGGGCAAGGCGCCCTGCAGGTCAGTCGCATGATGTGTCCATCCCTCGATACGCTTCACCGTTCCATCTTCTCCCCCCCCCAACGACGGTTATCTGTTCGGGAGTGAGGTGCACCGAATCGGATTCTTACGAGTAACGTCTCATCCTGCCTACATGCTCGTTTACCAGGAAAAATTAAGGATTAATCATCCCCACGTGAATCATCTTTGTTACCATCTGGATTTATGCGAGTGCAACCGCAGGTGTACGCTATTACGCTTGGAATAGACCAACGGTTATTTTATTCGAAAAAATATTGGAATCGCTTCTAGGCTTACCGCGTGGAGCGATCCAAGCATACATTGTCTTGTTGAATCGTGAATGCGTCTCGGAAATGCGTGAAAACGATGTTTCTTTTTTAAATACTTCGCTTCATACATAGATCATGTGCAGCAGCGATTGATTTCCGCCAAGTCATTTGTTGTAATTCGACAGTTAAATCGTGTAGATTGTAAAACCGGAAACTCGTCTAACTGTTGTACCGTGGCGTATGAGTGTAATTTACAAAATAATGATGACAGTGACAGTGTTACATTACAATTTACTATTATAATAACCTCTCTCTCCCCTTTGTTTTAACAGCACCTATAGTAATATTTGAAATATAAGATATTTTTTCTGCTCTATTTGATGAGAAATTATGAGGTATCAAGAGAGAAAAAGAGTTATTTAACTACTCGTCCTACATAAAAAAAATTTAAGTCAATGCTAAGGAAAAACAGAGCGTGATTTAATAACTTATAACTTTTTAAGCATGCACAACTATAGGGTTTTTTACTTACGGTATAATTATAAGTATTTTGAATTTTATAGAATTTTTTTGTTTTAAGTATCGTAAATGTTGGTTCATCATAAGTCATTTAATGATTACACTCAATTTTATTTATCATCGAAAATACGATTTTATTCGTATAAAAATTGTTATAAGTACGATATTTTTAAGGCTTATGCCTACATTCTTACATAACCAGTAATTGTACAATTTATTGGTAATTAATAAATTTTGTTTTGTGTTATTGAATCTAAATGAAATAATCTTTCATGTTTCGTAAAAATAAATTACCTCTGAATGACTGAGTGTTTATTATTTTATAATATTAAACCATGTACTGTTCTGTTATATAGAAATTGTAACGAATTCTATAATACAGTAACGTCGATTTATTGAGCATTGTTCTATTATTTTTAGACGGATAATCTAAAATTCGTTTTCCAGACAACAAAATTGAATTCATAGGTGTATAGTAAAGATTTCATTATTTTGATTTTTAAAGAAGGTACCTTCTGTATAGGGTCTAATTTTTTTTAAATAACATGTGCAAAAACTTAATTTAAAAAGCATAAATAATAAGTAAAATGTTTAATTTTTTTCACAGCATGGTGTTTTTTCATTTTTAAGGTCATTGACGTACAACGTACAACTGTGTTTCTATCGTATTCAATGAAAAATCTATTAATTGTTTAGTAAATTAATATCCTCAAATTGAAATATTATATTGATAAACGTGGAGTTAAGAAAAATTTTTTAAAATATAGTTTACATTTTATGATTTTTTTTATACAATTTGATATTAACAAATTCACTATTAAAACAATATTAAATTTTTTAATAGATTCGTATTTTAATAGGTATAATCGAATAAAAATTATTTAATAATAAATTGTTAATAATTGTATACATAGAAACAAAACACCAAAATCAAAAATTAAATATGTCAACACTTATTTTTTCACTTGAGCAATAAATGTGTATCTTTTAAAAATTATTGTTAAGATTAAAAATTATTTGAGTGATTAACAAACAAATGAAAGCCACCGTCGCCTGGGTAAATCTTTACATTATAAACACCTTATTGCATTTAATTAAACCTTTCCCTTTTTGGAGACAGTCACATTAATTTAACTGGATATACATCGGTATCAATTACTGTAATTAATTGGGTTATTAGTGTTGATAAAACTTTCTGTTATCATCCATACGAGCTTATTGAACCTCAACTTCAAATTTTCTAAATATTTGAAAAAATAATATTTTTCAAAGGTATTTTACAAAATTAAAGCTTCATATTTTTATATGGTTAAGCGATATAATTTATAATACAATTTACGCATATATAACATATATAAAATGTCCTAGAATGCCCGAAAAAAAACTATAGTATTCTTGAATATAAAAATACGAGTCATATTTTATAATATTATTATATTTTATATATATTTATATTTATATATTTATGTATATTTTTGTGAAAAACAAATATTTTTGAAGCATTTTATAAACTTAAGGTTGCATTATTCTTAAAGTACTTAATTCTCAAACCTGTACTGGTTTGCATTTTTCTGGTGGAATTAAATTTATAGAGAAAAAGTATTGAGTGTTGTCTTCATATTTAATAATAAATACAAATGTAGGATTACCCATGTTTTAGAATCATTATTTTTAATTAAACAAGGTGGAAGACCAAGAACTGGTTTCTGTCGACGCGTAAAAAAATTTACCGTTGTATGTATAAATTTCAAACTTAATAAATAAAATTTAAGATTGGCAAAAAAGGTTTTCCAAATTATTTTAATTTTTATTATATTGTTGATTTATTAAAATTTTTTAGTTGACTTGTATTGAAATTCAATAGTTTTTTACGTATTATACAGGGTGTCCCAGGTCTATTTGACTAATGCAATAACTTTTTTTCTATTCAATATTTTTAAGTTTTTTTTTTTTGTAATGATTTGTAGAGCCCTGCGCTATAATTTGTATATCTTATACTTTATTTTATTTTTTTACAACAAAAATAAATAATTTAAATTTTGTATTTAATATTTTTCTAATAATCCAAGATAGCTATTTCATAAATAAGTATTTAAAAACCATTTTGGCGTTTAAAACTTTTAATTTGGTTAAGTCGTTAATTTTTAAACAATTTTCAAAGTGTGTTAAAATTCAAATTTATTTCTTGCTAATCACTGTTACTGCTGTAGTCGATTTTCAATTGTTTTCTTCCAAGAAACAATAAATTTGTTATCATTAAAAGGTAGGTCATTAGTCATTACATAATATTATTATACATTATTGTATTTTATCATTATTTAACATGGTCACGTGATGCTTACCATTGATGTTGATACTAAACAATTGATACTAAATTGTAGTGATGGGCAACGATATCGATAATTCGATACGATATCGATATCGTGACAAATTTCCGACATCGACATCGCTTTTGTATTGTACGATATATCGCGATATCGAAAATAATATTTTTCAAGAAAAATACATGGTATTTACTATTTGATATTTGTAGTTTTTAAGCTATAATAAATTAATAAATAATAATAGCCATTAGCTGATAACGTTTGGTGCACGTGTTCCGGTGAAATGTCAATTATTGTACACTATTAAAGTATTAAGTATTAATAATCCATTATAATGTTATCTTAAAGGAATATTTTGCTGACTTTTAAGAGGTACACGGTATAGTACCACTGGATATTCCATAATCTACAGTCTAATTTGTGTCGTTGGTGCGGCGTAAACGTCCGTTACGTACTCCGCTGACCGTTATATTTCTGTCATTTATCCTACAGTGATAATTATTTTCAAATTACAACATTATTTTTAGTGATGAGTGAATTAAAATTGGTTTAATCTATTTAAAATTCAAATTTATATCCAGAAGTCTCAAAATTGGCAAAAAAATACTTGTCGATAGTCTCAACTAGTGTCCCATGTGAACGTCTGTTTAGTGAGGCTGGCAATATAACTTCAAAGAAAAGAAGTAGACTATCTCCAGATCGAGTTAACAATCTTCTCTTTTTGAACTCTTATTATAAATCCACTAGGACGTCAGACCACACTTTGGTAAGAACATACATTTTAATTTTTCAAATTTGAATTCAAGACAATATTAAAATAAAATAATTATGAATTTATTTTCTAGGATACAGCTATCGGGGTTGAACACATTTAAGGAGAATATCGATATCGTAGAAATAACGATATCGCGATATAATATCGGAAAAATCTGAACGATATCGATACAGAAAATTATATTGTTGCCCATCACTACTAAATTGTAAGAAATAGTAAAATGTAACTCTGTAAATTTAATTTTTCAACTATAAGTTCAGTTTTATTTCTTAACATTAAATAATATAACAAATTAAATATTATGGAACAATATACCTAACTAGAACTAGTAAGTAGTAACTATGAATAATTTTCAAAGTGTGCGCCATGTTTCATTATACATTTTTCATACCGTTCCAGAATTCCAGTTGTCGTGGATTCCAACATTTCAAAAGTAAGAGAGTTACACACATCAATTATGCGTTGTTTTAAATCTTCTAACGACGTTGACTGTTGGGAGTATACTTTGTCCTTTAAGTAACCCCACAAAAAGAAATTGAGTGGTGTTAGATCTGGAGATCGTGGTGGCCAATTTAGTGGACCTCTAGTTCCTATCCATCTCGATTGAAAATTTGTGTTTAAATAATCACGGACTATATTCAAGTTATGTGGTGGAGCACCGTCTTGCTGAATCCACATATTTACTCGGAGATTTAATGGAATATTTTATAATAACATTGGTAGTGTATTAGTCAAAGAGTCTAAATAACGTTGGCTAGTTAGTGTGCCATGATAGAAATAAGGTCCAATCAAATAACCACTTATTACACCACACCACACATTGGTAGACCAGCGAACTTGTGCATTGGACTCACGTGTCCAAAATAGATTTGATTCATTCCAGTAATGAGAATTATGCCGATTGACAATACCATTATTATTAAAACAGCTTTCATTGGTCCATTATATTTTTTTCAAAATATTATTGTGGTCATGAAGGCAAATAATTTTTGAAATATATTGAAGCCTTCTATCTGGATCAGAGGGTTTCAATCCTTGTACATAATGCAATTTGTATGGATGGAAATCATTTTTCTTCAATATACGATGTATAGAGCTACGACTGATGTCCGTTTCTTTAGCTACCGACCTGACAGATGCATGAGGATCACTGCTGAAAGCTGCCAAGACATTCACTGTATGTTCTTCATCAATAACATAAATTTTTTTTGGTTTGAAACCATTTGGAAAACAACCTAAAAAGACTATTTTTTAATGTATATCTTAATTTAAAATTTGTATAATAATAACTGAATTATACATGTATGTATTAGGTTTTAGGTACATAATTTGTTATATTAATTTTATAGGAAATTTTATTGATAATAAAAAATTTACCTGTATTACGTAATTTTGTTTCTATATTACAAAATGTGTTTTTAGATAGCTGTTTCCTTTCTGGAAATTTTTGTAAATACAGACGAGAAGCTTTTACTGTACTTTTTCCTCCACTTTCATAAAAAACTTTTAACATATCACGGTACTCTAAATTACTATAAATAGTAGGCATATTTAAGAAAGATAAAAATAAAAAATATTGAATTTTATATTTCAAAAATCATACATAAACTGGTTCATTTAATACCCATTAACATCACATTTAATTATAAAATATTTATAGATTATTCAAATATGCAATTAAGATCATTAAAATAGTTAAGTTTTAGAATAGGTATGTAAATAATTAATGAAACAATATGTATAAAACCAGTAATTCCCAATTCATATAATATTATAATTGATAATTCGAGGTTTACATTTTGTATGAGCTACAGTGTATTTCATATTAACTAATAAATACTTTCATCATGAGTAGTTATCGTTTGTCTCGCTCCGATTTGGGCTCTACACACTCAAGTGACCAAACAGACATTTATAAAAAATATAAAAAATATAAAGATATGTGCAGGGATTTGGTTTTAGAAAATGAAGAGTTACAACAGGTAATATATTAAACAATTATTTACAAATTTATTAAAAAAAAATATTGTATGAATAACATATCTCTTAAACAAGTATTTAGCAACTGTAAAAACTACTTTTATACATAGGATGTTACAATTAATTTATAACAGTTTTTAAGTTCAAACAATCACAAAAGTTTGGTTTTACTTTTAGAAAAATTTAAATTTATCTCGTCAATATGAACTGGAGTGCTTAAAAAATAATGAATTAGAATTAAACAATAGTCAGTTGTCGGATGATATTAAAAAACTGAACGATATTCAGGTAACTAAAATGATTTATAACATTCAATAACATTCTCTGCTATACATGTATGTATAAGGTTCTTTCACTAGTGACGCTAGCTGAAGAAAAAAAAAATAACCGACACCTATAATATAAGTTAACAATTTGTTGGCTAAATGTTCAAAACAAATAAAAGTATAATTATAATATTACGCAACGGTTTGCAACTAGCAGAGTATTCATGTATAAAACAATACACTCTTAAGTGTTTCAAACAATTTAACCATCAGAAGGATATTAAATGTCACATATTATGTCATGTAGAAAATTATTGATTTTATCTGTTATTAACATGAACTCTGGCAATATATAAATCTTAAAAGGGATTTCAATTAAGCTTTGTATTAATTTTCTAATACAAAGAGATCTGCAATAAAACAACAATTAAGTGTTGCAACTATATTTTTTCTATAATTTTTTATAGTAAAAATAAAAATAGATATAATAAATTACAACTTACATTTTATATAAAAACCAAGATAATGTTAGATATATTTTTAATTTATAGTATGAAAATGTTTTTTTATGTTTTATTTATTAATGAATAACAAACTAAGGAAAATTAGTATTTATTTTATCTTTTATTCTGAAATTCTCAAAGGTTGAAGTCCCTAGTCTTAAAAAGTACATGACAAGTTGACATTAAATACCTATTCTAACAATTTCAAATCATTAACTTAATTATTTCATGGGTTATTTTTTATTCTTAGTAATTATGTAAACATACTAACACACTATGAAATATTCAGAGAAATACTAAAGAAATAGGTAGTAACGTGTTTATCCATAACAATTATCTACACACTTTCAAGCCAATCAAAACTATTTCAGAATGCCCTTATTTTTCTGTTATGTTAGTTGTTATAGGTATTTATTAAATTCTTACATTAATATTATTTTTTTTTTTTATATAAACAGCTATAAATATGGTTAATATTGAATACATAAAGTTCCTGATGAACTAAATGACTAAATGTAAAACACTAATATTATATATCTACTCATCTACTTACAGCTAACAATATTTTTTATGATCTACAATTTTACCATTTACATTTTTTTTTTAATAAAATGAAACATTTGATTCATGTTGTTTTATACTTAAGATGAACTGGTTACAATTTAACTTCTGATGGTTTTATGTATAGGTACATACAACTAGTTACAATTGTAAGTATACAAATGTAGTATTAAAACAGCAAGGTACAAAGCATTAATTATACAACTAACTGCATGTGATTGAAAATGAAATTGTTTGAACTCTCACCAAATATGTATACTTTTAATGTTGACATCCACCTAGAATATTTTCGTTAACAGTGAGAATATTTTAATTCATTTTATTAATAAATTAATAAATGTTAATATTAATATTAAAATGGTTAGGTTGAAGTATAAATTAATTTAATACAAATGATACTCACATTTTAACAAAAATCTTATTTTGCTATTCAAATTAAATTATAATCTTCAATTGTAGTACTGTGTATAGGTAATCTACATAATATTTAATTTTGAATATTTTTCTTGATAATAGTAATTTGAAGTGTTGAGAATTTAAAATGTTATTATATGTATGTTTAATTTTTGATTTTTTTGTATCTAGTTACCAAAAGTTTATAAAGATATTAAAATAAAATAATTTTAACTTGCAAACTAATGATAATATGTACCTGTGTCCAAAGGCATTTCCAAAAATATTTTCTACGAATTATGTTCAATCTGATAATTCCATAGTATTACTAGGTATTTCTCATAAATTTAATACAATAGAATTGTCTTAAAATATGAGAAGACAAGTCTTAAGGTTGTTAGTGATTACGGCAAAATGTGTTTGATCCATAAAATATCAACTTAACCTAACTTTAAATTTAAAAAGGACTTACAGAATAACTATAATTAATATTCAAACCACATGTCATTTGTTTCATAATTCAAAATCAAAATGTTCTAAATTTGTTTAAACGTATTTAAATGATTGAACAATAAAATATTGATGAATGATGATGATTTAAAATAAGTAATAGTAGGTACATCATGTTATAAATTATAATCATATTATGTTAAATTATGATAAAATACGTATTAGTATGTGTATGTATTTAATATTGATTATCAACCTTTTAATGATAACAAATTTATTGTTTCTTGGAAGAAAACAATTGAAAATCGACTACAGCAGTAACAGTGATTAGCAAGAAATAAATTTGAATTTTAACACACTTTGAAAATTGTTTAAAAATTAACGACTTAACCAAATTAAAAGTTTTAAACGCCAAAATGGTTTTTAAATACTTATTTATGAAATAGCTATCTTGGATTATTAGAAAAATATTAAATACAAAATTTAAATTATTTATTTTTGTTGTAAAAAAATAAAATAAAGTATAAGATATACAAATTATAGCGCAGGGCTCTACAAATCATTACAAAAAAAAAAAACTTAAAAATATTGAATAGAAAAAAAGTTATTGCATTAGTCAAATAGACCTGGGACACCCTGTATATTGCTGTTACTTAATGTTATACATACAGTGTCATTATCAGAATAACTCCTATTTAAGCACTTATAGACTCATAAAATTAATAATAATACAATGACTACACGCATATTTTACATTTTATAGGCATGGACCATCTAGTGTATCATGTACATGTGGCTAATTTAAAATTCTTGTGAACATTTTTGAATAGCTAAATCAATCCTCCTACATTTCATCTTAAATACTGCTTAAAGTCTTAATTTTTACCGTTATTCACCTCTACATCTTCCACTAATGCTATTACAAAAAATAAAAATGCTGACATAATATCTATTTTATATTCCTTCTTGTTTTTTCTTTATGTCAAACCCAACTTACTTAATACTTATTAAAACTGAACGTATTGGGAAATCAATAAATAAAACTCAAATTAAAAAGTTATCAATAGTTATGACAATACTCTAAAATACCAATATTCAATGAACTACGAGTATGAATACTCGTATATGGTAAATTATTAAGCGTTGTGTAAACAGAGGTTTCATAAATTTGTTAAGAATCACATGATGGCGATTATGCTCATTTTGATTATACGTTAAACTGAATAATATGTACAATTTTACGATTTCTAATTTTATTTTCTTGTCTACGACCATAAATATTGCTCGGTTTTATTTTTTTATTTTATATGATTTGTTTTTTATTTACAATTTTTAACGACTGTATAGTAGTGTAATTTTTTACTCAGACCTGTCGTCGTGTTAACATATTTCCTGCATGTGTAATAAATGGACACGAACATTTGATCACAGGACTCAAATAAAAAATAATAATTCACGATTATGTATTTAAATGTTATTTAAATACTGTCGGTCATTTAACTAATTCGGTATTTTGTTATCGAGGAGATCTGTATATATGTTTTTTTATCTGTCCGTAAAAAATGTAGAAAATAATCAATACTTAAGTTGGTTATATGGGCTATAATACGATAATAGTAAGTTGCTAATTATTATTATTATATTATATTATTATTAATTAATAATTATTATTGAATATTATGATCTACTTAGGTTTGGTTTGATTATACGAGTACGATTTTTTCATTCATTACTATTATAATTATTATAATTAAATTGTTTACCGTTTATCATTTCAATCGTTTTTTTTTATTTTTGTTTTGGAAGTGCAACGATTAATAGAACATTCCGAATGCACACACTGCTTTTTCGTCTCCGGCTTTCAAATTTGTTAAAAGGCAGTTAGGAGATATAACTTGCAAGTTATAAGTGAAAATTGTATAAATTATAGTTTGCCACTTAATATGCGAGAGCCCGGCCCTGTGGGCGTCAGCTAAGGGGGCATGCACCCACCTCCGTTTTGGCGCAATTAGCAGAATTACATGTTACAAAAATACACACGTATATAATATGTACTCGTATATAGTGTGTTCGATATCACTGTCGTTATGAAAGCTTTCATTATTACGCACGTCCCACTATAGTGTTTTAATAACACGCGCACGCGCTATATACTGTGCAGCTATATGTGTACTCATACCTATCAGAAATTAGGATAACATATTATGTGACTGTTATGAATGAAGTTTGCACTGTGTACTAATACATTATCAGTACAATTACCAAGAACGAGTTATATAGAATGAATCGAAATGTGTTCGGGCAGATTTCGAGAGGTTATTATTTTTTTTTTTGGATTGATAAGTAACTATTGCTTACATGTGCGAAAAAAAATATTCGAAAACAATAAAGTTTCTGTTATACATACAAACACGCCGGACATTTAATAGACAAAATATAAATATATGCACGCGTACAAAACCACTCGTCTGGCATACTCGTATAGGTGGACGGGCGACTACAGTGGTGCACGGTTACTGATGATGAGTGATTGCGGTAATGATAGGTTCGCCGACAACAGTCGCACAACAACGTTTGCATGCTGTATACACAGAAACAATACAATCAATCATGAGTGTGTACGGTTTATACTATTGCCTGCATCGCCGGTCTTATATAAATCAACGCGATAATTATGTATTTAAATCTTAGGTACCTAGAAAAACGAAAGTCGATTATTTACTTTAGTGCTGCTATTATTATAAAGTGGATTCCTTAGAATGAATAGATATTTTTTCGAATTTTCAACGAGATGAGTTCATTTTTATGTAACACTCCATGTATGTACTGTGTAATTAAACATTGTGCTATTGTGGAATGTAAATTCTGTTTTGGTTTTGTATTTTATTTTCAGTGTGACAACCTGACGACTTGACCGTTTTAATTATAATATGAAGTCCTCAATTTTTTTACCACTACAATATTAAAAAACTTTAAACATTTACATTTTAGAAATTAATTTTTTGTCTTTATATTTATTTTTTTTTATTCGAAAATTCAAGCTCATTATATTAATATTATTTTAAACCAGTATACATTCACTACCCTTGGAAAAGTAAGAATATAATATGCGTCGCATTCTTTGTGCCAAAAATAATATTAATCAATTGATTATAAAATATATGATACAAAATATTGATCATCAACATCCATCGTTACCGTTATCCTTTATCTTAGGTTAGGTATAAGTAATTGTACTTCGTTAATGGAGATAAAAAAAATTGGTTACTGGTTGAAAAGATATTTTAAATCTTAGTCACTTTTATAATTTTTTTTTTTGTTGTTCAAATTGTTTACTTGGTTTTATCGTATAGAACACAGGAACTTTTTATTGTTATTCACGTTGTATGTTATCAATAAAGCGTTCAGTTATGCGGCTGGTCCATATAACTATATTATATTAAATGAAAGGTCTTTGGTCTTGTCATGAGAAACTTCAGAGATAAACAAGTTCATATTTTCAACACGTTTGTACTTAGACATAATATGTTCATTCGGTATCAGTTATTCGTTGATCTCGCAATTGCAACATATTTCATTATTTTATTCTCCATTATTTTCACAGTATATGCGGTTGTCGTTAAAGAAATGGTTCTTGAAACGTTTTGAGATATGGATAAGCCTCAGTGAGTTTATATAATTATTTGAAATTTATTTAAAAAAAGGTATTTTAAAATTGTGTATTCTCTTGGGATATTTGGCTTACACAGTGGGTGATTATCCGATACATAGGTGCATTGCTTTTCGGGTAAAATATTCATGTAACATTAAATATTAGAGTAGAAGTGAGCTTAAATAAATTTATATAATGAGGCTACTAAAAATATTTCGAAAAAGGGAAATAATTTCAAGTTATTGTAAATACGATTTTTTTAACTTGTCTGATTGCGATAACAGTTTACAGGTTTAACAAGAACAAATATTTATGGTCTGTATAAAAATCATAATTTTCTGGTTTCAGAAATGTGGATCAAGTCAAATGTAATGGACAGTCTCAACCAACGTGAGTCCGTTTTAAATTGTTTTGCATTTTGTCAATTTTGTCTTGTGCGTGAAAGAGAAAAATTTAGTATTACCGGCTTATTATCTTGTTGTCTGTAATTAAAAAATATCTTCTTTTAATATTTCTGCTGATGGATTAAGGAAATGACGAGCTTATTTACTCTTGCAGTCTTTAATTTATTAAAAAAAAGCTTTAACTTATGATTCTGATAATATATAAATTAACTTCTGGTGACAAATTGTATCTCATTAATGATCTGTATCAAACACTATTGTATGTTTGCCATATTTAAGAGTATGCTCTATTTACTCAATTTTAAAATTATTTTATAACTTTTATTTGGTAGGGTAAAATATTTTAATTTTGTAATGTATACATTACAAAATATGAAAACCAAATTAAAATAATTCTTTGGTTAAAAAATGTATCAACGTATAGTAACCGTGATAAGTTTAATTTTAATTTATATCAACCAGACAACGTTCAATTAAAAAACAGCACATGTTCGTGCTGCTATTTATGATACGTGATTATATCAAATATTTATAATTTCATTATTTTAGCAGGTATTTTTACACGCAAACTGTTGTCTTGTAAGTCTTACAATAAATTTTGTTATAGATAAGTTTTCATTTACATAAAGATAGTAAGGTTTAGTTATTTAAAAAATGTTTATGCATATTGATATTAATCTCGTATATTATTTTAATGTATTGAATTAAATTTGATAGGTTGGTTATTATTTGTTACGAAAAAAAAAATAATAATAAATAAATTATAATAGTGTGAAAAAGAACGATTTATTATTCAATTATGAAAAAAATGATTCTATTAAAATTGTAAAAATTTAATTTAAATTTAAATTATCGTTTTTCACCCATTACACATATATATTACTTATATTTATTATTTATTCTCCAGAGTTCATCTTTATAGACGCATATTTAATTGTTACTTTATATTCTTGGTTACTAACTAAAATCTTATGATATATATTTAAACCAAATAAGTATTCCATTTTAGTTTTTGTGGATTTAATGTTTCATAATTACATAATATCTTGGATACAGTTTTGATAACTAGAAAGTAAAAAAATATTAAGTTATTGAAAAATAAATCATACATTTATCTAAGTATATATGTGACATTTCTAGGACACTACTTCACCACATAATTACTATTGTTATCGATTAATACTTTTTATGCCATGTAATTCGTTGAACATTCTTTGAGGTAGATTAATATGTTTCTTCACAGTTCTACAAATAAGATAATTTTTTTAGGTATCCATTATGCATATAATTGCATGTAAAAATACCTGCTTCCAGGTTAAAGAATTCAACATTTAATTTAAAGATAATTCTTTTCCGTGGTATAATAAATATAATATAACATATTTTATTTAAAAAGTGCATTTAAATAATTTAGTTTCTACTGTAGTAAAATTATGTATATACATTTTTAAACATCAATAAGCAATGTTCTAATTTTAATTTTTAGAAACTTAGGAAGCAGGTTGTTTGATTTTCACATATCTGTGAATCTATCACTAGCTATTGTTTAACGATATTGCTTCATTGGCTACACCAATTTCCTCTTTTTTTGCTACTGCCTTAAGTCGAGAATAGAAAGTAAAGTTCATACTTTTCTTCACATAATAACAATAAGATTATCTTGGTTATTTTCTTGATTGGTTTTCCATTATTTTTCCTCCAAAGGTGATATTTATAAATAAATTAAGTCTAATTATTATTATTTTTATTTGTGTCTTCAAAACTGAATCCATAAAAGCCCTTTTTTATAAATTGCACCCAACATTTTTAATATACACTATACGAGTATAATATGTGTCTTTGTATTTAAAGTAATTTCTTTACAAACTATGTTGAAAGCTGCTGTTGGTTTTTGATGGTTAAGTCTCTTGAAAATCCTCAACATCCATCTTTATATTCTTGAGTTTTTAATTTTATTGTAAACGTGATACTCGATATAATAGTAAAATAGTATTTTTTCGAAAACACAAATACTAAGTATTGGTGTCTTAATATCTTTTTCAACTCAAACTTAAAATTAATATTCATTGCTTACTACGGTTATAAATGCTTCAACGATAACTTACATAATACAATTCTGTTGACCTTGGCATTGATGTTCAATTTATTAAAGTTTAGAGGCTGAGGATAAAAAATACAATAATAGAGTTAGAATATTATATTATACTATTTTTTTTAAATTTTTTTTTTTGATATTTTTTATTTAGTAGCAATATGTTTTATTAATTATCTGCACGAAAAACTAAATCACTCACTATGAAAATATAGGCCTGGGTACCGCTTAGTATTATATAATTTAATCTAGTTTAATAATTTATGTGTACAATTTATATTGCAATAAATTATGATACATAGTAGTATACAACATATTTTAATGTTATGCAATACTATAACTTATATGAGGTAAAATCGTAGTATAACAATTTAAAGTCAACGTGCAATACAAATATACAATAGTGTAATTATTATGAAAGCTTAATAATTTATATTTATACTTCAAATACATAATGACAGTTAGTTTTATTTTTATTTAACAATAATACAGAACTTCAGTATACAGAATATCAGTACCTATATCAGAATTATAAAAAAAATGAAATATTAAGTCCATAAGGGGAAAAAAATAAAAAGTACTATAGTGATGGAGGTTTACTAAAAAAATTGTAATAATCTGAAACAATTTGGCAATAAATACCGTTTCTGTTTTTGTTTTACGTATAAGTATACGTATACTGCTGACACAATTTATAAAATGTATTTGTTTTTAGTTCTGTGCTGTTTTGTAAAGATTATCACTGTATTTCGTTTGAGTATTGTGCATATCGCAAGGACGTAATGGCTAATAAATGTTCAAATCTAAAATATAACACAGCTTTGTGCATACTAACGGAAGAGAGAAAGAGTATTTGTGTTTTGTACACATCGCTCGTTGCGTTACAAAAACACTAATAATTAGATATTTAGATGTTCAGATGTCACAGTGTTGTTTCTTTCATCTTACGGTGTTTTATACGTAGTGACTAAAAAATGTCACCGTGATCATAGCATTCTAAAAACGATTTTTTTTTTCAAAATGTAATCGTTGTCGCATGTTTGCAATTGACGCGTGGGCATAATTGCGCGATTTAGTCTCATCTTAAACTTTTATCATCATGCGCGTAATATCGACCTATAACATAATGATTACGAACGCGCGTTCCGTTTGCATTATAATAATATCGTACATATTACAAAGCTGCAAAGTTCGATTTCGAAATGGAAACCGCTTCCGCGTGCACTTAATCGCAAGTCAATGTAGACACGAGGAAAATGCATATTATTGCACTTGCATCCCGATGAACTGAAAAAGACCACGTGCCGCGAAATAATAGTCCTAGACGGCCGACGGGATTGGCAGTTGTGTGGCGATACGTGGTCAGCGGTGACTGCGGGGGGGGGGGGGGGGGGGTTGGCGGCGGCGGCGTCGTGCGTGTCGTAATAAACTTATCGAATCTGTATAAACCGTCCACGGGCGCTCGGGCTATATAGCTGCTCCTGTTGCTGGCCGCCTGCGCGTCGGGCGTAGGCATTTAACGTCGCAGCTGACGGGATAGACGTTCGGCGGCGGCGGCGGCGGCAGCGGCAGACGGGAGAGATATTTCCCAATTACATACGTTTCGTGCCCAAAATATATTTTTTTATTTGTGTCCAGTGTACTATACGCAAACGCTCACTAGCATGCGCACACTCGCAGGCGCGCGCATGCGCGTCAGGGAGTTGTGGTTCGAAACGGTCGGGGAGGGCAGCGCGAATAGAGGTCCTCTGGCCTCCGTCCAGGATATGCGCGACACTGCGTGCGTCACACACTGTCTCGTTTGTCCCGTTTCCGAAAGCCAAGAGTCTCGAAATTATTACATTTTGGCAACCGGCGCGCACCAGCGTACCGTATAGTACACCGCGCAGTGCAGTGTCGGGCCTATATCGAATTGTAGGTTAATCATAAATCGAGTGTTGAGCGTGAATTAGGTCGACCCCCCTTTGATGTGCGGCCTGCATATTATTATTATTATTTAAGTCGGTGCGAGGCGAAATATATGGTGGCCGACGTGTGCGTGTGTGATGTATTATATTATGTACGTGCGGTTACCTCGAAATATGGTCCGTCCCGAGAGAGAGAGAAAAAAAAAACATGTACGCGTTAAATAATACAAATTTCTGATCATGTTCACTTGATTATAGGCGCACGGTAAAGCCGACGGTGCACAGGTATAGGTGTCTACACGATGAAGTTATGTAAGCACCGTTCAAGATTCAACATCATCATAATATGTTCATTTAACGACCGTCTTGAACCGTGGTGTATAACAAGTGACAATTTTATTGATAGGACTAGCCGAGTAGAAATCATTAATCAATTCACTTGTAATCTTATCAATACGTCATACTTATAGGAGTGCGTATTATAATTTTGAAATGTGAACAGCATGTTCAGTATACACGTGTAAAAGTTAAACGTTTTCAAATGACGTTCCAGTGAAGTTAAAAACTTTTCACTCGTTAAACATAATATATTAAATATACGCCATACATGGTCATCGGTATTATTACCGAATACCGATTAATTAATATACATTTAAAGCGTAGAAATTGTTTAATTAATACATACGCACGTCAATGAGAATAAATCATGTGTTCAAAATTATAATGTAAAACCTCTTTTAATTATGTCATCATCTGCAAGTACACTGCACGGTATATTATTATGTTATAATATAATATAACGCGCTATAAGGTTAATACATATTATAAAAAAAAAATTCATATTTCATTATATATCATACATTTTATTAAATTGAATGCCACTTTGATTCACTATGTGAGCAATTCTTCCTTCATAGAATGAGCGTATTACATGGGAATACCAGTATAAATGAATAATAGGTATTACATGACTTTCATTGTCGTTACATTTGTCCAAACACGTCATTATTTTCTTTCGAATTATGTGCATATATATCATTATTCATTAGTCATTACCATAAAAACAAAAGAAATTTATTTAATATATATATATATATATATATACAAACAAATGTAGTCATATTTTATTTTCATTTTATGCATGGAAAAAATATAAATTACTCTCATCATATCCGTCCGTCATTATTTGTTATCAATTCAGCTAAACATACCATTATATATTAATTTTATACAAAAATTATTTGACATAGTTTAAAGGAAATGTCTTCAAAAATGTTTTATTGACAAATCATAGTTAAATATTGGGCTGTAATTGTAATTGCAGTATTAAATTTCATATATGATTATGTAACACACAATATTCTTCACGTATAGTTTTTTTTACGTATTTCAGACTTTTAGAAGTGTAAATTTGAGGATATTCAATTTTTTATTATTTTAATATAATAATTTTAAATAATTTTATTATTTTAACATTCATACACCTACATCAGACGTTTTATGATAATATTTTGTTAAATTTAATCGAATGCATTTTTATATCCATGGTAAATTAGTTCATTTTTTTTCTAGTTGTTTACCTATATATATTTAGATAAGAAATTGATCATCATAGAGTGTACATTCGACGTCATCTTTGAGCAAATGGTGAATAACGACGAAAAATATGACCTACAAGACTTGAATTCGTTTTTAACAAAATGTTGATAATCTCTAGTTAAAACATTTTATAATTTTTTTATTTCAGCGAGAATGTAGAAAACTTACACATACACTACACTTGTTTTTTAATATTTTGTACTCAAAGAATACTGTTTTAAATCGTAAAGTTTTTATTATTAAATACTTATACATAAAAACATGTACCTATTTATAAATATCACAATCTTATCGTAGATACATTGTATCTGAAAAAAAAACTATACAATTTTTTGAATTAAAAAAAATCAATGTTCTAGATATTTTAACTTGGATTTCATGTTTCGATATCCATGTTATGTTCATAATATTTCAATAAAATAAGCGGAAATATTAAAAAAATATATTTAAAAGATTGGACAGTAAAAGCATTATTGTTATTTGTGTTGCTATTTCATTATTTATAAAAAAAAACAGACAAAACTCCCAGGTTAGCTGAATATAGGTTATGGCTATTTGAAACCAATGTATCACTGCTTCCATAAAAACGATTCTGACTGAAAGAAGTCTGGTGGATACTAATTTTATACTTCTAAAGATGGTCGATATTATCAGGTTTATAAACATCGGAATAATCCAATAATCCGTCCGGTAGAAATCGTGTATGCAGGCATAAAAAAAAACACATCATGATAAAACCAATACATTCCTCGTTCCAGAAATTAGTTCAGAATCTAAAAATGGATGTGTGTAACTCATGTATCTTTATGTTATTATGTGTTTAGTGTTGATAACATATTACTTCAACTGTGCATCACTATAACAAAACGCAAGGTCTTGTTCAAAATAATAAGTGCAGGTGCTTTATGACTGTTTAGCTGTAATTGTATAAACAGAATGTAAACATTGTTTACGAAATAGTTTCAATGTTCAAAACAATTTAATTGCCCAATGTAAAAACAATGTTATCGAAAAAAGGAATATAAACACACTCTTAAATACATAATAACATTAATAACTCTTGGTCCGCTTAAATATCTAAAATCATTTGAAATATAAGAAAGGCATTTAAAAATCTAAATATCTTTTATAAGAATAAATGACATTCGTAAGCCATTCATATATTCTCTATATTAATCTATTTCATTATTATGTTACATAAATTAGTTAATTATCTAATTTAGCTTACATTATTGACATTTAGTATAGTGATTAATAACTATAGGCTCGAATTAAGTAATTCTTCGAAAATAGTGGTGTTTACATTCATTCATTCATAGATTGTATTGATATTCGCATAACTACCTACACCGAAAAACTTTATAATCAAATATCATCAAAAATAAATAGCTCTAAAACCCAATAAATGTACCCCGTAGGTGCCATATTATATAAATCTATAATGTAACTCCTAATACAAAAATTATTATAGTGTCAGGTATAAGACAATGGTATAAATACGAGCCTTTTCAATCATAACCACAGAGTTTTAGCATTAAGTCTCCATTGACATATACTCGTAGTACTACCATAAAAAAATAACAAATCTTTACTACATCTACGAGAACTGCTGTCATAAATAAATGATTTGATTAGCGTTTTGATTATTTCACTAAAGTAACTTTCTTATGCGTTCATATGATCTGTGGACTTTCATCCCTTGGACTTACCACAAGAAGGATCAACTTAACTCCAAACACACACGTAAGTGATCCTATGAACATAAACAATCAAACATAAAAAAGTATAATTATGTAAAATGTGTATCTGACAATATTATAATGTTTGTATTAGTAGTTAAATTATAGATCAGTATAATATGGTACTGGGTAAATTTATTTAATTGGGTTTTATGGGGTTATATATTTATGATCAGATTTAATAATGAAGTTTTGTGATGTAGTAATGTTAAGATCATTACAAGATAAAATATTATACATTACATATTGTATCTGAAGTTTGTCTTATAAGACATATTTTGTAAATATTATTATAAAACTAATACGAAATACTAATACTTGTATGTTAAGGTATGATGAAAGTTAATAACCTTTTTAAACTTTTTTTCCTTTGTAACTAAATTAATTTCTTGGGTCTTTCACAAATTATTATTTTTACATTTCAGATCATATAAAGTCGAAATGTGATTTTGTACGTTTTAATTACATAAAACTTTTTAAGCATTTTTGAAAATATAGTTACTCTTATTTTATGAAAAATAAAAACTTGCATAAACTAAAAGTGACAGTTTGTCAATGTCCTTGAAAGTTACATACTTGATTGATGCATGATTTCATTCTAATGGCCCGTGGGAGGACAAATTAATATTTTATGTAACTTAACTATTAAATTATTTATATAAATATATATACTATTGAAAAACGTGTTAAAATTGTATTCATAAAATAGCATGTTACCAACAAATTTACTCTGTGATATTTTGATTTCTTTATTTTTATGTTTTACTGATAAAGATTCAATAAAAATGATTAAAATGTACTATTTGTTAAAAAAAATACTTATGTTTATAGGTAAGGTTAGCATTTTCGTATTTATTAGGTATAGACAATAGACTATTGTATTTAGTATCTACTACTAAATTAAAAAAAAAAACAAAGACACACCTGAAATACTACATTCCTAATGGACCTACGTCGTGTTGTATAAACTTTAGTTTTCTTTAAAATGTTGTATTCTATTTAATTAATTAGTATTTAGTATACTAATAAATTATGTTATTTTTTAAAGGTATAGACAACCAAGATTCAGTTCCAGAAGACAATATAGGAGGGTAGTATTCAAACATGGCGAATGTAATGTAGTTCAAGGAAAGGTAGCTAAAAGAAGAAGAAAATATTTGCAGGTAAATAATAATTAAACAAAATTATTTTATCGCATTTTTGTTTGTATTGAAATAATGGCATAGATAAAGATGTGTAGCTATTTTAATGAAAAAATGGAAATAACTTTTTAAATAATTTTAATGTAAATAAATTACTTAGAGGCATAGAAAAAATAATGCAAACACTATAATTTATCTTTCCTATTTATTACTTAAGGTACAAAAACTATTTGGAATGGATAAATTGGATTGTGAATTTTTTCCAATATATTTCATCAAGTTCCGTTTTAAGCTAAAAGCTAAAAGTTCCTTTAAACGTAAATTGATCCCTGTATGAACCATCTGAACGTTAGACGAATTATTATTTTTCTTCTTTATCCTCGGATTTTTACAGCTATATGGGATATCATTTATTACTTCATTTTGTCCACCATTCCCAACAATGAAACATTACTGACCACGCCATTGTCGTATAAAAACTACTTTTTTATCTTTTCCTTTCAATCAGCATCCGCTTAATACACAATATCTCACAGGTTTTTCTAAACTTCATATCTATCCACATTTGTATTCCTATTTTTCATATATCTTCCTCAAAACTACCGTTCCTTAACTACTGACCCTTGATGAATAACCTATAAACCTTACCTACTAAATTATCACCTATCTTCATGACTTGCCTAGTCACATCAATTCTTATATTTTTCTTAGTCATTTTTCTCCAAGTGAGAGTTTTTCCTTTACTTTTCAAATTTCTCGTTTACTACTTTTTAATAATTAATTTCTTTTAATAATATATTGTTTATATGCATGCATATAAATAAATATATATTATGATTAAAAAATGCGATTATGTGTTTGTCAAACTAATATACAAGTATACTATACGTACAGTGACCACTAATTTCTTTGTCATCTTAGAGTCTAAATGTCTAGCCTATTTTTAGTGTTGACATAGCATACTAATTTTTAAATATATTTTTTTTACCAACTCTTGTCACTGCGTATTTGAAATCTAGAGCATGACTAGGCTTGTGTTAAATAAAAATCATTTTTTACCGCCAAAACTCAAAATGGAAATTAATTTTGTCCTCTTATCCTCAGCAAATATAAATGCATGGCATGTCTTGACCAAAAGAATCAATTTACTCATTTGATGATTAAGTAAAATAAGTTGTCACTCGTAAGGTTAAAAAATGTGAAATGATTCACTTTAATCACTTTAATGACGATGAACCTATATATATTATAATAATAAGTATGACTTTTTTCTTGGGATTTTTTTTAAATATTTTGGATTTTTTCAAACATAGTTATTTGAGGGTTGAGAGAAGTATCGATTGGTTTTGGAATTTTATTACATAACATAATTTTTTCAAGATACGTTTTTCGAACAATTTCTTTAAATTACGACTATAGATCAACGATCACAAAACAAGATTTTTATAAATTAGTTTATAAAGATTAAAGATATTCTGTATCAATGTCACTGTCGGTAAAATGTATTTCACATCTTCATATACTAGGAGTCACTTGTAAACTATTATATAAATACATAATATACAGCTATATATTATCTCGATGGATGACCCTAGAATAATATTATAGCAAATACGTGAAAATGTATATAAATTTATTCAATGATTTATAACTAGTTAGTTGTCAATAACTAAGTAGGTCTATACTTAATCATTAATCCATTAACGATTAATTTGTGGATTAATATAATTACTTAACAGATAAAAAATATAAAATTTTAATTTACATCATTTAACTTATCAATATTTTGAAAGCAAAATAATAAAATAATATATTTCAATAATCAAAATATTATAATTTTGTATCATTATAAAGACAGATATAAAATCTATATATCGACAGATATAAAATTGGTTTAAACATACTTATAAGTGTTTATTTAAATACATTTTTTTTGGCGTTAGGGTTGTTCAGTGATCATTGCACAAACTCCGAATAGCCCTCTGAAAAATGCAAGCTATACACATTATTTTGTTCAATACGCGCTTAATAACCGAATTGTTTTCAGTAAAATTGAAATAACAGAACTTTAAATAATTGTATGGTAAACCAACATAGTTTAACAATTATGCAGGGTAATATTTTCTATGGTTTGTTAAACTTTCTTTTTTATTCAAATTAATTAATTTTAAAATGTATACAGAAAAATAAATTTACTTTTACTTACAATACGAGTAGTTTGAATAAAAGTTTAGAAAAATTAAAGCCTTAAACCATAAGGCATATAGAAAATATCCTCTTATCTAATTTTTATATTAGGTCAACACGCTCTAATATTAGTTTTAAGCCTGCCGTTTTGGTTTTTACGAAATGGGATTTGTCTTTGTAAATGCGAGCACGTGACAAAGATATAAATCTTGTTGTCCTCTTGATTTATTACTGTACTTCAAATAATGGCAGAGGAATTAAATCTCGTTTAAATTTAAAACAATAAATACGCAATAATGATGCGTTTGAGAGGAGCTTTACCCCTCAAAAGGCTATTTCTTATATAGTATTAAATTATATTTATGTATATTGTATATATATATACTTATAATACAACATTTATATATTATACACCTATATGTTATTTGTACAATTTCGTGCATACGTTGGTGGGGTCATTATTCTTCAGAAATAATGATATGAAAATTTTGATAAATTTATGTTAGGTATAATACATTCTAACTCCTCCCAAACAAAAATCTTGGGCGCGTGCCGGATATAAATTTAAATGAAATTCAGTTGGTGTATAAATGTATTATAATTGTAACTATATAAATATAAATCGGTTAATTGTTATAAGTCTTCGTGATTAAAATAAAATAACAATAAATTGTATATAATATATATGCGAAACATAATACTCTGTTAAACCGTTTTTTCTGATTTTGGGAACAAAATTAACTATGCTTAATATCTTTATTTAATTTTTTTAAATACGTATCTCATTGTTTAAAACAACGACCCATTTAACCATTTTTTTGTGTTTACGCAAAATAGTTACAAAAATTATCTGTACGACATTTGTCTAGCTCCCACGGACTCACCTTGAACACAAATAGTTTTGCTTAGTATAAATTATTTAATCTATAACCGTTATACAATTTTCAATTAACTTATTTTTAGGTTATTTTTTTTTAATGTTAATAAATATGTTGAAATGTTAGTAGGTGAGCATACTCATTATTGTGCTCGTAAAGAAACAAAATCTCGTGTGTGGTGATATGTTTTTTTTAATTATATGCGTGAAAACAATTAAATAACATCGTTATGGTCTATGGTCTATGATAACTCATATAATATACTGTATTCATACTGTTAATTTATTTGTTATTTATTGGTACATCGATTTAATAATATCCTTTTTTTTCTTCTAATATTCCAGGATATATTTACTACACTTGTTGATGCACAATGGCGATGGACATTGTTGGTTTTTTCAATGAACTTTATGCTCAGCTGGTTGGGCTTCGCAATAGTATGGTGGCTTATTGCTCTAAATCATGGGGATTTAGATGTTTCGGTGAGGAATAATAACTCAACATGGGAACCATGTGTTCGAGAAATGTATTCTTTCACTTCCTGTTTCCTATTCAGTGTCGAAACTCAGCATACCATAGGTAAAGAACAGTAATAAACTATTTATAACCGTATAGTAGGGATTACATTTTTCTATAGATTTTCTTCAGATCTATTGACCAATTGTACTCCCCTAAAGCCGATCCACAAGTCAAATACCGATCTGGTTATGTTGTATTATAAGCACAATGCTTTTATTTTATCATTTCTCATTCGCGCTGTTCAGGTTATGGTTCCAAACATACTACCGAAGAATGTCCTGAAGCAATATTCATTATGTGTCTACAGAGCATAGTAGGCGTTATGATCCAGGCGTTCATGGTAGGTGTAGTGTTTGCTAAGTTGTCCAGGCCGAAAAAACGCACGCAGACGCTTCTGTTCAGCAGAAACGCTGTAATTTGCCAAAGGGATGGCATTTTATGTCTCATGTTCCGTGTAGGTGACATGAGAAAATCACACATAATTGAAGCTCACGTCAGAGCACAACTTATAAAGAAAAAAGTGAGTAACCAACAGTCAGTAATAACATATTACAATTGAATACGCGAATTCAATATATAACATAGTGTATTAGTAATTAGTATACAACAATGATACTTCCCTAAGCATTAGTTTCTCAAATAAAAATAACTCATAGTAATTTTAATAAATTATGTAACAGTAAGTTAGCAATATCATATTTTCATATCCATGATAAAGATACGAAGATATTTTATTTAAATAAATTTTGACTTAACTTACTCATTGCTTTGAAATGTATTTGACTCGTACTTAGATGACTATTGAAGGTGAACTGTTACCGTTCCATCAACAGGAACTAAAAGTCGGCGGGGACGGTGAAGAGGACAGGATATTCTTCATATGGCCCACTACTATTGTGCACAAAATCACTCCACAGTCACCCTTGTATATGCTCTCGGCGGCTGATTTCTTACAAGAAAAGTTTGAAATAGTCGTTGTCCTAGAAGGTAATTATTATTAAAACAAATTAAATCCATGCAGTAGAAAAATTTTTCCATTTTAAGATCAAGCAAAAAAAATAAAACTAAATAATTAAATTAATTTATCATATTCTTTACGAATTAAAAAAGGAACCAAAAAGTATTTGATGGATTCAATACTCATATACACTATAGTTATATTTCATCAAATTTATCAAATATTTTTTACTTCATAAAGAAAATTTAATTTCTTTAAGATTGCTAGGCTTACTAAATAATAAGTACTTTGAAAACAAACTGAATAATAAAAAAAATTTGATCTTATGAACGCATTTGATATATGTATAATACAGTTTACTACTTTTTCACTCTAAGAATTTTATTCTTTATCGCTTTTAATGTATATATATTTTTTATGGTCTTTTCTTTTATAAGTTAAAAATCACAGTTTCCGTACACAATAGTACATTGTAATCTGGCCTCCTTTTCTTTCATTATAATAGAAAAACTATTTGCTTTTGAAGTATACGAGTACAAGTTATAAAAATGTTTAAACAGCTTATTTTACCAACAATCGATTATTATTTTTTTTAACGTTTTGTTATTTTTTTTTTAGGAGTAATTGAGTCAACGGGGATGACGACACAAGCTAGGTCATCATACCTGCCCAATGAAATACTTTGGGGACACAGGTTTGAGACATTGGTGTCATTCAAGAAAGAGACGGGTGAACACGAAGTGGATTATAGTTTATTCAATAATACTTACGTAGTTGACACGCCGCTTTGCAGTGCACACGATCTGAAAAAGCTCATCTCGCTTCGGGCTCATACTGGTAAAATTGACGATTCGTTTTTAGAGAAAAAAAAAAAAATTAACCTGTTTCTACAACTTTTTAACGTGCCCATTAACTACGTCACATAAACGATAAATTTTTTTTAAATATATTACCAAGCTCGTAACTTTTTTTCTTTATCTAATAACTGCTATTTAATCATGCACATAATAAGTAATAAGAAATAATAAATAGCTATGTATAAATCTATAAATATAACGCATAACATTCCAATATAACTTCTAACAATAGTATTTATCACTAAAGCTTCATAACAACATAACAATAGGTAAGTATAATGTAAGAATGAAAACATAAATACCTATTTATTCATTAATATTCTCCACCTCATGTTATTAAGTTTATGCATGATAAATTAAAATTCATTTGAATAAACTAATTTAATATATTTTTTGCAAAAAATGTTGTGCCATGGGTATACTAAAATAAATTCATCATTCTTAATAATTCATATGCTACATTTTGTTTTAATTAATTCTCGATCGATGTAACGTAATTACCAGGTAACTCGGAAATGTATTTTGCGAATTTCTTATATTAGCCGTGAAATCACCGAATATTTTATGAAAATACTAAATTTTGAATTTTTGTGTTATTATCAAAAACCTTGTAGTATAATAATTTGTAAATGACAACCGTCACAAATATCAATTAACAGGTGATGTGTTTGAGATTAACAGAAATTTAGAATAAAAAATTTTATGGAGCATTGATTGAAAAAAAAAGTTACTTTGTTATCATAATATTATAAATTTATGAGATTTATTGTGATAATGTATTTTTTCGATGACTCTAAATTATGTTATGTTAAATTACAAGTTATTCATAAAACAGTATACTTAGCCCAGAAGTATAAGTTTAAAATGTAAGCTTTACATCTAGTAGTTTAACAATCGATCGACAAATTCAAAAACATTTATCTTTTATCTTTATTTCCTCAATTGGACGTAATATTATCATATCTAAATATAAGTGATAAGTGTGTAATTTAAATTATAGATTAATGAAATCTTATTTCTTATACACTAAAAATATAAAGCCTTAGAGTTATATTTTAATAACTATTTTATTATTATGATTTTATTTGTATACTTTCATTTATTTTATTCTATTTACGGTTTATTGTTTAACATAATACGAGATAGATAGTTATTTATTATTTAATATTTTGTTTGCTAGTTATCAGTTTTATTTTAATGTTTTGTTTTAACTAATACAAATAAATACGTTTTCCCATCAATTACATTTTGTCAGGTATTTTTAATTATTCATATAAGTGTCATGTATCAAATGCACCTAAATATAATATAGACCAGTGTTTCTTAACCTTTTTTAGTTCAGCGCCCCCTTTATCGTAATAACTAACTGCCAACGCCCCCACCCCCTCATGAAAAATCAAAATTTCTTCTAATAAATATCTATATACATAATTATTTATTCATCGGTATATTATAACATTATTAATTAAAGGAAAAACTCTTATTTTTAGATAGTAATGGTTATATTTTACACCACTTAACAAAAAAATTTTACTTTACTATACAAAAAGAATTATTTAACTATGAAAAAAAAAATTATAAAATATAAAATTTATACCCATCAATGATTGCCCTGAGCCTGATGAGTAGCTGCTAACGTGGCGATGTCTGGTTAGATATTGGTCAAAGCTAAACGTAGATCACCTTTGTTACAAATGTCCAACCGATTTCTTTGTTTCGTCAAAAGCTGAACAACAAAGCTGAATCCTTTTTCAACTAGATAGGTTGACGGGAAAGGGAGAAGCAACAATTTAACTAGTTGCCATAGTTGTGGATAAAAGTGTCTTTAAGGCTTAAGCTTGATCCAGGGAAATTACGATTATAAACAAGACGTTCACGATACGTAAAACGCGATTAGATAATTCTGTATGTCGTTGTGTAGCGTACGCAATTACAACTATTCTGATTTCACGTTCAATTATTTGTAATGTTGTTGTATAATATTAATAAATTGTATTGTTATTAATCTCCGAGTTTGAAAAAGCTCACCGCCCCCTCAACGTCCCCTTCAAAAATATCGCCCCCCAGAAAGATCAAAATGCCCCCAAGGGGGCGGTACCGCCCCCGTTAAGAACCACTGATATAGACTCTTGGATAGCAGTTCAGTATAAAAACATAATTTGTAAATATTTAATGAAGCTCAAATTATATGATTAAAATGAATTTAATAGTATGGATTTGGTATGAACGACTATCACATAGTAATAATAATATCATTTATATTATTTTGGACCGTCAATTTATTTTCAAGAAAAACTTTATTAGAGGCAAAACTCAATTAGAGCTGTTTAAAACGGCTTATTGTATGATTTGTAAATAAATTTAACTTAAAAAATGTTACCTTAGGTATCCAAACGCAAATAAAATAAATCACTATACCCGAGACGATTAAAAAGTGCTTAAATATAGTTTGGTGAAAACGAGAAACCAATACAATAATTAAAGTAAAATCATAAAAATCTGTGAAGGGTCTGAATGACGTTAACGATCTACATCCTTCTTAAGATTTGCCTCGTATTGTATTCATACACTGCAGAAGTCCTTCCGTTCGATCGCAAAAAGATCGTCTAGCACTCTAGCACACTCCTATATTGGCCGACGGTGAAGTCACAAAAATATAATATCTTAAAATTGACACATACTGTCTAAGCACATGTATACCAAAACTTATTCTACTCAATCAAGGGCTCGTTTCAAAATCATACAATCATACCAGTATAAAGTCTTAGAACTTTAGTTACTTAAGTTGCGTTAAAATAGAGTAGGTACAATAGTTATCCTGTATCCTGCGTTTACTGCATGCTTTCGTTTAACAGAAAGCCGTACGTATCTGTTTAGGATCTTCATATTTGAGAATCGGTAACATTAAGTGGGTTTACTTTCAGAGATGCATCACATGCAACCGCTGGACAATTCTACCAACTACAGCGATCCGTCGGACAGTACTTTTGGGTCTAGGACTTTCAAGCCACGCGGTGAATATCACGACAAGCAGCTGTCCACCAGTGACCTGATGATGGCCCAGCTGGAGCCGTTTCTCATAAAACCCGGTGAACTTCCCGGGCCAGAATCATTCCTGTGACGAAGAATGGTCATTGCTGCCGCCTACGCTGATCGCCGGAACCACTACCGTTTTTAATCAGCAGTGGCCCCCCCTCCATCATCTTCCACTCCCCAACATTATTGTGATCTTTTTAGAAGTTATTGGTTATTATAATTTGTTGTACTTTGGTTTTTAATAAAATTAGTTAATTTGATGTCGTGACTATCTGATGTGATATTAGTTAAAAACGTACGCTCGTTTTTTTTCTTCACATGTCTGCCGAACGGATTATACTTATTTATTGACTGGAAGGACCTATTTATCCGATGATCTTTTCAGTAATTTCCGATTAGTATATATTCTAAAACAAGTTCCATTCGTATAACTTATGCATTTAAAGTCCGAAAACTTAATGATAGAGTAAGTCAACTTTGATTTGATTTTATAGTAGTATACCCAATTTTGAAAATTTTAAATTATGATTATGTTAATATAACAAATGTAGATTTCATGATGAAATTCACGAATCAAAATTTGTGGAAACGTAACTTAAAAAATTCTTTTACAAATGGTAAAGATTTCAATATAGATATTTTAGATCATGAAAATAATTTCAATACGATAACAGTTTATTAAGAAAATTGTATAAACTAACTACTGAAATTAAATCAAATTTTGTACCTATACATCCATGTTCTTAAATATTTTATTTATATAATTAAAACGATTAATCCGAGAAGTTTGTATCGCTATTTTTATATTTAATTTATTATTAATTCCTTTATACTTATGCTTTTTATAGTGTGTCATTATGTATACTATTAGAAATATATTTCTGTACATTTGATAATCTACAAACGAATTACAAAAATTAAAAAACAACAATAATATTTCTGATAAAATATACGATTTATAATATTTTTGATATCTTATAAGTACCTAATACTTAATGTACTACTACTGTAAATAAACTGCCCAGATAAATATGGACAAAACTTATGTACGTATATTAGAAATTCAAAAATGTACATAGTGAATTAATTTACAATATAATTTCAAAAATGATATAGTTAAGCATTTAAGACGGTGTTAACAAAGATCATTTTAACAAAAAAGACATTATATTAGTTAGAAATGTGATTTTTTATTTTTTCTAGACAATTAAGTCTCGATTTTTATCAAAACACACCTGCAGGCCTATGTTTGAAATGTCAATGATCAATCATATCAGTTGACTGATCAATATCATAATATTTTCTAATACATAATGAGTATCAGAATTATATGATTGTATAATGGTAAAGTTAAAAGTATTAAAAATGTTCGTGTTTTTATATTTAATACTCTTACAAAAATAATGTATCTACTCAATATAAGCATACATAAATTAATCAAAGTTCCACAAAAAAGTGTAAAATATACGCAATATTAGTTTATACTTTGTTTTACTGCATAACAAGAAGGAATCTCAAAATAATTAGGTACCTACAAAATTATAATTAAGACTAAGATACATAGACTTAATACGTGAAAATATTACGCTTTTAAATATTTATTAATGTTTAAAAAATATTTCAAACTACGGTTTACATTAAGAAAAATTCGTTTATCGAGTGGGTAATCATTTAGTCATTAATTGTTATTCGCCTCTTTGTAATTTCAATAATTTGTCGACAATTTTTTACAAATAAATTTGTGCTAATGTTTAATTAACTTTTTCCTGGCTGATTAGAAAATGGAGAAATGAAGACCTTAAAATCAGCTAACTGCTCGGAAGTCATTGAGATATTATGTATTTAGTTATGAATATTTTAAACGGATAACATTATTTAAAGGTCCTTCCGGTTATTTTATGTACGTTTGTTTCCGATCCATTGTGAAATGTCACAAATGTACCTGTCTATACATTTATATATATATAGCAAACAGGCTGCGTTTTAAACAATAAATATTTATAAACAATTATGTCACAACTGAAAATATTATGTAGATATATGCGTTTGTACTGAATTAAATGTAATGTGTATGATTATTATGTTAAACTCTATAGTAATTGAACATATGTTTATATTAATTTTAATTTCTGTAATATACCCACTATGTTTTATCTATAATATTAATTCGTTCGAATTAGGTGTGTCAATCTTGGTTTCATTGTGACGCGTGAGAATTCCTCGTTACGTTTGCGCCGTTGGGCCAATGAAATTAATAACAGTCGTACCCCTGAGTTTTGTCGGCTATATAGTTTCGCCCACGGATAACGCAATTGTTACATGCGTGCCGTTGAATTTTTTAATGTGTTTTTTTAAAGTGTTGGGTAAAATGTCCAAACAAAATCTACGAGAAATGAACCACGCTGTACACGGGATACATTAGCACATGCATAATATGGCTTACACGCAGTACACAAACGAGTATGAAATGAACCGTTTCCCTAACAACGATTTGGTTGTCACGGCAAGTGCACGGTAAAATCTTAGCAAATGTATATTATCAAAAGGAGAGTCAGTTGATACTAAGATTTTGATTATGAATTTACTTTGAATTCACTGCGACAACCAAATAGTATTGTAAGGGTGATTTTTTTTACTCTGTGGCGTGTGTGTTCGTGTGAGACATATCCATGTAACCGTGTATAGCGTGACGACGACGAGTGTGACATCCGACGGGACGTTCCTGCTACTTAATTTGACCATCGCTAGGATAATAATTTTTCCACTCTGTCCGTTAAGTGTTGCTCATTGAAATGATTAATAAAAAGTAACTCATCGAAATACATATAGGTGTGTTAAGAAAAGCACATTGTTGCCAGAAACATATGAAACGGTTTTGTAGGTGCGCGCGTACCTATACGTTGTTTCTCGTCGAGTGAATGGTGAGAGATCCGCTTGTGTCCGTCACGAAAATTTTTCCTCTAGTATGAATGACTTTATCGGGTTTTCGGCGGCACCGCGAGGTTTTCTCGAACCGGTAAGCGCAGCGCGATCTCGGTGTCGGCAAGTGAGAGATGATTTACGGTCGCGGTCAAACACACGAGTGCACTACGGTGTGCTGAATGCTGATCCTCATATTTTTTGTTTTGTAACGGAATTTGTGTTTCGGAAAGTCGTCCATCCGTGTGTTAGGTATTATATAAGGTCTTAAGAAAACGGTTATACTTTGAACGAGCTGTTTTTGACCGAAAATTCGGAGGTGCACATGCCGCTTTACAAATTAAATAATAAATAATAGATGACAATAACTATACGTACTTGCGCCAAAAAAATTACAAATTTCTAAACGTGTGATGTAAAATGTTTAATTAAGTTTGAAATAGATAAATGTTACATGCAACGCGACCGTGACATTGTATTAATTGTGTAGCATAATTTTATTGTATTAAAATATTTGATTTACAAGGAATCATTGTTATTTGTTTCTAGAAAATAGAAATCACTTTTTTAATATTCTACTCAGTTGTCGTTCAGGTTTTGGGGTCAAATTTTTGGAACATGTGTAATACTGGCACATCAAGCGAACATCTCAGTAATTTCAAAATGTTACTAACGATGAAATCGTAACGCATTTAAAAATTGCTCCTCTAATATTATGCTGCACTGCACTGGTCTCTACAATGTGTTATAATTTGTAAGTTATAACAAATCTATCAAACGTTAAATTAAATCGTTGATACGCATAAAACTATTGGAATGACGACTGCCAATTACTTAGTTGAACTTATTCATAGGTATTCGTATCGATGATATTATGGCACATTAATGTATTGCGTAAAATTACCACTATCGTTCAAACGTGGTCCAATACCCAACTACCCAAGTAAAGCTAAACATTTGCTAAAATGCTTTATTTTCTACTTTGCAAGTGACAAATGTACTAATTATAATTTATAGTTATGACATAATGGAAATGTAAGAATCTCAATCGATGTTCTATAGAAACAAACGAACGAGTTAAAATTTGTGAAGTGGTGTCACTGGCCTCTTCTTTCTCACATAAACTCATGTCTAGCATACGTAATTCATGTCATCACTTTTACCCGTTGAATTATATATCGTTATGTATACGAGCTATAAACAAATTTTTAACATGAAAAAATTAAATCTTCAACAAATATTAAAGTGATTTAATCTTTACGACTGCAACGTAGCAAAACTATTTTCTTTATTGTTTGTTGATCATTTCGATTTAACACTTATTGTGAATACGTAATGTATAATTTTTTATACAACTTACAAGTAGGTACCTATAGTATCTACAAGAAAATTAATTAGCAAGTAAAATGTGTTATAACAAAAAATACAGTTCTTTTAATATGTAATGACTAAATATAATAATGTAAAAAAACCTTAAGCCCCAAAAAATCTAAACCCGCATAAACACATAAAACCTTACTTTTAAATAATCTAATTTGTTAAATTCCATAACAAAAGAAAAACAACTAAGCTTTAATAAGTGAAACTTATAATCTACCTTAAAACGGGATTTCTGTGTTGTAAATGTAATTAAAGACTTTTATTTGGTTTCACAAAGCTTTTATGATAATAATAATTAGTATGGCTATAAGTAACGATAATGACCTATAGGATAATATAGCTTAAAAGCATACGACTTAAGTATTAACAAATTATCAACCGCCACGATATAAGTGCCAATCCGTTTAACATATCTTAAATACATGGGTAGTTTGAAAAACAAAAACAAAATTTAACATAAACAGAACTATGCATAATATGGAATCTGAACGATTTATATACGAACAAAGATAGGTACACGGTATTATATTCCAATTTATAAACGTTCATACTCGATCGAAAAAATAATATCACATTTATTTATTGTATTTTATTCGAGTTCATCAACATACCATAAATATAAAAAGATTTTTCAACAAAAGTATAGCGATAAGGCAATTGGAATACATTGATTGTGTTCAGTCGCTTCGAGTCGGTTGAACCAGATAAGCGTATACGTTTGGAATTTTGATAGCGATGCGAAAACGTTAACTTACCACAATACCGCGAGTGCCCGGAAATGGTCAATCATTTTTAGAGCAAACCTCTGCAGCATTGACCACCCAAACAAACAAATCGATTCACACTACAACCACTACTCGCCGATCGCAAAGGTGTATAATTTTCGTTTTCAGCGATGATTTATTAAACAATGTGGTCGTGAAAACTACATTGGCGACGCGAATAGATCATATTTCATGAAACAGATTCATCGAACAAAAATGTTGGTGGGTATATCCTATAATGACCCGGGCTCGTTAATAATAATAAAAAATCATATCCTACATAGAGTAGGTAACGTATACGTCATATCATACTGGAAGTACCAATTATTATAGCAACGTTTTAATTAGATAGTACAGAATGGTTTTGGTCTAATACCGGTTGATTATAGTTTTTAATAAATAGGCAGTACCTATAGTAGGCACACCAACCTCTAACGTTGTAAATGGGTTTCTAATAAAAAATAATAATAACAATAATATACTCGTATCAATTATTATAAATGGATTTGGATTTTTTCTATGTTTAGTTGGTATACCTTTTTTCAATAGTCGACAACCAAATTGGAAGATCAAACGGCTTACCCAACAGTAATATGTTGTGTGATGGCGATCGTCTTTTATTTTACTTTACTCGGAAAACCAAAATGTGCACATCTGTGAAACAACATTTTGTGGTCGAGAACTAGACTTAAGGAAATTAGGAAAATTATTACACGAAAAGGAGTCCTCATATTATAATTCATGCAGGATAGAACAAAAAAATGGATACAAAAGTTTTTTGATCCAAACCGACAAACAGTGTAATAGTAAAACGCATTAAAATTACGTTAATTGATTTGTCATAATAATCAAATTTCTATGTTTTGGTTAGTCTTAGTACATTTAGGATTCTGACCGGAACGAGGATGGGTTTTTTTTTGATGAATGCATTTTTTACCCTGCTAGTTTTACTTATATATTAACTCATGCGTTAACCTAACTTTAGTACAATGTATAAAAAGTTTTGCTAAACAATTGTATAATTGATTGATCTTAATTCTTAAAATCAACTCAGTAAAGATTAAGTAGGCGTAAATATATATAATTCAGAAACTTTTGGTTACATTTGTGATTAAAAATATTCATTCGACTAAACTTTAGTTAAAATTATATTGAATGAAATATCGTCAGTTCAATTCTTCAATTTTATATTTAATCAATGTTATTTCAAAAGATTACGCCTAAACGTAATCGCAAGCTTGAGATTCGGGCTGTTTGGCTATTTTTTGGCCGTTTTATATTTATGCATAATACCTACACGGTGTGTAGCACCAAGAATCAAAAACAACGACGAAAAACTTTTATTTAATGATTAAACATAAATTCTACGGTTATTACTTATGTCTTATTAAATACTGTCGAATGGATGTCGGCACGCGCGGCGGCGTTGAGACCAAGCCGAGATTACATGTACACGTGAGAAAATTATACTATTTTTGACTCGCTATTTCGATGGGATTTCTCGTCTTTCGTATTTTCCACTTCACGGAAGTTCCCCATTACACATAATCGAAAAAATAAAAATACGTAATGAACATACACCATCTGTGAACGTGTTTCTGTCGACGTACATTTACTGCAAGCTGAAGGGAGAGTGCTGATGTGTCATAAAAACACTTCTTCTCGACAAATGGTCCACGTTATCATAACTCATAAGTAAAATTTGACAAAGCTCGAGGGATCGACTGCCAGTAAAAGCAGTCAGTTCTCATTAATTCGACGAACGATGCGCATGAGTGATTCTCGTATAGTCCACCTCAAAATATAATATCGTGTATCCTTTTTTTATTTTCCAATCAAAAAGTTGAAACAACAGACGGCAAAGTCGTTCGAACGTAACCGACTCGAGGCGCTAATGTATAACAATATAGTACTTTTGAATTTTATATAATACTCGTGTGCTTTATTATAACTTATTAGGTTAGAAATGGTTGTACTCGGTATGACGGATGTATATCATGTAGAGTATAGAACGGTAGTAGTGCTCTAATGTACGCTCGTCTGTGAGAAAAAAAAAGAATTATGTTTGATACGAGTTTTAAAATAAATTGGTAGGTAATAAACACGACTCTTGTTGGTGCCGATGTCAAAACACAACATTTTCAGGAAATTTACCGGCGGGATAGTGTGATTATTTTTATTTTTTTCTAACTAATTATTACATTTTTGAAAATATTCTATACAACGTATTCACTATACAACATATTCTCTGTAAACCTCCAGAAAATAAAAGTGAGACTGAGTGACAGAAAATAAAATAAATGTACATGATTCTAAGATGTCTTGCAGTGAGAGAAAAAGCCAGCCACCCAACGGCCAGTACCAGCCCAGACCTAATGAAGACACTTTATTCCAATATTTTTTTGAAAAATGATTTTTTATTATACCAACCACATTTAATGTACTACATTTTCAATTCTGTTCGTGGACAACTTCAACAAATTTCGGACACGCAATATTTTAACAGTGCGTATTTTGTGCTATCACTGTGTTCAACACATCCGTAAAAGTGATAATATTTTAATGAACCCTCGTGTATCACATGCATGTACCTATATGCTCTACAGATCGACGAGACGGCGTAAGTTTTTTTAATTTTTTTAACCACAATTTCGATCCTAGTCAACTCGTGTTTGTTCCAGTATTTTATAAATAGGAATTAATACTCGAGTACCGCCGATTATATCATCATGACATAAATAGGTATTAGGTTGAAATTTATTATTATTAGGCATGTGGAAGCCACGAGACCACGTGTGCAATATTCGATATTAATTGATAATAATCATACATAAATATGCGTATTATATTATGATACCGTGGAATACATAAACATCCCGTTGACACAATATTATTATTTTATACTCCACACTCGTGAAGCCCGCGAGACCGAGCTATCAATTCGCGGTCTAACCGAACCCAGAAGAGTAGTATAATATGTATAGGTATTGTTTCATTTGGTCGTCGCCCCGTCGGAAGGAAACCGTGTCAACGCCGTCATATATAGTTACCGTCCGTCGGCCGATAAATAGAAACTATACCGCCGAGACACCACCACCGGAAGATGACCGGACGTATACAAATAATAATATAATTTATGACTAGCATGTATTATTATACATACATCATCGCGTGGTAAGATCTGTATTGTTGTTACTTGCTGCTGTAAACGTCATGAGGTCTGTCGCGAACACTTGCAGTGTGTACTGCGCATAAAAATCAGGCCACAGCGCAGGTACGTCTATAAATGTAACATCGCGCGTGAGTCTATATATGTGACAGCGTGTTACTATACTATTATAACTTATAATACATTATTGGACACAGGCCGTGTAAAATTCTCTCCGTCCTCAGTAGGTTTTAGTTTTGATCGATTTTTGCACGGTTACGATTCTGGCACTGATCACGTTGTGCGTGTGTGTTTTTCCTTTTTTTTTAGCGCGGAAAAGGGGTTTGCGTGATCAGAAAACGGTGCGGGGTGGGAGTACTCGCTTAGCGCCAGTTGAAGTTGTAAAAAAATGGATCTCCAAGTTTTATATTTTTTACATTCATCCGGACGCGCACATGATCGTGTGCACGTCGGAAACGAAAATGATTAATATGAGAATCGATTAAAATTTATTATATCTTTAGTCTTTATTAATTTATCCACGCACCGCAGTGCCCGATTAAGCCAATGCATTGCAATGGCGTGCAGTTTAGTCTACAAAAAGATTAGTCAACTAAAAAAAAAAACTTTTTCAGATCTTATAGTATGCGTACTATAAAGCACTTTCTGGTTGGATGGGTTTTTTTCACTTCCTTATTTATTATTTATTGAATTTATACAAAAACACAATTTTTACATAAGTTCTCTTGACCCTATTTCAATATACCTGCATATTTTTCAAATCATTTATTGATCCTTTTTTTTAAATATTTTAATAAAAAGTTTAAATAGCCATAACCAGGGCTAATATTTGTATTCAAAAGCATGTTTTATTTGAAACTTCCAAATGGAGATTTAGCCAGTAATGTCTATGATTTGTATTATTCTGATGTAAATGGTATAATTTTTATTTTGCATAATTTTGCATATTTTGAGATTAATGCATGTTTTGCATATTTTAGAATGAGCGTATTTATTGTATTTAAGCCCGTAATAACGAAACTGTCTGAACTGACTAACGTACAGTACTTGGATTTTCTAAAAAAGAGAAACTTTTATTTTATTTTTAAAAACGATATAATAAATACGTAAATAAAAATTATTTTGCATGTATTAAAAGTTATTTTTGCTTTTTACTCCAAGTGATAATTAAGATACAAAGCCAGAATTTAACACTCCATGAAAGTCTACTAATTGTAACAAATTTTAGGGATTGACTTCTTGAGTGTAACGGAACAGTTGCGGGTATAGTAAAAAATAAAACATGTTTGGTTTTATAATAAAATAATGAATTTAAAACTCTTTAAGCAATCAGAAATATAATGAATGGTGAATCGGACAGAGATAATATCAAAATATGATTGTTACCTATGTTTTAATTTATATGTTTTATTATTGTGTGGATTGAAATAAATTATATTTAAATGCCATATAGTCTATAACGCATGTTATTATATATTTAAAAATAATAGCTTTTGTTTTTTTTATAATTACCGTTCAATGCTTAAATAATAAATATAAATATTGAAATCAATATACATATTTCTGTATAATGGTGTACCAACATGGCAATATAATTTAACCATATGACGTATAAGTATGCATGCGCGATTCCAAGAATGTTAGAAGTTTACTTAATACCTATTTTATATATATTATTGTTATAGTATTATTTACTTTTTTTTTAAAAAAATTCTTAGGTTTCTTGAAGTTTATAGCTATTTAAGTTGGCTTAAATTCTTCATTATGTTCATAAGTAAAATTAGTTTAAACGATTCAATGTTAATTATAAAACAATTAAGTTAAGTACAGTCGAGGTAAAAACAGAGCCGTTAACATGGACGTTCGAAACTATTTTCTCAATCTATTACTTGGATAAGGATAATACATCCTTTGTCGGCAAATATTTTTCTTGGCTTCTAATATATAAGAAACAAATGAATATCTACTAGATTTTTTTTCATTTCAAGCTAGATAAATTTGTTTTTCCATTTAAACTAAACATTAGTACATTTTTTTTATTTGATACGTATCGAATACATTGTTAAAAATAGTGGTTATATTTTTAAAATTTAAACTATAGATTGACGTTCGATCGTTGTCTTATATGGAATTTACAGTGGAAAATATATATATATATATATATATATATATGTGTATATTTTATAGTGATCATCGAATTTCAGTTGTGTGGCACTATTTTAGTGATCCTTATACTATACCTTACCTTATACTTATACCTATATACTATTTTCAACAAATATGTTATGGTTGAACTTTTACCATTGATAAATAATATTTTTTTATATAATTCTTACTGCAATACATATCAACATACCTACTAATCTATGTGATTACCTTTATTTTTATTAGTATTAGTTTACACTATACATTTACGTAAATGGGATTTATAATTATTGCTAATACAAGTACAACTCGTAAAGTCGTCAGCATCGACTAGTCATTAGTATATTACATCCAAATTCTTCATCACGATAAAACAATTAATACACTTCACATATTTGTAACTTTTTAAGAGTCCCAAGTTTTAAAATTGGTGAATTTGTGGACTCGTTATTACCAAAAATCCGACAGTTAAATAAGCTAATTAATTATAATTTAACTTCATAAATTATATTTAAATTATATTTGTTCAAATAGTAATAATTTAACACATCCCAATTGGATAATATTTCCTTTTGAACTGCCTCGGCGCATGAAATAATATGATAAGACATAAGAATAAATCGTGTTTATTACTTTTTTTTATTTATTGGTAACTACATTATTTTACTTTTAATAACAACTTGGCTTATAAATGGATAGTAAAAAAAAACAAAATATATTATTTCAATATACACCAATATAACGTACATGTTAGTCATGTAAAAAAGACGAAGTAACTTGTAACTATAATAAACTTTGATTTACTGTGTAAAACTGTAACCATGACTCCTCTTCTATACAAACAAGTTGTTTGAGTACCTATAGATCATTAATTTTTTTATACGCACTTGTGGTAGTCCGTATTAAAGTAATATACTATCGATTGCCACTCATTTATCTACTTCATTTAATAGCACTTCAATGTAAGTTTATAATTAATAGAATGATACTTATAAAATATACAAATGTATATAATATGTATTTATTCTAAATTATATTATTTCTACTTAATAGCGGGTTTTTTTTTTTTTTTAGTTGTTAATCAAGTACTTAATGCGTTTAAATGAATATATTTTGTTGTAATTAAATGTTTTTTGAATAAAAACATATGCTTTAAGTGCTCTTATACTACTATACTAGCAAATTCTAACGTTTTTACCGTACGAAACTATAAATGTATTCAAAGACAATTATTGTAAAGCTTGTACAAAGCAAAATAACAATGTTGGAAAACGAACACATAGACGACAAATCGATGCGTCGATATTGCAGATCAATCGACTTATTCTGTATTGTACCTATGGAAAACGTCTTGCCGTCTTGGAATGAGCATCTATGCAATATAATAAACATAGTTAAGTAATTTATTTAATACGAACCACGGTAAATAACATAATATAATTAACAGCCACGGGACACGATATATATAATATGGATGTGTAAAAAACGATACCTAAACGACGGTCGCGCGCAATGACGTATTGCGGCGTACCTATATAGTTTATGGAAAAGATGGCAAAGTGCCCGAAAATATGTTCAAGTTCATTTTCATAAGTTGTGCTGATGCGTTCGTTCCAAAGCATATAATAATAATAATAATATATTATGTATAATATTATGTACGAATAACGTGTGGCAAAATGCCCATAAGCGAGCGCGCGCAGTTCTCGGCGGACCGCACGATTGATAAGACTCGCTGCAAGGTTTTTTCGATGAACACAGAACTGGGTGCGCGGTACGATTATGGGCACAGTTTTGCGATCGCAATCCGAGTGCGATATTACAGTTTTTAGCGTACCGTTCAGATAAAATCTGATCGAAAATTACGACGACGACGACGACGACGACGATGATGATGATAATAACTGAATTATCTCTCGGTGAGCGCGCCCGTTTCCGGCGATGTTATCAGCGTATATTAAAGCGACGCGTACAAAAATAATACATATAATGTACGCATGTTATACTACACGTCTTGGGCTCGCGACGACGGCGCGACGGTACGAAAAAGGATGACGTGATAATGGTTTGCGCTGCGAAAAATTGTGACCTGTTGCGGAGTATTATTATTATTGTGTACGCGTGTATAGTGATTAAACAGGTTTTTACCCCAGCCGCGTGTGTGTATAGGTATATAATGATTTCGCGGAAAGATTGGCGTTTAAGTATATATAAATACACGTATTATAGACGCGCGCGAGGCGGTAGGGAGAAGGATCATCGGGTAGGGGCGGATGCTGTAATAACGGGAGGTATGGAGAAGCAAAAAAAAATTAAAGGAAAAAAAAAACGGGGCATATCACAGACATGTCGTGCCGGTGACATTTCCCAAGCGGTCGGTCATAAATCTGCACTGCATCATAGAAGAGACCACTATATATAATACTACGGTACGTTACTGTTGCTGATTACTGGCGGTTCATATAATAAATGTAATAATATGTGTGTTATTTTTTTCTACACTTATTGTTATTATTATATTCCCGATTCTCGGATTCTTGTGCACAATGATAGAAATTCTACTCGTTGCATTGTCCTATAAGCAGAATAATCTTTAAACGAAATCCCCGTATACGTCCCCGTGCTTACATACCTACTAGTCATACTGATACAAATGAACATTAGCTCTACCGACTTCATAATACTGTAATGTCACGTATTGTGTACCTTATTAAATAATGCAACACATTTATTCAATTACTTTGTACACGCGCCATTCGGACCATAGATAATTCGCAACTACCCTCAGATACCTGGATTTTCCGATTTTCATATTGTTAATGTTTTGTATGCCAAACCGTATTTAATTTGAAATTAAACGAAACAGTCGTTTGGCGAATATTTGTGTGGTTTCAATAAAATATCTTAAATATTATATCGTTGATGGTATAAGATATTAATCTGGAATGATTAAATACAATATTTCGAGAATAATGATAATTTGAATTTAAAATAAAATATATATAAAAAATATACTGTAAACAAACTATCTACACGTCACAAATTACAGTTTCAATATTTACAATCCACAAAAACATCGGTTCAAAATGATTACAGTGGAATTTAAACAGTTAAATTAATATAAAGTATAAACACTCAATAGGTGAATCTACGTTTTATGGGGTGAATTTACAATTCTTTCAGTATATGTGCAATTTATGGCTTTCGTACAATATTTTGATTTACGGACACTTGAAATGTTGATTCATCAAAATATATATTATATTCTATAAGCTACAGTAGACAAGACTTAATTCTTTAACTGTTGGACAATGTTAAATAAAAACTGAAAATTGATAAATATATACAAATAATATGGTTATCATATTCATTATGTACAGGAGTTTTCTCAAAAAATTCAAATTAACCATATTAAACTTATCATGGAAAATATTATAAATGTTAGTTCAGATTTCATATTCATACAAAAAATATTAGTTATGATTCTGATATTACACTACATAGTGGAAGGGGTGGTAAAATTATTTTGTAAAGACTGCGTATAAATATGTTTTATCTGAGTAAATTTCTATCTTTAGGTGCCAAAAATTTAAATATCAATCTACGAATAAGATACCACACATTATAGGATACGTTGAACTCGTGTGTGGGTTTGTGATCTTCTTGTAAGTGCGATGTGCATATTTGCATTTGTTGGTAAGAACTAACGTACTTATATAAAAACATGCTCAATCCCAAATATTGAAAAGAAAACAGAAAAGCAAAGAGTAATTTCTGAACATCATTCAAACGCTATTGAATAATGAGTGTGTAAAATAACGATAATCGAAAGAAAAGAGATATCTTTGTATAAGTGCATAAATGTGTGCGTGCGTGCTTTATAGAGCAGAAAAAAATAATGAATATATTGCTGTTAACATATGATTTATACTTTAAATAACTCAAGTTGGAAATGGTATTTGTAAAATATTATAATGTTGGATCACGAGCTCATAGTTTATTATATATATATAATTTTTTATAAATAGAATTATTTCAATATTTGTCTTAAATATAATATTTTAAGTGCTGGATTATACGGATTTATATCTACTGTTTTCAGATACTTCTAGGTAGACACTAAAAAAACTGTATTCTAATTGTATGTCTCCCTCTCTTCATCTCTCACTCGTCCACTCTCTCTCTCTCTCTCTCTCTCTCTATCCACTGACATATCTATACTTTCTTAGATTTTTTCCGACATGCTCTATCTTGAACTATATTCAGTTTACATTTTTTTTTATAATTAAATGTAAGTACCTGTATGAAATATTGAATATTGTATTTGCTCACGTTATTAACATTATTTTTTAATCTATGGCCTCATAAAATACATTTTTATTTTTTTAGTACATATATCAATTATTATCTATCTTTCCATTTTAATATCCACGGCACAAGGAAAAACTGCAGCAAATATTATTTTTCTCTTCGGAATTAAATGTATTGTTGTTTTGATGAGAGTAATGACGTTGTGTTATAGGACTTACCTACAACTTCAAATTCCAATGCAAGATTATTTCAATCATATCCTAACAATATATAAACTATTTCGATTGTACCGAGTTCCTGTTGCTAATGAGCTCTTAATGTTTTTAAATAGGTATTAAACGACGAAAACGTAAAATTGGGATATCGATGTTTTCAAATTAAAAAACACCTGCCACACCAAATTCCAGTATCTCATCGGAAACTGTTCTTATCACTCCAGGTATCAAATATAATTTAATTGTATACTGTACCCCTATTTTGAACTCTATTAATAAGTATATATTGATATTTTAGAGACCATTATATGTACTGATTTTATTATTGTATCCAAACTAGAAAAATTATAAATATGCATTAATTTCAATGTGAAAATTTACTTTTTAATTACGTGAAAATAAATATATTTCATTTTATTTTACTCTGCATTGGGTAAGTGAAACCATTAAAATGTAAAATTGTATAGTATTTTATTTTGTTATAGTGTAAATAATGCTAAAAGTTTCAAGTCTTAGAATTTATTTTTATGGCGAATTTTATTAAAAAGAAGTTTTGATCTAAGTCATGTACTAATTTCTAGTAGATCAAAGAATCATCATCAACTTTCGTAAATTATTAATCGTTTATTATAATAAAAAAATAATATTTAATTTAATTTATGTAATGAAAATATTTTTGGGATTTTCTGAAAAAAATAATTATCAGTTTTGCATAACTCTAAAATAAAGTCTTGAGATTCAATCGATTTAATGTTTAACTTCACTACTCCCGTACATTTTTTATTGTGTATGTTTATTATTTGATTATTTTTCCAACAATAAAAATAATGCATTAATACTGTATAATTAATATCTATATTATTCCGCTTTAATTCGCGTATATATTGCTATAATTTATCGAGTTTTTCTTAAAAGTAGTTGCACTATTTATAATTATTAAATAAATGCGTTTTAAATAAAGCAGTTGTACTTGGTAATTTAGCGCCCCGAGGCGACTACAAAATGCCACTTTAGAACATCCTTTTCAGGAGAAGGTCCTGTACTAAATTAAAATTATATAATCGTATACATAATTATATTATGAACAAATGTATAAAATTGTAAATTTATATCATATATCCTACACTCCTACGTAATAGTTTTCTACATAATTTTCTATCATTCAACAGGTCACATAAATGTAGATAAGGATAAGTACTGTAAATACTATAAACATTGGTTATAAAATTAATTTTTTATTTAATAAACTAAACATTTTTAATTATTGTCTACAAAATTTGACAGTTACAAAAAAAATTATCACCACTACTCAAGACATTGACCCTCCACGCTAAGTCCCTAAATACATAAACTACGTTTAAAATGTATACAGACTCGTTCTCATATATACTATATACATTACGTAAAAAGAACTATACGTACATAATTATTTTCGTTTTTTTTCACGATTTTTTCGGTAAGTTATTCTTTAACAATAACATTTTACACTCTAAATTCAATGTTTATAATTAATCTTTAACCATTGTTGATTTATATAATGTCATGTCAGCATTATAAATGTATAAAACACAAATCAACTGTTGATGTGTGATATATATGTGTTATGCATACATCGAAAAAACCATAGTTAAAACAACAAATATCAGGACAATAATTTTGCATATTTTGTTTTCAATTATTGAATTACGAATTACAGTACACCTTAAAATGAACTATAAATTAGGTGTGTAAAAATATCTGATACATTAATAGTATACAAATAAGTAAATTATTTAAATTAAACACATTTTTTAAATTAATTTCGGGGAAATTGTCAAAATACAAATTTATATGAATATTTTAACTAGACAAAAATTAAATGATAGGAGTTTTTTATCATTCTTTACTTAAACCGCTGAATCGTTATGCACTATACATATTTTATAAATAAATAACTTTTCAGTCATTTTTTTAATATATATTTATATAATTTATTAATATATCAATCGATATTCATATACAAAAGATTTTAAATTGAAATAATTATAAGTTGATTAAAATACCATAAATTATTCAGTGTAGTATTATCGCAAACCACCAAATGTTATGACTGTGAATTAAGAATATTTTCCTTGAAAAAAAATATTAAAAATCTTATTACAGTATTTATAAGAACATATAGCTCTAAGTTGATGTGATTGCCACTTACATATGATTTTAAATAAATTAAGAATTACTATTTTATCTAAATGTGCTTTGATATTTTCAAAATTGAATTCTTTAAACATGTTTTTCATCATATTTTGTTCACATTTTCAATTTTCACCTATGGTAAATGTATTGACTGTAATTTCTGATAACAAAAAAATGTCTTACCCTGCATCATAAACCTTCAAAGAATTTATTTTGGGAAGGTTATTGACATTTTTGCGCCTTCGCGTATAGGTACACCAACACCATACAACATCACGTTGAATACAGTAATTAGTTATAGGCTTTTACTTAATAAAAACAACTTAACACATTGTGTTCAATGTTCATATACACATATTCCAGTATTCCGAATTTAATTTATACAGATTTAGGATAACTTCAGGTAAAAAATTACAATACTTTAAATTGTAATGTTTGGAGTTTAATAATTTTTGCAGCAATTCAATAGGAACTTTGATCTGTACATGAACATTTTCAAAATCATAATTATTTTTTTGTGCTCCCAAAATGGTGAACTTAAAAACCAACGTATAGGAACTGTCTATAGACTAATAAGATCGATGTTTATTGCCAATGACGAATAATTCCGATTAAATTTATCCGTCAGATGGCGCGAATGTTGTTATACCTCAACAACTATGTATCCTACTCACGGGGGCATGTGCGTCGGACAGCGCAGAGTCTTCAACACAAACCGGCGGCGTTCGTCTCTCACGGTCGACCGTGGTCCGACTGTAGAAAAACATAATAAATATACGAGGTATTTTTACGTCGCGAAACGTGCATTGGTATTAAATATTTGTTGTTGTTATTTATTGAATTTTTTTTTTTTCTTATATTACAGTTAAAGTGCAATACGTTTTTATAACAAATCGTGCGATGTGCTGATTATTATGAAACAAACACGAAATTCGAACAAACATCTGTACAAATGTAAGTACCTATTTTAATATAATTTCATTGACATTCTGTCGATTTGCAAAACTATCCGCATTTAATACGTGATGGGAAAAAATGATTTGCCTGTCAACGTAAAGTTCTCTCTTAATTGTAGCGAATAATGGTACAAACAAATCAATTTTTTTATTTCAATGCTATGAATAGATAGGTACGTGCGATAATAAACATCGCGAACGGACAAATTTATAAAATTATTAATTTTTAGTGAAATGCGCCATTCGCGGGACAGTTAGGTATAGGTAATTAATTTTCACTGCTCTAAAAGAACTACCTACCGACTTTCGATACACATAGATATTCTATGTTTTCCTATTGGTAATGCTACGATTTGAATATCATAATCTAAATATCTAATACATACATCTAGCCGCTTAACGGCTCGTTATATTAACCAAATATAAATATGGAGATCCAGTTCACCTGTCGAATCTTACTATGCATAAGTGTAATAAGTACCTAATTATTTATAACCGGTGTCCGTATACTGTTTTTTTACAGTAGTCTTAATTATTTTTGTTATTCTTGTAATAAACGTTAGAATCTGTGTGCACTAGTTTGCATCAGTGCGAAACATTTGCGCATCATATATTTACACTTTCGAAAAACGAGTCAAAAAAAAAAGGCAAAACAAAATATCTCGCCTAAATTGGATTGATTTGTTTTTCTTCAAAATTGAACTGCATAGTTCATTGATATTTCCGACGAAATAATAGGCAAAATAAATACTTCAATAACAACAAGTTGCGTCGGTCAATGAAATTTCGCAACGCACTCGACCCTATCAATAAGACATTTAGACGTGACGTATATACATATTATTTATGAAAATATATTGTTTTTAGAGAATAAAATTATTGTTTAGAGCAGCGAAAACGGAATATAAATATAAATGGCCTTGCTACGGCGCACCACAACGATGAACGATTGAAGAACGTTTGCATGCGAAATTTTAAAGAAAAAAAAAAAGAAAAGTATAAACAGTGAATCGGTTGTAGTTTTTTATTGGATCTTCTCCCTGTAGACCTATATTTTGTACACTTGTCAGTTGATCGATGATCAGATGTTTTTTTCTTTCCTGTCGGTGGGCGAAACGATTTTCGACCGCGGCATCCTTTGTGGTGCGGCGCGCGTGCATTCCTCGACGATTAATGAATTGCATTCATTCATTTTCGCTATACGACGGTCGGGCAGTGCGCACAACGCGCATCACAACAATAAGTGCCGAAAATCCGTTTTCTCGCGAAAAAAAATTGCATTCTAGAACGGCACACACGTACTGCGGTGCGTGTCTTTCAACCGGATCACCGCAGCAGACGACCTTATGCAACTGTGCGCGGTGGCGGTCGTATATTGTATTGCACACGATGCATTATTATGTATTTTGAAATTGATCAGCGCCGCGGACGAGATGAGACGAATGAGACCGCGGCGGCGGTCGCGTGACGGTTACACGAATCGTCCGAAGACTCCGAAGAATGCGGACCGACGCTTCCGGAGACACCGCCGAGTTGCGTCACCCGCGCCCGCGCGTGCCGGCCGACCCGCGATTATTATTATTGATATCGTAACATCGCTATTACCGCGGCGGTATGCAACTGTACAATCGCGTCCGGTGATCTGCGCTGTTTTTTTTTTTTATTTTCGTTAATTTTTTTTCCGTTCCGTCACTCGCTCGCTCTCTCACTCACTCACTCACTCACTCTCTCTCTCTCTATTACGCGCGAGATCTGGTCGTTCTATCGCGCGCCGTCGCCCCGTAACAACATCTCTCGCCGCCGACGACGCGGCGCAGGTACTATGCACCCGGTCGACCGACGAGCGCATATCGAATGTCTCCTGTGTGGACCGCGACCGCTCGTTTCGTACGCGTTACGGTCATGTGCCGCGCGGTGCAGCGTGTAGTACACCTTTTCAACAGTTGGACAGGTGGGCCCGTAACGCGATGACCCGGTCGACCGGCGGAATTCGTACACGCCGAGGTTTTATTCCAAACGCGCGCCACGCCCCTCCCCCACCCCTGGACGGGGCAGTATCTACGATGATACAAGTACGATGTGTAATATAATAATAAAAGTAATAATAATGAAATAAAGAGAGAAAATACCGCAAAACGACCGGTATACATCTACGAATCGCGATACCGTAAGCCCGCGTGCAGTCAGCGTTATAATATTTACACGTGTAATAAATAATAATACGTGCGCGAAAAAATATCGAATACACACGAATAACACAACATAGTGTATATTCGGCGAACGTCGAATGGTCTTGTCTTATTTCCCGCGCACGGCAGTCCCGCACGAGGGCGTCGCTCGGATCAGCGATGTTAAAACATTCCCCCGGACCGTTTCCGCGCACTCGTGCAAAAATATTGTATTCACAACGGTCTATTTCATCTTTAGATTTGTATGGTTTTTTCTTTTTTTTCAAACGCCCTACAATCTCGGAACACTGCAGCAGTGCAGCTCTTACCGCGGCCCGTACCTACTTCCTGTACATATTACACATTGTTGGCGTTCAACAATGTTCACGTGACGTACGGTCGGCGAGAAGCTCGCCGAGTATCACGTCGGTTTTAACGATGAAAACACCCCGTGTACAAAACACATCCCGACCACGAGCCTGCAGCAGGCTGCGTCTGCGTGTACTGCGCGTATCCCCGCCGTTGTCGTGAGCCATCATCACGCGTACCTATACGTGGTAATAATATAATCACCGATATTACGATACGATATTACGGTGTTGTGGTAATCGCGGTGATAACCGCACCGCACGTTGTAGTAACCTTATACACGGCCCGTAGACGATTCGGTCGGCCAGAGATCGATCTTCGTACACCGCGAGCCTTCGGACACAGACTACACACACGCATGAACATACACACACACACGTACGCACGTCGTGTAATGACCGCATCATTAGGCCGACCGACGACGACAAACGGCCGGAGCAACACAAAGCGGAATGCCTAACCTACCCTCAGTCCGTCGGACGTGTACCCTCCCACATTACGGTACGATACGGCGCGGCGGTGCGGCTATCGGAGAGCTACGACGAGAACGCGTAACGAGAAGATTCCGTCGTAGACACTTGAATAGAGAATGTTTCCTTCTCCCGCGTGAGAGAACCGCTGACGGTTTTTTTTTATTATATACACTGCGTGCTCTTTCCCTTCATCGTTGTTTTGTCACCGCCGTAAAATAATGGGTTTTTTTTTTTCTACACGGCGGTGTGCGTGTTCATCGGCTAACTGATTGAATTTTTCGGTCCATGCGCGTAATGAACAAAGTCGCTTCCGTATTAATCGAAAACTACCGAAAAAATAACATTTAATCGCAATTCCGAGTACAATCGTCCGGTTTCGTCCATGATACAGTGAACACATACATCTATACGTACATACATAGGCACTACGTATTATCCTTACAACGATTTTGGGAGAAAAAAAATTAATCTTGTGAAGCACGCAGCGAACGAAACGGTTATAATACGCCTATACGGTTTTTTATTTCCACGAAAACAGTGCGTGGGAGCATGAAGATGCAGCCTGGTGTAGTATATCGTGTGCGTGTGTGTGTATGAGAGATAATCTCAATTAAAAATTACGTTATTTCTGGTGTAAACGGAACACTATTATGTGCACCTACTTCAGTCATAATTGATCGAATAAACAGGACGTATCCAGTATTTTCCTGTACATTTTCAAATAATAATTATAATAATAATAATAATTATTAATAAATTATTGTAAAATACGTACATCTATAATTATTGTGATTTCTGGCTTCTTAAACGTATAATACTGTTGCGACGGTCACTATTCACTAATAATTGAACACGAGACAATGGACGATTTTCATAGAATGCACTCGGACGTTTTTACTGCATCAAACGACGTATGCTGCATTGAAAGGCAAAAACCACAAATCCTTGAGATGAAAATGCATACTGAATACAAATACAACATTACACTATTATTATACCTATCTGTATGTACTGTATTCTTCTGAACGCTGCAACGAACCGTTTTATTCATGCGATCACTTTACGGTACACTATGACCATTATAAGGTCTAAGTCTAAAATTAATAAGAACCCAAATCAACGCCCCCGCCGATAGAGATTTATTTATCAGGACGTCCCACGGTAATTTTCTTTCTAACCCGCTTATAGGAATATTGTTTTTCCCAAACGTTTTGCTATTCAGGCATTTCAAATGAACAATCTTATGTTTTCTTTTTATAATCTACCCACTGACTGAGCAGTATTAGGTGCAACGAAATAAAGTTTGTAACCACAATATGTATATAATGTAGAATATGCGACGAAAAACACGCAAATACGGTCGTCACGTGGGATAACGGTGATTTCGCGCAAAGGTTTTTCGGAAACATAAACATTACAATAAACCAAGGTAAACTTTGGTTTTTTATTCCTCTAAGGCGTGTGTATATAGTATAACCTACCAGTTGTATATGCCTACACGCTGTCAGCCGCAATGGAATGCGTTGGCCGTTCGCAGTCGTCAATATTTCAGTCATGTGGCTATGTAGTATATTATATACTTAACACGAACGCGCGCGCTGCACGTGAAAAAGCGTATACGGTGAACACACACACACACACACACACACACACACACACATCCGCCACATCTCATGTCTTAAGAAGTAATAGAACATTGTAGCGATTAGTCGAATAAACACATTGTCAGTGAATCATGAGTCGGCGTTTATGTACAGGTATACGTACGCGGTTACAGGGTTCGTTTTGCGCGCGTATATTTCTAATAGGGTTCGAGAACAAAAATAAATTGTTTTCATCATTTTGTGACGTATGATGGTCGACGGCGTTACACTATATTATTACCAATAAAAAAACATTACGTTTTCGTAGTTTAACAGTAAATTGAAAACAATCTTCAGACAGTTTAGATACCAACATTTATACATAGATAGTATATAGCTAGTTGCTACTCGCGTCTGTGTGTGTGTTTGAGTGCACCCGTTCGAGCATATAGAAAAACACGTCTTAGAGCATCTCCCCTCGGGGCTGGTACTCCACCTTTCGGGACTACCGGGCGTAACTTCAAGTAGCCTGCACATAATTCAGCCACCGAAAGCAATTATTATTGTTATTATTACCAACAGTGGCGGGCTGCCAGTCAGGGATTTAATAGGAACACGAATTATTATTAATATATACCGGCTAATTAAACAGAAATACATAGGATAATAAACTAGTGCATATTGAAATAGAACAGATATCGAAAACGGGTTTTGTTTTTTGTATTTCCTTTTTTTTTTCTTCTCGTCTCCCCCGTACGTTTAACGGTATTAACTACATTATTTTATTCGTTACCTACCGCGATATCACAATAAACATCTTGTCACTTTATTATTTTTGTCGTGTTATAATATTACCATTATTATTATTATTTCTTTGGTTTTCGGCTATGGTTTTATTTCTCTCGTTGCTTTTTCGGTCTTTGTACGTATAGGTACCGCAGACGTGAGATAACGTGTGGAATAATAATCAACCGTAATAAAAGTGTCCCCCGTTCGCTTATATATATATTTATATTATAATAGTCAATATATTTGAAAAAACTTTCACCGGTGGTCATACGTAAAAATAAAAAATAAAAAAACATTCACCTCATGTGCTCGTGTTGCTTTCTATTGTTGACCGCTGGTGACCACTGCTTCAGGTTCGCACGTTCGATCGTTATTGGCTTATTTTTAAAAGTTTTCACCGAGATATATACGAGAGAATATTATTAGTTCACTCGTAGGTATATACTTGTCGTTCGGATACGGTCGGATAAAGGGTATATACGTGTTTAATTGCACTGGGAAAGTGCCACACGCTGTGACGTATAGAATACAACTACGGTATGACAAAACCACTGGACCATAATATCGCGTTTCCTTCTTTTTGTGCTCCGCTCGGATTTACATAAAAGAAAATACTATCGTGTCACACGTCGTTTTTTCACAATCTCTTATTGTTTTTACTACTATTAACTCCGGAAGCTGTAGTTTTATACCATTTATACCCTGTTAATATTTTAATATTCTATTATTTTAATAACTTAGGCATTTTTATTTCGCAAAAGAATAATGAAATCAATGAGTAAATCTTTGTCAGATTATGTCAAATGATTAAAAATATGTTTGACAACAATAGGTACATTTCTCAATACAAGCCTTTATTTTTTTTTATACTAAGTATTTTAGAAATCGCCTGATATAGAATTTATTCAGTCGATCGAGTCTTTTTTTTATTAGTGATGTATATTAATGTGTTTAAGATATTTAAGATATTCTACTTACTGGTTGCATTCGTTAAGAAATGCCATATTGTACAAAACAACTTTTTATGAACATCAAGTGTCCCAAGGGATTTATTTTATCAACAAAATAATAAAATACCAAACAATAAAATTGTGTTTAATTATTAATGTTTACATATAATTATTACTACCACAAGATAAAAATGATAACTGGAATTTTTAGCTGGTTGAAGTTGAACGAATTTTTGAATAATTACTGGATGATAATTATACCAAACCGAAGTATCAAGAGAAAACTATTATACAATTATGATGATAAACATAATTTTTATTGTTTCATTAATGCCATTTTCTGACTTTTATATTTAACACTATGAATTAGTACAAGTTTCAAATAATAAATATGCGTATTATAATCTATAACTTTGTGAAACTTTATTTTTGATTGCAATAACAATGGATATGAAACAATTAGATGACAATACACATATATAGTGATCGAAATGGTGGTTTTGAATTTTTGATACTACTTTAGTGTGCTCAAAAAACAACAGTATAATATTCTGATACAATAATAATAAGTAACGCACCAGGAGATGAATGATTTCAAGATTTTCTACTTCATCTTCACACGTAGTATAGTAATAATATAAGCATTAAGCCTATTGTCTGTTTGCAGCAGATTCCATGTAGGCACTATATGTATGTATTCATTGCAGACGGGCTCATCAACGTCCACACGCACGGTGTAATTTGTATTCCGAGTAACTAACACGCATTGTTTAACGAGTATACGTTATCAACAGAATGCTTGTGTGTTTTATGAGCCAACAAATCGGCGTGGCATGTTATTGGTGCAACGCACGTTTTTCGTTTTATGTGTATAGGAATGCTTTCGAAAATACAAATGCTTTACACGGACCGAAAGTCGATAATTTCGCAAAGGGGCTGGCCTCCTATAGTAATGAATCCGATGCGTGTAATCAAAATATATCTTCATCGTGCTTACGAACGGTGCAGTAACATACACTCACACACATGCGTGCGTGCGTAATATTTTATCGAGGGGTCGAGGGGGACCCCAGAAGGCAAAAGCGAAACAACCGGTCCGACAGACCACCCAACGGAGCCCAAGGTCGACAATAATTATGGACCGCTATTTAGGTATAAAAAACAAAGAGGGAAAGAAATATTCTGTTTATAATATATATACAAACACACACACACACACACACACACACACACACACACACGCACGCACACGCACACACAGATACTTATATATATTTATTTATATTTATAATAAGGAGGTAAAAACAATAACACTAGTGGCCAGATCAGATGCTATATCCACTATCCACACTATAACTTATAAGGTATATATATATATACATATATGTATTATGTATATTTATAAATATATTAATATATGTGTGTATGCATTCGATATTATGCATGTACGGTAGCCGGTACAATGTTAATCACAAGGTAAACACAACATACACACACACACACCACACACACCACACACACGCACACACATGCACGCACGCACGCACCATTGGAATCAAAGCAGTTTTGAGTTTAATATGTTTTTATTTTTTTCCTGAATGGATGTCTGAGTACAATTAGATAGGTATTGGACGCAAACCAGGCTTAAATCGATTTGATGAAAAATATTATTATGATCCATAGCACGAGCTAAGAACCATTATACTGTATGTAATTTTCACTATGGGGGAACAATTTGTATCATAATAATATCGTTTTTTTTTTTTGTACTGTAAACCCCGCCATTAATAATATGCATTAAGCTGCTATGCATATTGACGGCCCATCGGATCTTTGGTAGTCGTTTTGAATAGATCTTGCAAAATTAAAAAATTCCCTTACATTTTTCGATCGTATATATTATTAGGTGGCGACCGGTGATTGATTTTACGCAAAATGTAGTACGCGTTGCTTAAGCAATATATTTTACCGAAGAACAAAATTTGTACACCGTCTTACATTATATGTATTATAATTATTGTACAAGTTGTTACTTGGCTTACTCGTTAGGTATTTATTATTTTTAGCTCATAAATAAGTGTAATTTTTATAAATTTTTTAAATTTTTCCCATAGGATTTAATAAATACTATACGCACAGTGTACAAACATCTTTCACACACACACACACACATGTATAGAAATAGATAGAAATCCCACTATAACGGATATTTCAAATACCCTAGTAGAAGAATACTGAGCGGACATTGCTCTTTGTATGAACTAATAATTTTTAATTTCTAATGAATATTTGCTATAATACTTGCTATAAAGAGACTTTACTGACGTTCAGTTCAAAATATGTAATATGCATAAGAAGATATTTATAGTAACCTATTAACAAATTGTTTTTAAAAATACCAAACGAGGGGTCCATAAATACCGTCACCATTATTTAAGAAATAACCGGAAATTGATTTGAATTTAATGTACTAGAATCCTTCTAAAGATATTTTTAATCATGGTATGTAGTTACAATTACAGAATTAAATAAATAACAAAACAATTAGTCATTCGTTGGAAATTAATGATTTATTCAATGTAAAAAAAAAATATGTTCGACAATATTCATTTTCGTATCTTTATAAATCAATAAACAATTTTTAAAAATTGTATTAGAAGTTAAAAATAAAAATGAATATGTTTGATTTCCACCATTTGTTTTATATTCAGATGTCATTACGTAATTAGGTCGTAAACGCATGTATCAGAATAGATGATACAGCAATCATGATTTAACTAATGAGTACCTAAAGTATAAGTGAAAATGAGAACGATTCCTATATGTACTCGTATAAATATAAACATATTATGAATGATTTTAATCGCAAGTCATTAGCGTCTTAGGCCTTAGAAGTATTATGGTAATTATAATATCTAATCATTCAACTAAATATTTTCTTATGGACTAGTTAATATTCAAGTTCAAATTTAAACATTCATATAATTAGTAACAACACAAAAGGCTTTGGCAAGAATCGAACAATCTTCCAGTGCTAGTTCTTCATATTTCACAACGCGTGATTATAGACTTACCTACTCTGTAGTATGTATAAATAGTAATATTCATATATCGTAAGACAGTACGTTGAACCTACTTATATAATCTAAAAATGTTCTCGTTAATAATATATTGTGCTTGTTTAAATACATATATTAGCATAACACTTAAATGACATCAATGAATAAAATAAAAATATTTATCTCTCAAAAACAATTTCGAATATGTCAATGTTAATGAAAGCAGTACCAAATGCCGTGTAGCTCTCTATATTTCTCGGATGTTCATGCAGGATGTTCAGGTACAATGACTATCAATATAACTATTTAACTATTTACAATCGTAAAATACAAACAATAAATAAAAGCTTGCGATTTATAGGTGCAATGGTGCATAGTAATGATAATATTATAAATTAAGAATATTGATTTATGGTTAAACCATAATGTACCTATTATATATATAATATACATACACAAAAAGTACAGAAATCAGGATTATAATTATTATTTGCAATTATTTAGTGAAATTGATTTATCACGGTGTATGGCGTTTGGATTATTTTTATTGGTGAATAAATGCACGCTAATAGGTTGAGCGAAAATAAGAAACGTTAGTAAGCGTAATAGTGTACAATATTTCTGGAACTTATGACTTATACTATACAATATATTGAATTCCTTTGGATGCATTTTTAAGTAATCGAAAAATAAAAAAAATTACTATTTCTTAATAATGCCTGAACACTTGAATATCACCGCAATTAATTCGTAGTAACCTGACCTCAGGAATTTCCGTAAAAATGTTTTTTATTATCATGTTCAACATTTATTATGCGGTGTCAACTCAAAAAAAAAAAAAAAATAGTAAAAGAAAATAGAGACTGTAATAACTTGAGAGTGAATGATATTAATACCGCAGTGGCAATTCTTTCTTCTCGGTCTCTGTTTGATTTAATATGGTTACCATACGCTTCAACAACTCTATATAGTAACGTGGTAGTCTAGACAGCATAGAAGTTATAACATGATCACGGTTACGTATTTTAAACACGGAGCAAATAAAGTTTTCCTAGATAATTTCGGTCTTCGGACAGTACCCGTCAGCGTACGGTTCATCGGCCGTGACTTCCTCATTATCTCTCCTCGTCTCTCTTACAGTAAATAGTCGTGCGGTCACAGACTCCTCTATAGACGTATGCTATTATAACAAGAGTGTGTATTTTCCTAAAATATATTATTAAACGTTGAACGCGGTCGAGTGCAACAAAACGCGCCATGTGCAGCTTAACGTGGTTCCAAAAAGGTCCTCTGGTTACAACAACAACAACGATACATATTATGATTTATAGCTATATATAAATATACGTTATCCATAACCGTTCGATATTCGAGAAGCCCGACTTATTTTTGGGTTTTTTTTTTTTTTTAACAATGCACGCATACAGGAGAGGAAGTGTCGTCGAAACGCCGATAATCGGTTTCCCGTATCGTATTGCTTCGGAAAAAAATGTCTAGGGGCGAAAAAAATCTAAAACGAAAATTAAACGCGATCACTGGGCCGTGTGTGTGTGTGCGTGCGTATGTGCGTGTTCGCGTTCGTGTGGTTGATGAGATAGGTCGCGGTCATCCGTTGCAGCAGTAATGACTAAATTTAGTAAAACGTCTCTCGATCGGTCGCGTCGTACTCTTGTGTACCTGTAACATGGCTACAAGTCCGCGGATGGATAAAGTGTTCGCGTACATGTACACGGGGAAGGCAAAACTGGTTGGCGGATCGGTTAAAGTCTCCGAGAAAACGGGGGTAGGTAGTCGACGTGCCTGCAGCCGGCGGAGCTCGCGCGTGTGCCGTTCGGCTGAATATTGTATAAATCACGCGGCGGTCGACGTTTCTCGTGCTCGCGTACACACGCATTATTGTTGACCTTTTAATTGGACGGCCGCGCGTCAACAGCCTTCCAGTCTGGACGTCGTCATAACAATATAATACACACGTAAGTGCAACAAGTCTGTCTCTCTCAATACTGGCACATCTAACCGTTTTATGTACAGGTCGGCGGCGACTGCTGCTGCAGCTGCAGTTGGTCTGGTCCAGTAATGTACGACCGTCCTGCCGACATACACATTTCCATAAACCTAATATCGTCTCTTCCATACCCACGCGCGCACGCGTCCGAGTGTATACGTGTCGAGTGATATAATTCTTTAAGAGTTCGAGTTGATCGGAAGAAAAAAAAATAAGACGCTGTATACGTATATAGTGAAACGATGACAGTATACCCCACTCCCCTAGTCCACCACCACTTCGATGATATTGACGTAACGCAGCTTCCAGAAGGACATATTATTATCATCATCGTCGAGTCTCATCCGTTTTTTTTACACCGTATTGCCGCTATACAATGCTACGGTTGCCGACGATCAGCCACGTGCACGAGATTCTTCGGAGAAATAATAAATTAATATTAATTATATTAGATGTACCTTGTATATATATATATATATATATTATATACTGCTACTACCTATTAGTTACTACTACTACTACTAGTACTTTTTTTTCATCGTATCGCCGGACTCGGGGGAGGACTGCCTTTGCTTTGCTTTCACGCCGAGCCACCATCATTTTTTTATCAGGTTAAGAATATAAAGATCTTCTTCTTATATGTTACTTAGTTTGCTAAACATTCATTGAGTACAATCACATTAATATATATATACGTCTTTGTCTAGCACCTGGATTTTGACCTTGAGATGTTAATCTCAGATGGGTTCTCAGACCGGCGTGTTTGTCCGCCACCTGAGGCTTCTCGTGATATCGCCTCAGCCGCTCCTTTTCCTCTTTAATGCCCAGGATTAATGTCACGTACTGTACCACAGCTTTCCAGTTTGTAATGTTGCGTAGTATGATTGTTAAGACTGTCTCTGGAGTAACATTTTGTTCCACCATGGCTTCCAGTTCTGTAAGCTTCCTAGCTCATCGACCACATCCTAAGAACTTGTGTTCTGCGTCATCCATTACGTCGCCACAAGATACGCATTCTGGGCTTTCTACACGTGCAAACTTATGGAGGTAGGCCTGGAAGCAGCCATGTTCTATCAAAAATTGAGTCAGGTGATAGCTAGTTTCTCCGTGCGGTTAATTAACCCAATATTACTACTTAATCATACTACTACTACTACTACTACTACTACTTTTTTTTTTTTTTATCATATTTATCGCCGGACTCGGGGGAGAACTACCTTCGCTTTGCTTTCCCGCCGAGCCGCCATCTTTTATTTGTCGAACTTTATACATTATACACAATTACCTAATACTAAACATTCAGCAACCAAAAATATAAAATATAATGAACAGCAATCAGCAGTATCTAACATCTCAAGAACTTAGTTTAACAATATTACACGTCTGTGCATTGCACCTACTACTACTACTACTACTACTACTACTACTACTACTACTACTACTACTACTACTACTACTACTATTACTATTATACTACTACATCACTGCAGTTGGAAAAACAATATATTTTGTATTGATCGAGTGCCTTAAAAAAACACCCCTTTTTCAATTGCAGTGTTTTATAAAATTATATGTAGTTAAAACTTTTTTCGTACTGCGTGTATTGGATATATCTACAGTAGCTAACAGAGTTCCGTTCGGTGAATAAAACTTTTGCAATTAAACACATTTTATGCTTTTGGCGCTTTTATAACTTTTAACTAACGGACGTAAACGCGTACATAATATAATTGCAAATAGTTTTAAATCATATATAACAGTTTTAAGAGTAATACAAAGTCTAAAGTTAATCTGGTTAAAACGTTACAATTAACGATAAGTTCTTGTAACTTTTTCAGTTTGTAAGTAGTTAATTAATGTAAAGTGTTTATTTGAATTTAATCATTATTTACGAGTAAACACGTTTACTGCAAATTATTATTTTATTCAAGTCTATATAATATAACTGACCTATTTTTGTGAACTAAATCATCTTTCTTATTGACATAAAGATGGAAGAACCGCGTTGAAGTATCAAGTTGTCCTCAAAAATGTTGGTAGGCCACACAAAATATTTAAACTGAATACTGATTAGGGATTTATTATTATTTTAGGATCATTACAAATATAACCGGTACAGTGCGTCGCGTTTAAAGTTTTATATTAATATTTAACTTTTTTAAAAAGTACTGATAGTTAAAACAGTGGACCCATATAGACATAGAAAACCGTTGTTTCCTTATTCAGCACAGCCATACGGTGAACAAAATTTTAAGGTGTTTACCTCTAAAATATTTTATAATGCTCTTGCAAATAATATATATTTTCAGTACTAGAAAGCATATTGAATAGTTTTCAAGTGTACCTATACAAGAATCATTTATCATACGTTTAATGTGCAATCATGATACTGCCCGCTTGTGCTGTTACAAAACTTGAATAATGATCTAAAATAAGTAGTACCTCGAAACTCTATTATTTGACTGTTATTGGAATTGTTTAGTCAATTGTTTCATTTCAAATCATAGTGTGTCAGTGTGAATGAAATGTTTTTATACGTCAGCCGACTTCAGCCGTCAGAAACTACCAATTGAAAAACAACATAATAATAATATAATAATAATCTCAACCGATTATAAAGTATAAAATCGATAAATAAATATGAAAAATTATATTTTATTCTCATTGTGACGGTAATTGTTAGAGGTTAGAACTATGTGAAGCTATTATTTAATATCAAAGCGAATTAACTACAAACAATTTACTCTTGGATTTATACGTTACTGCGCGCATGTCGTTTATTTAAAAACGTTTTAACTTTGAAGCATGCTAACTGAATATGCGGTACAAGAGTACAACTACAAGTCTCAGAAACATTTTATCCAATAATTAAATGCCCCAGATTCAAGAGTGTATGTATAATTTACGTATAGATTTATTGGCACAGGCATACTAAATAATACATGACACGGTAACGTTTCTATAACACAACTTACACTTCGAGTTGTGTTTCACGAACAAAGAAAAACTGAATACCTAGAGGCTACAGGATACTAAGACTGGATGTGTAAGCACTGGTCTCGTTTAGTTTATCTTCGACATGTGTTGGTATTGTATTATTATTTTGAATTTAAAAGCAATTATAAATCAATTGTCTTTTGAATTTAGAAGCGATTCTGAATAGAAAATAGTTTACTACAATGTTTTTCAAAATATGGTGCTCTAGAAAAAGTTATAACTTATGATTGATTAGACTGCATCTGTGCATGATATATCCCAAAAAATTGAAATCAAACAACATCAATTAAATTTTATCAAAAAGAACCGACTGGCATCTGTGTCCACCTACAAATTGTTATAAATTTACATTTTCTAACAACTTTCAAATTACCAACACAGATTCTACGAGCCAATAGCTAAATAAAAAATATACATAATATTATAAAAAAAGCTCTTCTTTCTGACGCCAAGATCTAAAAATTATTTTTTACGAAAGCTTGATCCGTTAAAATGTTGTTGTTTATGCCTTTACGGCATTGAAGTGAGAAATGTTTATCGTGTCATGAAGTCCTGCGTGTACGTATACCTACATATTATATAGTATAGTATGTGTACCCAGAAAACGTCAGCAGATGGTGTGTCTGGACGAAATTGTTATTACGTGATCGTTACGTGGTAAGCTAATTCATCGCTGGCACCAGCTTTGTAGTGACGCTGGACAACAGAACGGACTCGCGGGACATGTGGTGGTCGAGACTTCTGCAAATGTTAAACTTTTTCGCAGATGGTTTTCACGAGGGGAGGGGGGGTGGAAGGAAACCACCGTTTATATTAATCGTCTCGCGTTTCGATTTTTAGAAACCGAATCTGATACAAAGATGGTAGGTATTTAGATACATAGTATATGGTCGGTTACATATATTGTGTCTTGTACCGTTGACTAACCACCTGACACGAAGCAGTTGTGTAGTTTTGCATTAATGTAGCGCACACGGACAACTGGTTACCAATATGTTATTATACACATACTATTATAATAGTACTGGTAGACGTTACTTTATTTTTATGTATTTTTTTCTTTGCATTCTTTTCGCGCCACTATTAAAACGATTTGAAAAGCAATTCAAATAGATTATCCGCTTATACAAATCACTATAATTAATATTTTATCGGGTAATTAATAATAAAATAGATTATTATTACGAATTGCCAATGGTCGTGACTGCGCAGAATAAACCACAAGTTGTTTTATCAATATGCTAATATACATAATATATTTATATTCATGTTGCGATAGTTCTATACGCAATGCTCAAATAAATTTTAGTCATTTTAAATTACTTAAGCTATATATATATATATATATATATATATATATATTATATATATAGATTTATGTATTTGGTAGGATATCATTGATACTTTCAAAAAACTTATCAAAATGTAATGAAATATAATTTACTTGTCCGAGTAAATGATGTATCTATGATTATAATGACTTCTTTCACTTTTTAATAACAACGATGAAAATTAATAGATTTTAGTTTTCTTTTAATTATAATAATAGTAAAACGGGAATGTACAAGAGTTTCATGCAACAAAACGTATCACATTTTTCATTTAATTAAATTTTTCATCTCTTAATTATTACTAAATTATTTTAATAGTCTAAAGAAAACTAATCCATAGCGATATGATAAGATTATTTTATTTTTTTAATTAAACTCTGTTGTTTTGTTGCTATACAGTTATTTTGAATTAAAAGTTACGTACGATAATAGCATTTAATAGCTTCAGGCTCGGTAGACTATGTATCAAACTAGAAGTGTGAAACGTAGATACACTAAATACTCGAATATAAAATCTTAAGAATAAAATATATACTATATGTTACATTTAATTATTTGAAAAATATATATTTTAAGTTATCACTAATCTGAATTATATATCATACGCAATACTTAAGACAAAGCATTTAGACATTATTATATTATACCTATATTATATTTAACTATATATAGTTAACTATTTTAGTGAAAAAACTAAATAATCTTATTTACGAAGTTAACTTGAGTCTCGCATCAAATTGAATTAATGATCACGATATTCAACACAGTTTTTAATTGAAAAAGTAGGACTATGTACAAGTTTCGTTAAGTATTTATAATACAAGTATTAATAGAATATACATTTATTACTACTCGTATAAAAAGTATTAATATATTACTTAACCATTAAATATCTTCAAGACATCCGTGTTTACGATTTACCGTTTGCATAATATTCACTGTTTATGAAGGTTTTATAACCTATTTTGATTGATTATAAATACTACAATTCTGAACTGATTACACTCATAAGTCGTCATGAATAAATGAATAACTCATTTAATTAAAACTATATAGTATTATTGTAACTACTAAACTTTCAAATTGTAATCGAACTGTTCATACATTTAAATTGTAAATCAATATAATTTCTATGTTCTATCATAGCTTATACATTTTCAAAGGCGACCAACGTTTTGTTGAAATGAATTTGTTAATATGCACACATAATATAAGGTTAATCCAATGAACAATAGATAGGAAAACATTTGAATTGCTGATTCGATGATTACCTTCTCTTAGATAGTATAGATTCAATACTATATACAAAACATTACGGTAAAAATAATTTCTATCGTGCCCGATAACCGTATATTATCATATTATACCACGTAGACATATTTTATGATAGTATATAGTTTCATAATGTATAAAAAAAAAGAAAATTTCAGGGCGCCCATGGTTCGACAGATTGTTCGGGAGCGTACTACGGTTTTTAATTGCTGTACATTATTAAACTAGAGCTGCTTGGCAGACGATTCTCCTCCAAGTGTGTCTTTTATAGTTGGGTCACTGGTTGTTATAACGTACGAAGACCGATCAACGAAAATGAACGAAAATAGACATACGAACGCGGTTGTGTCATAGCAGCGTCGAGTATAGTATAGGCGGTAATTACGGGGAGGAAGCGGAAACCATCCCCCCCGTCGATGTCGTGAAATCGGCCGGAGAAACGTATTTACAATACGTGGGTATTGTTCGGGACAGCGCGTTTTCAGATGTATCGCACATATTTATCAATATCTCGTCGCCGCCGCCGCCGCCGTATTTCCGCAAGCACCCACGCCGCGACCGCAACGATTACAGTACGCGCCCGACCGACTTGCACGTGGCGTTTACAGCCGTCTACTGTATCCTATGCACCACTGCCCGATGGACAAGTGTTATGTTTGATTTCGGGGCCCCGGGCGCCGCGCAGTCGATACTACCCGGAAGTGTCCGGGGGCCGCGGTCGCTGACCGTGCGTGTGCGCGGCGACGTCGTGTTATGTAAAGCATTAAACCTCCCGAAACGAGTGGCGAAACCGAAACGGAACGGGGAAAGAGGAGAGGAAAAAAGCGGTTCGATTCGAAATGAATTGTCTCCCCCCCCCGCCGGCCCTACACGCAGTCGTATTACGCGCGTGGGTGGACCTTGTAAGTTTTCACGCGCGCCACATGCCGCGAGAGAGTACATAAAATGTATACTATCATTTATCACGACAACAACCAACCGCCCGAGCCGCGCCGCGCAGCCCGCAGTCGACCACGTACCGTCTCCTCCAGCGCCCGCGTCTCTCTCGTCCGCACGGGTGTATACGGCCTTTTTTTCGAATCCGTCTTTTCTTCCGAATTTTCTCGTTCCTCTCTCCTCCGCGTACCTTTTGTCGCGTGTCAATGGCGATTGGTGAAAAATCGTAAAACGTCCTGCTCACGTAATATCGTGTACTACAAACACACGTTGTGTGCAAGTGCGCGCCAATCACGTTTGTATCGATTCTGTGGGAAATACGACGCCGCCACGAATCTCGTTCGTGATATCCGACGGAACATGCGATCGTTATTAGCGGCGGATCGATCTCTGCCTGTCGCCTTTATCCGGGTATGATATTGTTGCATATTATACTGTTGTACATGAACATGATTATAATACGTCCGTGAACACATTTTACTTCTCGTCCTGAAGAGCACGACGCTACACACCCGTGTGTGATGATAATAAATCTGCGTTTAATAGCTTTCGTGTTGTTAGCCCCAGTATTTAAAGTAAACCTATCCATTAATTATCATCAAACTTTTTAGAATTCTTTTCTGTATACGTTGATTTTTAACAATGCTTTAATCTTTAAGCCAGTTGTGAGTTTTTTTTAAAAATATTCACGTACTCATAACTCGCTTGAAATGTAAAAACCGTAAAAATCCCAAGTGAATATGTACAAATAATGTTATTTCCTTTAAGTTAACGGGCGTGCTAAATGTATTAGATACACCGTATTTCGTCCGTTATAGGCGAATAATCTGACTAGGTTTTTAAACACAATAATCTTTTGGTAGGTAAACCTTTTCTTGTTGTCTTCGGTTCTCGACAATTTGCTTAACCGCGATGGCCGTGACAATAATAATAAGCTTAATGTAAAGAGCTCGACTTCTCGAGTGCTGGTGAAAATAAGCTTATAGCTTTACGATTATACCCACCATTTGAACGTTGAAATTAATGAACACAATTGCATTACTGGCTAATTCAATGTTACAGTCGTCAAAATAAATAATATAAAACTTAAATTAAATTTTATAAATTGTAGTTCTTTTAGTTTTTAAATAATCAAATTCAAAGTCCTAATATCTCATTATGCTATAATAATATTACTTTTCGATCGCTTTGTGATTGTGGGAGTTAATAATGAACAAATACATTATGCTAGAAGTCTAGACATTTTTATTAAATGGCAAAAACACTGCAGGCAATGTATTATATAATAATCACGTTATAGCATTAGGTAGGTACCAGGTATTATAATTATAAATAAAACCTAGTGCAAAACAAGCAATGCAATAAAAATAAATCGATATAGTGAGATTGTACCCTTTTCGTCAAACCACGTTTCTTGAGTGTAAATTAAAAACATTATGAGCAAAATTTAATTTAATTTTCATTAAAAATGTAATTGTTCAATACTTGTATTATTGTTTTATGCATTATACATGACTGATGACTACATCATAAATCATAATAGTACCTCCTATGAAATTAGTTTTGTTTAATTGTTTTTTTTACTTATAACTTATAACTTATAAGTTATGAAACATAGTTACTCGTTTCAATTAAATTCGAAATTGTGTAAAGTGCTATACATTTTTTATAAATGTACATTTTTCAGTTTTCTTTTTTCTGTACCTTCTCTTATAGCTTTTGATTGTAACGTACTAACAAAATCTGTTGAAACAAATTATTTTGTAATTCATCAATAGTGACTTAAAAATCAGTAATAGATCAACGCAAATTTAGTGTTGGAAAACATATTACTATATCTATATTATGAAACTATGTATTCGATATCCTATATCCCAACTAAACAATTTTAAATTGTTCACAATTAAAACACATAAAAAGAGTGCGTGAACTAATAAAGTACATTTGAAGCTCATAAATATTAATTTATTTCTATTTTACAAAATTATATGGGTTTTAAACATTGCAAAATCACCAACACCACAAATCTATACGTATTTCACGTTCATCTATAATTAAGGATTATACGTTTTACAGTCTAAAATGAACGAGTTTATTATGAAATACATTCAGATACAGGGATATTAATCTGAGTATCCATAATGTAATATTAATGGACTGGCATTTATTAGCTGTTAGAAATAAATCTAATTTGTTATTCATATTTTATTTTACGAATTTCAGCGTAAAAAACATTGTTAAGCCAATAATAATTTCTTTAACTAAAACTGCATATGTTAATTATTTTATAAATGTATAATTATTGATATGAATTACTATTTATTATAATAAAAATCAATTACATATTATGATAATTACATATACCTATTAATAATTCAATATAATTATCTTAGGTTATAACTTATAAGTAGGTATGCTAAAAGTATGCTAAACTATTAATTTATTTAAGTCGACGGACTTGCGTGGTCATAATTTGTACATTATAATTCATATCGTGTTCACAAAAATATGATACTATAACTATATTGTATAATCAATGAAATGAATCCACAAATATTAGTTTATAGGTATAAAATATTCTAAATTAATGTATCCATTTTTTTTCAATGAAAAATGATTGCAAATATTTTCACAAACATAATGTTTATGCTCTGAAAATTTTTTATAAAATTAAGCCTGCCTTGAATATATACTACATTTTGAAACATTTACAAAGAAAAATACTATGTTGATTATTCAATTTTGTTAAACTATATTACTTTATTACCCTTAATAAAAGTCTTTTATCGTTGATGTAGAATTTAGATTATAGAATATACTGAATATAGATGCTTTTATTACCATATATTAATAACTTATATTATTTGATAGTTTGTTAATAACCTTTTTAATTGGTGAAATATGTAACTATTTTTTTTTAATATTTTGTATTCTTAATTCAAATTATAATTATAAGTCTTTAATAACATATAAAATATTGTTCATGTTGAAATCTCGATAGAACAAAGGTTTTAAATGTTTTAATTTTAAACTATAAAATGTAATCTTTAGCAACGCTTGCGTGATTTAATATTTAATTTGATGGTTGTTCTTTGTAGAACTATAAAGAAAGTCTTCCATTACAATATGGTATGGTTTATCTAGAATGATTTGAGTTTAAAAGACTAAGTGAATTCTAAGTTTTTATTTTTAAATGCTAAGAATTATTTTATATACTTATAAAATAATATTCGTTCATTATATCATACTTAGCACTCTACATGTCTCGTTAAAGATTTATTAATACTTGATGTAGATATAATTGTTATCAATCATAAAGTCTTTGTCTAATCGCTATGAATTTATCGCACTCTTCGAATAATAATGTCTCATACACAAGTGTAGACAGTAGAGTCACAATAATAGAAAATATTGTAAGTGGAGTCGTTCGGATTATCATGGTTTTAATATCATTTTTCATACGAACAAGCGGTTCTCGACGGTTTTTATTCGTGACAGAACAATTTTTATCCCTCTGATGATGTATATTTTATGTAAAGCCATTTTCAACAATAAAAAAACACTTATCCTATGCGACTTTTAGACGCGTTGTTATTTTCATCTCATAAAATGCATTTCTACGGGTTCATCAAGACTTGATCAATAATGGCCCAGTGGGCGTGATTGTACGAGACACGAAATATGTAAACAAATAAAAATTCTCGGTTTAATACACGAAGAACGTTATGTTGTGTAAACTGTATATTTTAATGTAATATTCATAGGTGACCGGTTTTTATAATCCTTTACCGGCTCATTATAACATTTATTTTGGTAAAAATAAAATTCCACCTAAATTCTACCGGATAGGATTTCGACTACATTAACCTGCTTATTGAAGTGATTAATTACACTGTAGGCAATTATTAATATAATTAGCTATCGTGAATCTGTTATTAGCTGAAATACATGGCCATTACGAAACACTATATACGGTATATAGGTACATCGAGTTAACGAATTACTTTTTATGCGCTTGCACATTACACAGTAGTTCTTATATCGCAGTGAAAGTGTATAGGATGCAACAATTAAATACCTATACTGCTATAAACTCTGCTGATAGTACGCGCGCGTAATCATCGAATTAAAACAATTTTCATATTTCTTAAAATGCCTTTTGCTATTTTAAAATAGCCAATAATGTTTCGTGGTATGTACTATGTAGGCATGTAGCTATCATTATTATAATTATTGCTCGGGTCTATATGACTATATCTTCGTCTGAACTTTAACATCGAGTCGCATACAAACGTTTAGCTTTTAGTCGACAACTCTATAAGCAATTTACGTTATAAAACACTATTAATACGTTAATAAACGCGCATTATGTTCGAAAGTTTCGTAGTGCAGCGTTTAAGGAATTAGGAAAAAAAAACTTGGACGAATATTACTTTTACCGAAGACATTCGCGCGTGTGCATACCGTACATTTATATTACTACACGTACGCATACTATATTATACACATTGTGTATTATTACACAATAAATTGTGAAATGGACATTTTCTAAAAGAGAGTGAGTGGGGAACTTTTTACCATTAGAAAAAAAGATACTAATACCGAATAATAGTTATATTGGTTCGTAAAAAACTTGAAAGAAATGATAATAATTATTCGATCATTGCATTGAAAATATGATAGGAAGTCAGTGCGCATATAATTATTCTATCTCAAAAATCCGCGCCGCGGTCGTAAGTATTCGTGAAAACGATCGAGTTATGGCGCATTTGACAAAAAAAAAAAAAAAATGAAAAATTCGATCTTCCGGGGATTCTCCTCAACACCGTGTTGCTCTCGTTCAGCTCTCGTACAAGTACCGTCATCGCTCGTCGACCGGTCCCGGTCTGGTGTCCGAAAACTATGGAGTACACTTCGCCGATATTTCATCAAAACAACAGAAAAACGCACCGTCGCCCGAGACCAACACGCATTCCTCGGTGGTTCGCCGGCGTAAATAGTCCAAAGTAATAATAGCAGCGCCTCCGTACGACAAACGGCGCGCGCGACGGGCACGTGATCGCGCGGTCGACGCGTTATAATGCACCGGGTACACGCGAACCTGTACGGGGCGCGACGTCGAAGGATTCGTGCGTTGTCTCCGCGTCGCCGGTTATTGTTGTCGCGCGCGCGTATATAATGTAACGCACACCCGCGGGGGCCCACCGGACGCCGCCGTGACATTATGTAAAGAAAAGACGGGGGGGAAAAAAAAACACATGCGCGCGCGCAACGGACGGTCAATACGTGACGGGATCAAGTTTTTATCAAAAGAGATCGAGGAAAAATATAAAAAAAAAAAAACCGTTTCGAAAAGCGATCAGAGTGGAATATTTATTATTTAAGCGTGCGCGTGTCAAATTTCTCATGGTCGGCCGATGATCGTCGCATCACCACACTATCGTTAACGCGTTTCTCCCCCGGTCATTACCTAACGTCTTGTTGTATTGTTATTATATTGTTATATCGTTTTCGTATCTTATACTCATATCCTAATTGAATTGCGCTGCCGCACGCAGAACTCTGTTTACAACGTTCGCAACGACTTTGTGCATTTTGATGAACCGTTTTACTTCGTGGGTCTTATGTTTTTGGCGTTGATAATCATGTTTATGTGTAATGTTTGTGTAATTCATATGAGTACACAATTAATCCCGCACTGCGCTGTAATACGATCACAAATTATGAAAACATTCTGACGTAACGGCGCATACACCATTTCTATATAATATGAAGATTATTGTAAAACGGAATGTTCTTTTTAACACTGTTAATGGGCGTACGTACTAATTAATATTTGTTAGATAGCTGAGTTTACAGAATTTTTTTTTTATCGGTGAATCATAATTGTTAAAAAAAATTTGGTCTTATTTTTTGTTTCTAGCTTACGTGATTTAATAACTGTTCGGGCATAGGTTCTGACCTCGTGTTATGTTATATTTTTCTTTATCTATCCGTAGGTATTAGTATGTACTCGCACAATAATGGTCAATGACCGAATGCAAATAGTTACGGGATATTGGATTAGATCTTGTAAGTATATTATAATAATAGAGTACACTTTGTTTGTATCGGTATGTGTTTAAAATTTAAATAATAGGTATTTACTATCTTGAAATAATCACAATCTATATTATACACACGAGTATATCGAACAGCAAATCGCATTCGTACAAGTATACACCTATAATATAGTTGTTTCGTCTAAAATCCGAGTGGTTACATTTTATTATTCTATTTTTGCTTTTCATTCAAATGTAAGGTGGATTCAATTTACATTTATTCGCAAATTATACGATTAAAAAAGAACGTATTATAATTTTTGGTTGAAATCTATACTTCAATATTAAAGGAGCCACGTACGTAAAAGTGTCAAAATGCATCGAGTAAACTGATCAGTCGTGTACACAAATTAAATATCGATTTCAAAATAACGAGTATATCAATTTTTTTTCTTAAGCATTCATCGCAAATATTTTTATTTTTTTTTAGTTTTGTTCATATTTCAGCGATCAGCATTTCATACCAAATTATACGCGAGAATACACTGTGCATAATATATTCATTTTCATTTGTGCAATTTTATTATTGTTAAACTTAATTTGCTTCGATGTTTTAAAAAGATCTCAAATAAATATCGGTTATATTCTCTAGATCGACAAATGATTATGACCAGAGACTAACGCTTTATACCAAGTAATAAATACTTACTAATCAGTTATGCATTAGTCATTGTTGAAATAATAGTACGATTTTGTAACACAATTGTGTTGTATATGTATCAATGTATACGATATACTATATGTATACTCTATTATCTAGATTTTCGATTGAAAGTTATCGGATTACATGTTTTAATATTTAATGCTTTGGGTGTTATAGAACTATAATTTGCCCATTACTCGTATAATAATTGTTCACTATACAATCAACCATGAATGATGCTGCGATAAGTGATAATCAAATTATACAAATAATAAGTTATAATGAATAAATAATAACAATGAGTCATGTTCAGTTTCGATTTATATTATTTTGAAATCAAAATACGATTAGAAAAAATGTAAATCATTATAAAACACTTTGTCTATCTGACGCCATAATTATTGTCGAATTTTTCATAATCTTCAACCTAACTCAATTAGTTTTACAAATTCTTTTTTTTTTATTCTGCGAATAGTTGTTTTCTGTCTATAATAAATATACACGTAGGGGTAATGCACAGTACGTTACAGAAAGTTTGAAGTTATTTTTAAGTCACTTGACTGCGGAACGATGAAAAGGCGGTGTTTGAAATATAGGTCAACTGTAGAGGATATACACGCGTCCCTTCCGGCACAAACTCCAGTAATTGAATTGCGGTGGCAGCCTATATAGTATAATGATCGAAGCCCTACGCTGCTGAACCTTTAACGAAACTGATCTTAACGACAATCGCACCACAAAATCGTCGTGCACCAGCGGCTGTCGGGGTGAAATCGCCGTGCCCTCCGCAAGCATATATATTTTATGCGACGCGTAATAGTAATTATACTACGATGTGTTCGTTTTATGATGACCGCGTGCATCCGTTGCACAATATCCCGGGTGTATCAACCCGCGCGCTATGACATCATGTCCTCGGCGTTACAAACAATATTGCCGTGTATTATGTGTTTCACGCCGAGCCGCGCGCGCGCGCGCGCGCGCAGAGTTCATACGGTTGCGTACAAGTGTAAGATTATTATCATAATAGTATAGACGTATACGTACACCTTGTATTACGCGTGGTGTGCAGGCATAATGCGCACGGCGGAAACACGACGTTGCAGGCGAAATGATTACGAAAATTAATATATTATGTTTTGCCGAATCGTGACGTGTGTCGGTAATTAATTCGAGAGCCGCGTAATATGCACGCCGCGGCTGCCAGTCTGCGATTCCGTCGTTTTCGACAAGAGACCGCCGCGCCGGCGCAACTATGCGATTTCCCTCGAAAAAAAACTTGACGCGACTTCCATTGCTTTCTGTTGAACATTATTGGGCAGACATTGCGCGTACTCGTGAGCACTCGTGGTGCGGGGTGCGGCGCGATTAGTCTTTCTCAAATTAAAATTCCGCAGTCATATTGCTGTGATATTACTATTATATTGTTTTTTCATTTCCGTCGGAATCCGATTCCGGAACCACCGGTGACGGCGCGCGCGACTTGACCGCGGACGATTCCAGCACGGTCCGTATAATAATAGAAATAATTACCTATGCGCGCCGAATTCCGGAAGAGAAAAGTATCTGACATTATGCTCGACGAGCGCGCGGTTTCGGCGCGTCGACAGCTGTGTTAATATCATCGCATCAACTGCAGCGCGCCGAGTCGAATATCGCAGGATATAAATATGATATTTTCAACTGGTCTCTCGTCGTAATAACGATAGTAATAAGTAATAACTAATAACAATAGCGGTGTATAGTATATGTTGTTGTTTCGGTAGTTGATTTTTTTTTTTCCAGTCCTTAACGACTGTCTCGAAACCGAAAAAGGCGTGTGTCCACGGACCGGGGTGGCGGCGGCGGCGGCGTTTGTCGGTCGCTGCAGCAGTGTAATATTGTATAAATATATACACACACACACAAATACACACGGTAGTAGTAGTAGTAGTAGTAGTAGTAAATAGCGGCGGAAAGGGCCGAAGCGGTTTACATAACGAGAAACGCGTTACGCGTCGCCTTCTTCGATGAAAACTTCTACAATCACACAAACACACAACACACACACACACACACACACACGCACACACGCACGCGCGTACCTTGCGGGACCCGATCATTCATAAACGCATTCCGACTGCATAGTTTGTGTGCTGTGCGTGTGCGTGGAATATTCAAATAGCACACATCACGCCGTTAAAAAGAAGAACACATATTATTATCATACAGGCATCATACTGCAGTGTACCTGTACAGGTGTACGTAGGTATTGCTGTGACGTCGTATAGCAGAGAGAAAAAACGAAAAAAAAATAAACACCTAAGAAACGCACGACGACGTATCGTGTCATTAACCGCCACGGTGTGCAGTAGGCGCTGCAGTATAGGTAGTGGTGACTTGGATCGCGCGAATTCGTTTAAACAATATATTCGAGGAGCAAAAAAAAAAAAAATGTTAATAGCAATGAAAAAACGATGAAAAATTGGCACCTACGTGTATAAATCAAAACGGACGACGACGTGCGTATATGAGACGTATCGAACTCGTTTAGAAAACTGTCGCGAGTATAGTTTGACGAGAGGGGAATTTTTTAAAAACGTTTCTGCAAGGACGAACCGGTGCGCGCGCGTTTTCGGTCGCAAAAAGAAGAGACGAAAAAGCGAAATGATATATATATATATAAGTATGTACAGTATACGATCGAAGCAATTGGTCCGGTTTTCGTACCAACGTTCTCGTCGCCACGATATTTACTCCGGCCTCCGGGTAACTCCTTGGCGTTGTTCGCTGCAGTTGTACGCCTCGTCGTAATGTTTCCCGCTGCAAGTGTGATAGACGACGCGACTCGTGAAAAGTGCATTAACGCCGCCGCGTACATTTTCGTACGTAATATAAGTCGCTAAACGAACGCAGTACGCGTATACATTCAGTCGCGCGCGTGGCCTACGTACAGTGTAGTGCACTGTAATAGTGGTCTAAGGTCGAACAGTAAAAGAATAGAAAACAATAAATAAAAGTATCGGCGGCGAATATGTATAGTATTATATTGTACACACGTATAATATTAGTTTCAAGTGTGTGTACGCTCTCTATTGAGTCTCGCCTCTGCTGCTGCGTGGTGTTGCGACCATCATCGTCCGCGTGACAGCTGATGCCAACGATCGGTACGTCAGAAAAATGCATTTCGACTGATCCCGACCGAAACGTACGGAACTAGACGATATAATATAATATATTTTATAACGCGTTATAACTATAAGCTAATTCGTTTTCAGCACGACTGACGTAATGAACGTAATGTAACATGTGCACGTGGTGATAATCGTCACTCGTCGTCTGCACAACAAAGCCAAGTAGTGACGTAGCCAGGTGGGCTAAGAATTTCAAAAAATCTTAAATTATACCATAAGGTGTCCCACCGGTACTTACACAGAGCGTTATCTTCCGTGTTAATAGAGATAAGAAATGCTGTTCTTTTTATGAGCATCCCTGGGTAAAGACAAGTTTGTTGGCAATAGTTTGGTAAATATAAGTGTATTGTTGAAGAAGTTAAGAGGTTAACTTTTTCTTTTTTATAATTTTTGTGAAATTCGAAGATAGCTATTTTATATGGCTCCTTTCTCTGAAAATTTCGACCGTTCAACATTCAGTTTTCATTGGAATCATGGTTTTTAAAATTTTTTTTAGTTCATCACGTTAACCGAATCCAAGCTTTACCCAACATTATACACTTGTATATCATGCATGGGTACTGCGTACCGGAGATTACGAAAGTTTTGTCGAAAAACAGCGAGCTTACACCTTACTAATGTGTAGTGTACGACGTGTAAACCTATATTGTATCTACCTACGTCGATTCAGCAGTCGCAGACGAACTAAAAAGTTGTTTGGCGCGTTTATCTTTCGAGAATTCCCTTGGAGAATTCCGCATACGCATATTATAATATGCATCGCACAGCGCCACAAAACTTGTAACTCGCAGCGTAATCATATAATATATATATAGATATTTATACAAGACCCGTGCTCATGAAAACCTCTTAGTAAGTCGCAGATATATCGCAGCGAATAAGACGTACTTGAAAATGTGTTTGCATGTACAGTATACACACATAACATTATACGCGTGTGTAATACACAATATGTTTGTATATACATACACGTATACACCTCGCGCGTATTATACATACGTTTGATTTACAACAATCATATTATTAACATCACCGCGTGAGCAAACATTTTACCGAGCATGCATGCGATCCGCACGTTTTAATCGCTTGGCGGATCGTGTATAATTAGGTCGTGAAAAGTGTGTTCGTATAAATCTCAGGAAACTCGATAGCTATCGATGCGTAATATCTTATCAAATGATAAGATTACCAACTGGTTCTCGGACACGATAACCACCGGTGACCGTCCGCTTGTCCAGGGACAATGCGCGCGATTCTATACTGCGGCGTTTCGGATTCCTACGAAATACTTCAAAATGACTATATATAGTATATAATAATATAATATATTATACCTATTGCGAATGCTATTGCAGCTGTGTCGAACGCCACGCATTTAAATTATATAATATGTATAATGTATATATTATGTATTCATATAGATCTTCTCTATATACTTCGGAATAAATTACTATTATCCTTCAATCGGCTGCAGAACACAATTGTGTTTCGCTACACGGTTTCCGCAGCTCCCATAAAAACAATAGCTGAATTCCAAACGGCTGTTAATTTATTAATTTTCCGAGACGTCCAAAATATGCAAATTGAGTAGGTTACATTTTTTAGAAAATAACTCCATTTTTTCTCACATCATCATTTGTCCTCGAGTTTATATGTCAATATACGAGTATATGTTCGGAAACTGTTTATCAACAACGTATTTTAAAGATTATTAATTCATTGTACATGTCCTCCATAGCTCAATACTATATATATACTACGAAATCACCGTTTTGAAATGGTAATTACTAATTTCGCACAGTAAGTATCGACCATAATTTGTACATAACACGTACACGTCTTGTACACACTTTGGTATACTTCGATCCTACCACGTTCCAATTAACGTGTGTGGATCGATGTAATTTGTATTCTCGCGGTGTATACACGTTAATTATTATCGCAACGTATTAGAAATATAAACCGTCCGTTGTAATTAGTTTAAAATAGAAATTTTGATTTTCGCAATGACCTATTCTGATAAAAAACCGTTACCGCGCGCGCATTTATATAGCGAATAAAACGATAAAAACAAACCGGATTTAATTTACAAATTAATTTTTTCTCGCCTAGGTATATAGTATTCCGGAATATCTCAAAGTTGACGGTATATACGAGTAATATGTATGTAAATAATGATGTGTACAATTGCGAACCGCAAATAAGGTCCAGTCTTCGATAGCACTTCGTAATCGCGAGAATCATTTGTCGATCATAATTGATATGATATGTACGAAACGTTCGTAGAAAATAGTGTGTAGGTACCGATGACACGCGTCCTAATATATTAATCAAAACGTATTTTCTTTGTCCCGTGCACGTAGCTTACAAGAGTGTGTGTTTGTATCGTTTCGCCGGAGATAAGTGTTTTTGGCCGAGTCAAACGGTCCTGCAACCACGTCTTTTAAACATACGCATGTGTAATATTATGTACGTCACTATATAACGTCGCAGACGACCGATGAAGGATCGACGGGTCCGTTCGCCGCAGCGCGAACCTGCAGTGTGTGGCGCGGCTGGGGGCGGCGGGAACAGCAATATTTTATGCATGTATAGCGGACCCGAGACCATATTATACACGGTATTTAGCCGTACCGCGATTCTGGTCCACGAGGGTTGCGCGACTGCAGCTAATGCAACGATATTTATTTTCGTTTTTATTTTTTTCCCCCCATCAGACCAGTCACAAGCAGCCCAGATGTTGATCACCTGCGCCTCCGATCCTGCGCGCAGCTATACACTCGAAAACCCAACGTGTTTAAAAACTGCTGCTGCATCATGCACTTGTCCGTCGCGACGTGTGTATAATACTTGTCTACATGTCTATAGCACCGTTTCTAACATAATCCTCCGAGACCACACGATATATAATATTTTGTATGCATATCATACAAGCCCTCATCTCGACACATCCCAGCAAAAAATGTCGCGTCAAGAGAATAATAATTGTTCATTTCAAGTCCGACCCGCGTCAAGTGTGCAGCGGACACTGCACATTTGCAAATACACGTAGGCGACAGACCAACGGACGAAAATGATCAGATTGCTAACGGAAGATAACAGGTTAGGTGCCGCGTTGGTTTTGTGCTGCAGTGTTATCGCAATATAATATCGGAACGGTGTGTAGTCGCAATAAATTCAAGCACACTTAGCGCACAACTGAGAGAAACGGCAGAAACGACCGTAACGCACTACGGACGACCTGTACAAAATGCCTCTTTATAATTTTCACGTCGTGGTTTATCTTGGTGTAAAGCTCGTTTCCTACGCCACTTATACGTCTGCCGCCCCCGTGCGCACGGACGGACTGTTTTCGTATACATGGCGAAATCCGCCGCGGGTTGACTACCGCGAGAACCGCGTCGAATTCGAATGTAGTGCTTTCACGCAGTATTTTTATTTATTTTTTGTCAACTTGGATTTATAGTAAGTTTCAATTTAAAATACTGTTGAGCATAGATGAACTAAAACTATGGACGAAAACGCAAGACGGCTGTCTCCTAAAAAGTCGCACTCATATTTGCCATGATCGCGGCCGAGGGAAAACGTTCCGACGAATTCGATTGCGCCGGACGCAATTCCGTAGTCATCGGATTCACATAGGACACGGTAGCGGAAAGGTCCGGCTGTACACACGGAGCGGATAATAAATTCTACAGCGCGGACTGATCGTCGACGGCCTTACCGTGGGGTAGTAATATTACGAATAACCCGGTTAACCGAAACACTCGCATCAGATGATTGCAATAAACCGCAGTTTTTTGTGCGTCGGGCGGAATTTAAAAAATTCGTCGTATCGTATCGTCGCGGTATCGTACATATAATGAATTATATATGCACCTGACCCGATTCAGATCTGTATTGGTATGGCGTGTCCGTACTCGCGCTTTATCGACTCACACACGCCCACCGGATCGACGTTTAAGCCGCGATTTGCGACCTCCCGCGAGATCAGTGCACATAGGACCGGCTGCCACCACTGGTACACTCAGGGCCGTCCTTAAGGGGGGCGAGCAGGGCCCAGGCCCTGGGCCTCGCGCTTTTTGCTTAAATTTGGGTCCTTGCGTTTGAAAAAAGTAGTAAAATTGGTTTTATTTTCTGATGAGTTGAGTTCTGATAGTGTCTGAGGTACCTACCAAATTATTAGTGTGATAAGAGTTATTAATGTCATTATAATATCTTTATAGATAGATGTTTTAATATCTAAAAGGTGTTTAAAGTATTTTCGCCCTGGGCCTCGCAAATCCTAAGGACGGTCCTGGGTACACTGGTGGTACCTACCGGTCGGCGGCCGCACGTACGTTTTCCAACGATTGGGTTCGGCATCAACGACGATGATATCATTATGTATAGACCTACCCATGTATTCCGGTCAAGGAGATTACGAAAGCGCCTCGCGGGCAATCGGCTGCAGGTTTCTTCTCGCTGACAGAGACATGCCGCGTGAATCTCGGACACGGCCGTACGCCGTCAATACTATAACTGATAATATATGTAATACCTAATGATATAGCCGCCGCGGTCGGTGTACAGACGCGCGATGTCGTAATAATAGTAATAGTAATAATAATAATAATAATAATAATAATAATGATGATGATAGTAATAATAATAGTAATACCACCGAGCCCCGTATTTAGTTATAAATGTTATAATATTTTGCTTGGTACATTGTCGTTATATTATTAATTATATCGACCGTTATAGAGGTTATATTGTTTTCATAGCAGTTATTCTATCAATGTGTCGTATTTTTTATTTGCTTATATTCGTTTTTTTCTTATTCCCCAGGACCATGCGAATGTTCGGGAAAACAAATGTTGAGGAGAAAAACGGTCAACCGTTGGTGACACCGGACATGGACGGTCGTTTCTACCAAACGGTTACCGCCGTGCCGGCGATTGTTCTAGAGGACAGTCCCAAATCGGCCGAAGTCAAAAGAAGTATGTATATAATGCTCAACTGTAAATCTGTATTTAAACGATATGGATTTATATATATATATATATATATATATGTGTGTAATAATAAATATATGCATGGGCACCCATGTATATTACATCACAACTTTATTGCGAATTGTCCATCTCGTGGGTTGCCAAGAAACACAGACACACAATATACAAAATCAACATCAATATACATTGTTTGGTTACAGGATATTAAAATATTAGCTTAACATCTAATTAATATAGGATGCTCAAAAAATACATTTTGAACCAAATTAAATAAAATTTAAATTTAAAAGAGAAAAGTAAAATAAAAAAGTACAATCTACGTATACACGCGCATGAAGTTTATAGCTTTATGAATACAAGTGGTAATTTATAGTATACAGTGTATCTTTCAAAAACTACCTTACCTTGTATTGGTTTCGGGATGTGTTTGAAGTTGTAGGGAAGGGTGAATAAATTCTCAAAATGTTAAATATTTAATAAAGGCTTTATGTTATTTCATGAATTTTAAGAAGAAAAGAAAAAATATAATAGTAAATAAAATATAATCGAAAGAACTGTATATTTCTTTATTTATTACACTATAATATTAATACTAATAATGATATTTATTAAATTACAAGTTCATATTATTTCTCAAGGGGTAAAAGAACCATGCGTTACTACTCGCAAAATGGGCGCTCATAAATATGTTATGTTTGTTTTTAGAAAACAATTATTGTCCTCGCGGTTTTCTCTTGGCTCGCATATATTGGTTTGTGTATAAACAATATATTAATAAAATAATAACCAATACCTATGTACACATAGAATTAATATCATTGCGTACGCGAAATATCATAATGTTCTTTCGAAGGACGTAAACTTACTGCTCATTGTAAAGAGATAACGGTCTACACGATTTTAACTATAAATTAGACATTAATAAGCTGCAAATTATCGAATACGTTATTTTTGTATAAATTTTCTGTTTCGACACATAGCAATTACATTTCATCGCTCCGTTATTACCGCGTCGCTTCTAGTTTTTATACACCGAGGTTATTTATGTTATTGATTTTTTATTAATTTTTAGAATTCTTAATTCTGTATATTCATTTACCACGTTTGATTTGACGAGGTAAATTTAATTGAAAATCGCTATGTATCGATTTTAGATATGATATAAACCAAGCCGTGTTGAAATAAAACAGTAAATCAATGGTTGCTGGTATTATAGCGGGCAGTGGCGGATTGAGACAATTGATATTAGGGGTGCACATATGAATTCACACCACCCACCTAAAACTTAAACACTAACACTACAACCACGGGCGCCCGCTGGAGAGGAGAGGGACCATACTCCCCCCGCTGATTTTTGGCCAATGTTTGTAAATGGTATATTTTTCAAGACTATCTTTTATACACACCTTGCCTCCCCCCTCCACCAGGTGAAAATATCTGTGGGCGCCCATGACTATCATCACTATTTTTTTTAATTAAAATATATTATAGTAGGCAGTAAGCACACGAATTATGGAAATAGGTGTAGTAACAAATAACAATTATTTGCATGTTGTAAATTGTAATTGATTTTTACTCCAAAGAATACGGTTTAATATAATATTATTCGAGCACTTACCTTACCCAGTAAAATATATACAATTTCCAGCTCGATTTCCAGTCTGCGTAGTGATTTATAATTATTAAAAATAAATTAATAAAATAAGAATTCTTAAATAATATAATGATATTATAATCAACTATAACAATGGACTATAGCATTCTATAAGTATAGTATAATTTAATAATATATTAATATCATCATAGTCCGCATAAACAAGTAGTAAATACTAAAATACTACAAACAGTAGTATTAACAATAGCTGTTTCCTAAAAATGTGCCTACAAAAATACACCCACCCCATATTTTTGGGAGTGCAGTGCACCTCTTGTTATTACGTCCAAGCCGCCTCTGATAGCGGGCCATGTATTACTCTCTTGTAAATTTAAAATAAAATATAGAGTATACCCATAATCCATATGTATGCAGGCCGATATTTTCTAATTATTTGTTGTGTACATAATGGTTGTAATAATGACCGTGGTTCGAACGCTTTATCATATAGTCTATAGAGGACGTCAAACACGTTTATAATACACATTCACTGGTCACAATATGGGCTTGGCAAGCTCCCTATGTAGTTGACATATACGATATACATGTACGTACACGACGAATTTGGCATAAACCTTTATAGGTTAAGATTCGCTATAGTATAAAACTATAAACCTTTCTATACATTTTTAGTGCCATTACACATTTAAGCTAATTTATATGTGGGATATCGGTCGGGATAATGTAGAACTAAGTTGCAATTTTAACACTTTTAAATAGACATTTAAATTCAAAATTTAACCTAATCGCTAAAATATTCGTAAATATAAAACATAAAATGTGTGCATAAGTATAAAATATAGTATATAATATACAAATATATATGTATATCGTTTAAAATACCATCGGTTACATTGGTTACAATGTCCTCGGAGACGAAGTATTCCGGTTTTATGTGTAAATTTTCAGTGAAATATGTTGTACAGTATATTATATTACATTAGTTTACACTACTACGTCTACATTGTAATGCATAAAGGTGCGTGTATTATAGTGGGTAGTAAGTAGTGTGAAAAGAAATGTAAATAAACAAATAGATAACAAGCGTTGCAGCATTATTAATATTTTTAATTTTTCGTCGTATCTTACTGGAAGCAGCCGCAAAATGTCCAACTAGTGTATATATATAAATTTATATGTGTTTAAATGCCATTAGACTGTAGATCTCTAAAACACGATTCTTGCCCATTAAACATTTTTTATGGCTTCGTTTACTGGTATTACATGGTTTGTGGTGGAGTGGTTGAACGCGAAAAAAATAGCAATAATAAAACGAAAGATTAAAAAAATAAATAAAAAAAACCAAGAAAATAATAATATATAATATGATGACTGCAGTGGTAGTAGTATACGTATATATACACATATATGGTGTGTGTGTGTGTGTGTGTGTGTGTGTAGTGTTATATAGTAAATTTATTTGTTGTATATACACGGCGGCGGCAGCACGCCACGTTACTCTCTGTCGCACGTTTTACATTATATGCACACATTATAATTACTACTGCAATGCCGTTTAATTGCTGTAGATCAATATGCATGTGCTCGCACATATGAACACTGTATATACGCGTATACCCATACGTTTTGGAGGGAATACACACGGGTCTGGTCCGCGCGGCCGCAGACGTCTGAGAACGAGAGAGTGGGACGCATAAAGAGAAAGAAAAAACTATGTATTCACGTTTATATTTTATATTATTATATATTATACGCAGAGAGATAAACTCGTTAAAAACGCTTCCAGTCAATATTCGTTACCGCATTTTTTTTACTCAACCCTTTTACATAATATTTATCAGCATATTTCAAAATGTCTCCTGTAAACATTCTCTCGTTGCTTTTTGATCACTAATCACTATTACTTTTACACGTTATACGCGTAAACGCGCAAACACCATATTATGCACGTCTCTCGTCCCTGTATGAATGCACGGTGATTTACTTTTTGCCGGACTCATCGTCTCATCACATTTCGCATCTAATCATTACACCCACACGTGCTGCCCAGTTCTTATACACTCGTGAGTAAATTTGCTAGTCGCTTTTCATTTCTTTTATATATCTAAATAAATACTGACTGTAATTCCTGGTCGAAAAATAAATAATTTTGCCGTATGAGTAGGTCATTTGATTTATCAGAACCATTAAGGTATAAATAAATTGAGGTATAATAAACCAGTGGACGAGGGTCGGTAAAAATTACATAACCAGAGTGTCAAATCTAAGAGCGAGTTGTTCAATTTCACCGCACAGCCCCATAATTAATTTCCTATTTATTTGATTATGTTGTTTCACAATCTCACTATTCGATCATTATACGTTTGATAATGATAACCATATGGTTTAAAGCTCCGCCCGAAACGCATGTGTCTTTCGTTAAAACACGCATTTTAACCACCTTTCAAATTAACAAACACGTTTTTATTCTTACCTCTCTGTAATTATTTATTCAAAAGTGCAGTAACATCTTAATACTAAACCGTACGAATTTGTCAATATAATATAGCATATTTACAACGAATTCATCGCTAATTATATGTTTGTAAATATACTATGTATAGGTAAGTTTATACACACGTGTAGTTTTCGTAACCATATACATGTACATTTTCATGTTACAATGATCCAGTCACTATTAAAATACATAAACACATTATTGAATTATTCGACCAACTGGAAGACTGAAGAACCTGATTTTGTTGCACATTCTGATCCAACGCATTTTCAAAGTTATATCATATTATATATGTATACATAATTTTATATGATACAAATATTCTTGTATTCGTATAACTTGTACACTTAGGTAACTTTGTTCAATTGTTCGTAACTCGACCGATCATACCCTCTTTGATCCGATGTATTTAAACAATAGCTTTTAACGTTATAAACATTTCAAAGTGACAATCTAAAAACAAATTTAATCGTACTTACATATTATGTATTTTAAAACAGATGGCTATTAGGTATTTCTTAACACACACACTTCGTACAGCCCCGAAACCTGAAGGTCGTCTTAAAAATTAGTTTTAAATTATTCTCTTGATATATACACATTCAATTATTTGCTTTTTAATCCTCAGAGTATTGACCTATTCGAACGATAGTTGCAAATTATAACTTTCACGAACATTAACCCTCTATATCTATTTGTGCATATGTATACACATGTTATAATAATTTTAAATCATGTTTCTATGAAATAAAATTTCAAAACTATTTTTCCATCAAGACAAAAAAAATGTTGAATACTTTTCTAACGACAATACAATTTTTGGAAACCAAATTATTTTTATCTTAACGTGTTATATTTAGGCGTCTATAGCTAATGTCCACGCGTCGTTCTTTTCAAAATATGTATTACATAATACATATTCTTAAGGATTATTTAAAAAATACTTACTGATTGAACTTTACAAATATATAAATAATTTAGAATTTAGAATTGATAATATGATATCGGTTTTATTATGAAAGTTATTTTTAAAAAAATGGCTTTTCAAAAATTCAATCACCGAATCATACAAATTATGGCTTGTTACGATTTTAGGAAATATTATCATGATTCATTTTAGAATAATATAAATATTAAACATTATACATGTAGTATTTCTAATGATAGTTATTTACAGTTAATACTGTTAAAAATTGATAGTAACATGACATTGACGCAATGCACAAGTATGTGAGTATAGATCAGAACTTATAAACATAATATAAACACAATTGAATAATCAAAATCGCACATTGTATGAACCATGTTTTTTTACAATTATAAAACATTTGATCGATATATGTTTACATAATATGCGACCTCCGAAACTAGTTTTACGACGGCTATCATACACAACAATACGGTGCGCGTAAAAAATTACTGAAAACAAACAAACAAACTCTATACGTTATCGAAATATATAAGCCCATACATTTTTCTACGATATATTTGAAGAGCGGATGAAACGTACAATAATAATTAATTCGTACCATCTGTAATACCTACAGCTGAAGTTTATAAATAAATCACACTCGTTTAAATTAAATCTTATCCCGAGGGCAAATCGTTAACCCTTTTATTATATCAGAAGAAGGCGCATACTCGTGCTGAAAGAAACGCACAACGTAATGTCTCGTTCCAACGACCTTGGGACGATAATGAAATTTTGGACGTACCGTAAACCGGACAACCTTGAGTGGTACTTGAGTGGTTGATCTCGGTAGGAGCGGTGGACGTAAGGGAAATAAAACGACTTTAACATTATGAATAAAAGGATCTAAAATAAAAAAAATAAAAAAAAATTTTAAAAATAGGTTTCTTGAGTGCGATTGTTGCCGGTCACGATTGCTGCACGGTATACATCGTGCCGCATGTAAGCAATCTTGAGGCGATTAGTATGCGTTCGTTAATTGACTATACATAGTGTGATATACAAGAAGAATCCGTATCTCCGTTCGTCTCTTCTTTTAATTACTAACCATAAAACCGTTTGTTCTATGCAGTAAGAATGTTTTTGATCTTAGAAACCCTGGCGCGTGACTGTATTGATTTTTTCATTATTTGTTACAGAGCTAATCACTTGGGGCAGAAAAATGGGAAAGAGACTGGAGGTCTTACGGAGAAGCGAGTCCCGGGATTCTCTGGACAGCCTATCGTCCAGGGACAGTGTGACGAAGAATGCCGTGTGGCCGCTAGGACAACCGTCATCGTCCAACGACAAAACGTCGACTCTGAAAGGGTTTTTCACGCGCATCGGGTCTACCGGCATGTTGAGTTACTCGCGTTTGTACAGCAACAGTTTCCGGGAGAAACTGCAGCAGTCCAGAAAACAGGCCGATGGTCAGCTGTACAGAAGCGTGTCGACGTCACATCTGGCCACGTCGTACATGAAAGGCGACGACCCGGCCGACTGTCTGGACCGCGGGGAACCTCGCGTGCACAACACGGACGACTGCGGCGAAATCAAATCTCCGACGGAACCCGGTTACGTGCCCCTGAAAACCCGAAGCTGCGACAATATATCCAAATTGGGGACGAAAAAGCCGAACTTCCCGTACGCGTTCCTCAGGTCGCGGTTGTCGGTGCTGCCGGAAGAGAACGGCGGCAGCGTAATAAGCCATTTGGCGAGGGCCAGCGTGAAGCAGAGGAGCGGGCCTGCGCACCACGAGATAGTCGTCACCGAAGAGCTGTTCAAAGAGATGGACAACGACAGGGAATATCGACGCGTGTTCAGCAACTTGAGTTCGTCCAACGAATCGGGATACGACAGCGACGGGCCCCGGACCCTGGACACGTACCATCAAAAGGCGACCGACGAGGACAGTGGGTTCGGGGACACCAAGTCACTGGCCACCGACAGTCTGAACGAGTTCGAGGAGCACTCGGAGCCATCGCCACCTAGACGCCATAGCGATAAGGACTATAACGTCCCTTCCATGTGCCTTTTCTACAAGAAGAACCGCGAGATAAACGATCGGATACAATCGGACAGACCGTCGAAGGACACGCCTAATTTCCACCGCCGGATGTTCGTCAAAAACCGTTCGCCGTCCAGCACTCCTGACCTGTCTTCGTTACCGGCCGATCTCAACACGTTGCGATCTCGTATGCAAATTGTCCGTTTGCTGAAATCGCGGTACGAAGACGACATCGGTGTTTATTTGAAAATGATCGTCAAACAAGTGGCAAACTATCATAACGAGACTAGGTTCATCGTAATGAAACTGGAGCCCGGGAAAATAGCGTACAGGTAAACATTGTTCGAACGGTTTTATAATTATTACATCGATGCGACATCTGCACTTGTGTTTGATCGTCTGATTCCGAACGGATTATAATTAATACTGTTAATTGCCGTTTTACAGGGACGGAAGGATTAGAGTAAACGATGAGATAATCAACGTCAATGGAAAATTATTGCGCGGTATTACCGACATGTACGAAGTAGAGAAAATACTGAATCACAGTTTTTCGATAGCTAACAAGTACTACGTAGACGTCGTACTATCTAGATCCGAACACGTGGACTCGCTCGTTACTTACGACCGCAGTTACAATGCCGAATCTAAGCAAAGCGCCGTATCCGTAATTAATCGAGTTTTGGCTAGCAAAATGAATAGTCATTCGTCGAAATCCTTAAATCCGAGCATGAGTACCGTATACATGGTTGTGACGTTCTATAAGGGTACTGGTCATAAATCATTAGGTTTCAGCATCGTAGGTGGCTCGGATTCACCCAAAGGCGAAATGGGTATTTTCGTTAAAACTATTTTCACTAGCGGCCAAGCCGCCGAGGATGGATCTTTGACAGAAGGTATGTTTCAGATATGTGATGAGCAAGTTATAGTAAGTCGAACAATAATTGTTCGACTTAGTATAACTTGCTGCGATATATTAAAGAAATTAATTTTGAATAACTGTAATAAGCCTTGAAAATCTAACTATCCTACTTACATGATAATATACGAGTAGATTATAGAATATTAGTTATAACTTAAACATATATAACTTACGGGAATATTGAAAAACATATATTAAAGATTTCGACATGTCATATGAAAAATATTTCATACATCACGATACCGAATCTGTAACTAAAAATTTGTTTTATATTAGGGTTCATAAAGAAGAAGATTTTAACAAAGTAACCTGGAAATATTTGCGATAAACCTATGTAGTCAAATATTTAAAAAATAAATAAATAAAAATTCTATCGAATCTATAGGTATCTAATATATAGATCATCAATTAAGATAAAAATTAAAAGGCGTCAAACAGTTTTACTTTCGAAAATGGTCTAAGTTCGTTAAACGTGTCAAATAAATGATAAATCCGTATCAAAGAAACAACTTCTACCTATGTAATTTAGGCGCCTATAAAATACAATTTCAAGTATTATATTAAAATAAAACATCGAACGAATACATTATATAATATATATTTATAGAGTTTATACGTGTACCACATTACGAAGTTACGGGTTCACATCTGCCTACAGTATTTCACATGATATTATTAGAACTTGACGTGATGAATAATATTTGTCGCACAATAAAATTCTACAAGAAGTTATAGACAAACATGATTCAAAATTTAGTTAAATTTAATTTAATTTTAAACTATTACAATGTTAGTATAGCCTAGTGCCCCTGCTTGTGGGGAAATCATGTTAACGTCATCGTTTTGTGTACCGTATACACAGTGAGAAAGATAATAATAAACGAGAGTAAGTGTGAGAAATTTAAATTTATGAAAACACTTCGTGAAGCTCGATCCTACCATACACAGATGCATCATAGTTTACTATAATAATTCATAATATATTCTATTTAATGTGTTTGTAGGTGATGAGATATTGTGTGTAAACGACGAATCTGTCAACGGGATGACGCACGCACAAGCAATAAACTGCTTCAAAAAAGTGCGTCAAGGTCCGTTGGAGATAAAAATATGTCGAAGGAAAATAATGCCGGACACCTGCAAGTGAGTGTGTGGTTTCCACGTAGTTTCAAAATGTTTAAGTGAATTACGAGGACTTATGTGCATATTGTGTTATTTTTTTCTCCTGCAGCGTCAACCACAGATGCAGTAGTGCTACGACGGCGAATGCGACACAAACGTTTTGAAAACAACCGACCGCAGCTACAGAGTACGTCGAGCGTTATCATTGTAATGCGTATTGCGTGTATTGTCATGACTCCACGTGACAAATATTAATCTAATATTACATTGTACATATTATAAACTATATACATATACATTTGTTTCTGATATTCTGTACGTCTGTGTTTCGTGTGTACCCAAAAGTGACCTGCAAATGGGTCATCAAACCAATACACATAAACATGTTCAATGTTGCATGTTATCTGTACATAGGTTCTCTCCAGCTCACGGCCGGCACGCGAAATTGCTTCGCGACAACCAGAAACTGTTTACGATTTTACCCACAAACACGTGGTGAAATGAAAGAAAGAAATTGAACATTATAATATTATGTTGATCTGTGCCTGCGTGTCGTGCTTTACATTATACATTCTATGCGAACGACACAAAATATACACAATATAAATGCTGTATTTATAAATTCTTAGGTTTCTTGTATCGGTCGTATATTAATTATTAGTATTACTGTTGATTATATTATCACTGGAATACAATACGGATTAATTAATAGTTTTTGGATAGACCCTCAATTATTCCATACGAAAATAACGGTCAGAAATACAACCACGTGCAGGTCTAATAATATTGAGGTCTACAATCGTCGAGTGAAAAGCACCGACGATTAAAAAACACCGTTTCCCTGTAGGGAATAATAAGTAATAACCCTCAGGGTTATAACTACGAAAGTTCTTTTTGGTAGCATTTTCATGGTTAAAAATCGTTATTGGTAAATTGGCAATGCCTTTACTGTAGGTTTTTAGTGCATCATTTCCATAGCCACAGTTATAACAATAATTTGGCTGTCGGTTGTCATAGTAAATCCATAATAAAATCGTAGTTAATTTTGTGTAAATATTTTAATAAAAGCAGAGTCGTTGACACTGTGATTTCGGCTAGGTATGAATTTACTTTGACAACCAAATCGTTGTCAGGAAAACTGTGTATATTTTACTCGTTTGTGTCGGGTGTAAGACGCATATTCATGTGCATATCCATATTCATGACATATCCATGTGCCAATTAATCCATGTAGTATGGACGTATGGTATACAGCGTGGATACTCGACGACGACGAGTGTGACCATTTGTTCTTCAATAACATAATAATTAATACGATGCGCATACATTCTTATAAATTATTTGATTTAAAAAAAAGTTTGAAATTTCGCCAAATATCTAAATAATAAAACGAAATATTTAGGAAAACATTATTAGACATTAATATGTTTCTACGTGGCAACATGTAAAATATATATAAAATAGTAATATACAGAATACCTACAAAATAAAGAGCTGAATTTATGAGTACAACAAGCGTTGAAACATATTTGCAGTATAACCCATTGTATAATAGAGCTAAATTAACTGTTTTTTTTTTTTTATTCAAACTTATATAGTCTTATTGTTTTATGTTATGTAATCAACACAAATTTCACACGATTAGACCTAATCGTTAAATTAAAATTTGACGCGTGTCTTAACGTAGGTACCCGTACCTTTTGTATATTATATGGTTCCGGATGCCTGTAATTATCTGCAATGAAAACATTCAATGTATAACCAAAATGGGAAAATGTGTGTATAACGTTCATCATTTCCTCGTATATAAATAGGTATATTTCACTATAGGTACCTACTCTGTAGTAATGCATTTCGTACTACGTATTCAGAGCGTTTAGAATTTGATGACCATAATATTTGCAGTCCATATTTTGGATGAAGTAGGTACAATTTTTAATGGCACGGAATGTAAAAAAGTAAATGAAAGTAAGTGTAAATAGTAACGAAAGAGCATCAACATAAATTAAGTAAGCATACATTTAGTTAAAACTCTCAATGTGGACATTAACAGAAATATTATATTCTATGACCAATAAAATGATTACGATTAAAACGTGAATAAATCAAAATTAAAATTAATAGACGATATACAAGGGTGGCAAAAATTTGATTTTTAGAATGGCGCAAATGGTGTGATGCAGTAACCACTAGTCGTGAAATTGTAGTTTCCAATCAACGCTGCGGTTCATAATAGCTATGTCCTGCAAATCTAACTCCTAGATGGGCGACTACCCGGATTTTTAGAGACAAAATTTCATTAAAACGTGCTCTTACAAAAAAAAACAATCCACGCATGCCTACACATTATTTAACACAGCCCTCGGCTGTGTTCACCTACTAATAAAAAACGAACGAGCATCGTAGTCGAAGTTAATGAACGTAAAAAATTGAACGATCGTTCGCAATCAATCGGTATTTGCTTGTAGAAATTATTGTCATTGTATAGTTTTCCCCGTTAGAGGATACAGTAATAAATAATATAATCCACTCGATATTTTTATCGGCTCCACAAAGTATTTTCAATTAATTTTTATTGACAATTTGAAACTTACCACCTTAGTCTAATCGAAGAAATTTTTTTAGATTTTTATACGAATATACTTTTCACCGAACATTTTAAATTTCAAATAGACCTTATGAATCTACCTAGTGCATTATTAGTGGTTATATGTACAATAATAATTTGTAACCATCTAAATAAGCAGTCATATAATATTTCATAAAAAATAATATATATATATATATATATATATAACATGGTTTTTGCCATAATGGTAAAAACAAAATAGAGAGACCAAAATAGCGAAGAAACAAATTTTAATTCGCATTTTTACGAAATCCAAATCAGCAAAATATATAATTTATTTATGTTATTTTTATTCGCAAAAGGTATTGTGTTATATCTTATTTATATGTATATTAATTACAAATTATGAATATTACATCTACAAGCTTAATTTATAAGCAAAACATCAACCGATTCCTGATATTTTGAAATTGCTCCTCAAACCAATTTGAACTTATGGTATCCAGTTATGGGGAGCAGCCAAACTTTCAACACAAAATTCAAATTGTCCAATCTAAATAACTTAAGTCCCGGTCTATATTTTTAATGATGGAGTAATATTATATATTTTTTCTTTAAAATTTTTTTACATAGTGTTTTCGTCCCAATAATGGACTGTTCATTAATCCCGTTTCAAAAATTTAAGTCCGTCCAACAATAATCCTACAGTTTGGTCCAGCTTTTCTCTCTAAATGCTACTTTTTTTCAATGGTTGAATTACTCAATCATTCGTTCAGATCTTAAATTTCTTCCAAATATTGCAGCTATTTTAACATATCGATCAGTCTCCATATAAGGTTGAACGATAAGTCGATAAGTATATTGAGTTACTGAGTCTAGGCAGTTGTTATACGTGTTAGCTACTACTGTAAAAATCGACTGACATCTGATTTTATCGGTACAAGTTTTATAGAGTTATACTATTTTTACGATATTTTTAATTCGCTATTTTGGCCGAATAACCGTACCTATATTATAAAATACGCTCGTACTGTACCTATATACAAATTGTACCTACGTACATGGTACATACAACTACAACTATTATTCGCATCGTAGTGACTCGACGTAACTGCAGGTTTCACAATAATAATTATAAATCGTTGTCGATAACTGTTATTGACCGCGGTCGAGTAGACTGTGGACACAATATATTATGTGTATTTAGCATTTCGTCCGCTAAAACCGTATGCACATCAACTAATTTAAATTCGTATGCCCCGTAGACTGTAGTGCGGTACCTATAGAGTTTGTACGAGCGTTTCCGGACGCTTGGCTGCTACAACGGTCGAAATATGCAAACTATATAATTTACCTCGTTATCCGCCTTTCAATTTGCAACAGTGTATGTATAATGTAGATATATATATATTATATATATGTATATATATATATAGAGCAAATAATTATAGAGAAAGAAAAAAAAACAATAAAACTCATTTCAATTAAAACTTCATGGGAAATCCAATTCATAGACATTGTAACCAGCTACCTACACTACGATATTAAGTCACGTTTTTTCAGTCTTATGGTTCAGGAAGGCATAATCATTAAAAAATTGTATAAGATCAATCCGGTTAATTATTGTGACCACTGACTAGTTATGGGAAGTCGTCGTTCCATCTATATCAGTTAGCCGTTATGGACTTGCAGTCGTGTATACATATGAGTTACTAATGTTGCCGCAGCGTTCGAACGTTGTTTTTGAGTTATTATTATGTCGGTCGAGAGCTTATAATATTTATATTTTGTTTCATTTCTATTTGCATGTTTAAAACATTCGTTTCGTATGATAACACTGATAACACTGTGAAATCGCTATGCGAATAAACAATAACTAACCTTCGGAGAATTCTTCAAATGTAAACAAGCTAGATAAATCTTGGAAACCGATATTGCTACGGAATTCCATTTTCAACCCGATTATTTAACGGTAATCGTGTTTTTCCATTTTGTGCGAAACAATTTTGTTTCCTAGGTTTTTATGGACAAAGCAGCTTATACGAAAAAAGTTCAATTATCATTTATATTTAAATAAACATGTACGGATGTACGTATACATTATGGGTACAAGGTTTAATTTTACTACTATTTTCTAATAAAGTAGGTTTGTTTTTTAAGTGCAATAGTATAATCATGCTCAAATTTAAAATAGTAACAAGCCACTACCTACACCCTACACCAACATGAGTAAACACATATGTAAGTGCTTTCTACTTTTTAAAATTAACATTTCATGATAACCTGTAAATAAAATGTAAATCGCTTGGAATTTGGCATTCGCGTAACGTGTAAATGTGACATACCAAATTTACGCAAGTAAAGAAAAATAAAATAAAGCTTACTATTTAGTATGCCAAATATTTATGTTATGCTATAAAAACATTGTTTCCTCAAACGTATCATGAGTGACATAAATAATTATATACCTTATACTTTGAATAATACAAAAATAGTAAATTGAAGTGCTAGGTCACAAAAATAAAATGTTTAACTGAACAAATCAATTTTAATTAGTACAAAAATAATATTAAGTATGAACATTTAATTGATAGAATCTATATGAATTAATCTATATTATAGATTATTAATTTAATATTCTATATAATATGTTAGTTCTACTACTTTAATTATTCTACTGCATTATAATATGTATTTATTATTCATCAATTACACCTACTGTCCGTACAGAACGGCGTACACATTTTTCTTCGCATTTTATTTACCTAAGACTTTTGCGATGTTATTTTTATGCATAGGGCATAAGACGTTTTTTTTCATAAGATCAACACAAAAAAAAATGTTCTACAATTAATAACATTAGCTTAATTTGTATTTTCAGTAGGTCAAGTAGTTTGTATTCATGTATATTATACTTTTATTAAAAGGCAATATATCAAAGAATAGAAAGAAGTTTTAAGACTAATTTCTTAACTAATATATTGAAACGTTTTAAGAAAATTTTAAAATATTAATTGTTCATATTTTGATTTTATACAATTCCATGAGTATATTTTTAGGTAAATATAATAATAAATAAAGTAGACTTACTTTTTTTTGAAATAAAATAATTATTTTTTACTAGGTATATATTTCGTAAACTTAAAAAAAAAACAAATTGCTCATTTTACAGTTTCACGTCGATTCACAAGTCACATAATAATTAGTTTTAATAATAAAAGATATTGGATACAAATAATAAATATAACGAAACAATCTATCTCTAACATAACATATAAATTAACAATAACTAATACGGTAACCATGACGTTTTTGTAGAACATCGATTTTATCGAACATTTTTAAGACTCACATAAATTATACATATAGATGTGTATAAAAGTCTGAAGGCAATTGATATAAACTAAAGAAATTAAAGCAAACAAAATGTTTTTAATACTTTTGGCTAGAGATCATAAAATAGTCCCTGTACATTTTGACTAAAAGTAAATAAAATACATATACATATTGTTTAATCAAATGCAAAATAGTACAGGATAGTGCAATGTAATTTTTTAATCAACTTCATAAGTAATTTTAGTAAAATTCATTGTAGCATTTGGTAAATCATGGGAAAATAGCAAAATAAAAAACACATAATATAATATGCAATAGACGCGATAGTTGCTTTTCGTTCTATGTGTAATGCCGTTTTTCGAATAATGGTGTGAAAAAAAATTAATTTTATTGAAAAAATACGCGACGACGATTAATTTTAAATATAATTCGATTGGACTGGTTGTCTAATTTTTGAAAACTACGTCGAATTTGGAAATCCCTTGAAATGCCCTTGGAGTTTACCGTTTTTGGTCGGCGATTTGTTCGCCGGACCCTGTTGAGTACTGTGAAAGCCGTGCCGAACGGACAGTATTTGGTATTGGAAAGAAGAGTAACGTTGGCCGAGAAAAAGTTGTGTACATAAGCGTAATTAGGGAGGAGGATGGCTTGAAGGAACTTAGCCCCCCCAGTTTTAAAATTAGCCCCCCCCAAATTGTTTTCGTTTTTTGCGTATTGATAAATATGGTTTTCTGTATAGAAAATAAATACTAAATATTTGTTCCTAAAATCCTATCCGCTGTTTCAGTATTGTTGTAAATTAGTAAATCCATTTCATAATTTATTATGATACCCTGTTTAATTTGTCTATTTAAGGAACAGATTTTCGATTTGTCAATTTTATACGTTGAAAAATATTTAACAAGCAAAATTGAAAAAAATATGAAGTTATTTCGGTTATTGCAGCACGATGTGATAGAAGATTATTTTACTATGTTGATACAGTTTTAAAAATATTATAAAGATTATTTTTTCTCCTCGAATTAAAATATGTATTTATCATCTATGTAAATATTATTCCGCATGCAATTGTTTTCTGGACATTAACAGCTGTGTCTTTAAAAATACAAAATAATTATCATAACTAGCGCTGGTAGAGTACCATGTTTTCATCATTATAAATCTAGCTGAATTACCTAGTTTCACCCGTGCATAATTATGAACGTGAAATTGTAGCGATAGTGAAGGATTATATATAAAAGTTTGTGATTACTGAAGATGAATTATTTGATTAAACGATTTTAATTGTTTTTTGTATCTATAGCTAAGCCTATGTAAACCGGTATTTCTCGTGGTTGCTGAAGCACCCCCGGATTTTTCACCGGAATCGCGCCCCTGGTTGTGTGTTGTAAATCGGACGCGCGCCACGAGGGCTTACTCGGTGATGATACTCACGGCGACGGCGAAACAGCATACACTTCTCTACGCCATAAGCGACGAAGCTGCGACGACGACGACGACGAGTGGGATCAAAATGACCGTCCGGCACGAGGCGGCGGAAGACGTGGGCGGCATTGGCGTGGTCGAAATGGTCATCGGTGCATCGTAACCCGGCGGACTGGCGATCTGCAACAACATGTCGGACTCGGTGGTAGACGCTACCCCGGTCGAGTCTGGCACCGAGGTCGAGTCTGGCACCGCGGTCGAGTCTGGCACCGCGGTCGAGTCTGGCACCGCGGTCGAGTCTGGCACCGCGGTCGAGTCTGGCACCGCGGTGGAGTCTGGCACCGCGGTCGAGTCTGGCACCGCGGTGGAATCGAGTACTGCAGTAGTGTCGGGCACAGTGGTGGAATCGAGCACTGCTGTAGTCGAGTCGGGCACCGTAGTCGAGCCGGGCACCGTAGTCGAGCCGGGCTCCTCGGCGCTGGAATGAACGTACTTGTCCAGTGAGGACGGTAGACGGTCGCGGACGTCCCGGCGTGTTCGCTGAACGACGGCCAGCCGCGATCGTTCGTGCACGTAACCGTCAGCGGTCGGGCGGCCAACGGTACGGTCGAGAGTCGGTTTCGCGTACGCCTCGTGGCCAGACCGCGGGGCTGCAGCCGCGACGGCCACAACAACCGCGACGACGACGACGACGACGGCGGCGGCGGCGGACAGGTAGCAGTGGTTACACCGGGTGAGCGTGACCGCGGACCGGCGCGTGTTGGGTGTCGTCATGATCGAGCGAGTGTCGAGCGATCGAGCGGTGTGAAGTATAATAGGTACGCGACGGTGTTGACGATGACGACGACGACGACGATGATGATGACGATGATGATGATGATATAATAATGCTATACGCGCTGTATTGGCCCCTCCGACGACGCCGCGTTTATTTTTATAATCTTTTCGCCCGCAGACCGACCGAGGCAGCGGCGGCGGTAACCTCGTTTAATGCCAAATTTCAATGCGAAACAAATTTGTTTTATTATTATTATTATTATTATTGCTATTTTGCTATCACCGTTATAATATTATTATCGTTGCGCTATCACCGTACGTGCCAGGGACGCGCGCCGCCACCGGCACTACGCGCGCGTACCTAAACATTCGTGTCGGCGTTTATCGCGAAAACCGCACGGCCCGAAGGAAAAACAATAACGGCTGACACGGTCGTTTCGAGCGGTAGGTATTGTTACGAATGCCGTGTCGCAAATACGATGCGTTCGCATGTCTCCCGGGGCCCTCGGTGCGTTCGCATGTCTCCCGGAGCCCTCGGGATGCAGCGCGCTAAAAATGTGATTCGATACGAATTCGTTTCGCGGTCAGAGTACAAAAATGCACGTTGCACGTTTTACTGGAATTCTGTTATTCGGCACATTTAAAGCTTTTGAACAATGTACTCAATTGCGCGTGTTATGTTTACAAGGGCAACTCCCGAGTGCGTCCCATTTATCATATCGTACCTTTTTAATAGCCTAACTACGTCCGCGATATTATTGCTAACAATAATTATCTTTATGGATAAAATCCATTGATAACTTATAATATTACACTGTGTTAGTTTACATTTACACCATAGTCAATACGAAAAAACCTACTATTCGTAACTAGTCTTTGACAACCAAAAAAACCAACAAACAACAATTTTGATACAAACTTCTAATCATATATCTAAAAAAATTAGATCAGTCAATGAAAAAAATATTAAATTCATTGAAGAAAATATACGAAAATCATGGCATTGAAAAGTCAACCAAAAAAATAGTTTAAATATTAACCCAGCATTTCAAAATTGTATTTAAGCCTAAATAATACATTTATATAATAATTAATAATAAACTTTTAATTTTTATAATAAATATAATATAATAATTAAATAACCAAATAATCAAATATTTTTGGGGAGTAAGCCAATTCACCTCCTCGTGGTGCACCCTGGGTAACTGAAAATGAACTGGGACGCATTCGGGCTATGTAAAAAATATGACCTTTTTTTTCTTGGGACGCACTCGGATGATACCTTATTTTGGACGCAGTAGGAACATTAAAAAATGGTCATTTCGGGACGCACTCGGGCGACGTCCGTTTATAAACGCGTGGTATAGGGTAGCGGCGGACTAGGTATGGTCCATTCGAGAATATAATTTGTACTATTATTCACGTAGTATTATAGTAATCATTACGTTTTACTATTTCGCACTAAAAGAATTTTAATAATAACGACTGACACTCTTCGTTTATTTGATATTTTTCTCAAAAAACCGGTCGGTCACAGCTTAAAATATTTAATTATTAGGTATATTTTAGTACTGTTTTGTCAATTATTACGATACTAAGATATACAAATATATATTTTAATTAGTATCTAATACAAATTACTATACAGTAAGTCCTCGTTTAACATCGCCTCATTTAGCGTTGTTTCGCTATTGCGTCGTAGAAGTTTAGGTCCTTATGTTTCGTTTAACACTGCAACGGTTTCAGTAGAACGTCGTTTGTAATACATTTGTTCTTCAAATTATTGTTATACATATTTATATAAATTTCATATAAAAGTATGTAATTTAATATCGTCGACCTTTTTCAGATAATACATAAAGTTATCGTTTTTATTCACATACTTATCATACGAGAGTACAAATTGTATTTATTTTAAGCAATACTATGTGTGTACTTGTATTCGTTTTTCATTTTGAATTGATAGTCAGTTGTTCAACGACACTTTTTACGGTCTTATACTCTTTATGCTGTCTGTACAAATACGAATTATTTTAGTGTTGCATAATATTTGTTAATCAACAAATTAATATGACAACAAAACGCCCAGGTTCGCCTTTAGTCGAAAATATTAAAAAAAATTGTTTTGGTTAAACGGGATTCGCCTAAATTGCCTAAAGTAATAACCCCCTTAGATTATGACCGTAATCGAGCCCTGAAATTATGCCGAGAACATGAATTGTGCCTACTGCCTATCACTGAGGTGCCAGCTGCTGCGACTAGGCGAGTTTTTGGCCCGAGACACAATAATGTAAATTGTTAATTAATAATCATCAGGGCTCGGATTTTATAGAAATAATATCTATTCGAATATGCGCTATTGCGTGACCTATAACTGTAGGTAAACCCGTGAAATGAGCAAAAATAGTTTTATTGTGTGCTGTAAACATTATTTAAAAATAAGAGATCGGGCTTTGTTTATTAACACCCGAAACGGCTCCAACACTATACTCCGTTTCAAAAGAGAACATACCAGTATACCACTTTCACGCATATCGACTGATGGCTGTCCGCGGTCTCGAGCCCAATTTCTCCCACTCTCGCCGAACCGAGGCATCGATGGTGCACGATGGTCGGCGATCAAAACTTTAGGATGAGTAATACCATTGATTATAGATAGTATTTATAATCAATGGTAATACCTATTACACATTATCTAAGCAAATAGATACCATAAAACCTCCATAAGATTAATGATACAGTACAGCGATACTATCAACACGAAAACAAGATCAAACAATACTTCAAATGATAACGAAATTGTTGATGAAGAAATGGTCGATAATGACGTTATCAATATAAAAGCTCCGCCACCAATTTTTATTAAATCAATTATTAATAACTACCAAGCTTTTTGCGAAGAAATTAGTAACCTACAAGCTCCACCCTTGGTATTCTCGTGTAAAACTACATCAAACAGCTTAAAACTCAACACATCTAATCCCAATTCATATAGAACGGTAATAAAGTACCTCAAACAAAAAAATGTTAATTTCTATACATTCCAACTACACGATGATAAACCTTATCGTGTAGTTATAAGAAATCTCCACCCCACCACTGCAGTTGATTTTATCAAAGAAGACTTGGGTAACCATGGGTTCTTAACTCGGAATATAACAAATGTACTTCATTACCAATCCAAAGCTCCTTTACCACTATTTTTTGTCGACCTTGAACCAGCCATCAACAATAAAGATATTTTTGAATTACAATATATTTGTTACACAAAAATCAAAGTCGAAGCTCCTAAACCAAAAAAGCTAATACCTCAATGTATGAACTGCCAAGAATATGGCCATACGCGTTCTTACTGCCACAGTACACCTAGATGCGTTCGTTGTGGTGATCATCACAGTTCAACCACTTGTATGAAAAGCAAGGACCTTCCAGCTAAATGCGCCCTTTGTTTCGGCGATCATCCTGCAAATTATCGGGGATGTCCAGCTCTTAAAAATATTCAAACTCATCGCAACCGTCACTCCAAAGTAAACATAAATCACCGTCTCAATAACAACAACAAATTCTACGAAAATAACACGAATGTAATTACCCACCCCAGTCCAAACAGTACCTCAGAAAATCAAAGCATCCCTATTACTACTAATTTATCCTATGCTCAGGCAACTCAAAATAAAAACCATACTGCAAATAATAATCAACCGCAATTAGATTCTACTTCCTCACTAACCGCCCAACTTACATCATTTATAAATGACCTAAAAACATTAATCACCCCTCTCATAACACTTCTTACAAAAGTAATTGACAAATTCTTAGAAAAAAAATGACTTCCAACTCAATAAATGCCTCTTCCTTATCTATTTTCCTATGGAACGCCAATGGATTAAAACAACATTCCAATGAACTTTTTTACCTTCTTCACCATAAAAACATTGATATTGCCCTTATAACTGAGACTCACCTATCCACTACTTCCAATATTAGCTTCAATGGTTACTCAATTATTAGAGCTGATCACCCTGATAGAACTTCCCATGGTGGGACTGCAATAATTATAAAATCCTCACTCTTTTTTAACGAAATGCCTAGCACAAATGAATCATACCTTCAAGCTGCTAATATCAAAATTAAAATAAATAATTTCAACATCACAATATCTTCAGCCTACTTCCCTCCAAACCAACCCATTTCTGAACCTAAAATTCATTCTTTTTTCCTTAGCCTAGGCAACTTTCTTATAATAGGTGGTGATTTTAATGCCAAACATTCTCAATGGGGCAGTAGATATACTAATACAAGAGGCAGACTATTCCATACATCAATTCTAAAACATAAATTATCATTCATCTCACCTGATGAACCAACTTACTGGCCATCACATGCAAATCGATCCCCTGACATTCTCGATTTTTTTTATTACACGGTTACCAAATAGTTTAAACAAATTTATAACAAACCTTAACCACCTATCAAGCGATCATTCTCCTGTTTTATTAACTTTAGACGCCGAAATTGCCTCTACCACTACTAACCCGTTTCTCTCATCCGGCCCTGTAGACTGGAAACTTTTTCAAGCTAAAATAGATGAATCTTTGTCCCTAAATACTCCTCTAAAATGCCCTCTCGATATTGACCTAGCAATCTCCAAATTAACAAAAACTATCCTAAATGCAGTTTCTCATTCTTCCTTGACCACCCAAAAAAAAATTCAATCTAAATCCCACACCTCGCTCCCCTCATACTTAGTCAACCTTATTAAAGCCAAACGTCATGCTCGATCCTTGTGGCAACGATCGAAATACCCTGAACACAAAACTGCCTACAATCATCTATCAAATGATCTTAAATCTCAATTAGCGAAATATAGATCTGAACAATTTAGTCAATACCTAAGTACTCTGTCTCCTAATAACGGCTCCCTCTGGAAAATAACAAAAAAGCTAACGAATCAACGTGAAAATATCCCTCCTCTTGAACGTCCCGACAAATCATTAGCTATCACTGATTTAGAGAAAGCTAATCTCTTTGGAGCCCACTTATTTTCAACTTTCTCTCCTCATCCAGAAATAATCCCTAGCCCTGACCACACTGACCTAGTAAACTCTTTCTTGTCTTCTCCCTTACCCATGTCCCTTCCTGCCAAACCGATTTCTCCATCTGAAATCGTAACAGTCATTCACAAGCTTCGGCCTAACAAAGCTCCTGGTCATGATCAAATCACAAATAAAATAGCAAAGAATTTATCTAAAAAGTCAATTTTGTTCCTTACCCATATATATAATTCTATGTTACGCTTGTCGTACTTCCCCTCAACCTGGAAGCATTCAGTTATTATCATGATCTCAAAACCAAACAAGCCTAAACATCTCACAAGTTCTTATCGCCCAATCAGCTTACTACCTACATTCGCAAAACTTTTCGAAAAACTAATTTTACATAGAATCTCGCCACTAATTGACCAACAAAATATTTTACCTAAATCTCAGTTTGGATTTCGTCGTAAACATAATACAACTCAACAAATCCACAGAATCGTAGATAAAATTTCATCCTCCTTCGAGTCAAAACAATTTTGCCCTGCGGTATTCCTCGATATATCACAGGCCTTGATCGCGTTTGGCATGACGGACTTCTTTTCAAACTTAAGCACTTTCTCCCTTCACCTTATTTTCTTTTAATTAAATCTTATCTTGATAACCGGTCTTTTTCAGTACGCCACAAAAATGAATTTTCTACTAACCAAAAAATTAAGGCAGGTGTTCCTCAGGGTAGTGATCTCTCTCCTTTACTTTATAATATCTATACCTCTGATATGCCCACTTCCAATCAAACTCTCCTCGCCACATTTGCTGACGACACAGCAATATTTGCTTCAAATAATGACTCAGACACCGCTTCACACAACTTACAGTTGCACTTAAATTTAATTGAGTCTTGGGCAAAAAACTGGAAAATTAAAATTAATGACAATAAATCCGTTCAGGTTAATTTTTCCCTTAAGAAAAAAGAATGTCCCTCACTCAAATTTAATAACAAACCAATTCCTCTTCATCAATCAACTAAATACTTAGGTATCACTCTAGACAAAAGGCTAACCTGGGCAAATCATACAAAAAGTAAACGTAAACAACTTAACTCCCGCCTCCATTTACTCCGACCTCTTCTAAAATCAAAAATAAATCTCAAAAATAAAATATTAATTTACAAATCTATCATAAGACCAATATGGACCTATGGTATTCAAATATGGGGCCCAGCGAATCCTGCCAACATCCGTCCCATCCAAGCCTTTCAATCCATCTCATTAAGACTCTTAACCGGTGCTCCGTGGTATATCACAAATTCAGCTCTCCATAACGACTTAAAACTTCCAACAGTAAACGAACTTGCTAAAAACTACTATAAAAAATTGCATTCCAAATTAATTAACCATTCTAACCCCTTTATCAAAAACATGTCTTCTCTCTCACTACCTCTTAATATTCCTCGACGGTTAAAAAGAAATTGGGCTAGAGACCTTCTAATCTAAATCTAAAATTAAAAATAAAATAATAAAATTAAATTTCAATGCCCGAAATTTTCTGAGGTTCTGTCACTGGACAGTCTCCTCTTCATGCGTTTCATGTCTTTTTAATCACTATCATCATTGTTACTTATTGTTTTATGTGTAAACAGATTGTAATATATTTTAATAAAAAAAAAAAAAAGATTAATGATATCATGAACTTTATCATTTATGGACTATGCACTATGATCGGTGTTTAGTATTTTGCATTAAAATATTGAATACAATTTGAAGATGGCCATTTTATAATTTATTTTTCTGAATATTTTATTTTCATTAACTTCAAGACTTTAAATAATTTTTAGTTTTAGTTTAGAAAAATTGTGAATTAAACAAAACTTATCAGATAATGGAACGAGATAATATTAAATCATAACATTTTAAAAGTAATACACAATTTTTCTGGAAATTAAAATAATTATTTAAGTAAAATGTCGATCTTCAAATTTTTCGAGTATAATAAAATAAAAATGACTTTTTTAAATTTTACCAAAACATTAAATTCACAATCAAAATATGTCTTGTGATTCTTATGAAAAAAAAACAGTTTCAATATCTTCATTATCTAATGAGATATTGCAATGGGTAAATCCTCGGTGGAACACTCTGTATTGTAATAAAGTTAAAAATATATAAATTATACATGTACAATATACTATTATGTATAGAAAAAAACATCAATTTTGGTTCGCATGATATATTATATTTGACCTTTAAATCGCAAAATAGATTTTATTCACTTCTTTAATCATGTGGGGCCATCAATGAGTTTGCAAAAATATCAGGTATAATATCCATTCACGTCTTGTATTTTGTAATGGTTGATCTCTACTTTGACAAACTCGAGCATGATGTTAATAATCTTATACAACATTGATAAAGTTAATTTCTAAAAAAAAAATACTACATGGAAATGTAAAAAATATATTAAATGTACATACAGTTTAACTTGTTAGCAAAATTTACAATTTTATTAAATATTTATAATTTACAGTATAAAATGAATCAATAGTAAACTAATAGTCACTCACTGTCTTAATCACAACATATACGAAAATAATAGTTATTTATTTAACATGATTTAATATCAAAATTTGAAGTTTTTAAACTTGCTTCAATTACCAACATGTGGTTTTAATTTTTAAATCATGACAAAAAAATATCAGTATACACAGAAAACTTAAAGTGGGTATAATTATTAATATAAAATATACAGAATTATAGATCATAATTAAAAATAATAATGCAATATCAACAAACAATTTAAAATTTAAATTAATTGTATACTAAACAAATGAGACATTTTAAAATGGCCTTCAATATAATATTATAATTTTTTTTTATAAAAGTCATTTTTTCTTGGATAGACATTTGGAGACATATAATTAGTCATCTCATTAATAAAGGCTCTACATTTTGTAATAAAAGCCACCTATTTTTAAAATAAATACATATATGTTGATTTATATGCTATTCATCCATAACAAATAAAAGTATATACACATCAAAATATCAACCCTGAGCACAATTGAAAAAATTCATCTTATCATGATCAAAAGTACAGCGAAGAACAAAATAATGCTGTGCAGTACCTGGAGAAAATAAAAAATCATATTAAATTTATTTAAATGGTTAATAAATTCAATTTTATAATATACATGGATTGCACAAAATAACTTAAAAAACTATAATAAAAAAATTAAATTAACCAAAATTGACTCTTATACTAAAAAAATTATTCTAATGTTGATAAATTAATATGGTAAAAAAAGTTGATATTTTGTTTAAAATATTTGGAAAAATGAAATATCTTAGAGCAGCGGTTCCCAACCCATGGGCCGCGAGCCTTAGGTATAATATTAAATATTATATATTATAATTTTATGAAAACGTAAATAGGTATGCTATGGGTGGGCCTCAAATATTTTTTTACATAATTAGTGGTCCGCGAAACTAAAAAGGTTGGGAACCGCTGTCTTAGAGAATAGTGTTCTTTGCAGGATTAAATCAGGGTTTTGTTAGTATAAATTGAAAACATATACAGTGATAAACTGATAACCATTTATAATGACACCAGTTATAGTAACAAACTGATTTTAATGACTTTAAATTTGAGGTCCCAGAAAACCCCTATGTTGTATATACTAATTTTTATCAGTTATTAAGACGTCTGTATAATGACAAAACAGACATTATGATGGTTTATTTTGGATTATTTTATTTATAATGACTGAATTACATTTATCAAAGGTGACATAACAAAAAATAGATTTTTTTGATACAATGTAAATTTAATTTTAAAACTCACTTACACAAAAATACTTTTTAATTTTATACATGATATACATACATAATACATACAACAAATATAAATAAATATGTAATGCATATATAAATATATGTATGGTTGCTTTAAATTTTTTTTTTAACAATTTGGTTATAATGACTATCTGTTATTATGACCAGTTTTCACTGGTCCCTTGACTGTGATTATAAACGGTTTCTACTGTATATATTTTCAGAAATCCATTATCAAAGGGAGTATGTATTTTAATTGACCTAATATAAATATATCATTTACATTTATGTTAATTGATTAGAGATTTCGTGATGTAGGAAATAAATCACAAAATGTCCATGCTATTACAATATTGTTTAAAATCAAATTATGTTAATTTATAAACTTTTATCCAGTTCAAAAAAATGTGGTTGATTTACAGAAATTTAAACTTCATTGTATAACAAATTAAGTCCCCTCTATATTTAGAATTTAATACTGTATAAATTGTTAATTGATACTTTAAAAATTAACTTAACTGAAATTAGGAAAATATTTTTAAGTGAATTTGGATAGTTTTGTTTACTTATAAAACACTGCAGAAATACATTTTGAGTACTTAATTACATACGTTTTTAATAAACAAAATCTAGGATATTAGTTAGTATAGTAAGTTATGAGTAATAACAAAAGATTTGGCTATTTTTATTTTATAAAATTTACCTATCACATTATAAATTGATAATTAGCAATTACTAATAAATATAATTTGATTCAGAAAGTCAATAAAAATAATTTTTAGAATGTAAATAAAAATTAACCTATTTAAGAATCTTCTTCGTCATCAAATGATAAGACCAATTTTTCAGTTCGTTTCTTTTTTTTATTCACTCTTTGTTTTTCTTCAGATTGTGGAGTACTTTTAGCAGGACGTTTGAAGATTATACGCTTTGATAAATCTGCTGGTGTATTATTATCTTCTGAAAAAAAAGAAAAATATATTTATTTATACATAAATGTCATTGAAATTATTGCTCAAAATATACATTTTTAAATAATTAAAAGAAAAATATTACTCTGTAAGTACTAGAGTACACAATTATTTCATAATATAAAAGTCCACATTTTAATCAATTGTATACCTTGTTCTTTTGCTAATTTCTCTTTTAACGCCTCATCAGAAGTTAGATCACCATAATTTAAGACTACCACTGTAGGATTGTCATCGTCATATAATTCATCTTCTTCATAATTTGGAAGATCACTTCTCTAAATATGTACAAATACAATAATGTAATAACAATTGTATTCCAACAACCTGACTGCAAAACAATGTATATTACTTTGGTATCAACTGTAGGGCCTTCTTTAAAGTTGGCTTCTTGTTTTAATTTTGTTATAAACGACGGTTCTCGAGGTTTGATGTACGCAATTTTGTTTCTCTTCGACATTTCAAAAAGTGATATTAAGCAGTATTAATTGTAATTCAATTTGTTTTAATTTTCTCACGCACCAATACTAAATACCGCGAGATTTGAGTTTTACACTATAGTAAGCTTAGTATCAGTATAATAATTAATTTAAAACATTCAAACAAAATAATAATGAACAGCAATAACTTCACAAATTACTGAGAGAAATCGTAATCGCCACTATTATACTCAAAACTCAAATATGATAGATAGGTAATAACTAATAAAGCAACATGCCGTGCACGAGCTGTCGAGCCGCAACGAACAAAAAAACAATCAATTGTAGATAGTAAATATATATATATAATATTATGTTAATAACGATGATAACGTTATCATTTTATCAGTTATCACGTCATGTTCTATCACAGACTATATGAACATTTTCATGTATTCTGTGTAATTATTTTGACCACGAATAAAGATATACATATAATAATTATCTATGTATATTTCTATTTTCAACCATGAAGACTAAGATGTCTACATGGTTTTGACACGAAAATAAAGAATAGATTAAACTTGGGCTTTAATGTTCGGTGTTTTTACCATTGTTATTAATATCTTCGAATCTTTCTGTTGAATGAAAATTGCCATTTCAATCTTAGTTGACCGCCCTGACGGTCCAAGTGAAACATTGAAATGTATGTAAAATATAGGTACGTAAGCGGTAATCGCAACTCAAGGAATGCCGGTGAATACCGGGGGTTGAAGGAGGTTAGCAACATTCAAATTACAATCAACATCTTCAAAATAAATGGTTCCAAGACCCAAGTACCAAAATCTGTGTTAACCGTGTTTTTAATCGTGGTTTTACTGTAGTTTTACTAAATCATCTAAAATATACCAGACGTTTATTAGGTACATTTTTGTAGAGGTCCCTGTCGTTTAGTTATCAATGAGCGTTGCCCACACAGGCGTCATATAATAGCTTAATTATCAGTAGTAATAAACTAATGGTACTTAACTAAATATGTTTACTGTAAACATTGATTTGAGATTTAAATTATCGTTTTTGTTTTTACCATCTGTTGAGTTTATTCTTATAATAGCCGAGGTACACTGACGATAGGAATTCCAAGGCAATACCTTGTGCTACTCGGTATGATACACCTAATGTCCTAACTTATAAGTAGTAATGTTATTTCCAGTCATAGGCGTGTCCATACCTTTTTAGCAGGTCGGGCACTATACCTACAAATGTGATACTGGGTGAATGAAAGAGAAAAAGAGAATGAAAATCCTATACTCAAATTTTGAAAAAAAAATCATAATTACTTTATAATACATATAGGTAGTAGGTACCTAGTAATAAATATTTTTTTTCAATTGAATATAAACAATATTAATTTTATAAGAATAAACAAAAAAAGTTCTAAAAATTGTTATAAAGTACAAATTAAATATACATTGATTATATAGGTAAATACAAAAGTAGATGTTATGAAAAATGTATTAAATATTACTTTTTACAAATAATTATTTTTGCAATTACAAATTTTCCTAATTCCTGCTATAATTCTAATCGTCGTTCTGTTGAAATCATCACTTTAAATTCCTTAATTACTTCGTCATAACTAATATTTTTCGGCATCTATTGTTCTATGAACAGAAAAAGTAGTGTCTAGTCACTCTTGAGTCATGGTGCTGCGGAGCTTTATCTTTACAAAATTGTTAGTTTAGAAAATTCACGTTTACATGAACAGGTTGTTACTGGAATAGAGGTAAAAAGTATTGTTATTTTGTAAAACTGAGCAAAAACATTAGTTCTATTATTTGATGTTTGAAAATCAATATTTTAATGCATTGTTTTAGAAGTTGTACCAGCAGTTGGTATATTTTTAAGTACGAGTATATAGTTGAATTTTCCCAGCACAGATCCAGACTCCAGAGCAAAGGTCTGGAAGGTGCCAACTTAAAACTACAATAAATTATGAATACATTCTATATAATATAATCGTATATTGTATAATACAAACATTCATTATACATATTACATATTAGAAAAACACGATGTAATAGGTACCTATATCTAATTCCCTACTAGTCTTTACAGATGGTTATATGTCAACCTGCCGGCTGCTCCTTTTTTATATCTTCACTCATGGTGAATATACAAAAGGAGATAAGTTGAAAAATAATTATTAGTACAGTCGAACTTGGTTAACTCGAAGTTGAAAGGACCGGAATAAAAGTTCGAGTTATCCAAAAAAAAATTTAAAACAGTAAAAAATATGTATATTAATTCCTGTGTTTATTATAAATAAAATATGTAATGTAATAAAAATTAGTTACTATATATTTATATGTAATTTTAAAAAAGTAGGTATGTATAAACAAAAATGAGGCTAAAAAATTATAAGGTATAAAAAAGGTGTGATTGCAGCGTTTGTGCAATGTATCCAACTACATGTACGACATGTAGCAATGACGTTGAAACAAACACAGAGCACTGAACACTAAAGTCATGCGTCGTCGTGTAGTAAACCAGTTAGATAAATAACTTATCGGTAACGATAACATTAATGACTAATGAGTAACCTTTATAGATAAATGAGGGAAATTGTATCACAATTGTATAATACATACATATGTATTAATAAAACTCGAAACTTCGAGTTATCCACGAAAATATTCGAGTTAAACAAGATTTTTTTACATTGTTTAAATAGGAAATTCTAGGGACCGGAGTAAAAGTTCGAGGTATCGACGATTTCGAGTTAAAGAAGTTCGATATAACCAAGTTCGACTGTATTTAACTAATAATAGGAACCACATTAATTTATTATACAATTAAAGTCAAATTTTGCAGGTCATTCCTGTGCATGATAAGCACTATCCGGTTGTGTGTATCAATGTATCATAATTCATAAGCATAACAATCATAACCGAGTCATTTTGGTTAGCTAACATTCCGTAACCCTAAAAATTTGAATAAAAATATAGACTTCAATTAACAAATTTCAAACTTTAAAATAAAAAGTTAGGTTTCTAGAAATTAAGTCGTGTTTTTTATGCATTTTAGATGGCGCGCAATTGCAACAGCGTATCGCTAGTGATCTAATGCTGTACAAAATTTATCAAGTTATTTTCTATACTTAGAAGTGGTAACAGTTATTACCTCCTTAACTTAAGTTTAGCCAATTAGGTGACTGACTTGATTTTATTCTTAGAGGAACAGCAAATCACAATTCACAATCATCAGTTTTGTGACCAGTTACATAAAATATAATTTAAAAAATAGGTTAGATAAGCGTTACAATAGTATGTTTACAAAGAAGGTATTAATTTTATTAAAAAAAATATCGAATGGTATAATATTAACAAAAAAAAACTTAGTTCTTATAATTCTTGTCAAACATAAAATAATAATAAACAGTAATAATAATTGTATTTAAAAATGCCCCAATACCTGTTATGTTATAAAATCCAAAAAACGTATGTTAATAAATATTTTAAAAAAATTACTCAAATTGTGTTTGATTATATACCTAAAAATTAAATTAATTTTATTCTACTAATGATTTTGAATCAAATTCATAATTATACTAGAAACAAATAAAATCCGATTTTTTTTTCTTATTTATACTACACCAACTTTAAACAGCTAATGATTGAGATTTTTCAATAAGTATATATTCATATTTTGAGTTATTAGAGATTCATATTTGTAAAAAAGTAATATGGTAAAGTATATTCTTATTTTTAAATTATTATCCATCAGCCATCTTAATTTTTATGTATGTCGCGTTGTTTCCGCCAATTATCTTTGTTGCCATTATTGTATTGGTTTTTATTATAACGGTTATCATATGTTTTATTAAAAACCGTTTGAACATCAGAAAACTGGTTTTCATTCAAATTTAATCTTGACATCATATAGCATCGATAATATGTATCATTAATAATTGATTTTTCTTCTTCGGTCCACTGAGGATGTTTTATTAAATATTTTACTTCCATCAATAAATTATTAAAAAATTTATTTCGTTGAAAGTGAACAGCAATTTTGAATATTGGAACACAACTCTGAAATTACAATTAATCACATAACCAGTTAATTTCACAAAATATATAGGTACCCTATATCCCTATATATATATTCAACTGTGATCAAATTTAACGATAGCTATAGCCTATAGATAACATTTATTAATATTATTAATTTTATAAGAATATTAGAAAAGATACTATGGAAGTAGGTGTAAAGGGTTTTCACATTGATAGTTGAACAATTCAAACTAAAAATGGTAAATGTCTAATGATAAATGAGTAATGAATAATAAGATCCAAATACAGAATTGTAGCACTTTATCAGTTTTCTTCTTACATAACTCATTGTATTTATAAGATATTAATAAATTAACATAAAATGAATAAGCTAAATGAGTAATATCATAATTATTTCAACATTTTTTTTCACCATCCAAGTCAAATTACAAATATACTTGAGTATTTGTGAGGTAAAAATATGAATTTAACACATAGGTATTTTGGTTAGAATCTAAATAATTTTTTTAAAGAGATTAATCAAAATTGAATGGGAAAATTAAAATAACATTTACAACTTTAAAATATAAAAAGGTATTTAATAGTGGTATTTTATAAACATACGATTAGATGCTGTTTTTTAATCTTAACGTCGATTTCTTGATCCATGTATAGTTTTAAATAGTGCATCAATTCTTTTGGGTTATCTTCATAATAAAAGTAAAATAAAATGATTTGCGATAAAATAATAAGCCTTCTCTTTGGACTTGGGAAAACGTCATAAATCATTTTTAGCTGATTTACAAAAGGAAATGCATCAACAGACAATTGTATGCACTGAGATCTAATCAGATCTAATGCACAAGCAAAGTTTCCAACAGCCAATCCACGAGAAAAATAAATTTTTGCTTTTTCGTGGTCCTTAAAAAATAAACGACATTTTACCACTTCTGTCCAATTTTAATAAATACGTATTTAATACATAAAAATCAAAAATAAGTTTACCTTTTCGTGTTTAGAAAAATACTTTCCCAAGGCTAAATAAACTTGGCCATTTTCAACATTAGCCAATTTTTTAGCTATATTTTTCATCGTTTTGTCAGAGTGGAATTCTATAGGACATTTGTTCATTTCCACTAAACAACAACAAAGTTCTTTTAAGTTATCTCCCGACAACTCTATGGCTTTCCTATAACATAACATATAAATACAAATTGTTAAATATAAGACAAAAAGATTTTTACCAAACTAATAAAATAGTTTTTATTTAATCGATACGGGTAAAATATAAAAAAAATTATCTTCAAATGTCAATAATTAAAGTAATTAACGTTAATGAATTGATTAAAAGTTTTTAATTGTTTTATGACCATTAATTAAATACAAATATTTATGTGTATTTAATCAATGTTATTACTAAGACTTTTTATGATTGATAATTACAATATAATGTCTGATGAGAGCTTAAAATATTTTTTATATTTATCTTCGTTTATTGGTTCAACATTTTTGGCAATATTTATGTACAATCCGGCTGCTTTAAGCAAACACCGTGCATTTGATGTAGTGCATAATATATCTGCTGCATGAATTTCATCTTCCCCAGGAATTTTAAATTTATCATAGAAACGTCTGACTCGTCCTTTGGCACCTAACCAAATATTTAACCACTGAAATTCAGAAGAATCAAGAATGCGAGCTTCTTCAATAATTTTTAAAGCAATGTCATTTCCTTTTGGAGGATATTCCATAAAAAATAAAGCTTTAACACCACATATTGCAGCTTTTTCGGTTTGATTCAAATTATTAACTGGTTTAACATTTTTCAGTATCTAAAAGATGAAAAAAAAATCAATTACAATAAAAGTAATAAAATATTTTTAAATTTACTCAAGTGTATGTTGTTATATTTTTCTAAATGGTATTTAATTTAAAAAATAAAACCATAAGATAATTATAAAATCCATATTCAAAAGTGTTACTATTAAAACAACATTTTTAAATAGTAATTTAGCATAACTATAGCTTTATGGTTAAAGTGTATAATTATATAGCAGGGGTGTCCAACCAGCGGCCCTCACTTAAATTTAAAAACCATAAATTAATTTGTACTTAAATTATGGCAAAGTCAAGTTAAGATGAATAATTTTATGTATTTCCCTGTGTTGGACAAATACAATCCCAAGAATAGCGAGAAATATGCTTCTTTGATTTTAATTTGAATTAATGAATTTAAAACCCGTTTATAAGATTTTCGTAAGAATAGTCCACTCTTTGCTATTTTCGCAACACCATTTTCGGTTGATATTACTACTGTGGAAATTAAATTTCAAATGGAATGTATTGAGTTGCAATCAGATATTCAACTCTGAGAAAAATTTAATCAGTCATCATTATAAGATTTTTATAAATTATATCTACCCAAAGAAACATATCTAGTCTACCATGAACATGCCTTATTCATGTTCTCGCTTTTCGACAGTAGCTACGTTTGCGAACAATTGTTTTCAAGAATGAAAAACACAAAGAGTAATAATCGGTCCACTATATCAGACAAGCACCTTAAAGTTGTTTAAGGATTGCCACAACTTCAATCGATCCGGATATTGATTCATTACTTTCACAAAAAAAGCAAATGCAAATTTCACATTCGTTTTTTTTTTATTTTTTTTTTTTAATATATTTCTGTATTTATATTTATGCTTATTATTCGCTATTGTGAAATTATAAAAAAATGTATTGATGTATTATAGAATATAATTTAATCATTAACTTTTAATGTGTTATTATTAAAAAAAGTATGTGGCCCACAACAACTTATATCCATATGATGTGGCCCAGTCCTCACAAAAGGTTGGTTTAGGGATGAGTCTTTTAAACTAGAAACTAATGTACTATTGCTCTCAACAATACGATTCTGAGTGAAAGAGGTCGAAATGGACCATGGATCGGCTTATATTTAGAAGGAGGCATAGATATAGTAGTACAGAACCAAACTTGTAAAGAAAGTTTAATTTTCTAACTTTTGCAATCTAGATAAAATATAATAGAAAAAAAATTTTTATGTATACAAATAAGGTGTGGGCGTGTGGTCAATGGGAAACTTTCTCTTCGCGCCAAATGTTACTGTGCCCATCAAATGTGTTCTTATTATTTCTTTTCCCCATAATGTATAATACTTTACTTTAATATGTTTGAAATAATCAGATATCTATTGTATAAAATCTATTCTCGAATACGGAGCTCCTATCTGGAATCCATACACCAAAACCGATATCGATTTCATTGAACGCGTTCAAAATAGGTTTTTAAAATTCGTAGCCTTAAAATTTAATTTGGCCATTGATAATCATGATTATACACAAATCAGTTCTTTTCTTAACATTCCAGCCTTATTCACCAGACGTGAAATAGCTGATATATCCTTTATATATAAGTTAATTAATGGTATCACCGATGATCCTGATCTTTTAAATTGCATCCCCTTTACTATTCCAGCCTACAATAATCGTTCCACATCTCTGTTTTACATTCCAGTATATAGCACAAACTATTTAAAAAACTCACCTATTCCTAGGGCTATTGCTCTATGTAATACACTTTCGATAAGAGTTGACTTTTTCTTCTATCCCTTAAAGGAGATAATAAACGCTCACATGAATAATGTGAATACGTAATGCTGGGTTTGCCTTTCAAATTTAACACTTTTTTCCCTTTTTAGATTTTTGTAATATATTTTTTTTTAATATACCTATAAGATATTTGTTGCTTGTAATATTACTAATATTGTATTTTTATGTATTTGTATTCAAACTTTGCTCTGTACTATTGGGCCTCGGCCCGTTTTATTCTACTGAATAAACTATTATTATTATTATTATTATTATTATTATAAAATATTAATTCAAATTAACCTCATCAGAATCACGATTCAACGCTAAAGATATATAGCAGTAAGTGGCTCTGGCAATGTGGTTGTAAGATTCTGAATGCGGTTTGTTAGAATCATCAAATGTACATGATTCCAAGTATGTGACAAGGCTCTTCATTTCCAATAACGATTCTTCGTAACTTTTTTGGGTGTAAAGTTCATAACTTAGAATAAGTTTCAAACAAAATCTAAATTATAAAAAAACAATAAGTTGTAGCTATTTCATCTTCATTAAGTATACAAATAATTATATAATTTATGAAAAATAATGTTAACTTATGGAGTAACAAAACATTTGAATACAATGTGCAAAAGCATAATTTGTTAGAAGTTTAGTGTTTGCCAATTATAAGTGCATTTTACAATAAGAATTATCTTCATTCTTCAATAATACGTCTGCGGTCTGTCATATCAAGTTATAAGCTTTTCATTTATAAATGTTACAATTTGATATACATATATATCCATTATATTATTTCAAGACTTCAAGTACCTACACTGTACAATACAAAATTGCAATTTATATTATATTTAAGAATACTGCTTGATTCTTAAGATTAATATTTTAATCATTTTTACTACTTGAATTATTACATTTCTTTTTAAATTTAATTGAATAGCTTTAAATGTTAATATTATAATTCAAACCTGAATAATGGCTTAATAGAAAAATTTAAAATTTATTTCCAATTAATTTAGTTTTTTTCCTGAAAATAGAAAAATAATTAGTAACATTATTATTGTGGCTTACTTTGAACCATTTTTCAGAAAATTTAAATGCGAATTTATACTTCCGGATTCAACATTGTTTCATTCATAAATATTTTTAAACAGTTTTTAAGCAATTTTAAGCATATATTAAGTATTGACTATGGAAGCCGAATAAAAATATATCTATGTATATCCAATTTTTTTTTTCATTTAATGAATATGTGTTATGTACTATTTTCTAAAACAAAACGCACACAGTAAGTTATATACTGAGCGTGCGTAAAACCATTTTCTTACACGGATGCATTAATACCTTTTCAAATCGAACGCGTCTGTCTCGTAACATGCTATGTTCCATTCGTATTTTTCCCGGATAAAATCGATTTGGTCAACCATGAGATTTGATCTGAAGTCCGATAGTCTTCTGACGTCCCACGAAAAGACGTTCTCGTAATTTCTTTCGATTTGGCGTAGCTTGGCCCAAGTGGCACCGGCCAGTCCCAGTTCCTTAAAATGATCGTCGCCGTCGCCGACAACCACGGCGGCCATTGAATTGGATAGGTCATCGACGCGCCCGGCCATGTTCTTACGATTACGGGCAGAAAAAATCGAGGGCAACCAGAATGATTACCTGAGGAACAACGATGGACGATGAGTATAATATACAAAAAAAACATTAGCGAAACGGCATATGGTAAATGACAATTTTTGTAGATGCCATCTTAGAGGAAATAATGGGGAATACTTTAGCAATAAGTTAATTATTAATAAATTACTGTCACAACTGCCTCAATGGTGAGAATAAAAATATAATAATAAGTTTCCGCAACGGCCGACGACAGTGTCATACAAAACAACAGACAGCTGTATAGTAATAATACGAAAATAAATATAAAGTCTGTTGTCGCAAATTCGAACAAACGAAAGAAAAAACCGACAAGTAAAAAAGAAAGATGGCAACCGTCGAATACTCAGACCGTCAGCCCGATATCGCGACCGACGAACAATAAATAATACTAAAATAACACGGATCACATTAAATAATAATATTTACAATAATAATTCACACAACACAGCATTATATTCATAAAGACGATAACTAATGGATGGGGAATGGGTGATATGGTAGGAACGTCATCGCTGCAGTTATTAAAATCATAATAATAATAATAAAAATCATTATCTCTGTGTCAACAATATCTATACAATCGATTATAGTATTCATAACCAATGAAACTATAATAATTGTATTAATTGTAGTTATTATAATAATTGTAGTAAGAAATATATTATATGAGGAACTTAATTGTATTTTTTGTATTTAATTGTCAAGAGGCAAGACTCTTTGTCAAACCTAAATAATTATACCGATATTTTACGAAAAATGGCTAAGAACTCATAAAGTTTACAAATATCTATGAATAGCAAAAAAAAAAAATTGAATTTTTTGAAAAATCTACCATTTAATATCTATAGTGAATGATGTGACAATTTCAAATCTCTATGATTATTATTTTTTGAGTTACGACAAAAAAAATTAGATCAATTCTATCGAAAACCGGTGTGCCGTAAATATTGCAGTTTTTTACCATTACGAAGAAAACTATAGGAAATTTTGTGAGGGTAAGATGACATTATCCTCCTTCAAAGTACCGACTAGACAACATTCCCTACCAGAAACCTCATATGGTTGTGATTATCGGATTAATCCGTGATACTTCTAAAAGTGCTGATCGAAATTGTTTATACAGACACAAAAAAAAAACCAAATAAAACACTAAAACCAATAGATTCTGAGTGAAATGAAAAAAAATTTAGTAGATATCAAGCTTAAGATGTATGTTATGCTTTTAAAACTGTATCGAAAATATCATTATTTATTATTATTATTAACTATATCTATATTACTTGTGGGTACTTTAATAAATATTTCGATAACTATTGAACAAACCATTACATTAATCATTTCGAGATCATAATTGAATGTTATGTATTAATGTATAATATTAATATAACAATTATTAATATTAATGTACATAATGTATTAGTTATACTAAAATAGTAGTCCGTAGGTGACTCAGTAAATCTGGTTGTGTTATTTATCACTCGAATTCGAAAACCCCTTCGTATCGAACAGAACACAATCGATATAATTATACATCAATATCGATATTTAAATTAGTATTCATAACTACAATTATGAGTAGTTAGAAGTGATATTGAATGTATTTCGACAAGACTTGATCGTGATTTAAAACAGGTTAAATGTGCCGGCTGGTGAAATATATTTAGCGGTATATACGAAAACAATAATACGAATATAACTTGAGTATAATTTTTTTTTTTTTTTATTAAAATTTATTACAATCTGTTTACACATAAAACAATAAGTAACAATGATGATAGTGATTAAAAAGACATGAAACGCATGAAGAGGAGACTGTCCAGTGACAGAACCTCAGAAAATTTCGGGCATTGAAATTTAATTTTATTATTTTATTTTTAATTTTAGATTTAGATTAGAAGGTCTCTAGCCCAATTTCTTTTTAACCGTCGAGGAATATTAAGAGGTAGTGAGAGAGAAGACATGTTTTTGATAAAGGGGTTAGAATGGTTAATTAATTTGGAATGCAATTTTTTATAGTAGTTTTTAGCAAGTTCGTTTACTGTTGGAAGTTTTAAGTCGTTATGGAGAGCTGAATTTGTGATATACCACGGAGCACCGGTTAAGAGTCTTAATGAGATGGATTGAAAGGCTTGGATGGGACGGATGTTGGCAGGATTCGCTGGGCCCCATATTTGAATACCATAGGTCCATATTGGTCTTATGATAGATTTGTAAATTAATATTTTATTTTTGAGATTTATTTTTGATTTTAGAAGAGGTCGGAGTAAATGGAGGCGGGAGTTAAGTTGTTTACGTTTACTTTTTGTATGATTTGCCCAGGTTAGCCTTTTGTCTAGAGTGATACCTAAGTATTTAGTTGATTGATGAAGAGGAATTGGTTTGTTATTAAATTTGAGTGAGGGACATTCTTTTTTCTTAAGGGAAAAATTAACCTGAACGGATTTATTGTCATTAATTTTAATTTTCCAGTTTTTTGCCCAAGACTCAATTAAATTTAAGTGCAACTGTAAGTTGTGTGAAGCGGTGTCTGAGTCATTATTTGAAGCAAATATTGCTGTGTCGTCAGCAAATGTGGCGAGGAGAGTTTGATTGGAAGTGGGCATATCAGAGGTATAGATATTATAAAGTAAAGGAGAGAGATCACTACCCTGAGGAACACCTGCCTTAATTTTTTGGTTAGTAGAAAATTCATTTTTGTGGCGTACTGAAAAAGACCGGTTATCAAGATAAGATTTAATTAAAAGAAAATAAGGTGAAGGGAGAAAGTGCTTAAGTTTGAAAAGAAGTCCGTCATGCCAAACGCGATCAAGGCCTGTGATATATCGAGGAATACCGCAGGGCAAAATTGTTTTGACTCGAAGGAGGATGAAATTTTATCTACGATTCTGTGGATTTGTTGAGTTGTATTATGTTTACGACGAAATCCAAACTGAGATTTAGGTAAAATATTTTGTTGGTCAATTAGTGGCGAGATTCTATGTAAAATTAGTTTTTCGAAAAGTTTTGCGAATGTAGGTAGTAAGCTGATTGGGCGATAAGAACTTGTGAGATGTTTAGGCTTGTTTGGTTTTGAGATCATGATAATAACTGAATGCTTCCAGGTTGAGGGGAAGTACGACAAGCGTAACATAGAATTATATATATGGGTAAGGAACAAAATTGACTTTTTAGATAAATTCTTTGCTATTTTATTTGTGATTTGATCATGACCAGGAGCTTTGTTAGGCCGAAGCTTGTGAATGACTGTTACGATTTCAGATGGAGAAATCGGTTTGGCAGGAAGGGACATGGGTAAGGGAGAAGACAAGAAAGAGTTTACTAGGTCAGTGTGGTCAGGGCTAGGGATTATTTCTGGATGAGGAGAGAAAGTTGAAAATAAGTGGGCTCCAAAGAGATTAGCTTTCTCTAAATCAGTGATAGCTAATGATTTGTCGGGACGTTCAAGAGGAGGGATATTTTCACGTTGATTCGTTAGCTTTTTTGTTATTTTCCAGAGGGAGCCGTTATTAGGAGACAGAGTACTTAGGTATTGACTAAATTGTTCAGATCTATATTTCGCTAATTGAGATTTAAGATCATTTGATAGATGATTGTAGGCAGTTTTGTGTTCAGGGTATTTCGATCGTTGCCACAAGGATCGAGCATGACGTTTGGCTTTAATAAGGTTGACTAAGTATGAGGGGAGCGAGGTGTGGGATTTAGATTGAATTTTTTTTTGGGTGGTCAAGGAAGAATGAGAAACTGCATTTAGGATAGTTTTTGTTAATTTGGAGATTGCTAGGTCAATATCGAGAGGGCATTTTAGAGGAGTATTTAGGGACAAAGATTCATCTATTTTAGCTTGAAAAAGTTTCCAGTCTACAGGGCCGGATGAGAGAAACGGGTTAGTAGTGGTAGAGGCAATTTCGGCGTCTAAAGTTAATAAAACAGGAGAATGATCGCTTGATAGGTGGTTAAGGTTTGTTATAAATTTGTTTAAACTATTTGGTAACCGTGTAATAAAAAAAATCGAGAATGTCAGGGGATCGATTTGCATGTGATGGCCAGTAAGTTGGTTCATCAGGTGAGATGAATGATAATTTATGTTTTAGAATTGATGTATGGAATAGTCTGCCTCTTGTATTAGTATATCTACTGCCCCATTGAGAATGTTTGGCATTAAAATCACCACCTATTATAAGAAAGTTGCCTAGGCTAAGGAAAAAAGAATGAATTTTAGGTTCAGAAATGGGTTGGTTTGGAGGGAAGTAGGCTGAAGATATTGTGATGTTGAAATTATTTATTTTAATTTTGATATTAGCAGCTTGAAGGTATGATTCATTTGTGCTAGGCATTTCGTTAAAAAAGAGTGAGGATTTTATAATTATTGCAGTCCCACCATGGGAAGTTCTATCAGGGTGATCAGCTCTAATAATTGAGTAACCATTGAAGCTAATATTGGAAGTAGTGGATAGGTGAGTCTCAGTTATAAGGGCAATATCAATGTTTTTATGGTGAAGAAGGTAAAAAAGTTCATTGGAATGTTGTTTTAATCCATTGGCGTTCCATAGGAAAATAGATAAGGAAGAGGCATTTATTGAGTTGGAAGTCATTTTTTTTCTAAGAATTTGTCAATTACTTTTGTAAGAAGTGTTATGAGAGGGGTGATTAATGTTTTTAGGTCATTTATAAATGATGTAAGTTGGGCGGTTAGTGAGGAAGTAGAATCTAATTGCGGTTGATTATTATTTGCAGTATGGTTTTTATTTTGAGTTGCCTGAGCATAGGATAAATTAGTAGTAATAGGGATGCTTTGATTTTCTGAGGTACTGTTTGGACTGGGGTGGGTAATTACATTAGTGTTATTTTCGTAGAATTTGTTGTTGTTATTGAGACGGTGATTTATGTTTACTTTGGAGTGACGGTTGCGATGAGTTTGAATATTTTTAAGAGCTGGACATCCCCGATAATTTGCAGGATGATCGCCGAAACAAAGGGCGCATTTAGCTGGAAGGTCCTTGCTTTTCATACAAGTGGTTGAACTGTGATGATCACCACAACGAACGCATCTAGGTGTACTGTGGCAGTAAGAACGCGTATGGCCATATTCTTGGCAGTTCATACATTGAGGTATTAGCTTTTTTGGTTTAGGAGCTTCGACTTTGATTTTTGTGTAACAAATATATTGTAATTCAAAAATATCTTTATTGTTGATGGCTGGTTCAAGGTCGACAAAAAATAGTGGTAAAGGAGCTTTGGATTGGTAATGAAGTACATTTGTTATATTCCGAGTTAAGAACCCATGGTTACCCAAGTCTTCTTTGATAAAATCAACTGCAGTGGTGGGGTGGAGATTTCTTATAACTACACGATAAGGTTTATCATCGTGTAGTTGGAATGTATAGAAATTAACATTTTTTTGTTTGAGGTACTTTATTACCGTTCTATATGAATTGGGATTAGATGTGTTGAGTTTTAAGCTGTTTGATGTAGTTTTACACGAGAATACCAAGGGTGGAGCTTGTAGGTTACTAATTTCTTCGCAAAAAGCTTGGTAGTTATTAATAATTGATTTAATAAAAATTGGTGGCGGAGCTTTTATATTGATAACGTCATTATCGACCATTTCTTCATCAACAATTTCGTTATCATTTGAAGTATTGTTTGATCTTGTTTTCGTGTTGATCGTATCGTTGTACAAAGGGCTAAAGCGGTTTGGAGTAGAAAATATAGTTTGAGAATTATTTTGATGGTTTGATATTTTTGGATTGGGTGACAATCCAGGAGAGTTAAAACGTTTTTGATGAGAAGATATTTGCCATTCGTTTTCAGTGTCTGAAGGTTCGATTGGGGAGTTAATACTCGTTTGATTTAATGGTTTAGATATTTTAGATATTTTTAACGGGGATACCGTTTTCATATCTTTTTTGTTTTTAGTCTTCGGACTTATTGGATTATTATGAGAGGTACTCATAATAACGAAGGTATGATAATGATGTAGATAAGGAAATTATTAATTTGCCTCGGATAAGATATTTATACATTACCGGCGATTGCAGAAGTCGCGCGATGTGTGTAGGGCACCACAACGAACACTAACTTGCTATCGGGAGCAGATCAAAGCGGGTCACAGAACGAATATGCGTGTGGACCGCACGGTGTCGCAACACGAACTGAAGTATAATAACTTGAGTATAATAAAGATAAAAATCCAGAATTTTCGTACTACTTGCTAACATTGGTTTTACCATTAGCCAATAACAAAATATTATATAGTAATGTAATTTTACTTATACTGGTTTTCAAATCAAAACTACAGATTAATACCAGACACTTATAAGTTATAACTGCACAATCACGACAGTTTAAGTTAATGAACTATTATAGTTAACCGTGGAATATTTTTCGAAGTAATTGAATTTAATATTTTAATGATTTTGTCAAATATTTTGATCAAAATGTCTGTAACTTTAAGTGAAAAAGGAAAAACTGTTTTCATGGTTGATGTTACAAATTTGGATTCCAAAAACACCTTGCTAATGAAATTATAAGATGGAAGTGCAATAAAAAGATATGTAAAGCCTACTAAAAAACTGATTTAATCGACGATATTCAGTTCGATATTTCAAACATTATTCATACATGTAGGAAAAACTTAGAAAAAAAGTTAACTGGCAAATACTAAGCAACCATCTGAAATGAAAATCTGTAGAACAGCATTCTAAAAAAACAAAGACGTGTTATTTTGTTTGTCACATAAAACCATGAGTTGGTAAATTACTTTACTATAATATACACAGAGTAAAAACAATATCTCGTATATATATACATAACAATATAACAATATATCAATATATCGTATCTACAAATTAAAAGAATAATATTTTGTAAATACCACGTATCTATTATTTTGGGCTTGAAAACAATTTTTTTTATGTTAATTGGATTATCAAGCATGATAGGTAATTACTATTTATTTTCATAAGTTAGCAACATATTTTATTTTAGTTAATTTAAACAGTTATACAGATTTTGGGCTCAACTGAAAAATAAGATAATTATAAGTAATATTATAACTTATAAGTAATAAAAATAACTAATAAGTAACAGATACGTGCTGTTAGCGTCAAGGTAGCAATATTTAAATCGATACTTTATGTAGATTATATTTATTTGAGCAAATTTAAAATTTTTAAATGGGAGGCAATTCGAGGGACTGGTAAGAGCTAATTTGAATGTCCCCATTATACCATTACCATACCACCCGAGCCACCTGTCAGCTTCTAATTACAGTTAGGAACTTAGGACTTGCCCAATGTACATGATTCCAATTTCCAAATATGTAACTTACCAGTTACAACAACTGAACAACTATTAACAGCCTGTAATAATATTAACCACGCGACGAAATTATCAGTATTCAGTACAGTCGACCGAATCACAAACCGGGCTGGGCAATAAGCCGACTATAGCCGACTCCCTTAGGGACTCAAAATGTTGGTTGACTCCCTTAGGGACTTAACCAACATTTTGAGCGACCCTTTCATTATGATAAGTTATCATTGTTAACATGAAAAAGTAGAGACAAATATATATGAATATTAATGTATTACAATTAAAATTTTCTATTACAAATTGTACGTTTAAATCGGCAATCCTAAACTTTTTTCAATAGAATTCTCAACAATGATTATCATGATGATATTTATAAAATACCTTACTAGTTATTTTACATATTGGCGACCATAAAAATTTTTTTGGCGCCTCCCAAGGGGGTCGCAAGCCCCAGTTTGAGAATCGCTGGCCTAGACCAGTTTGCAAAAAAAAATCAAAGGTAACAACACGTCATAACGGTAAAAATAATATGAGTTTAAAATTTTAGAAATACAGAGGTAGGTAATTTACTTGATCTTCGCTGGCTGGGTGACGAGGTGGTGTCTAGTGCCTAGGTCCCCACAGAAGCGGTCTCCAACGGAGGACAAATAAAACTGAGTATGTAACGAGACCTCAATTGATTACTATATATATATCCGATGTCTTTTTTCCACGAACTAAGTCGGGAGTACGTATTCGGTATTGCTACATTCTAACCGATTACTGGACTATTGATCCACATACTGATCGTTATATAATATCATTAGTAAATTATACTTTTATAGAAATGGCAAACCACATTAAAATTAATTATAAGAAAACAATGTTTACGACATAGTGCGTACTTATTATTGGCATTAAAATCTTAATTATTATCACACGATTATAATCAATACGAGCTTTAGATCCATGAGTATGACTGTATGAGCAGTCTTCGGACTTTGTATTTTGTTATTTACGTGTGGATAACATTTATAAACTTGTTTACGATTCGTTTATTAACTTCGTTGTCAATATGGTATAAAATCGAATAACCTAAATGGATAACTAATGGATGAAGGGAATGACATGGAAATACATTAAGACATTAGGTACAGAAAACAATGTAGGTTATAACGTCAATAGGTACAATATACAGACTATAACGAATTTCTAATATGTTCTTGATTGATGATTGTTATGAAAATCGAATGTCTATTAATTACAAAAATAAAATCAATAATGACTTTGAAAACAAAACACTTAAATCATTTATATATGCACATTGATGAAAAAAGTATAAAACAAACAATAATATATTTTTCTATAGAAACCTATATATTACCTATATGGTTTCCAAATGTTCAAAAAATAATTGTAGGTATACAATTTTACTATAACATAATACTATAAAAAGGTAAGAAAAGTTACCAATATTTAAATACCAACTTAACTAATTCGAAATTTGTAATATCGTTCTTTTATACCCCTTTTCTTTAACCAAATCGTCTACATACTTTTTTTCTGTTGGAAGTGTTGGAACCAACAGTTTTGTGGAATAATGACTTCCTTGCTGCACTACTATGCTTATCAATTATCATACAAAGGTTAGATTCTGCATGTAATCTAAATTAATTAAGGACTTTTTAGAAGTGTAATTCTATATTATATCCTTGTACGTATTTATAAGAGAACAGGACTGTTTTCCAATGTCACTACTAATTGAATATTCTCTTAACTTTTTTCGTAGAATTATTTCAAGTACTTCCCAGATTTTTAAACTATAATAATACATAGTATTACATATTCATAGTATTTATACGAAATGCGTTAAATTTAAATATTAAAACTTAAATTAACTTCATTATGTGTATGAAATGTTGTGATCATTAGGTAAAATCAAAAAAAATTATAACCCATATGTTTCAGTAATTAAAAATAATTCCGAATAATTAAAATTATACTTCCATGATCAATTATTTTATAATTGTTATGTTTACTTTAAATTTACTTTAAAAAGTATGGAATAGTACGAAGTGAAAGAATAGATAAAATATATGTGCCTATATCAAATATTAAGTTGTATAATATGGTGTATTTTTTTAAAATATACCCACTTAAGGGCAGACATAAATGCGGTAAGACATGTTAAATTATATATCTGGTTATTATAAGATAATATATCGTACACCTAACGTAAACTATATGTCTATATATATGTACAGTTGAAACCCATGGCCTATAAGGATATTTTTCGATTTCCTCAGTAGTTTTCTTAAATGATCAAAATAATTAAAATATGTTGATTGTAGAATGAATGTAACAGTTTCTTGTTCTTTTGGTAAAATCACCGATTTTATGTTAATGTCTATGTTATAATTTTTTGAAATTTCAATAGGTGCAAATTCATTTTTATTGCATTCTAACGACACTATTATCAGTGGCGCAACTATGGCTAAAAGTTGGGGGGGGGCTAAAGTCTAGTAATTTCTGAAAATTGACCCATGAGGGCTTTGCCCTCGCATATGAATACTCCAACAATTTAAAATAATTATAAATAACAATATAGTGCAAAAGAAGAAGTATTTATTTTAATCAAATTTAATTTTCCTATTATTTCTGTCGGTAAATTGTTTTAACTCATTATCAATATCAATATCTTTCTCAACATTTATAGTGGCTGCCGGCTAGATTACTAAGACGATCTTGACTCCTAATGTAAAAACATTGCCCGTTTTAAACACGACGCTGGTCTCATACAATAGTATAAAAATCTAATATTGACCAAATAGCAATCGGCTATCATAAACATTAGAAAATAACTACAGTTATAAAATAAAATCCAAAAAATAAATTAATACATAGTTGAGTATACGTTTATTTCTAACCGTTAAATTCTAGGAAAAAACTAAATAATTTATATGGGGTGGAGGCATTGAAAAGTATTAAGGGCTAAGCCCCCCTAGTTGAGCTTATGACTATTATATAGTAAAGTATACACCTTTAATTGATTTTTACGATTATTACTAGAAATTAACTGGATATAGTAATAATTATTATCATTGATTATAAATACTAGTATTTTATAATCAATGGTATTATATATTATAAAATATATAAATATATATTTATATAACATGGGTTCTATTTTATTTTGCCGACACAATTATGACCAATTCCTTATTCCATTACCATAGTGATTAGTGACATTAGAAATAACTATAAGAATCCGTATATTTATCAAAACAATATTTTCTTCGGTTCATGTAGTATACTAATATATTATATTCCCTATGAAGTAATTGGAATGGTATCTAATTGTTATTCTTTGTTGGCAAAAATTACCTCCGACTAAAAATTTCAAATTTTACCTGTGAAGCAGTGCCGTAGCCAGAAATTTATTTCAGGGGGGGCACACATTTTACACAATACAACACAAAATGAGCAGTTTCTTATTTTTTCTATGATGACATATTATTCATCATCATAGTATTAATAAATTAACATTAAAAAATGCACTAAAAATAATAACAAAGTAAAGGTATAATAGGTACATATTTATTTTTGAAAAAATTAAATATACGTCTATATATTGAAGTAGGTTAGTCAATGAATTTCATATCAGAATTACATAATGTTTAAGTAATTATATGAAGATGATAATAATAAAAATGATGAAGTTAAATTTTAAAATCTAATCGCCTTTCTTTTTTAGAGGCAAACAAATCAATAATGTTTTCAATATTAATTTTAATGTCCCTATGAATATTGAGAAGGGCTAAACCAATTAACCGATTTTCACTAATAGAATTTCTTAAGTAAGTTTTTATATGCTTCAGGCTAGAGAAACTTCTTTCTACTGAAGCAGTTGTCACAGGTCAAATTGAGTATATTTTTAATAATATTTTAACATTTGGAAAAATATCTCCAGGGCAACATTTTAATGCATCTAGTGGGTTATTTGGTGCTGTTTTTTCTGTTTTCCATTTCATTTGCCATAACTCAAATTCTCCTTTTAATATATATGTATATGCAATTTCATTTAAGTCTTCTTTATAAAAATTGTATGCTGATTGAACATTGTCAAATTTAATACTGCATAATGCATACTTTAGAAGGTAACAAGTAAGAGAGTGCAGTTAAAATGTTAGAATTTGCAGTAAACCTTTCATTTAATGAAGAAAGCAAGTCATCTAAATATGGATAGAAAATAGAAATCCTATAATAAGTGCAACAATCATCATTAAAAATATTATAATTAGCTCTGTGTTTTTGAGTTCCCACAATTCTTGGAATAATAGGAAACACACCAACCTTTGCACCTATTTTACTGGCATTATCAAAAATTGATTTAAACTCTGCTTCATTTCTTAAACCTTTCAATTGGCTTATTGTTATTTTCACTGAAATCATAGCTGTCACAATATCTAAGTTTTCCATTTGCAATAATTTTGAAAAAGTATATGTTATACTAAGTAGGTACTCTTTCTATTATGAGACATGAAATTAAAAATTGGAAATTACATATTGCTTTGTGTAGCATATTAGCACCGTTGTCATTTTCTAATCTAATAAGATCTTCTAGAGCTTCGACAATTTCTAATAAACCATCAACAAATATAGAAATACTTTCATGTCTTTCGACCCACCTTGTATCGCAATACTTTTTTAACCCAGAAAAAGTTTATTTTTCTAATTTCATTTTTAATATATTTGATCTTTTAGCTGATTTTTGAAAAAATGAACTTGTATCTTGAATTATTCCTAAAGTATTCCTGATTTGTAGAACTTTAGAAGCATCATTCAGACATAAATGGGACAAACAATGAGTGTATATCGCTTTAGGATATTATTTTAATATAAGTGCCTGAACTCTTCTGAATACTCCACTCATGTTGGTTGCCCCATCGTATCCTTGGCCCCTTATATTCTGTAAATCAAATCCCAATGTAGCTAACGTATTCATAATTGGTTTTCCTAGCTCTAATCCAGTAGTACTGTAATTATTACTTATATTGCTATTGCAACTCCTCCGCAGTATTTAAAGTCGCACTCCAGTCGGCCATCACCAACAACTATAAAGCGCCACTGTTTAGTAATATATCAATAAAACCAATGGTTTGAGAAAAAAAAAATTTCGGATGGGGCACCTGCCCCCAGTGCCCCCCCCCTCTGGCTACGGCACTGCTGTGAAGTGTGCTGGACACCCATCAAATGTAAACATTTCATGTTATAAAGCCTCGTTCACACGGTGACACTACAGCGTGACATTTAGTGTCGCGTCAATGTCGCCGTGTGAACAATGTAATGTCTCAGTGCCAAGACATCGCGGCACTAGTGCCACATATCAAAATTTTTTTATATTAACACCGTGACACCGTGACACCGAGTCACGTTATCAGTGAATATTATCATATCCGAAGAAAGTTACAAAATTACCTAGGATCTTCCATCTGCAACTCCTTTAAATTTTAATAGTGTTTCTGATGCACCTAAACAATCCCTTCGCATTACCCACTTTCTAACCCATTCTCTTTTTTTTTTTGATTTTTTTTCCAATTCATAAATAGTAATTTGTTCGAAAACGTCCACAGCTGCGTTTAACTCGTAATTATTGGCCATTTCAATTTAATTAAAACAAATTTTTAGTTTCAAACAACAAAAACAAACTTTGAAAAAAAAACCAAACAATTAGATTGATAATTGATAATAGTAAGTATGTAAAGTGGTAAGATAGTAAATACAACTACTATTTATCACAACCACTATTTTAGTGTCACCATTTTTATTTGCTACATGTGAACAGCGCATGACACTTGGCACTAGGGCATCAAATTGTTAACAGTGTCGTGCAACTTAATGCCATGACATTAGTGTCACCGTGTGAACGAGGCTTAATTTATTTTGCGGTGCAGTAGAGTGTAGAGCCATACAAGGATCCAGCGGTTTCGGTGTTTCACAGTCTTCACTCTAAAGCCATGACTGACGAACCCACTCGTAGAAAATCAGTTATCAGTTGTCACTTATATTCAATATCTTGATAGTTAACGTTTGACACCGTAGCAGATGATCGTGACGTTCGTGTTCGTCGGTTGACGGTTGTAACTTGCAGCGTATGATACACAATTCGGTTTCAGACCGAACCACTCAACGATCCATCAACTTCACAGAGTAGTCGACACTATATCCTCGTCACTAGAAAAAAAACATTACTGTGCTGCCGTCTTCCTGGACGTAGCGCAAGCGTTCGATAGAGTCTGGTTCGAAGGCCTACTATTCAAACTAAAAAAATTTCTGCCTGCGCCTTACTACCTACTTATAAAATCGTACCTTAGTGACCGTACTTTCATCGTACGACAGAATTCATGTTACTCAAACTACTTTGACATTCTCGCCGGAGTTCCCCAAGGTAGCGATATTGCCCCTTTTCTATACAATATATTCACTCATGACATTCCCAAAACCTCCTACACCGAACTCGGCTCCTACGCGGACGACACGGCAATTTTAGCAACTAATGAAAATCCCATTATAGCCTCAAGTATGTTACAAAGACACCTCAATATTATACACCTCTGGACAAAGAGGTGGAAAATCATAATCAACGAAACCAAGTCCTCCTTCATAACATTTACCTTAAATAAAAAAACTTGTCCTCAAATTACAATGAACAACATTCCAATCCCTATTTACACACAAATAAAATACCTAGGTCTCACCCTTGACAGTAAACTAACCTGGAATCCTCACATAGTTGATAAACGAAAAGCCCTTAATTCCCGTCTACACCTTCTAAAACCATTATTAAGATCTAAAATGAACATTGACACCAAATTACTAATTTACAAGTCCCTACTCAGGCCGCTATGGACATACGGCATTCAATTATGGGGAGCCGCTAAACCCTCCAACACCAGATCAATACAAGCCTTCCAGTCCATCTGTCTCCGTCTAGTTTCCTCTGCTCCATGGTACATAACAAATTCCAACCTCCACAAAGACTTAAAAATACAAACCCTAAATCAAATCTCTAAAACATACTACATTAGATTTCATAATAAACTCCAATCACACACTAATCCACTAATCAAAAAATTATCATCTAAAACTCTACCCGACAACCCTCGACGTAGACTAAAAAGAAAATGGTGTAGGGATCTCTTACATTATTAATTAATAATCATTAGTCATTAGCTAACGCACGTGCTGGGTGTTATCAATGGATAACCTCCCAATCCTATTATTCGCCGTTAATTTTATATTCTTCCCTTTATCAAATCTAATTATTGTACAAATAACTGTATAGATTGTAGATGTATTATACAATAAATGAAAAAAAAAAAAAAAAAAAAACTTGCAGCGTACGTGCAGTCTGTACGTGGTGACGATTGCTCGGTATCGAAACGGCCTCTTGACAATTGAGAGTGAATATTGAACTCGAATAATCATTGTAACTACATCGATTGATTGATCTCTAGATTGGTAATTTAAAGTATAACAGCTGACAGAGTAAACACACAAGGAAATGTAAGTAGAAAAACCAATGATACTTGTGGGAACATAATTGAACATAATAATTTAACTATTTAGCATTTTAGCTACATGATTTTCTATATAGTTGCGATTCGAATCTATAAAATTCTTATTTTTTCTTAACATTTCAGTTAGGGATGGCAACGATTTATCGATAATTTGTATCGTTCGATGGCTTGGATTAAATATTGCTTATTGATAAATCGCAATTCATAGGTAATATTTATTATTCGCTTAAGAAAATGAAAAATAATTTTTTTAAGAATTGACGCCATATTATTAAAGTTAATAATAGGGTTTTAATAATAATAATAATAATAATTATACATATTTAATCACGAATGAATACAGACCTGAAATCATTGATTTTATTATATTCGTTATATTTTTGCTATCCAGTACAATCAAAGATTTGCCTAACTGCTGGGAATACATCTAATCTGCTAAGTTGTATACTTGGGTCATTGCGCACAGTGGCGTACCTAGGCCTCTCTTACAGGGGGGGCGAAATATATTTTTATCTATTCTTAAAATATCTTAAAAATGTGCGTCACAGCTAATCTAACCTAACGGAAATTTCATACTTGTAAAATACTTATTAAATAAAACATTTTAATAGGTACATAAAAAAGAAATTATTGTTTAATTTAATAATATAGTATAATGCATGTTATAAAATAATTTTATTATAATTATAATTTATAATACAAAGTCTGTTTTTCTGTTTTTCATACGAGAAAATCGTTGAATAATTTCATCCACTGGTATATTTATCTCTTGATAAATGTGCAATAGTGCAAGCCCGCATAAGCGATCCTGGCCCATTTTGGAACGTAGCCATGTTTTTAGTCTACAGCACAAGCATAAAATAAAGCAAATAATAAATATAAATAGCTAAAAAGCAGACAGCATAGGTAGGTACTAGGTGTATAGGTACCTAGATTTATAAGCCAATTTTGTAGATTATTAATTTATCTTTATAAATAATATGTTCTGTAAATGTTTGACATTAAAGAACTTTTTTTTTAAACTAAAGTACTGAAGCAGTAGAAAGTATAAAAGCAGTAAAAGTAGTTAGTTAGAACCGCCAAAACAAAATGATAACACCTGATTCGACTATAGATAACAAAAATATTTTAAAATCTAGGGATTGATCATGTTATCATGTTATCAATTATCATATTATTGACTTCGTGAAAAAAAATCAAAATTATGCATATAATTATACGACCCACGGGGGGGGCGAATGCCCCCTTCGCCCCCCCCCACAGGTACGCCACTGATTGCGCAATTATAGTGTATTGTTTGAAGTACATTTTGAAACCGAGAATTTAAGACGTTTGCTAAGTGGATTTTAACTTTTTTTAAACTTTTCTATTATTTCATTTTTATTTCGATATATCGACATTTTACGTGTGTGAAGTTAGTGGACCAAAGCTAGGGGACTGTTTTTTCGTGATAAGAAACGACGTTTGTGTGGTTGCATTTTCATAGTGTATATTCATAGTGTATGTCGGGCGCTGAGTACATGTATGTTTAATCAATGATATAGTATTTCAAAGGGAAGTGCTACACTAGATAGCGTCCTTGCATTAAATACTGTTTAAATTTTTAATATATTTTATCGGAATTATTAATAAAATTCTTGAAATATACGCTTATACCCGTAACCTAGAAATTGCCTTTTGTCTCTATAAAATAATAATTCGATAGGTCGTTAACGACCTTCGTGCAAGTCAGTCGTGTTTTGCCGATTTTTTTTCTTATTACCTATTTAGTGACTATCGATGTAATTATTCAAAAGATTTCACGAAACCGGTATGTATACTATTCATAATAGTTATATAATAATAAGTAATAGCTTACTTTCATATGTCAGTTATATAGTAAAATATTATATTTATTTATCCACCGGTGCTGTAAAAACCGCGTGTGCAGTATATTAGTTAGAAATTATTAATACTGTAAAACCTGTGTAATATGGAAACGGTTGGGACCGGATATTTTTTCCATTTTAGACAGATATATTAGATATAGACAGATATATTTTCCGATATAGAAGTTCGTCGACAATTTGTGCTAAAACAATTATATGACTTTATGGCGCCATCTTGTGTAGGACTATGGTTTCTGAGGTTTAGCGCCCAGTATTCATGTAGATGCAACTGATATACATGCTCTCTTATCACAGATCGTTCGGAAAACAGTCCCATAATCTTGGTCCCCTAACTTCACACTCCTGACATTTTTAGTCGATATAACGGTGATATGCTGATATCAATATTCCGTTATCGATAACGTACTCTTGAAACATTTCGATTTATCAATGTTAAGACGATTTTTGCTATCCTTACATTTTCAGTTGTAAAAAGTGAAATGCCACAGATATGTAAATATGTATAATGTAATATAACATATAATATTATTATTAGTTATTAGTTATATCTGTCATGTATGCAAACTGCATTGTCCATTGATAGAATATGATAACATTTTTACATGCATAGATATTAAGATATTATCATTAATAATATACTATATAATATATATATATATTTTTTATAGTATTTATAATCAATGATATTATTCACTTTTTACTATTCATAATTAATCATTAATTCGTCATTGGCATTTGGCTATGGAATCTTCTGATGGGTTGTCAAATCATTTACAAAAATTGAATTTAAATAGTTCACCCAAGTTAAAATATCCAAATGTATTGTCGGACATCAAGAATAACTATGAGAGTATGTTCTCTTGGGACATTTATGAAAAAACAGAAAAGAGTAGAAATAAAAAGATGGATATCTTGGAAAAAGTAACACAAAAACTAAGTATTTTATTTGAAAATAATGCTTTTGATTTTAATAGGTAACTTTATTTGTAAATCTCACTGTGGTATTAAATGTTAATCAGGTATAATTCAATAATTTAATTGCTTTATTTTTAGATTGTATTTAGGTTTAATTAACTGTTTTGAAATATTTTTAAATGGTGAATTCTCTGAAGCTTTAATAAATATTGATGATTTAATTCAAACTCTTAATCATACTAAAATGGATACATTTTTTCAACCAATCTCGGATGCTTGTTATCATGTAGTGTATGCTACTCAAGTATATATAAAAGCTTTTTTAATGGATGAAAATGTTGAACAGGTAATCATAAACTAAACATAATTAAAATAAAAATAGTTCCACTCTATGATACATTATATAATATGGCAGAATCCGATAGGTATGTAATATTATAATAAAATAAATATATGACTATAAAAATAAATAATTCAAATGCTAATAGACTTTTGAAATGAGAAAAATAATACTATATGCATAATATAATACCTATTGAATTGTAGAATACAATATTTAGTTTTATATTGATATAAATATTATTTATTAGTTGGTAGATTTATTTATAATTACAACTCATTAAACAAATTTATCACTAATTCTATTTGTAATTTTATTACATTTTTATTTGCTGGATTCTGTATTTTTACTAGTGGTCATTAGAACTTTTCTGTTTTAAATATCAAAGTATAAAATATGTAAATCAAAATGTGTGCATTAATTGTACTTATGTTATTAAATTATTGTATAACTTGACGATTATATCTAAAACATATAAAAAAAGAATGTGTTCGTATGTAAACTATAATTGTTTTACTTTATTTTCTTGATATATATTTTATTCTTTATATATATTTATTATTTAGGTTATACAATTGGTATATCATTTATATTATTTAGGTATATAAAATATAAAATATAACTTTGAAAATTTAGATGAATATAGATAAATTATTGTTTTTCATTTTAGATACTTCAGAATATTAAACCATCTTCCAGTTTTAATAAAGATGAAAAAGCTGCAATATATGCAATTAAATCTAAAATATTTTTGGAATATCCACCAGAAGGTAATACAATTGCTTTAGAATTGGCCGAATCTGCTCGGAATTTCAATGATACTGAATTATACTGGATAACTGTTTGGCTGAAAGCTAAAGGGCGGAAAAGAAGATTTTATAATAAATATACTCTACCATCTAGAGATGAATTGGAAGCAGCCAACAAATTGAGTTCTTGTGAAAACGATCCAGAACTTTTGTTATGTGCTTCACAAGTTTTCTGTGAAACTGGTTTTATACTTATGAGAAGTGGCACTTCAGAAAATAATAGAGAATCTAATAAATATTATAAATTATCAGCAGATTTAACATTGTAAGTAATTGATTATAATTTTTTTAATGAAGTCACCAAGATTAGATATTTTATTAATATTTATTTAATTTAACTTAACTAAATTTATTACATTTTATATAGGTACCTACTTGATAGTTAACTAAAATGTATTCATTATATTTTCAGGAAAGCTTATAAATTGGCTAAAAATAATTTGAGACTATTGTACCATTGTCTTTTAATATTCATGGATCTTCCAAGGTTTTTAGTTCAGAGCAATAACAATGTACTTACAACTATTGTTTCCAAGTTAAGCCAAACACAAAATATAAATAAAATTGATGGTACTCTAGGAAGATATTATCTAAAAATTGTAAAAGTATGCACTTACTTTTATAAAACAATTTTGTTTTATGTTGTAATAAACTTTTTGGTATAATTCTAAGTTGATAATATTATCCAATTTGAATAGTTCATATATTTGTTATTAAATACTCCATAAAAAGTGAATTTAAACCTTAAGATTAACAACATCAAGTTAAGCAATGAACTAATTATCTTTTAGTGTTAAAGGTTTATATTTTCATTTATAAGTGTATTAATCTTTATTGATTTTATAGGATAATAATAAAGCAAAAACTTATTTGGAAAAAGCTTCTACAAATGGATTGTTTTCAAGTTCTCTACAATTATTTAAAGTTGAATGTTTATTAAAATCGGTAGAAGATTTCCCTGTTGTAGAGTACCTGGATTCTTTGTATGAAAAATACAAAAGCCCTAAGTTCAGACTTATTATCATTTCCCAAATACTTTTGTATTATATTTATATTGAAAAAAGTCCAAAACAATTGCTCCACTATTTAGATGTTTATTTGAATGAAGACATTGATTTTGTACAAAAAAAACATCATATAAATGTAATTAAATTATTCATATTTTATTTAATAATACATATTTATGAATTTAAATATAAATAAATATGCATAAATATTTCAAATTCCAATTAAAATAGTTTATATCAAAATGTAAGCATTATATTATGAAGTAAAAAATATTAATAATATTAATATTTATAATCAATAATTGTGTTATTTGTAAGTATTATTAATTTTGTTGATTTTGGAATTTTTTTGGTGATGCACTTAAATTATATGCTTTATAAAACTTATATATTATTATTATCTTTGTTGGTAATAATATGACAATATGTAAAAGTAAAAGCTATAAATATAACATAGTTGATTTTACAATTATAGTTCATAGTTAAGATTTCATTTTTTTCAGGCAATATTTCCTCTTTATAATCTAAAAACATATTTTAATACAAAAAAATTTTTGGAAGTTCTTAAATTCGAAATTGAAAACTTAAAAATATATCCACATTGGGATTCAAATGACAAAAAAACTTTGGATAATGTGGTCTCGAAGTTTACTGCAACATGTAATCCAAAAAGAAGTAAGTATTCGTTCTCATATTATATCTAATAATAATCATTATAATCAATGAACATTCACTACTATCTCTCTAATATTATAAAATATAAAATACAAATGAGCTAATAATAAATATTATTCTAGACTCTAGTATTATTTTCTAACTCATTTGGCTTATTAGAATACATAATTTCAACTATTAATGTTCCTAATATTTATTTATTTACTATTTTAGATGAAGCAAACACTGAAATAACTTTGACCTGTGTTGTTTGTTTGGAAGTGGATACAGCATCAGTTGTTCTGCGACCTTGTAATCATCAATGTATATGTGAGACTTGTTGGAATGTTCTTAAGCGAGATCAACCTACGTGTCCTATGTGTCGACAGGTGGTTATTTCCACATTAAATGTTGGTCATTAAGTCAATTCATTATGTTAATTAATGTAAAATTGAATTGTAATCAGTTCAAGTTAAGTTACTTTAATATAAGAACTAACTAAGCTAGAATATAAGTAAGTTTATGAAATTTTCCAAATTTCTAACTTAGTTAAAAGTTAGTTTAAAACACCCGTCTAGATGCTATTTATATCTAAAGGCCAAAATCAATGAAATAAGAATTGATTAGAAATAAAATGTCAAGAAATGTATTTACAATTTGTCGGAAAATTCAAAAAAGTACTAATTAAGCAATTTTAATTATTAATGCATTCTAACTAGTTGTTTTTAATTTTAACGAGTTAGATTAAAATTATTTTATACATTCAATTCAACTCGTTAAATTAGGAAGTAATTATGTTTTAAAACTAACTTAACTTTAACTTTGTAACTAGTTAGTGCCCAGCTTGGATTGTATTGAATTATAGTTTTATTAAATTGAATCACTTATAATATTACAAGGATACACATATTTAAGTTCTTAAAATTATGAAAATATTAAGGTATTTTAAATAGTATTAGGGTAATTTTCATTATTATTATATACTGAAGTATGTTAAACAATTTTGTCAAAAAGTTTTGTTTTTCTTAATATTAAATACATTTAACATCCTCAAAGGTGGATTGATTCTAAGTAATATTAAGGGACTCTGAACCTTTAGGTTTTACTTATTTAATTTAAGGCAATCCATCATTTACCCTTAACTAATAAAAAAAGGTTGAAACACTATAATATGTCCAAGTATGTACATAATTCTAGTAACAATATATGTAATTGTATTATTAGTTGATACCCAAGTCTTCTTAATAGAGAATCAGCTGAAAAGTCCACTACTAAAATTGTTTTCCTAAATAAAATTAAGAGAGTGGTTTGGCCCATCTGGGTGTAACTAGCAATAAATATTTGGGATATTGAGTAATGAGTTTGTAGTTATATCTTATATACAGTGTGTCCCGTTTTAAATGTACCACTAAATATCTCAGCCTGATAATCTTAGATTGAAATATGGTTTGCTGCAATAGCTAAGGGGTACTAAAGTACAGATTTAAGGACAAATTTCAAATTTTTAACTCTTGTAGTATGCGCATGCGCAATACAAATTTTTTTTTTTAAACTGCAACACCTATTTTTGTCCCCGGATATGGATAGATTATTTTATTCTAAGTAATTTTGATCCATTGACCATAGTTCTAAACCTAAAATTGAATGAATTACAGCTTTTTGAAATGTTTAAATAATTAAATTTTTTCGATTTTACCAAAAACATTACACGCTTTTTTAATTGAGTGATTTTTTCATAGATTTTAATTAAGAATATGAAGTAAGAAATTAAATAAAAATTGTTTTGACCTATGTTTATTTTTTCAAAATTTCCTCAGTTTTTTTCTAAACACAATTCCAGTCGACGACTCACTTCCCTATAGGTTGCTGCCAAAATTTTTTCTTTTGTTAATTGTCTGCACGCTACCGTTATTTTATTTTTTAAATCCTCTAAGTTTGCTGGTGGATCTGCATAAACAACAGTCTTTAAATGGCCCTATAAAAAAAGTCTAATGGTGTTAGATCAGGTGACCGTGGGGGCCATTCCGTTGGCCCGTGAGTTCCCATCCATCGATTTCCAAACATTTCATTTAATTGTTATCTTACAATAATGGCATTATGAGTGGGTGCTCCATATTCCAACATCATCGGTAGCAAAGTTAAGAAATCTGAATAACGTCTTCCATTAAGAGTACTGTCATAAATATGTGGACCTATTAAATTTCTAATTTCACAAACAATATCTACAATAATTATCGAAGTACTAATAATAAAATTAGAAATAATCTACTATTATCAAAGTACTAATAATAAAACTGGAAATAATTCAACAACTTTTATCGCACAATAATAACGCAAATTACAACGTCATTGTCAATTTAGTTGGTAAATTTATTTTTAAATTAATTAAATTTAAATTAGCTATACATTTTTTTTAGGTAATTTTGTATTAAATTATTTAAATGCATTTCATTTTAGTTCAAAAATGATTTACTTTTGTATCAAATTCAAGCGTGTAATGTTTTTGGTAAAATCGAAAACTGTAACTCATTCAATTTTAGGTTTAGAACTATGGTCAATGGATCAAAATTACTCAGAATAAAATAATCTATCCATATCCGGTGACAAAAATAGGTGTTGCAATTTAAAAAAAAAATTTGTATTGCGCATGCGCATACTACAAGAGTTAAAAATTTGAAATTTGTCCTTAAATGTGTACTTTAGTACCCCTTTGCTATTGCAGCAAACCGTATTTCAATCTAAGATTATCGGGCTGAGATATTTAGTGGTACATTTAAAACGGGACACACTGTATATATATATATATATATATATATATATATATATCAATACATATATCATAATTAATAAGCTAGTTTATAAAACCTAAAGTATATCAATTTTTACTATAAATGTATTATAATTTTCATCTTAAACTGCATTTCTGCATCTGCATTGTTATTGAATATTATAATTTAATGTTTAATTTTTTGGAGACAGTGATAAATGTATTGGATATGTTTTTATTTGTAATGTATTTATTTAAAATGACAATTATCAGGAATGGAAGAATTGTATTTAAAAGATGTTTTGATTTAGCATCCGCTTCCATGTTAGAAGTGTTTTTAATTGAAGTAGTTATTCTTTTGATCTATTAAATTCATATTTTGCTAAAAATATGAAAAAAATTATTTTGTAAAACTGATGTTCTAATATTCCTATGATGTAAACTAAGGTACTTATCCAATATGCTATCTATAATATGTTACTTATAAAAAAGATCAAAACAAATTAATGCACTTTTTAAAATTATTTCTGGATCAACCGTTTGATAATGCATTTAAATATCACCACTTAAATGTAAGCTTCTAATATATCCTGTTATTATATTCATGTTATAAACAGGATTTAATTAATTTAAGGAATTTAAGTTCATGACAAAATTATTATCGGTCAATAGCATAATTTTTTTTATTGAAAACTTCCATGAAAACCATTCATGGACAATTCAATTAACAAGGCAGAAAATATAATGAAAAATTTAAAAAGAAATTTAAATATTTTCTGATATGAACAAGAAAGGCTTAGCAAGTAGAACAAGGATACAAAAAAGTATGTTCTTCAACAGCGTTTCTTAAACATTTTTATCCATGGAACCCTTTTTGATGCCCATTTTTAACGTGAAACCCCTACTTTTTTTTAGGATTATTTGCAAATCAATTATAATTATATAATAATATTGTGTTAAAGGTATAACAAAATAAGAAGCCTTGGTTGCTTTTTCATTCACGTTTTTTGTAGTTTGAACCATACATTTGATTTTTATAGTTCATCACGCTTTCGAGCAAGAATTCTAAATTTTTTCTTTAAGTTCACCATGAACAGATTCTAAATGACGACTACGTCTATGATGCATACTTTTTTCCCCCCTACTAATCTTCAGTTGGAAATTTTAAAGTAATTTTCTTGCAAATTTTGAAAAAATTACTTAAGCTTCGCTGAACCCTAAAGTGATCTTTGCAGAACCCCGGGTTCCGCGGAACACAGCTTAAGAAACGCTGTTCTACAAGATACAATGATATTTTTTTTAAATTTTAATATTATAAAAATTTATTATTACATCATAGAGAGGTCCAATCTCTTTATTTTACTATTTGAAAACCAAAACCTCTGTATTCTTCATTTTGACTCATATACTCTTCAATAGTATGTTTATACAGATGATTAATTGCAACAACATTTGTTGGAGCTTGGTCACATAGTTGATACCACTGTAAGAAAAATTGATTGAAATTGCCAAATTAGCACTGTCCATAATACTATTAGTAAAATAGTAAACTATTGGTTGTTTAAACTTTTTTTGGCATATATATATATATATATATATATATATATATATCCGGCAATACCAGAGCTTTGTCTGCAAAATCTGATGAACAATCAAGTCCACCAAGATCTTTGAATCCTATTACTTTATCAGACTTTCCGGTATATTGCAGTGACATAGAAAGTGGTATTTCATCAAAAATAATAGAATAAGTACAGACTAATTTATTTTAAATTTTTTTACAGCCATCTGGGTGTTCAAAAATATGTTTGTTTATTCCAGCTTTAAATGGAATTTTATGTAATTAATCAAGAATATATTTTCTTGAAGGTAAAGCAAATACTTTGAAAGTACCTTGTATGCCTTACTACTCTGTTTAAATAATGATAAGGCAAATACCTTGTCGTCAATTGAAAAACATGGCACTGAGGTTTTTGATGTTACATATGTACCTTATAAAATTTTGTTTCAATTGGTTCAGTCTACTCATTGATTTTATATTTCTTTGAACAAATGATTCTGCTTTCCTAATTTGTTTTATATTTTCTGAATGTGTACAAAGTAGGTATTGAGTTTCTTTGTTTGTAGTTCTTAGAAATAGTGTATAACAATTTTTTCATGGAATTAAATCTTGAACCCGAAAGACGTTTATTTCATGTAATGTACCTTCAGCTGCATTAAATAATTACATGCTTAGGCTTGAGAGGCGTTCGGCTAAATTGAGGCTCCACAAATGGAACAATATATTCTGAAATTAGTGGAGTAGTACCTATTTCTGTACTTGGCTCAATTATTTCAATGACACAAGGATCTAAAAATAAAAATAAGCATTTAGTTTTTTGAAAATAAATTCAAATTTTATTAATATATATTATGTATTTAGCTATTACAATTAACTATATGGGTAGCAATAGACATACAAATAGATACTTACAGTTTTTTAATTTATTGATTATTTGAAATCATGACATATTATTTCAAATGAATCAAATTAAGTCAATACTTGGCTAAAATTAATATTCTCAACTTACTTTAAAGTATTTAAGAATAATTTTTTAGCAAATTTATAAATTACACATTTCTGAATGACGAAGAGATTTTAAATCATAAGTTTTAAAAATCCATTGTGTACAATTGATACAAATTATTTCCAGAAAACAAATTAACAATTATTGTAATTACATTTAAGCCTAATATAACATACCAACAAGTAGGTAGGCAAGGTAGATGCATTAAAATAGTTGAAAAATAGTTCATGGCGATGAAATATTTTATTTTATTTTATGAATAGAACATATTAAGAAATTCAAGTTTCCAAGTAGATGTAATGTTGTAATTGAACCAACAATAAGTTTTTTGAAACCAGGACTCGATACGAAATTATTACTCAAAATTACGACTGTTGTCTAAATGTTTGTCACACATTACATAAGAATTGAAAACTTGTAGAACGGACTTGTTTAAAAGATTATTGTTTCCATATTTTTTAATCCATTCATCACAAATTTGTTTGTCTTTAGAGAAACGGTGTCTCAAGGAATGTTTATCATCATACTTTGTTTCACATCCGATGCATAACGGTTGGAAGGCATATTTATAACTGAATTGTAGTAAACAACAATGTATATGTTATGGGTAGAGTACGAAAATGGATACTGTATACCTTATCCATATAAACAGTATAATATGTACATTATCTACCTCAAATATGTACAATTTGTACATTAGCCAGTGTGCTGTGGATAAAGAAAGAAGTAGAAAAAAACAAAATTATATTAATCCAAAAAAAAAAAATTAAATATACACAGTTATTTATTGGAACAGTTCAAATGTGGGTGACATTTGGAGTTGCAAAGGAGCCCACCCCAGATTAACATTTCTAAAGTCTTTTATTATTATTATTAATTTTTTATAGACAATCTATACACAATTATTTGTACAATGAGTCAATGAGATGGACACATATAACGTATTTTGGTTCTTAACATAAATATCATGATTGAGGAAGTCACCTTTGTTAATACCTCACATAATTCTTAGAATTGGTGGTCTAGGTGTAATATATTATATATATTATATATAATATTAATATTATATATTATATATTATATTTATATTATTATATATATTATATATATATATATATATTGTTTTTATTTAATAGCTTATTAAAGTAATTTACGATTCCAATTTCTTTTTAGTCTGCGAGGTGGTTCGTCAGGAATATGATTAGTGAACATAGTGTAAATCGGGGGGTTTGTATTCAACGCAAGTTTCGTATGAAAACGTTTATAATATTGTATTGCGAGTTCTTTAACTGTTTTTATTTGTAGATTGTTGTGTAGGGCTTGGTTTGTTATATACCAAGGGGCTCCGGTAATAATACGTTATGTTATATTTTGGAAGGACTGAATGGGATTATTTGAGGGTTTGGCTGGGCCCCAGATTTGTATGCCATAAGACCAAAAGGGTCTAATTATGGTTTTGTACAGGATCATTTTTAATTTAATTTGTAGTTTGGATTTTAAGAATGGTCGAAAACGGGTAACGAGAAAGGTGTAACATATACAATTTAAAAAATGGACACAAATAAAAATCGCAAAAACAGTAATAACACATACGTTTAAAGTCCGCAAAGACCAAAGAACGAGTCCCAAAAAAAAAAACAAATCCTGTCAGAGGTATATCAATTTTCAAATGACTGTTAAATTTTGGAGTAATAAAAATGTATCAGTGTCGCCATACTTCAAGAATATTGGGAATTTTGGTGACGTTGGTACGTCGCGAGTCTTAAGCTTGATTTCCCCCCTCTGGCTACGACCCGCAACTCGAATCTTGACGGCTGGCGCCAACACAGGTTATGTTGGCGCGTGCGGCGTGCGCATCGTGCATGTCCGTTGTTCGGTTGTCTCTACTCTGTACGGCGTACGCCCGTGCCGTATTTCACTATGTGATCATGACTCATGAGACGTGTTATGGCTGCCGCTTGCTACTTCCGTTTGATGGGCATTCATGCTGCAACCACGTTGGAAATTACGCCGTCGTCGTAGTTGTGCTGGGTAATTATTTCACGTGATCTTATATCTTTTTACGCTTTTCACCCACGTCTCTGTTATTTTCGCATAGTCGTGTGGTTTTATCGTTTGCTGCAGATACACGAGCGTATCACGTTTACGACACGCTTTTACTCTAACGCGGTATAGGTTCATGATATTGCAGCGTGGATTTAGAAAATAGCATTCGTCTACGTCACCGAAATATGTTTAGAAACACGGCTCCATCGCGCCCACGTTATATAGTCGGTACATGTTTTTCGTTACGTTTTCCCTGCTGGAAACTTTTAAAGATAAATAGTAACTATAGCGAACAACAATGTTCGATGATGTATTGATACATCGAAATTTAAAACATCAATATTCATGTAAGCCGCCGCGTGCCTGCCCGAGGTCGTACTGCAAATTGCAATGTTCAAATCTTAAACTTTTATTCCCGCCGGCGCCCGTAGGCCGTAGTTAATCATTATTACCACGCAGTGGCGTCCCTAGACCCTTTTATAGGGGGGGGGCGAACTTCATACATTACCTATATATATTATATGTAAATATTAAATGTAAATTAATGAATTAATACACAAATTAATATTATTTTTATTCATTAGATATACAGTAAAAAAGCAAAAAAAAAAAATGTACAAATCAAATAATAAAATCGATTCTGTGTTTAGATTTTGCAAAGCAATTAATTATATTATCGATATCTAAAGGCACATCGCTATGAATATTCGTAAGTGCCAAACCAGTTAAACGTGCTTGTCCCATTTGGTTTCTCAACCAAGTTTTCAATCTAATAAGCATAGAAAAGCAACAAAATAATTATAAAGCTAAAAGCAAAAACAAAAATAATGCATTAAAAAGCAATAGAATAGATAGATATAATAAAATTAATATAAAAATTTAATAATTTTTATCATAGTGCTAAATACAACCTGCGCAGTGTTGAAAAGCTACGTTTCGCTGAAGCAATACTTATTGGTAAAGTTTCCAATATAAACAAAAGCTTTTTTACTATGGGAAAAATAACTAAATCACATTCTTCAATGGCACTAAATACATCTTAGGAGTTTCATTTTCTAAAATAAAGAAGTTAACTTTAAACTATCAATTTAGTTAATATTTTTGACAAAAAGTGTAACAGTAATAATTATATTATTTACCGTCATTATTCTTTGAAATCCATTTTGTCTTCCAAAGATCCAGCTCTCCATTGAATGCAATTTCATTTACATCCAAAAATTGATATTGTTAATTTATAGTTATTATTAACTCATTCCATTTTTCTGTTGACATTTTAACAACATGTATTGGAAGAAGCTGCATCATTATATACATTGTTTTATTTTTATTATTGTAAAATCGAGAATGTATATCCTCCAAAACATTATCAAAAATGGGAATTTATAAAATTCTTCTATAGTATTCTTCAGGGCAACTTGCTAATTGCTTGTGTATTTGAACGATTGGATTGGTGTTTGGAAATGTGTGGTACTTTTATTTCAATATCTAAAGTAGTCATAGTAGTTTTACACTTTTATAAAATAATTTTAAATTTGTTTTCAAAATTTGAACGTTTGTTTTCCAAATTTTTCACAACTGTTTTTATACAATTATCAGCAGTAGCAATATCTTGTGCCATTCCTTGTAAAACTCTACTTGCTGCTGCTGTAACACAAAATATTTGACATTGTATATAAAGTTAACACAAATTCACATGTAGAAATTGCATGTAATAGTGTCCTTGCTTTTGACGATGAGGTTTGATCAGTCCATTCAGATATATAAGTCAAACTGTCAATTATTTTTGATAAGCACATTTGAAATTTAAAAATACACTCATGTCGTTCGACACATCGTGTTTCGCATAATCTAGTAATAGAGCGTTTAAAGCCTTTAAGGCTATTTTTTAAAACAAAACTTCTTTTGGAAGATGTATTAAAAAAAGATAGAACTTCTTTTATGATGCCCATAGTGTTTCTAACTAACTGTACATTAGATGACTTTGAGATGCATTTGCAACTCAAGTTCAATGCATGGTTCGAACACTGACTGTAAACAGCATTGGGACAGGTTTTCTGAATTTCAGCAACTGCTCCACGTGTTACAGATGTCATGACTGAGCACCCATTGGATCCAATCACATAGTATTAAGAATTTTATACCAAAACGATGTCTTTTAGTGCGAATAAAGTGCTTGAAAGAGAGCCTACCTTTCCACAAAAGTAGACTTTCATCAATTACAAGGTTTTGAAATGGAACCATAGCATCTCGGAAATTTTTTTTGACTTCAGTTAGTACCATTTGTATTTTGTACAGTCTATCACCAGCTACTTGATGATCATTGTTGGTAAAGTGGAGATACCGAAGTAGAATCTGATATCTGTTTCTACTCATAATTTGACCAAATATAGGTGTATAAAGTAATGAATCAGTTAAACCAGTATTCACGAAGTTCTAATTTTTTGATCCTAGCCATTAGCATGTTTATAGCAATAAACAGATACATTTCCTCAGATGTTGTATCATACCAACGTTTATCACGGTCTCCTAGTACTTCTGTATTTTGTTGATAATAGCGATTTGTTTCAAATGTTACTTTACCCAACAGTGATGGTGTAAAAAATGATTCTAAAAAATCAATAATCAGTGAATTTTCATTGAGATCAAACTCAATTTTTTTTATACCACTTACACTTGGGTCAAACTGATGAACTTTGGGTTGAAATGGTCCTCTTCTCCATTTGAAATTTGGTGTAGTCAATCTACCTCTTGCTTTTGGTTTAGTTTTTACTTCTAGTTTTTTTTTTTTTGATCTTTGAGTACAAGTAATTGGTTGTATATCTGATGTAGTAGGCGATTGAACTGGTTCAATATCCATTTCAAATATTTCATCATCATCACACTGAGTATCCAAAGTTTGTATGTCATCATGTGGAAAAATATCTATGTAAATATATAAAAAAAATAAATTAACTAGAATAACAGTATTATTTACCAGTATTACACTACAATAATATGTAGGATATACTTTATTGCCTTTTATATATACAAGTAATAATTACTAAAGCAATCATTATTATAATGATTCTATGATGACTACCTATAACTTATTCCCTTATTGTAAATAAGAAAATAATAATAATCAAAATATTTACCATCAATTTCAAAATCGTCGTCAGATTCCGCATTTGCTAAAAGTTCATCTAATTCAGCTAATATTTCATCATCGTTCATACCACGAGACATAATGAATCAATAATTATTCAATTTATTAGTTGAAATAAACAACAAACATTAAACAAAGTCGCCAGAATCAAAAATTTAAAAATGAAAATTACAATATTGTTCATTAGTAAAAATAATAAACAAACATCTTTTATAAAAACAAAAGTTTGATAACCCCTGATAAGAAAAAATTGATTATCTCCTCATAACTTCTTTGAATATTGTGATAAAAAAATAAAACCACTGAATTCGCAAAGACGAGCACTAGATGGCAGTACCAGTCAAATATTCTTATCAATATTATATAATGAACAATCATATGAAACGCACGGGTGCGTCATGGGCGTGTGGATGGTGTTTTGTAATAACCCACCGGTGCGTCATGGTCACTGAAAAGGTTAACATTATTTAAAATATGTGACAATATTTCTTCTTTACAACAGTTAGTTCCTGTGTAGTGTGAGAAATATAAGTAGCTTTAGCACTAGTTGTTTGTAAATGTTTTTCTAATACTTTATCTCCAGAAGCTATTTTGAATTTTAGTAATTGCCTTAAATTAGCTTCATTGATTGGCAATAAATCAATATTTGTATTTAATTTACCTTGATCACGGTGTCCTCTTAATGCTAAATTTTGGCGTCCCAAAAATATAATACACTATAATTGGTTTGAGTCTCTCAGGATTTTCAGTTACTTGTTGCATTCGTTGTGTACTCATTAAGTTAATTATTTCTTTTTGAGGATTTTTGTTACGGTCTAAGAAATCGATAGCTACTTGCATTGCATTTTTGTGGTATAAATGCCTACTATGTGATAGAAAATCTCAATCTATACCCAATATTTTTGCATATTTATTTAATGTCACATTTTTATCTTTACCGCCCTTGTCAGCAAATAAAACACAGTACTTACAAAATAAACCTCCTTTTGCAGTTGAATAATGAAGCCAATTAAATTGTTCAAAATGTGTTCGTTTAAGAAAACGTTTTTCTTCTTTGCTTTTTTTGTGTGAATGCTGTACGGATATACAAAGTTATTTGGAGGGATATTAGACATTTCTATTAACTTTGCTTTAATTATATCAGACTGATATGTTCCCGGTAAGAAATTTCCTATATCAGAACTAAGTGTTGTGTCACTTATGCTAGATGAAGTAATAGTTGAGGTAACTTGTACATCAGTACATTTCGATATCGGTAAATCACCGGCTGGGATAGATGTATTTTTTGTTTCTGACGATTCATTAGAATCTGTTTTTGCACGTTTAACCCATGATGCAAGAGAATTTGTTTGTCCTACGCGTTTCTTATTGATTTTATCCATGTTCACACGGTTATAGTTGCTACTTGTTACGAAGCAAAACAAAACATAAAAGTATGAAAATTTTATTCGAAATATTAATTTATCGTTATTCATTATTATCAACTAGTATCACAACAGCTGAAGGCAGAAACTGTCTTAATATTATATTATCACATCATAATAATATCACCGAATAATCATGGTTGAACTTCGAGAGAATAACCAAATACCAGAAGAGCTACCAGATAGCAGCTACCTCGTGGTAACTGATAACATATTTTGTTTTTTTTTCGTAGTGATAACAATATAACTTTGGTTTTTTTTTGTCTAATGTGTGAGTGATATCACTTATCACTATATCAGCGTACTTAAATATTTTTTTCCTACAGTGTTATATTTTAATATAAATTATGAACATTTTAAGAAAGAAAATAGAGGTCATGGAGGGGGCTACTGCCCCATTCGCCCCCCCTTGAGGACGCCCCTGTAACCACGCCATATGACCTCCGACGACCATAAATTCATTTTTTTTTCAAACTTCTATATTTTCCATGGCGCTACAGCAAAATACGTCAAAATAGCAACATGGCGTATAGGAAATCATGACGATTATTTGGGTATAATGAACATACCATTTCCATGGTAAAATTTGGAAATTTATATCAAAAATCTTTACAACTAAAATACTGAAATTATTATAACTTGTTTTTTTTTAATTTTATTATAATTAAATAAAATAATAATATCAAAACAAAATCTGGATCATCTTATTTACTTATATCACTAATATCACTCAACTCATCACAAAAAAGTCCATTAACAATTTCATTGTCTTTAATACGCTGCTTTTTTGGCCTACTTGAGCCAACCATTAAGATAAATTCTCTTACTAAAAATTACTAAATGAAAATACTGAATAAGATATTATGATGCTTATGTAATACCAGTGTTGATGGAACGTATCAGATGCATAAAAGGATATGTGGGCGCCGGCGGGCATATGGCCTCAGAAGTACATACAAAGTTAAAACAATTAGGGATACATGGCGTATAAATAAGCCATAATGTATGGGTGCCGATGAGCACACGGCGGCTTATGTCATAATAACCGCTAATATCCGTCGTAGGTATTGTTATGTTTTTTAACATGATAAGTATTGTGTTAGCTCTACGCTTACATTATTGCTTTGGTCCTGTAAATTATTTAATGAACTTAGAATTGTGAAACAAAGATTAAAATGTTTATCTAGTTTTGGGCTGCCATTTATTTGAGATTAAAAATTGGGACTTTTAATTTTAGGGATCCCTCCAAACATTTGAACTTTGTATGTATTTATTATCTATTTTTTTATTAATTATTATTTGTGTACTAGAGAACAGCCCTCTAGTCTATAGAGTATAGCCAGTATAGGTCTATTGTAGTCGAGGGGTAAACACCTTGGGGGTAATGATTATAAAGCTTACCTTTAAATGTCTCTTTAAGTTAGAAGTTGCAGTAGTAGATGCACGGTGAGTCGTCTTAGGAACACATAACTGACATTCAGTTTTTATTTTCGAATTAGAGTCAATAGATATAAGTTTGAAAAAACGACCGTCATAAAGTGCGTTTGCGTTTTTGATAGTGTCAATGTCAAAATTAGACCCTGAGTTCGTTAAGATTTGTTCGTTATTCTGAATGAATGGTACATTATTTCTGTTGGTGACGGTAGACGCAATACTTGTCGACTTTTCTAATCTCTCGTTGTTGGATGATATCTTCTTCTTGACTTAAATTCATTTTGTAAACGGACACAGTAAACGTTGCATGAAGTCATAAACTAGAAGTCGACAAAAACAAAACGAACACCGGAACACGTGTGTCTAAAGACTCGACCGCGGTTATCACTACTTATCAGCAGGGGTACGACACTCCGTGAATGGACCATTCTATATTGACTATATTGTCTATATTGTTCTATATTTTATCAGTATCAGTTACTCGAACATTTTTATTATTCGACTTATTTTTATTATTCGACTAATTATTATTATTCGATTTCATTTTTTATTTAACTTATTATCATTATTCAATTTGACTTTTTTTTATTATTCAACTGATTTTTATTGGACTGATTGCAAACTTTAGCATGAATTACTTTAATTCAACAGTATAACAAAAATAATAATATAAAAAAACATAAACATTACTAGGAAAAATAAATACAAATTTACAACTGTTTTAAATTTTTGTTTAAAAATATTAACATATCTAAATTTTTTGGATGTGTTCTATTTCTTTATGCTGACATGATTTCACCTATTTTTGAAAAAATTCTCTCTGAAGGTACTGAAAATACTTCAATACTAAGTTGAATAATTCGCCCTACAGTATTTTGTGTTTGATCCAAAAATCGATTGGCTTTGATTTCCTATTGGAGTGTGGTAAACTGAAATGTTGTTTTAAAATGTTATCCGCAGTGCTTACTGATGTAACTTGAGTTCGTTCTGTATTCAGTTTATCATCCAAGAAACTCCATAAATCGACGGCTTCATTATTAGAGATGGATTGAATTTCAGGAGTTTCAGAAATATTAGAATTTTCTTCTATAATGTTAAAAAATATACATTTTTATAATTAATCAAAATTTTTTGTGTAAAAAAAATGTATTAATATTATTAATTCCTTACCATTCAAATTGTCACTGATATGTAAATATAGTTCATCTGTAATACTCTTTTCTACGCTTTCAGCATTAATTGTGTGCTGAAATGCCCATTTTTTAAAACGAGGGTCAAGTAGAGTCGCTCTTGAAAACTCTGGTTTAAGATTTTGCTCTTCAATGAGTTTAAAACGACTGTTTAAATTTTCCAGCATTTTTTTCTTGAGTAGCTGACCTAAATATGTTCTCATTTGTTTTGATACTAGAGATATGTGTAAACCTAAAAATATTTGTTTAATTATTTATTAATTAATTTAATTTTTTTGAATTTCTTACTTGCCTCTTACTAATGGAATAACCATTACAATTGCTACAAATTTGTGTCTAATTCCCCATTCATTAAATATATTTTCCAACGTTTGACTAAGATATTTCCCTGTATGACTATTTACTAATTTTAAAGTGCATAATACAAATGTTTTAAGAACGAAAGCACTATCAAACGTGTGGACAGTAATATTCATAAACAAATCTGTATTTAATGATGTCCAAATATCCAAAGTAATGGAAATATAGCTTGATTTGTTCAAAATATCTTGTAGTTTATTTTTGGTAGTAGAGTATAGTTCAGGTAAGATGCTTCTTGTTAGTGTTCGGCGACTTGGTAAAAGCTCTAAGTACCTAGAATCAAGCAATCGAATAACGTTTTGAAATCGACTATTTTCAACAAACAATAGTGGTTGAAAATCATCAGTTATCATTTCAACAATCAATCTGAAAAAGTCTGTCTTTTGTTTTTGTTGCAAGCATGAATTGAGTTTTAGTTGTGTGTTTACATATTTATTATGTTAAAATAATATTTCCTTTATTTGTGAACTCAAGATAATTAATTATTTAGTATAATATCATAGATTAAATAATCTATGGTATTTTTATTAATGCTTTCTGTTGGATTTATATTGAATCATTATTTGTATAAATTATAATAAAATAAAATGTAAGTTAACTTAAAATATAATAGTTTTTAATTGATGATATTGCTACTATATATTATTAAACCATTATGTTACTCATTATTTTTCTTAACTGTTGTGTATATTTACTAAATTCTATCAATAGCTACAAAGATTGAATCTCATAATAGACATTATATTTTTTCTGAAACCAGTTTCAATAAAACTATAAAAATATATAAACAATTATTTAGAATAATAAATAATGTTCAGTAAGCTCAATATTTTGTTAACATTCAATAAGAGCCTCTGGCACGGCATGGCGTTCTCTAAGCTCTACATTGTGTTATTGTACTATATCATGAGTCTCTGGCATGACATTGCGTTCTCTAAGCTCTGATTTGTATTGACATATATAATTAACCTTCAGTATGACACTGTGTTTTTCTACTGTTCACTTTTATTATGAGAGTTGGTACTAACCTATGAACTAGTATGATAAATAGAATAATGTACTTATTATAGACTTATTAATAAATACAAAAATAGCCATTGTTTATAGTTAGTAATATACATATAACAGTGATATTATAGTATTAAATTATTTTTTATCATAACTTACTTTTGCAAATGAAATACTGTGCACCAATTAAAAGGTAGTACGAACAATTTAGACTTTAGAAAGTATAACATGGTCAAAAATTCTCCAATCATTTATACTGTAATTGAAATTAATGAATGCACCACAAATATATTTCCACTAATTGTTTTAATTCAATATTTAATCAATCTTGCTTGCAACAACTAAGTTTAAAGCATATCCATTTTGTAACTTGGTGCTCTTGACGTTTCATTGTTTCAAATTTACATTTTAGTTTTACCTTATTCTTGTTTGTACTCTTGAGATGCCTTCAAGCCATTCACCTATAGCCTGTCTAGTTGATATTAAGATTCCATTTGAAAATGTGTTTTAATCAGTGTGTTTGAGAGATATGGCGGATTCTTTGAATATTATAAATTGTAAAAATGATATAAATAAACAACCCAGTTTGCTAAACTATATTACATTGTTGAATGCACATCTCATGACATACATTTTCGCTAGGCTATAACGTGCTCGTCCAACCATCGGTGGACCGAGATCTACGAATACAGTATTTCGAAATACGATATACCTACGTTATTCGTTATACGTAATCGGAAAAGTATGCATACGCTGACGATATCGCAGTATTCATAATAACTGTCTTAAAATATTCTACATTTTCTGTGGTCTCCTTCCGAGGCTTCTATCTTCATCTTTGATTAATTTCATTTTGATTTGGTATTAAATTTGTCGTAACCTATCGTGTGTGTTTTTACAAACATCATGTCTTTCCTTTTTTCTTTTTTTTCTGGGACTGTTTTCAGCATTACCCAGCTTATCATATTTTTCTTTGACACATTGTATCCCTGTGTAATGTTACCGGGCATATTGATCCGTTTGTTAAAAACTGTAATGTTATGATGTATACTTGTGAAAGTTATAAAAGTTTGCAACGCTTGAGTTTTTCCGTCTGGAAACCCGTTGTTCTTTGTACCCCGGTATCATAATCGCCGGGACTTCTATGGCGTTTACAAACATAAGGTTTGAATACTTGTTACTAAATTATACTATTGAATAGACTCATTGTCTGATCTAAACATTTAACATTCAACATATATCATATAAAATTGTAATTTTATTTAAATACACCTACGTTTAATGACATTATAGTTTAGCTTAAGTGATTAATTAAATAAAAAAAATAATTTTACAATCTAAGAAAACCTTTTCTCTCTACCTATTTTTTTGATGGTCCGTGACACGTTATTACATTGAAATTTTAGTGTCTTGAAGTCTAAGTATTCATTACATATTGAATCAAATAGTTAAAAAATGATTTTAATTATAGCAATACTGTTTTAATTTTATAATTGCCTGTTATTTAAGTAATTATGTTTCGTGTGAACCTTTTTGTAATTTTTATACAACTAGATTTTCAACAAATTGACTAACCTTGGTTTTTTATTGGTTAGGTTTACGTTAAATCTTAAATTTAAACTCATTTTTATGCCAACATCAGTAATGCTAATAAAATCCCCATGATTTAATAATGTCCGCGAAGATTATTCCTCGGAAGTTTTTGCCCATTTAAGATGGTATTGAAGGTTGAAGACTTCTAATTTTTGATTTACATGAAAAAAAAATTAAATGGTTTAAACATAAAAATATATAATTGGTTTACTGTTCTAAAAATGTTGCTTGGATCTATTTACTCCATTTCATAAGCTTCATGAAAAAATTTAATTTATGTAGAATAGAAGTTTAATTATTTTCAAGTTACTGTATTCTATTCCACTGTGAATAACAAATTCAGTAATATATAGATAATATAATATAACATAAAAAATATTATTAGGATTATAAGACAACTCCAAATAAAATTAGTAACTATATCTACTTACAAAGTCCGTAATGAGATATTGTTTATTTTCATATTTGATTGAGAAGTATTGAATTGATATGTTAGTATCTGTCGTATTCGGAAATTGTCCAAAAACATTTTTATAAAAATGATATAAATAAACAACCCAGTTGCTAAAAAATATTACATTGTTGAATGCACATCTCATGACATACATTTTCGCTAGGCTATAACGTGCTCGTCCAACCATCGGTGGACCGAGATCTACGAATACAGTATTTCGAAATACGATATACCTACGTTATTCGTTATACGTAATCGGAAAAGTATGCATACGCTGACGATATCGCAGTATTCATAATAACTGTCTTAAAATATTCTACATTTTCTGTGGTCTCCTTCCGAGGCTTCTATCTTCATCTTTGATTAATTTCATTTTGATTTGGTATTAAATTTGTCGTAACCTATCGTGTGTGTTTTTACAAACATCATGTCTTTCCTTTTTTCTTTTTTTTCTGGGACTGTTTTCAGCATTACCCAGCTTATCATATTTTTCTTTGACACATTGTATCCCTGTGTAATGTTACCGGGCATATTGATCCGTTTGTTAAAAACTGTAATGTTATGATGTATACTTGTGAAAGTTATAAAAGTTTGCAACGCTTGAGTTTTTCCGTCTGGAAACCCGTTGTTCTTTGTACCCCGGTATCATAATCGCCGGGACTTCTATGGCGTTTACAAACATAAGGTTTGAATACTTGTTACTAAATTATACTGTTGAATAGACTCATTGTCTGATCTAAACATTTAACATTCAACATATATCATATAAAATTGTAATTTTATTTAAATACACCTACGTTTAATGACATTATAGTTTAGCTTAAGTGATTAATTAAATAAAAAAAATAATTTTACAATCTAAGAAAACCTTTTCTCTCTACCTATTTTTTTGATGGTCCGTGACACGTTATTACATTGAAATTTTAGTGTCTTGAAGTCTAAGTATTCATTACATATTGAATCAAATAGTTAAAAAATGATTTTAATTATAGCAATACTGTTTTAATTTTATAATTGCCTGTTATTTAAGTAATTATGTTTCGTGTGAACCTTTTTGTAATTTTTATACAACTAGATTTTCAACAAATTGACTAACCTTGGTTTTTAATTGGTTAGGTTTACGTTAAATCTTAAATTTAAACTCATTTTTATGCCAACATCAGTAATGCTAATAAAATCCCCATGATTTAATAATGTCCGCGAAGATTATTCCTCGGAAGTTTTTGCCCATTTAAGATGGTATTGAAGGTTGAAGACTTCTAATTTTTGATTTACATGAAAAAAAAATTAAATGGTTTAAACATAAAAATATATAATTGGTTTACTGTTCTAAAAATGTTGCTTGGATCTATTTACTCCATTTCATAAGCTTCATGAAAAAATTTAATTTATGTAGAATAGAAGTTTAATTATTTTCAAGTTACTGTATTCTATTCCACTGTGAATAACAAATTCAGTAATATATAGATAATATAATATAACATAAAAAATATTATTAGGATTATAAGACAACTCCAAATAAAATTAGTAACTATATCTACTTACAAAGTCCGTAATGAGATATTGTTTATTTTCATATTTGATTGAGAAGTATTGAATTGATATGTTAGTATCTGTCGTATTCGGAAATTGTCCAAAAACATTTTTATAAAAATGATATAAATAAACAACCCAGTTGCTAAACTATATTACATTGTTGAATGCACATCTCATGACATACATTTTCGCTAGGCTATAACGTGCTCGTCCAACCATCGGTGGACCGAGATCTACGAATACAGTATTTCGAAATACGATATACCTACGTTATTCGTTATACGTAATCGGAAAAGTATGCATACGCTGACGATATCGCAGTATTCATAATAACTGTCTTAAAATATTCTACATTTTCTGTGGTCTCCTTCCGAGGCTTCTATCTTCATCTTTGATTAATTTCATTTTGATTTGGTATTAAATTTGTCGTAACCTATCGTGTGTGTTTTTACAAACATCATGTCTTTCCTTTTTTCTTTTTTTTCTGGGACTGTTTTCAGCATTACCCAGCTTATCATATTTTTTTTTGACACATTGTATCCCTGTGTAATGTTACCGGGCATATTGATCCGTTTGTTAAAAACTGTAATGTTATGATGTATACTTGTGAAAGTTATAAAAGTTTGCAACGCTTGAGTTTTTCCGTCTGGAAACCCGTTGTTCTTTGTACCCCGGTATCATAATCGCCGGGACTTCTATGGCGTTTACAAACATAAGGTTTGAATACTTGTTACTAAATTATACTATTGAATAGACTCATTGTCTGATCTAAACATTTAACATTCAACATATATCATATAAAATTGTAATTTTATTTAAATACACCTACGTTTAATGACATTATAGTTTAGCTTAAGTGATTAATTAAATAAAAAAAATAATTTTACAATCTAAGAAAACCTTTTCTCTCTACCTATTTTTTTGATGGTCCGTGACACGTTATTACATTGAAATTTTAGTGTCTTGAAGTCTAAGTATTCATTACATATTGAATCAAATAGTTAAAAAATGATTTTAATTATAGCAATACTGTTTTAATTTTATAATTGCCTGTTATTTAAGTAATTATGTTTCGTGTGAACCTTTTTGTAATTTTTATACAACTAGATTTTCAACAAATTGACTAACCTTGGTTTTTAATTGGTTAGGTTTACGTTAAATCTTAAATTTAAACTCATTTTTATGCCAACATCAGTAATGCTAATAAAATCCCCATGATTTAATAATGTCCGCGAAGATTATTCCTCGGAAGTTTTTGCCCATTTAAGATGGTATTGAAGGTTGAAGACTTCTAATTTTTGATTTACATGAAAAAAAAATTAAATGGTTTAAACATAAAAATATATAATTGGTTTACTGTTCTAAAAATGTTGCTTGGATCTATTTACTCCATTTCATAAGCTTCATGAAAAAATTTAATTTATGTAGAATAGAAGTTTAATTATTTTCAAGTTACTGTATTCTATTCCACTGTGAATAACAAATTCAGTAATATATAGATAATATAATATAACATAAAAAATATTATTAGGATTATAAGACAACTCCAAATAAAATTAGTAACTATATCTACTTACAAAGTCCGTAATGAGATATTGTTTATTTTCATATTTGATTGAGAAGTATTGAATTGATATGTTAGTATCTGTCGTATTCGGAAATTGTCCAAAAACATTTTTATAAAAATGATATAAATAAACAACCCAGTTGCTAAACTATATTACATTGTTGAATGCACATCTCATGACATACATTTTCGCTAGGCTATAACGTGCTCGTCCAACCATCGGTGGACCGAGATCTACGAATACAGTATTTCGAAATACGATATACCTACGTTATTCGTTATACGTAATCGGAAAAGTATGCATACGCTGACGATATCGCAGTATTCATAATAACTGTCTTAAAATATTCTACATTTTCTGTGGTCTCCTTCCGAGGCTTCTATCTTCATCTTTGATTAATTTCATTTTGATTTGGTATTAAATTTGTCGTAACCTATCGTGTGTGTTTTTACAAACATCATGTCTTTCCTTTTTTCTTTTTTTTCTGGGACTGTTTTCAGCATTACCCAGCTTATCATATTTTTCTTTGACACATTGTATCCCTGTGTAATGTTACCGGGCATATTGATCCGTTTGTTAAAAACTGTAATGTTATGATGTATACTTGTGAAAGTTATAAAAGTTTGCAACGCTTGAGTTTTTCCGTCTGGAAACCCGTTGTTCTTTGTACCCCGGTATCATAATCGCCGGGACTTCTATGGCGTTTACAAACATAAGGTTTGAATACTTGTTACTAAATTATACTGTTGAATAGACTCATTGTCTGATCTAAACATTTAACATTCAACATATATCATATAAAATTGTAATTTTATTTAAATACACCTACGTTTAATGACATTATAGTTTAGCTTAAGTGATTAATTAAATAAAAAAAATAATTTTACAATCTAAGAAAACCTTTTCTCTCTACCTATTTTTTTGATGGTCCGTGACACGTTATTACATTGAAATTTTAGTGTCTTGAAGTCTAAGTATTCATTACATATTGAATCAAATAGTTAAAAAATGATTTTAATTATAGCAATACTGTTTTAATTTTATAATTGCCTGTTATTTAAGTAATTATGTTTCGTGTGAACCTTTTTGTAATTTTTATACAACTAGATTTTCAACAAATTGACTAACCTTGGTTTTTAATTGGTTAGGTTTACGTTAAATCTTAAATTTAAACTCATTTTTATGCCAACATCAGTAATGCTAATAAAATCCCCATGATTTAATAATGTCCGCGAAGATTATTCCTCGGAAGTTTTTGCCCATTTAAGATGGTATTGAAGGTTGAAGACTTCTAATTTTTGATTTACATGAAAAAAAAATTAAATGGTTTAAACATAAAAATATATAATTGGTTTACTGTTCTAAAAATGTTGCTTGGATCTATTTACTCCATTTCATAAGCTTCATGAAAAAATTTAATTTATGTAGAATAGAAGTTTAATTATTTTCAAGTTACTGTATTCTATTCCACTGTGAATAACAAATTCAGTAATATATAGATAATATAATATAACATAAAAAATATTATTAGGATTATAAGACAACTCCAAATAAAATTAGTAACTATATCTACTTACAAAGTCCGTAATGAGATATTGTTTATTTTCATATTTGATTGAGAAGTATTGAATTGATATGTTAGTATCTGTCGTATTCGGAAATTGTCCAAAAACATTTTTATAAAAATGATATAAATAAACAACCCAGTTGCTAAACTATATTACATTGTTGAATGCACATCTCATGACATACATTTTCGCTAGGCTATAACGTGCTCGTCCAACCATCGGTGGACCGAGATCTACGAATACAGTATTTCGAAATACGATATACCTACGTTATTCGTTATACGTAATCGGAAAAGTATGCATACGCTGACGATATCGCAGTATTCATAATAACTGTCTTAAAATATTCTACATTTTCTGTGGTCTCCTTCCGAGGCTTCTATCTTCATCTTTGATTAATTTCATTTTGATTTGGTATTAAATTTGTCGTAACCTATCGTGTGTGTTTTTACAAACATCATGTCTTTCCTTTTTTCTTTTTTTTCTGGGACTGTTTTCAGCATTACCCAGCTTATCATATTTTTCTTTGACACATTGTATCCCTGTGTAATGTTACCGGGCATATTGATCCGTTTGTTAAAAACTGTAATGTTATGATGTATACTTGTGAAAGTTATAAAAGTTTGCAACGCTTGAGTTTTTCCGTCTGGAAACCCGTTGTTCTTTGTACCCCGGTATCATAATCGCCGGGACTTCTATGGCGTTTACAAACATAAGGTTTGAATACTTGTTACTAAATTATACTGTTGAATAGACTCATTGTCTGATCTAAACATTTAACATTCAACATATATCATATAAAATTGTAATTTTATTTAAATACACCTACGTTTAATGACATTATAGTTTAGCTTAAGTGATTAATTAAATAAAAAAAATAATTTTACAATCTAAGAAAACCTTTTCTCTCTACCTATTTTTTTGATGGTCCGTGACACGTTATTACATTGAAATTTTAGTGTCTTGAAGTCTAAGTATTCATTACATATTGAATCAAATAGTTAAAAAATGATTTTAATTATAGCAATACTGTTTTAATTTTATAATTGCCTGTTATTTAAGTAATTATGTTTCGTGTGAACCTTTTTGTAATTTTTATACAACTAGATTTTCAACAAATTGACTAACCTTGGTTTTTAATTGGTTAGGTTTACGTTAAATCTTAAATTTAAACTCATTTTTATGCCAACATCAGTAATGCTAATAAAATCCCCATGATTTAATAATGTCCGCGAAGATTATTCCTCGGAAGTTTTTGCCCATTTAAGATGGTATTGAAGGTTGAAGACTTCTAATTTTTGATTTACATGAAAAAAAAATTAAATGGTTTAAACATAAAAATATATAATTGGTTTACTGTTCTAAAAATGTTGCTTGGATCTATTTACTCCATTTCATAAGCTTCATGAAAAAATTTAATTTATGTAGAATAGAAGTTTAATTATTTTCAAGTTACTGTATTCTATTCCACTGTGAATAACAAATTCAGTAATATATAGATAATATAATATAACATAAAAAATATTATTAGGATTATAAGACAACTCCAAATAAAATTAGTAACTATATCTACTTACAAAGTCCGTAATGAGATATTGTTTATTTTCATATTTGATTGAGAAGTATTGAATTGATATGTTAGTATCTGTCGTATTCGGAAATTGTCCAAAAACATTTTTATAAAAATGATATAAATAAACAACCCAGTTGCTAAACTATATTACATTGTTGAATGCACATCTCATGACATACATTTTCGCTAGGCTATAACGTGCTCGTCCAACCATCGGTGGACCGAGATCTACGAATACAGTATTTCGAAATACGATATACCTACGTTATTCGTTATACGTAATCGGAAAAGTATGCATACGCTGACGATATCGCAGTATTCATAATAACTGTCTTAAAATATTCTACATTTTCTGTGGTCTCCTTCCGAGGCTTCTATCTTCATCTTTGATTAATTTCATTTTGATTTGGTATTAAATTTGTCGTAACCTATCGTGTGTGTTTTTACAAACATCATGTCTTTCCTTTTTTCTTTTTTTTCTGGGACTGTTTTCAGCATTACCCAGCTTATCATATTTTTTTTTGACACATTGTATCCCTGTGTAATGTTACCGGGCATATTGATCCGTTTGTTAAAAACTGTAATGTTATGATGTATACTTGTGAAAGTTATAAAAGTTTGCAACGCTTGAGTTTTTCCGTCTGGAAACCCGTTGTTCTTTGTACCCCGGTATCATAATCGCCGGGACTTCTATGGCGTTTACAAACATAAGGTTTGAATACTTGTTACTAAATTATACTATTGAATAGACTCATTGTCTGATCTAAACATTTAACATTCAACATATATCATATAAAATTGTAATTTTATTTAAATACACCTACGTTTAATGACATTATAGTTTAGCTTAAGTGATTAATTAAATAAAAAAAATAATTTTACAATCTAAGAAAACCTTTTCTCTCTACCTATTTTTTTGATGGTCCGTGACACGTTATTACATTGAAATTTTAGTGTCTTGAAGTCTAAGTATTCATTACATATTGAATCAAATAGTTAAAAAATGATTTTAATTATAGCAATACTGTTTTAATTTTATAATTGCCTGTTATTTAAGTAATTATGTTTCGTGTGAACCTTTTTGTAATTTTTATACAACTAGATTTTCAACAAATTGACTAACCTTGGTTTTTAATTGGTTAGGTTTACGTTAAATCTTAAATTTAAACTCATTTTTATGCCAACATCAGTAATGCTAATAAAATCCCCATGATTTAATAATGTCCGCGAAGATTATTCCTCGGAAGTTTTTGCCCATTTAAGATGGTATTGAAGGTTGAAGACTTCTAATTTTTGATTTACATGAAAAAAAAATTAAATGGTTTAAACATAAAAATATATAATTGGTTTACTGTTCTAAAAATGTTGCTTGGATCTATTTACTCCATTTCATAAGCTTCATGAAAAAATTTAATTTATGTAGAATAGAAGTTTAATTATTTTCAAGTTACTGTATTCTATTCCACTGTGAATAACAAATTCAGTAATATATAGATAATATAATATAACATAAAAAATATTATTAGGATTATAAGACAACTCCAAATAAAATTAGTAACTATATCTACTTACAAAGTCCGTAATGAGATATTGTTTATTTTCATATTTGATTGAGAAGTATTGAATTGATATGTTAGTATCTGTCGTATTCGGAAATTGTCCAAAAACATTTTTATAAAAATGATATAAATAAACAACCCAGTTGCTAAACTATATTACATTGTTGAATGCACATCTCATGACATACATTTTCGCTAGGCTATAACGTGCTCGTCCAACCATCGGTGGACCGAGATCTACGAATACAGTATTTCGAAATACGATATACCTACGTTATTCGTTATACGTAATCGGAAAAGTATGCATACGCTGACGATATCGCAGTATTCATAATAACTGTCTTAAAATATTCTACATTTTCTGTGGTCTCCTTCCGAGGCTTCTATCTTCATCTTTGATTAATTTCATTTTGATTTGGTATTAAATTTGTCGTAACCTATCGTGTGTGTTTTTACAAACATCATGTCTTTCCTTTTTTCTTTTTTTTCTGGGACTGTTTTCAGCATTACCCAGCTTATCATATTTTTCTTTGACACATTGTATCCCTGTGTAATGTTACCGGGCATATTGATCCGTTTGTTAAAAACTGTAATGTTATGATGTATACTTGTGAAAGTTATAAAAGTTTGCAACGCTTGAGTTTTTCCGTCTGGAAACCCGTTGTTCTTTGTACCCCGGTATCATAATCGCCGGGACTTCTATGGCGTTTACAAACATAAGGTTTGAATACTTGTTACTAAATTATACTGTTGAATAGACTCATTGTCTGATCTAAACATTTAACATTCAACATATATCATATAAAATTGTAATTTTATTTAAATACACCTACGTTTAATGACATTATAGTTTAGCTTAAGTGATTAATTAAATAAAAAAAATAATTTTACAATCTAAGAAAACCTTTTCTCTCTACCTATTTTTTTGATGGTCCGTGACACGTTATTACATTGAAATTTTAGTGTCTTGAAGTCTAAGTATTCATTACATATTGAATCAAATAGTTAAAAAATGATTTTAATTATAGCAATACTGTTTTAATTTTATAATTGCCTGTTATTTAAGTAATTATGTTTCGTGTGAACCTTTTTGTAATTTTTATACAACTAGATTTTCAACAAATTGACTAACCTTGGTTTTTAATTGGTTAGGTTTACGTTAAATCTTAAATTTAAACTCATTTTTATGCCAACATCAGTAATGCTAATAAAATCCCCATGATTTAATAATGTCCGCGAAGATTATTCCTCGGAAGTTTTTGCCCATTTAAGATGGTATTGAAGGTTGAAGACTTCTAATTTTTGATTTACATGAAAAAAAAATTAAATGGTTTAAACATAAAAATATATAATTGGTTTACTGTTCTAAAAATGTTGCTTGGATCTATTTACTCCATTTCATAAGCTTCATGAAAAAATTTAATTTATGTAGAATAGAAGTTTAATTATTTTCAAGTTACTGTATTCTATTCCACTGTGAATAACAAATTCAGTAATATATAGATAATATAATATAACATAAAAAATATTATTAGGATTATAAGACAACTCCAAATAAAATTAGTAACTATATCTACTTACAAAGTCCGTAATGAGATATTGTTTATTTTCATATTTGATTGAGAAGTATTGAATTGATATGTTAGTATCTGTCGTATTCGGAAATTGTCCAAAAACATTTTTATAAAAATGATATAAATAAACAACCCAGTTGCTAAACTATATTACATTGTTGAATGCACATCTCATGACATACATTTTCGCTAGGCTATAACGTGCTCGTCCAACCATCGGTGGACCGAGATCTACGAATACAGTATTTCGAAATACGATATACCTACGTTATTCGTTATACGTAATCGGAAAAGTATGCATACGCTGACGATATCGCAGTATTCATAATAACTGTCTTAAAATATTCTACATTTTCTGTGGTCTCCTTCCGAGGCTTCTATCTTCATCTTTGATTAATTTCATTTTGATTTGGTATTAAATTTGTCGTAACCTATCGTGTGTGTTTTTACAAACATCATGTCTTTCCTTTTTTCTTTTTTTTCTGGGACTGTTTTCAGCATTACCCAGCTTATCATATTTTTCTTTGACACATTGTATCCCTGTGTAATGTTACCGGGCATATTGATCCGTTTGTTAAAAACTGTAATGTTATGATGTATACTTGTGAAAGTTATAAAAGTTTGCAACGCTTGAGTTTTTCCGTCTGGAAACCCGTTGTTCTTTGTACCCCGGTATCATAATCGCCGGGACTTCTATGGCGTTTACAAACATAAGGTTTTGAAGGTGTCTGGACCGTGTAGGTAGTCAATTTTTAAATTATGGAACACGGATTTTAGCAATATGACGTTTATTTAATTATAAATATGTGAAGGTGTCTCGTCAACCACTCACACACGACTCTCCGAACACTCGCCGGCGGCAACCACCTTTGTCACCGGCCCCACCGGTTTCCCGGACGCGTCACCGCGGACGTCGAGCGAGCCGCCGCGGTCGTGGTAATTACGACCGCGACATACTCCCCCCCGAGTCCGCGGGACGCGGCCGAAAAACCGATGGTCACTCCGGGGTGGCCGAACCGAGGTCGACCTCCATCTCGGAGATGAACATCTCCGCCATGGCCAGTTCGGATGACGGAGATGGGCCCCCCCGCGATGGAGGCCCGGCCACCTCAGGCGTGGGCGGTGCGGGCGATTGCTGTTGTTGCGGCTGCGGCTGTTGCGGCTGCTGCTGTTGCGGCTGCGGCTGCTGCGGCTGCTGCTGTTGCGGCTGCGGCTGCTGCGGCTGCTGCTGTTGCGGCTGCTGCTGTTGCGGCTGCGGCTGCCGCGGCTGCTGCTGTTGCGGCTGCTGTGGCTGTTGCTGCTGCTGCTGGCGCGGCCGGAAACGGCCCCGCGTGTCCCGGGCTTCATGCCGTTGGTACGGAGTCCGGGTACTCGGGGGCTGGCGTGGCGGTAGTTCCCTTCGGGGGGTTATGGGTCGGGTGGTCTTCCGCCCCTCCTCAAAACCCCTCTCGAACAGGGCCCACGCGACCGGGTCTGCCCGGACTCGCCCGAACGATGCGGTGGCCGCGCGTTCCACGGTCCATCCATGGACAGGCGTCGCGGCTCCCGGCCCATCGCCCGCCAGACGTCCCGCCTCGCGGAGTAGCTGGGCCGCCATGGACCGAAGTTTGGTCACATGGGCGGCCACTGCCCCGCGTGACGGACGGTTCTGCCGGGAGATTGTAGTTGCCATCTGAAACAAATAGTGGTTAATTATGACGTTCTGACGGTTCTACCGCTCGCTTCATCGCTGAGACATGTAGTTTATTTGAGGGTTTGCCCTCCGTCAAGAACACTCCGGTTCCCAGGTATTTCCCTAACCTAACCGGACCTAACCACTTAGGGGCGAACCCCGCATGAAATCGCTTCTCCGCACTTGACAGTGGGTGCGATTTATAGTACACCCAATCCCCTACCGCTAAACGCGTTTTACCCGGGGTTTCTGGGTGGGACTTGGTTTGGGCGGTTTTGTGGTCGGCCTCCGACACCCGCACTTCCGATTTCACCGAAGGTTCGTCGGTTTCCGCCGACGGATTCCGGTCTGCTCCGGACAACTCGAGCTGCCAATCTCCGGGGGCCTTGATCTCCCGCCCGAACATCATCTTGGCCGGCGATTGTCCGGTGTTTCGGTTCTCCCGATTCCTGATGGAGAACAGAACGCGTGGCAGGTAGGCGTCCCACCTGTAGTGAGGCTTATCGAGGAGTAGGGTTCGCAACCCTTTCTTCAACTCCTGATTTTGCCTTTCTACCGGATTTGCACGTGGATGGTATATCGGAGTCGTCCATCCTTCTGCTCCCCACCTCTCCAGAGCTTCACGCATGGCCTTGGACACGAATTGTGGGCCATTGTCCGACAGTATCGCTCTCGGATAGCCGAACCGTGGGAACAACTCCCGTTCAAATGTGTCCACGATCGATTTGGTAGTCGCCTTTCCCAGTGGGTAAGCCTCCACCCAGCGACTGTAACAGTCCGTTACTACCAAAATCGTCGTCCTACCTCGCTGTGAACGTGGGTACGGACCCATCAGATCGATACTGAGTACCTCCCACGGTTGACGTGGAACTCGAGTATGCATCTGATCCTCTGGCTTGCGGTTTAGTGGCTTCACACTCGCACAGACGTGGCACGCTCGTACGTAGTTCCGTACTGCGTCTCGCATACCGGCCCAGAAGAAACGACTCTTGATACTTCGGTACGTTTCTTTCCACCCGGGGTGATTCGCCGTTTCGCTGTCGTGAAACCGCTGTAGTAGGGTTTGGGCCCTTTCCGCTGGGACAACCACCCCCTCTTCTCCATACGCAATGGATCGAGGGTGGCGGTGTAACACCTTGTCCCGAATCTCGTACAGCTTACGTACACGACCGAACCTTGCACCGTCACCGGAGAGTTTTCCGACAATCTCCCGAATGTTCGGGTCGCTCTGTTGCCACTCTCGGATCACCTCCATGGTGATATTTCCGTTGACCTTGTCCGGTTGGATCGCTCCACATTGATTGTGTGTTGGATCGTGTCGGGTCACCGGAGGATCGTGGATTTGGTTTTCCAACAACTCCTCGTCTACGGTGTTTGGCCCTACCGGACAGCGGGATAGGGCATCGGCAGCTTCGTTTTCTACTCCGGGCACGTGCCGGATTTCGAAATCAAAAGCCCCGAGTTGTAGTGCCCACCTCGTCAGCTTGCTATTTGTACAGCGAGCTTGTTGTAACCAACGGAGTGCCGCGTTATCCGTAAACAGCATGAACTTCCCGGACTCGAGGTACGGCCTGAAACGGTTTACTGCCCATACTATGGCCAGACACTCCCGTTCGACTGCCGAGTATCGTCCCTGGGCTGGATTTAGCTTTCGGCTGGCGTACGAGATTATTTTTCTCTCGCCACTCTCCCCCCGTTGGAAGAGCACGGCACCAACTCCGACTTCGCTTGCGTCCGTCTGTAAATTATAGGGGCTACCCTTCAGAGGTGGACAAAGTCGTGGTGCAGACACCAAGGACTCCTTCAGCTTCCGGAATGCCTCTTGCTCGTGCGTCGTCCAACGCCATTTCGTACCTTTGGCTAAGAGGCTCGTGAGTGGTGCTGTGATCTCGGCGTAATGCGGTACGAATTGACTGTACCAACCGCATACACCCAACACTCGCATTACGTCCTTTGGTTTTTTTGGAACCGGCAATTCCTGAATCGCCGTCAGCTTTTCCGGTTCACGGTCTATTCCCTCACCGTGTACGATGTGTCCCAGGAATTTGATTTGCGTCACGCCGAATGTGCATTTCTTCGGTTGACACGTTAGACCGTATGACTGGAGCCGCTCCAGGACTCTCTGTAGGTGGTTTAGATGTTGGTCGGGGCTCCCCGAGTAAACCACAATGTCATCTAAATAAACCAAAACAAATTTACCAACTAACCCACGGAAAACTTCGCTTACCAAGCGACAGAAAGTGGCGGGCGCATTTTTCAGTCCAAACGGCATTACTCTGAACTGGAATAATCCTCTTTGGGTTCTGAACGCCGTCAGTGGACGTGTCTCTGGGGAGAGACCCACCTGCCAATAACCTGATTTCAAGTCCATGGTGCTGTAAATTTTTGCTCCACCCATTCCTCGGACCATATCATGTAGGTCCGGCATTGGGTGTGCGTCCGATTCCGTCTGCATGTTGAGACGGCGATAGTCCACACAAAACCTGCGTGAGCCATCCTTTTTCTTAACGAGAACTACCGGTGCGGCCCATGGGGATATGCTGGGTTCGACGAAGCCCTGTTCTTCCATGTCTCGCACCATTTCGGCAATTGTTTCGTTTTTTTCTCGGGAGTACCCGTACGCGTTTAAAGCCACCGGATTTGGATCCTTGAGACGGATCTGGTGCTCTATTACCCGCGTTCTGCCTACTTCTCCGGAGAAGACCTCCGGATATCGGCTTAGGACCTGTTCCACCCGCTTACCGTACTCGCCTTCGGGTAATCCTGCGGTTGACAGGTCCACTGCTATGGTCACCGGAGTTACTGGATTTCTCCAACTCACGGAGACCCGTTTTTCTTTTCCCAAGTGGATTATGCAACCGTTATAGTCCCATGCGACTTGTTGCTCCACGAGGAAGTCATGGCCCAGGAAGACATCTCCTATAAGGTCGTCAAACACTGCGGCCCTGAAACACACTTCCAGATCCATTATTCTGGCTCGAAATTCGGAAAACTCCGTAATTTCCCGTGTTCTTCCGTCCGCCATCCGGACGATTTCTGGTTTTCCCGTAAAACTTCGACCAAACTTCTTTGCCACCCCCGGTTTGACATACGTCCTCGCCGCTTGCGAGTCCAGTAGTGCTATTACCGTCCCGGATGCAAACTCCAGTTCTATGGCCGGTAACGGAATATCCGATACTCTTGTTTTACCCGTTAAAACCGTTGCAATGGTTGAAGACTCCAACATTCCGGTCCGCAGATCCGCGAATTGTTGTCGCAACTCAAACAATGAGTCCGTATCTGAGTCCCTCCTCTTGCATTTTTCCCGTTGGTTAGGACTAAACTCCTCGGAAAAATTTTCGGACGTGATCGGACAAGTCAACAACTGCTGTGTTAACTCCTCTTGTTCCGCATCACCTGAAACGTTGTCCGCGACATGGTTATTGGGAAGATCGCTTACCTCGGTAACGCTTCCACTTTTGTCCGGAACAGTTTCTGTCCTACTAATTTCTAAAAGGTCAGACCCTTTCTCCGTTGGTCCGTCGTTCACCCGTCCCATTGTCACGAACTGTGGTTCTTGTGCCAGAACGTCGCTTTCAATGGGTTTTTCCGGTTGATTGACGGTTTTCACCGGACAAATCCGAGGTCTGCATCTTTTTTCCGACGGAATTCCGTTTTTACCCGGAGGATCAACGGTTTTCACCGGACAACTCCGGTCTCCGGAGCTCTTTTCCGGTGGGTTTCCGTTTTTACCCGGAGGATCGACGGTTTTCACCGGACAACTCCGGGCTACGGAGCTTTTCTTCGGGTGGTTTCCGGAGTCTCCGGCTTGTAAGGCTCCCAAGTTCCGGTTTACCCGGTCAGTTTTAGTAACGTATGTTTTCTGTACCGAAAAGTTACTTACTGTACCAGTTGAAACCCGTAGCTTACTTGCCCTCGGCCGACTCGTTAACCTGTTGCCAATTACCTCCTGACCGGACGGGACCCGCCGGTTCCGCCGGTCGTCCTGGCATTTCCCGACTCCGACTTCTTGTTCGGACATGCAGCTTGCCAGTGGTCTAGATCACCACACAGCCTGCATCCTGGTCCGGCGGATAGTCGGTGACTTGAAGTCGGTCCCTTTGACTTCTCCGCAACCTCTGGCTTTTTCTTCTCCCTCCAGTTCGGGGTTGACTCCGACCTTCCCGGAGCTACGGTTATGCAACCGTCCAGAACGTACGACAGGTCTCTCAGTTCCGCGAACGACCTCGGTCGTTGGATGCATGCATGCACGCGGAACTCTTCCCGCATGAGGCCGATTACCGTTCGGACCACCGCTTGTTCCGCCAAGCCCTCGCTCACCCTCAGGTACAACTGGTATTTCATTAGGATAAACTCCTCCAGTGTTTCGGACCTGGTTTGTGAAATACTCAGCAACTCTGATTGGAGACCAGATTGCAGGTCGTCTCCGTTGAACTTCCTTAGGAGTTCGTCTTTGAACTGTACCCATGGTAAGTCCAACGATCGCAATCTGCCCCACCATGTACCTGCTTTACCTTTTAGTTGAGGTGCTAGTACAGTTACCCATCGAGCCCTGTTGATGCCGGTCTCTACCAAGATTTCCTCGGCCTGCAGGAGAAACCGCTCCGGGTCTTCCTCCTTCTTACCGGCGAACTCGGGGATGCTTGTTCGGGCCAAACTCAACTCGTGCTGGGGAATGAGTAGACTTTCCGCGAAGTGTACTCGTTTTCCACCGGAGATTCCACCGGAAACTCCGGATACCCCGGACAGGTTACCGAAAACTCCGGACATTTCACCGGAAGCTCCGGGCGTTTCACCGGAAACTCCGGACGAAACTCGTCTTGGTGGGTTACCACCGGACAGCCTGTTCCGAATATTGGACCACCGGTCCTCAGCGGTCGCCTGGAGGTTTTTGTCCGGACAATTTTGCATTGTGCCGGACAAAACGTTGTTGTATGGTCGGGTGCGGTTTTCTTGGGTGGTTTCCACCACTCGTTCGGCTGACTTCCGCTTTTCTTCGGACAGTTCCCGCTCCAAGCGTTCTACGCTCTCGCTGAGAACTCCGATCGTCCGTTGTTGCTCGTCAACCGTCACTTCCAAGTTCTCCAGCCGGTCCAAAACTTGCTCCATGTACGTATGCATCAGGTTGTTATCGGTATTCACCGCACCCGTATCGTACAGAGCATCGTGCGTGACCGCCGGTATTTCCGTAGACGACCTTTCGTCGTCCGTCTCGAAAATTACCGTCCCCGGGTCACGGTTTTCCCGCGTACGGATATACTCTTCGAGAATTAAAATCTTATCCGCCTTGGTCCCCCCGGTCTCGATGCCACGTGCCGATAACTCCCTATTAAGCCCTACTATATTTAATTCGGTTATCTTCTTTCCGGACATATTGTTGACTATCTGCCAATTAAATTTATTTCGCGGAGAGATTATCGCTTAATGAGATTGGGAAATCGTTGGCCGAGACGTATTTTCCAATCTATTTCCCGCTTAACCTATGTTAAACTTCGGAGGATTTTATAAAAAAATTCGCAATTTGCGTAAATTTTCACCTTAGATTGGGAAATACTTAGCAAGTTTAACTTAAACTTACAAAAAAGAATAAAAATTTACAGACTACTTAGGAACCGGTCGTTCGGGACACCTTTTGTAGGTTCTTTAACCCGTTAGTGCTAATTTAAGTTAATTTTAAGAAAAATTATTTTATTAAAATTAGCACTTACCTTACTCCTTTTCCGACTGCGCCAATGAAGGTGTCTGGACCGTGTAGGTAGTCAATTTTTAAATTATGGAACACGGATTTTAGCAATATGACGTTTATTTAATTATAAATATGTGAAGGTGTCTCGTCAACCACTCACACACGACTCTCCGAACACTCGCCGGCGGCAACCACCTTTGTCACCGGCCCCACCGGTTTCCCGGACGCGTCACCGCGGACGTCGAGCGAGCCGCCGCGGTCGTGGTAATTACGACCGCGACAGTTTGAATACTTGTTACTAAATTATACTATTGAATAGACTCATTGTCTGATCTAAACATTTAACATTCAACATATATCATATAAAATTGTAATTTTATTTAAATACACCTACGTTTAATGACATTATAGTTTAGCTTAAGTGATTAATTAAATAAAAAAAATAATTTTACAATCTAAGAAAACCTTTTCTCTCTACCTATTTTTTTGATGGTCCGTGACACGTTATTACATTGAAATTTTAGTGTCTTGAAGTCTAAGTATTCATTACATATTGAATCAAATAGTTAAAAAATGATTTTAATTATAGCAATACTGTTTTAATTTTATAATTGCCTGTTATTTAAGTAATTATGTTTCGTGTGAACCTTTTTGTAATTTTTATACAACTAGATTTTCAACAAATTGACTAACCTTGGTTTTTAATTGGTTAGGTTTACGTTAAATCTTAAATTTAAACTCATTTTTATGCCAACATCAGTAATGCTAATAAAATCCCCATGATTTAATAATGTCCGCGAAGATTATTCCTCGGAAGTTTTTGCCCATTTAAGATGGTATTGAAGGTTGAAGACTTCTAATTTTTGATTTACATGAAAAAAAAATTAAATGGTTTAAACATAAAAATATATAATTGGTTTACTGTTCTAAAAATGTTGCTTGGATCTATTTACTCCATTTCATAAGCTTCATGAAAAAATTTAATTTATGTAGAATAGAAGTTTAATTATTTTCAAGTTACTGTATTCTATTCCACTGTGAATAACAAATTCAGTAATATATAGATAATATAATATAACATAAAAAATATTATTAGGATTATAAGACAACTCCAAATAAAATTAGTAACTATATCTACTTACAAAGTCCGTAATGAGATATTGTTTATTTTCATATTTGATTGAGAAGTATTGAATTGATATGTTAGTATCTGTCGTATTCGGAAATTGTCCAAAAACATTTTTATAAAAATGATATAAATAAACAACCCAGTTGCTAAACTATATTACATTGTTGAATGCACATCTCATGACATACATTTTCGCTAGGCTATAACGTGCTCGTCCAACCATCGGTGGACCGAGATCTACGAATACAGTATTTCGAAATACGATATACCTACGTTATTCGTTATACGTAATCGGAAAAGTATGCATACGCTGACGATATCGCAGTATTCATAATAACTGTCTTAAAATATTCTACATTTTCTGTGGTCTCCTTCCGAGGCTTCTATCTTCATCTTTGATTAATTTCATTTTGATTTGGTATTAAATTTGTCGTAACCTATCGTGTGTGTTTTTACAAACATCATGTCTTTCCTTTTTTCTTTTTTTTCTGGGACTGTTTTCAGCATTACCCAGCTTATCATATTTTTTTTTGACACATTGTATCCCTGTGTAATGTTACCGGGCATATTGATCCGTTTGTTAAAAACTGTAATGTTATGATGTATACTTGTGAAAGTTATAAAAGTTTGCAACGCTTGAGTTTTTCCGTCTGGAAACCCGTTGTTCTTTGTACCCCGGTATCATAATCGCCGGGACTTCTATGGCGTTTACAAACATAAGGTTTGAATACTTGTTACTAAATTATACTATTGAATAGACTCATTGTCTGATCTAAACATTTAACATTCAACATATATCATATAAAATTGTAATTTTATTTAAATACACCTACGTTTAATGACATTATAGTTTAGCTTAAGTGATTAATTAAATAAAAAAAATAATTTTACAATCTAAGAAAACCTTTTCTCTCTACCTATTTTTTTGATGGTCCGTGACACGTTATTACATTGAAATTTTAGTGTCTTGAAGTCTAAGTATTCATTACATATTGAATCAAATAGTTAAAAAATGATTTTAATTATAGCAATACTGTTTTAATTTTATAATTGCCTGTTATTTAAGTAATTATGTTTCGTGTGAACCTTTTTGTAATTTTTATACAACTAGATTTTCAACAAATTGACTAACCTTGGTTTTTAATTGGTTAGGTTTACGTTAAATCTTAAATTTAAACTCATTTTTATGCCAACATCAGTAATGCTAATAAAATCCCCATGATTTAATAATGTCCGCGAAGATTATTCCTCGGAAGTTTTTGCCCATTTAAGATGGTATTGAAGGTTGAAGACTTCTAATTTTTGATTTACATGAAAAAAAAATTAAATGGTTTAAACATAAAAATATATAATTGGTTTACTGTTCTAAAAATGTTGCTTGGATCTATTTACTCCATTTCATAAGCTTCATGAAAAAATTTAATTTATGTAGAATAGAAGTTTAATTATTTTCAAGTTACTGTATTCTATTCCACTGTGAATAACAAATTCAGTAATATATAGATAATATAATATAACATAAAAAATATTATTAGGATTATAAGACAACTCCAAATAAAATTAGTAACTATATCTACTTACAAAGTCCGTAATGAGATATTGTTTATTTTCATATATGATTGAGAAGTATTGAATTGATATGTTAGTATCTGTCGTATTCGGAAATTGTCCAAAAACATTTTTATAAAAATGATATAAATAAACAACCCAGTTGCTAAACTATATTACATTGTTGAATGCACATCTCATGACATACATTTTCGCTAGGCTATAACGTGCTCGTCCAACCATCGGTGGACCGAGATCTACGAATACAGTATTTCGAAATACGATATACCTACGTTATTCGTTATACGTAATCGGAAAAGTATGCATACGCTGACGATATCGCAGTATTCATAATAACTGTCTTAAAATATTCTACATTTTCTGTGGTCTCCTTCCGAGGCTTCTATCTTCATCTTTGATTAATTTCATTTTGATTTGGTATTAAATTTGTCGTAACCTATCGTGTGTGTTTTTACAAACATCATGTCTTTCCTTTTTTCTTTTTTTTCTGGGACTGTTTTCAGCATTACCCAGCTTATCATATTTTTCTTTGACACATTGTATCCCTGTGTAATGTTACCGGGCATATTGATCCGTTTGTTAAAAACTGTAATGTTATGATGTATACTTGTGAAAGTTATAAAAGTTTGCAACGCTTGAGTTTTTCCGTCTGGAAACCCGTTGTTCTTTGTACCCCGGTATCATAATCGCCGGGACTTCTATGGCGTTTACAAACATAAGGTTTGAATACTTGTTACTAAATTATACTATTGAATAGACTCATTGTCTGATCTAAACATTTAACATTCAACATATATCATATAAAATTGTAATTTTATTTAAATACACCTACGTTTAATGACATTATAGTTTAGCTTAAGTGATTAATTAAATAAAAAAAATAATTTTACAATCTAAGAAAACCTTTTCTCTCTACCTATTTTTTTGATGGTCCGTGACACGTTATTACATTGAAATTTTAGTGTCTTGAAGTCTAAGTATTCATTACATATTGAATCAAATAGTTAAAAAATGATTTTAATTATAGCAATACTGTTTTAATTTTATAATTGCCTGTTATTTAAGTAATTATGTTTCGTGTGAACCTTTTTGTAATTTTTATACAACTAGATTTTCAACAAATTGACTAACCTTGGTTTTTTATTGGTTAGGTTTACGTTAAATCTTAAATTTAAACTCATTTTTATGCCAACATCAGTAATGCTAATAAAATCCCCATGATTTAATAATGTCCGCGAAGATTATTCCTCGGAAGTTTTTGCCCATTTAAGATGGTATTGAAGGTTGAAGACTTCTAATTTTTGATTTACATGAAAAAAAAATTAAATGGTTTAAACATAAAAATATATAATTGGTTTACTGTTCTAAAAATGTTGCTTGGATCTATTTACTCCATTTCATAAGCTTCATGAAAAAATTTAATTTATGTAGAATAGAAGTTTAATTATTTTCAAGTTACTGTATTCTATTCCACTGTGAATAACAAATTCAGTAATATATAGATAATATAATATAACATAAAAAATATTATTAGGATTATAAGACAACTCCAAATAAAATTAGTAACTATATCTACTTACAAAGTCCGTAATGAGATATTGTTTATTTTCATATTTGATTGAGAAGTATTGAATTGATATGTTAGTATCTGTCGTATTCGGAAATTGTCCAAAAACATTTTTATAAAAATGATATAAATAAACAACCCAGTTGCTAAACTATATTACATTGTTGAATGCACATCTCATGACATACATTTTCGCTAGGCTATAACGTGCTCGTCCAACCATCGGTGGACCGAGATCTACGAATACAGTATTTCGAAATACGATATACCTACGTTATTCGTTATACGTAATCGGAAAAGTATGCATACGCTGACGATATCGCAGTATTCATAATAACTGTCTTAAAATATTCTACATTTTCTGTGGTCTCCTTCCGAGGCTTCTATCTTCATCTTTGATTAATTTCATTTTGATTTGGTATTAAATTTGTCGTAACCTATCGTGTGTGTTTTTACAAACATCATGTCTTTCCTTTTTTCTTTTTTTTCTGGGACTGTTTTCAGCATTACCCAGCTTATCATATTTTTCTTTGACACATTGTATCCCTGTGTAATGTTACCGGGCATATTGATCCGTTTGTTAAAAACTGTAATGTTATGATGTATACTTGTGAAAGTTATAAAAGTTTGCAACGCTTGAGTTTTTCCGTCTGGAAACCCGTTGTTCTTTGTACCCCGGTATCATAATCGCCGGGACTTCTATGGCGTTTACAAACATAAGGTTTGAATACTTGTTACTAAATTATACTATTGAATAGACTCATTGTCTGATCTAAACATTTAACATTCAACATATATCATATAAAATTGTAATTTTATTTAAATACACCTACGTTTAATGACATTATAGTTTAGCTTAAGTGATTAATTAAATAAAAAAAATAATTTTACAATCTAAGAAAACCTTTTCTCTCTACCTATTTTTTTGATGGTCCGTGACACGTTATTACATTGAAATTTTAGTGTCTTGAAGTCTAAGTATTCATTACATATTGAATCAAATAGTTAAAAAATGATTTTAATTATAGCAATACTGTTTTAATTTTATAATTGCCTGTTATTTAAGTAATTATGTTTCGTGTGAACCTTTTTGTAATTTTTATACAACTAGATTTTCAACAAATTGACTAACCTTGGTTTTTAATTGGTTAGGTTTACGTTAAATCTTAAATTTAAACTCATTTTTATGCCAACATCAGTAATGCTAATAAAATCCCCATGATTTAATAATGTCCGCGAAGATTATTCCTCGGAAGTTTTTGCCCATTTAAGATGGTATTGAAGGTTGAAGACTTCTAATTTTTGATTTACATGAAAAAAAAATTAAATGGTTTAAACATAAAAATATATAATTGGTTTACTGTTCTAAAAATGTTGCTTGGATCTATTTACTCCATTTCATAAGCTTCATGAAAAAATTTAATTTATGTAGAATAGAAGTTTAATTATTTTCAAGTTACTGTATTCTATTCCACTGTGAATAACAAATTCAGTAATATATAGATAATATAATATAACATAAAAAATATTATTAGGATTATAAGACAACTCCAAATAAAATTAGTAACTATATCTACTTACAAAGTCCGTAATGAGATATTGTTTATTTTCATATTTGATTGAGAAGTATTGAATTGATATGTTAGTATCTGTCGTATTCGGAAATTGTCCAAAAACATTTTTATAAAAATGATATAAATAAACAACCCAGTTGCTAAACTATATTACATTGTTGAATGCACATCTCATGACATACATTTTCGCTAGGCTATAACGTGCTCGTCCAACCATCGGTGGACCGAGATCTACGAATACAGTATTTCGAAATACGATATACCTACGTTATTCGTTATACGTAATCGGAAAAGTATGCATACGCTGACGATATCGCAGTATTCATAATAACTGTCTTAAAATATTCTACATTTTCTGTGGTCTCCTTCCGAGGCTTCTATCTTCATCTTTGATTAATTTCATTTTGATTTGGTATTAAATTTGTCGTAACCTATCGTGTGTGTTTTTACAAACATCATGTCTTTCCTTTTTTCTTTTTTTTCTGGGACTGTTTTCAGCATTACCCAGCTTATCATATTTTTTTTTGACACATTGTATCCCTGTGTAATGTTACCGGGCATATTGATCCGTTTGTTAAAAACTGTAATGTTATGATGTATACTTGTGAAAGTTATAAAAGTTTGCAACGCTTGAGTTTTTCCGTCTGGAAACCCGTTGTTCTTTGTACCCCGGTATCATAATCGCCGGGACTTCTATGGCGTTTACAAACATAAGGTTTGAATACTTGTTACTAAATTATACTATTGAATAGACTCATTGTCTGATCTAAACATTTAACATTCAACATATATCATATAAAATTGTAATTTTATTTAAATACACCTACGTTTAATGACATTATAGTTTAGCTTAAGTGATTAATTAAATAAAAAAAATAATTTTACAATCTAAGAAAACCTTTTCTCTCTACCTATTTTTTTGATGGTCCGTGACACGTTATTACATTGAAATTTTAGTGTCTTGAAGTCTAAGTATTCATTACATATTGAATCAAATAGTTAAAAAATGATTTTAATTATAGCAATACTGTTTTAATTTTATAATTGCCTGTTATTTAAGTAATTATGTTTCGTGTGAACCTTTTTGTAATTTTTATACAACTAGATTTTCAACAAATTGACTAACCTTGGTTTTTTATTGGTTAGGTTTACGTTAAAACTTAAATTTAAACTCATTTTTATGCCAACATCAGTAATGCTAATAAAATCCCCATGATTTAATAATGTCCGCGAAGATTATTCCTCGGAAGTTTTTGCCCATTTAAGATGGTATTGAAGGTTGAAGACTTCTAATTTTTGATTTACATGAAAAAAAAATTAAATGGTTTAAACATAAAAATATATAATTGGTTTACTGTTCTAAAAATGTTGCTTGGATCTATTTACTCCATTTCATAAGCTTCATGAAAAAATTTAATTTATGTAGAATAGAAGTTTAATTATTTTCAAGTTACTGTATTCTATTCCACTGTGAATAACAAATTCAGTAATATATAGATAATATAATATAACATAAAAAATATTATTAGGATTATAAGACAACTCCAAATAAAATTAGTAACTATATCTACTTACAAAGTCCGTAATGAGATATTGTTTATTTTCATATTTGATTGAGAAGTATTGAATTGATATGTTAGTATCTGTCGTATTCGGAAATTGTCCAAAAACATTTTTATAAAAATGATATAAATAAACAACCCAGTTGCTAAACTATATTACATTGTTGAATGCACATCTCATGACATACATTTTCGCTAGGCTATAACGTGCTCGTCCAACCATCGGTGGACCGAGATCTACGAATACAGTATTTCGAAATACGATATACCTACGTTATTCGTTATACGTAATCGGAAAAGTATGCATACGCTGACGATATCGCAGTATTCATAATAACTGTCTTAAAATATTCTACATTTTCTGTGGTCTCCTTCCGAGGCTTCTATCTTCATCTTTGATTAATTTCATTTTGATTTGGTATTAAATTTGTCGTAACCTATCGTGTGTGTTTTTACAAACATCATGTCTTTCCTTTTTTCTTTTTTTTCTGGGACTGTTTTCAGCATTACCCAGCTTATCATATTTTTTTTTGACACATTGTATCCCTGTGTAATGTTACCGGGCATATTGATCCGTTTGTTAAAAACTGTAATGTTATGATGTATACTTGTGAAAGTTATAAAAGTTTGCAACGCTTGAGTTTTTCCGTCTGGAAACCCGTTGTTCTTTGTACCCCGGTATCATAATCGCCGGGACTTCTATGGCGTTTACAAACATAAGGTTTGAATACTTGTTACTAAATTATACTATTGAATAGACTCATTGTCTGATCTAAACATTTAACATTCAACATATATCATATAAAATTGTAATTTTATTTAAATACACCTACGTTTAATGACATTATAGTTTAGCTTAAGTGATTAATTAAATAAAAAAAATAATTTTACAATCTAAGAAAACCTTTTCTCTCTACCTATTTTTTTGATGGTCCGTGACACGTTATTACATTGAAATTTTAGTGTCTTGAAGTCTAAGTATTCATTACATATTGAATCAAATAGTTAAAAAATGATTTTAATTATAGCAATACTGTTTTAATTTTATAATTGCCTGTTATTTAAGTAATTATGTTTCGTGTGAACCTTTTTGTAATTTTTATACAACTAGATTTTCAACAAATTGACTAACCTTGGTTTTTTATTGGTTAGGTTTACGTTAAAACTTAAATTTAAACTCATTTTTATGCCAACATCAGTAATGCTAATAAAATCCCCATGATTTAATAATGTCCGCGAAGATTATTCCTCGGAAGTTTTTGCCCATTTAAGATGGTATTGAAGGTTGAAGACTTCTAATTTTTGATTTACATGAAAAAAAAATTAAATGGTTTAAACATAAAAATATATAATTGGTTTACTGTTCTAAAAATGTTGCTTGGATCTATTTACTCCATTTCATAAGCTTCATGAAAAAATTTAATTTATGTAGAATAGAAGTTTAATTATTTTCAAGTTACTGTATTCTATTCCACTGTGAATAACAAATTCAGTAATATATAGATAATATAATATAACATAAAAAATATTATTAGGATTATAAGACAACTCCAAATAAAATTAGTAACTATATCTACTTACAAAGTCCGTAATGAGATATTGTTTATTTTCATATTTGATTGAGAAGTATTGAATTGATATGTTAGTATCTGTCGTATTCGGAAATTGTCCAAAAACATTTTTATAAAAATGATATAAATAAACAACCCAGTTGCTAAACTATATTACATTGTTGAATGCACATCTCATGACATACATTTTCGCTAGGCTATAACGTGCTCGTCCAACCATCGGTGGACCGAGATCTACGAATACAGTATTTCGAAATACGATATACCTACGTTATTCGTTATACGTAATCGGAAAAGTATGCATACGCTGACGATATCGCAGTATTCATAATAACTGTCTTAAAATATTCTACATTTTCTGTGGTCTCCTTCCGAGGCTTCTATCTTCATCTTTGATTAATTTCATTTTGATTTGGTATTAAATTTGTCGTAACCTATCGTGTGTGTTTTTACAAACATCATGTCTTTCCTTTTTTCTTTTTTTTCTGGGACTGTTTTCAGCATTACCCAGCTTATCATATTTTTCTTTGACACATTGTATCCCTGTGTAATGTTACCGGGCATATTGATCCGTTTGTTAAAAACTGTAATGTTATGATGTATACTTGTGAAAGTTATAAAAGTTTGCAACGCTTGAGTTTTTCCGTCTGGAAACCCGTTGTCTCACCAAATCATAAACTTTAAAACTGGTGACCTTGTTGTAATAAAATTTCCATTTTCACAAATTTGAAAATCACCCAAATTAGCACAAAAGTATAGAGGCCCATATGAAATATTAGAAAAAATTACAGATCTAAACTATAAAGTAAAATTAAAACTGAATAATGAACTAACTGAAGATATCATTCATGTTAGGAGAATCAAAACATACTATCAAAAATAGTTTAGAAACAAAAAATTATATTAGTCATATATTTTAGTCATAAGTCAATTTATATAACTTACCGTGTACTTCCACAATATATAGACATTTATTTAATAGACAAAATAATAAGCTTATATAACAAAATGTAAGTATACAAAAAAAAAAAATGTAAAAAAAAAAAATGTATTTATATAAAAAAATATGCTTCATATAATATATATATATTATATTACAATGTGTTCTCTTCTCTCTCCTCTTTTCTATTATTTTTTTTTTGTTATAACAATATTGTATAAATTACAAAAATGTAATAAATTATAATTAACACATTAAATACCTGCTTCAAACTATTCCACTTGTTGCAAACTGATAATATTATTATTGGTTATTATAGTAATGACAAAGATAATAATTACATAAAATAACTATAAATAACTTATAAGCACGATACGGCGTACAATAATTTGAGACGACGAATGACTGTGGTGGCGACGGAGACACTCGGTCCAGACGACGTGGAGTATGCTACCAACACTTCCCGATGGACCGCCACACACTACCAAAAAACGGAATGCAAATATGTACTATAAAACGGAACGCCAATACTACAAAACGGAACGTCAATACGGCAAATATGACACACGACCCGTTCGGCAGCACGAACACGACAGACCTCTCGCCCGAGGTGCATGCACGCGATGGACCTCATTAGGGTATCACTATTGCATAATAGCGATAGCCCTAATGATGTTGCATAATCGCGTGAACAATATTTTTGCTTTTGATGAAGAAATTTGTTCTTGCCAATTCGAAATTAATGATAAAGATTCTACAATATCAGACAAGGAAGATTTGAAAATCATGATACAATCATGGCGTCAACCCATCTTGTCTCACACAAACTTTTTAGATGTGGTTTGTGATTTAAAACTTTTTTTAAGACAAAATTGCGTTTAGACGACAAATTAAAAAAAGAAATTACATCTGTGACTCTCCCTATGGTATTACGGATTACTTGTACATTAGATGATTTAGATATTGATAGGTTTAATGCATGGTTTGAACATGGGCAATGTAAAGCATTTGTTGCATGCGATTGGACTTTTTTGACAGCACCTCTTGCAATAGACACCATAACTGCACATCCATCAGTGCCTATTCCAACACAGTTTTTTAAATTGAATGTCAAACACTAGAAACATTTGGTCGTTTTATCACCCACGAAGAAAGCGAGCTTTGATCAGTAGAAGTTCTTTTACTCATATTAATATTTTTAATATTTCACTTACACAACAAAGAAAAATAAATTAAATTAAACACTAAACGACTCAAGTATCAAACGAACAGAACAATGTATTGCAAAAATCAATAATCATACGTAATAAAACTATTAAAACTTGTACGTAAGAAACTATGAAGTGCGTATGTACAATCACAATGTACGTTATCTATAAAATTAAGCTATCAAGATGCATCAGTTATATTATTTTGGAATAACCTGATAAGAATGATAAGAAACCCGATAATAACCTCGATTAAATATTAATATTTAGCGTTAGCGTATTTCTAATTTAACACGTTCACTGTCCATGTATCAAATTAAATCAAAACTGATCAGTCCTTTGACCCATATGTGGGTCATGTCAAACCTATTTCATCAGTCCATGACCCATATGTGGTTCATTTCATACATTTATTTCCCTGTTGATTTATTGGAATGGACTACATGCTATGAAATTCATAATAACACAGTTAGACTGGGGAAATGATAAGCTTTCTAACGATATATAGTTTTTATATGTTTGTACAAACATATTTGTATATTTTTTAATTGTTATAAGCTAATAAAAATACATGCATAATATATATAAATTATTTATTGTACATTATATTTCATTACATTTTATTCGTAAAACTAATGGATTTTGTTGTAACAAATTAAACAATAAGCATGACCACATACTTAACAATGTGTGTTAACTTTTTTTGCTTTTTTTCCAGCTTCTTCTGCACTCAACTGTCCATCTTCACGAAGACTTGAATAGCACCCATGACATCTTTTTCTTTGTATTTTTCCATTTTGTCTATCAAACTGTTCAAGAAAATGCATTGAAATATTTTTTTGAATGTTCACAGATTCTGATTTGTCTGTAACCTCTGTACACAAAATACTTCTAGACAGTGATTCGGTAAATGAAAGTAAAGTTAGTTTCTTGTTTACTTGTTTGTTACCCTATTCAGTACCGGAACCTATAAACTTACAAATAAATCTTACTGAACAGACTGGCAAGATCATGGCAGCAATTTGTCAGACACCATTGAGTGTAATTGATATTTCCTCATCTTCCTCATCTTTAGTGTTCAAATTACATTTTCCATAGAAATGGGCAGCTTTCCATCTATACATTTTTTTTTTTTTTTTTATTTTTAGAAGAAAATATACAATCTATATCGTAGACATAATAAGTATATGTGCGATAGGGAGAGAACAAATAGGGTGATACTTAAGTTTGAGGAAAGAAGCCACCCACTGATGACACTTTCGTCTTGGTTAAATAAATGCGAGTTTAGTTATATGTTAGTATTTATATATATATTATATATTATATATTTAGTTATAACTTATATGAATTATTTAAAGTAATAAATCTCTGCACCATTTACGTTTAAGTCGCCTTGGAGGGCTACCTGGGATTGTGAGGGATGATAAGTTTTTAATGAGTGGATTTGAATGAAAGGATAGACAGTTATGAAATTTTTTATAAAAACGTTTAGCTTCGTCATGAATAGTATTTAAGTTACAATCTACATGTAGGGTATGGTTTGATATGTATGGAGGTGCGTTAAATAATTTTCTTAAGGTCATATTTTGGAAAGCTTGAATCTTATTCAGGTTTGAATTTTTAGCATTTCCCCGTAGCTGCAATCCGTATGTCCAAATGGGTTTTAATAAGGTTTTATACAAGAGAAGTTTGATATTAATCGGGGTGGCTTTGTTACCAATTAAATTCTTAAGCATACGTAGCCGATTGTTTAGGGATAGTCTTTTTTCACGTATGTGTTGAGCCCAGGTTAAGCGTTGATCGAGGGTTAGACCAAGGTATTTTACTGAAGGTGATGAAGGAATAGGGATGCCATAAAGTAGTACCCTTGGGCAAGGTGCTTGTCTTAGTGTAAAAGTAGTGTGTACTGATTTATTTTGATTTACTTTAAATTTCCATTTGGTGTACCATCTTTCCATCATGCCTAGATGGGTTTGTAAATAAGTGGAGGCCAAGTATGGGTCATCGTTAATCGAGATAATCACTTTATCATCCGCGTAGTCCGCGACTGAGGTGTTTGGAGACGTGGGTTGGTCAGATACAAAGATATTGTAGAGTAATGGAGATAAAATGCCACCTTGAGGAACTCCAGCATTTATACTTGATATTTCAGACGTGGCAGTTCCATAGCAAATTTTAAAAGAGCGATCAGAGAGATAAGATTTAAAAAGTAGGAAGTAGGATGTGGGCAGGAAGGATTTCAGTTTGTATAACAGACCTTGATGCCAAACACGGTCAAATGCCTGCGAGATATCTAAGAAAGCACATGTGCAATATAACTTTTTTTCAAGAGAGTAGGAAATTGCATCTACCAATCGGTGGACTTGGTGTATAGTTGAATGTGAGGTACGAAAACCAAATTGATAATCGGGGAGGATTTGTTTTTCAGCGATGATTGGAGCGATACGTTTGAGCAGTAGTCTTTCTAGGATTTTTGCAAAGAAAGGTAGGAGACTTATTGGTCTGTAGGAAGAGGTAGAATCAGGGGGTTTATTTGGCTTTTGGATCATGATTATATTTGAAAATTTCCAAAGCAGTGGAAAATATGAAAGTCTGAGTATTGAATTGTATATATGAGTTAGGTGAACAATGGCCCTTTTTGGTAGATTTTTAGCAACTTCAGACGTAATGAGGTCAAAGCCAGGAGACTTATTGCGTGGGTATTTGTGTATGAGATATTTGACTTCATTAGGTGAGAACGATTTAACTGGTGGCGAGGGTTGAAGAGGAGCATCAAGAGTAGTATTCACAACATTAGTGTTTTCTAAATCTACAATATCTAAGTGTGGGTGAAATATCTCAGAGAGGTGTAGTTTGAATAGCTCAGCTTTTTCTAAATCAGAGGTGGTTAGACTCCCGTCGGATTTTTTTAATGGTAGATTAGAAGCTTTATAGCGTAAGACTTTCTTAGTAGCTTTCCAAAGACTGCCATCTCTTGGAGTAAGATTGGTTAAATTGTGAGTGAGAACTGTATCCTTGTGTTTAGCGATCAGTTTTTTCAATGAGTTTGCTAAACGGTTATAATTTTGTTTATGAGAGGGTAAGCGAGTACGTTGGTAAAGAGCTCGGGCTCTACGTTTTTCAACTATGATGACTCTTAACTGTTCTGGGATGGGATTGTATTTGGGTGGGGGTAAGTTTGTGTTTGTAGCAGACCAGGCAGCAGTTTGTATTATTTTCATTAAATTATTCACTGCGGAATCAATATCCTCAGGCGTTTTTAGTTTAATATTAAGTTTAATATTTTCGTCAATAGATTCTTGGAATTTGTCAATATTAGTGAAACGGTTGAAGAGATAAAGAGGAGCTTGGTGCAACGAAGGAGAAGCATTAAGAGTAAATAGAACTGCTGAGTGATCAGAATTTAAGTCAAGAAGATTTGAAGCGTGGCAGAGTATATGATTGGGTATTCTTGTTACAAAGATGTCCAGTATGTCTGGGTTTTTTTGGGGGGAAGAGGGCCAGTATGTAGGCCCAGGAGGGGCAAATATTTTCAGTTTTTTTGTATTTATGAAATTGTGCAGAGTGATACCACGGGGGTTATTCGTACGACAACCCCATGCTTGGTGCTTGGCGTTATAATCTCCGCCGATAATGAAATTGTTTTTGATTGTAATAAAGTACTCTGAGAACTTAGAAAAAGTTATATTATGTTTTGGAGGAGCGTATACAGCAGCTATGGTAAAATTGCTATTATTTAACTTTATGTTAATTGCACAAGATTGTATGAAGTCATGAGAAAAACTAGGAAGGAGTTGGAAAGAAATGATTGACTTAATATAAATAGCTACACCTCCATGCGCCGTGTTGTCAGGATGGTTAGTATGGACTAATTTATAACCAGGAATGAAGATTTTAGTATATTTGGTGAAGTGGGTCTCTGTGATTAGTGCAATATCAATACGTTTATTATTTAAAAGTAATTCTAGTTCATGAGCATGATTTTTTAACCCATTCGCATTAAATTGCAAAATTAAGAGAGAGCTGTTGGTGACAGAGTTTTTATTATGAGAATTAGACATTATTTTTGTCTAGGAGATTGGAAATTACTTTGGTAAGTAATGACAAGAGCGGGCTTATGAGAGATTCAAATTTTTCTAAGAAGCTTGACAAGATTTTATTTACATCAGCATCAGGAGATAGAGGAGTTGAGGGGTGCGGATGGGTATTGGATTGGTTTGAAGTAGCTTGAGCATAGGTTTTTGGTTGGTCAGAGGATAGGTGTATGTTGGAAAAAGAGTCATTTTGTGGGTGGTTACTTTGTACATTTGAAGACTTATATCTAGTATTATCAGCTACAATATTACTTTTTGAAGTTGGTTTTTTCCGACGTTGTAGATCTCTGTAGATTGAGCAGCCTTTGTAATTCGCAGGATGGTTTTCAGAACAGAGTGCACATTTTGGTGGGGAGTTTCGTGGTTTGGGGCAGTCCGTCGTTTGATGTCCAGCTCCACAGCGTACGCAGCGAGGATGATAGCCACAATACGCCCTTGTATGACCGTTTTCTTGACAATTTTGACATTGACTGATTATTTTGGATTTATAAGGTTCTTCAATTTTTATTTTTGTGTGAAGAAGAGATGATAATTCAAAGATTTCTTTAGATTTGGGCGTAGGTTCCAAATCAACAAAGAAAAGCGGAAGAGGATTTTTGTTAACTTTGTGAAGTACGTTTGTTACTTGTCTAACTTCAAAGAGTCTGACTTCCAATTCATCTTTGATAAGTTTGATTGGCGTGGAAGGGTGTAAGTTACGTATAACTATTCTTAGAGGTTTATCCTCTCTGAGTTGATATGTGTGGTATTCCGCATTCTCGTCTTTAAGAAAATGAATTAGAGCTCTGTATGAAGCCGGGTTTGAAGTTTGTATTTTTAATTTGTCAGCAGACGATTTACAAAAAAAATTGTCAACACCAATTAATTCGGTTAAACTAGTGCACAGCTCAGGAAAATCACCAACTCCTTTTACGAAAATTGGAGGAGGTGGTTTGTTTTGGACATTAACATTAGTATCAATGTCAATTTGCTCTGCAAGGAGAGTGGAGGAATTTTCAGCTTGATTTTCGTCTTGAGTGAGAACATCATAACGGTTTCTCGAAATGAAATTTTTTTTTTTATTTTTACTTTTTTGAGTAGTGGTTTGAGTAGTTGGTGAGGTTGGAGGTTCAGAAGAAGAAGAGGTGGATAAATTTCTGTGTTTAAGTTAATATATTTTCCCAACCAAGGAGATTGAGTGAACTGAATAACTCTATGTACCTATAAAGTATTAAAAGTGAAATTTATGTGCTTAACAAACTAAAAATAAATATATATTATAATATATTATAAATATAAACCTTTTCAACAATAAGACCATTGGCGATAGCCTGTTGCAGATTTCGATAATGTATTATATAGTTATTTTTAGGTTCTAGTGTTGCCATGAGTTTTTGAATTTTTGAACCGGGAGGTATACTATTATTCGGTAGGAAAGGTAAATCTTTATGTTTGTCGTGTAAGTCTTGAGGGCATAGAATATCTACTTCATACATTCGGCCTATCGGTGATGTTTCCGTCAAATCATTCAGACCGTTCAACGTGGGTTCTACCCACTTGAAACCACCAGATGGCATATATTGACTCATAGCCCATCCGTATAAGTTATTACCTTAAAATAAAATAAATTAAAATAACACTCTTAATAAATTTTATTAACTATACTCACAGTCTTGATATATTATCCATGAATCAGGTTTTGCCGAATCATAATCGCAAACTTTAAAATTATTAGCCTTCCCATATCTCATGCTTGCTTGCGTAGTAAGTCCACCTCGTATTCCTGAAAAAAAAAAAAAAATGATAATGTTTTAGTTTATATTATACTTGTTTTTATGTAAAATCTTACCTTTTTCAAACATAAGCATCATATCATAGTCCTTGAGCAGCTCCAACTTAATCTCCGTGTACTTCAACATACAATCAAAGCTGAATCCGGGTGCCGTATAATAGAATACAGGATCAAGATTGTATGTTGAAATACATACGTTTCTAAAATTCTCAAAAAAATCGGCGAGGAGCAAAACATCAATCTTTAGATAAAGATCGCTATACTCACCGAGTATCTTGCAATTGAAATTATTCCAGACTTTTTTGGCATGCATGTATTCGCAATCACTCACATGGCTCTCGGTTAATGTACTAAAGAAATGTTCTTTTTTCGGTAACGTAGTCTCGTCGAGTCTTTCCCAGCTATCGGTGTACTAATACGGGTATACACCCTTCCTAGTAACGAGGCTTAGGTCTCTAGTACTGAACTCCTTGGCAGTCTCCCTAAATTTTTCAAACCCTGGTGTGATGAGATTTGTGGCTAATGTAGACAGACTAGACGCCATGAAACGATGGGAATCGATAAATCGAATAGTAAAATTAGAATTGATGTATTTAGAAAAGGAAACGAATTTTTCCTCTGTGTTAGGAATGATGGTGATCGTATTTTCGTCGTAACCTAGTTCAGTTATGATGAAATGTGCGTCATAGTTGGAGAGGTTGTGAAGGAAGCATGGTATGAATTTAGGAGTTTGTAATTTAAGATTGCATGTGTTACACAGCGTCTGTCTGAATTTACCTGAGAGATGTGAGTGATCCGCTACTTTATTATTTGAATGAGTAAATGCAATGTTACATAATTTACATACTCTACACGCTGCATGTGTTTTTTCTTCTTCTCTCGACATGGTAATAGGTGTGTTAATTTTAAAAAGTTTATCTATTTTTCGACCTATTTCAACAATAGTCTCTACAAAATTTTTCGCCACTTTCTCGCGTGTGTTCGAGCCGCGGTGTATGACTATTGTTTGAGGTATTTCAAATTCGTCCAACAACTCTATAGGTACATGTTCTGAAGCCTTAACCAATAAACCGTAACTCATGGGGATATGTTTTTGAAAAGCTGTTGTCTTAATCCCTTTTTACATGTCACATTTAACCAGTAACGCCTCAAAATCAGCGTATATAACTATCGGGTGACGTTGGGTTTTATACCATGCCTCGAACCCAAGCGTGGTTCCCTCGGCTGGCATTACGGGTAATATTGGTTTATGTGCTCCGCATATTAATTTATGTTGGTTAAGCGCCTCTTGACCACTTAATTTATTTTTAGCCTGAGTGTTGAAATGAGAGAAACAACTTTTACAAAAAACAACACTCTCTCTATGTAATGTTTTTTGCAACCTTACAAGTCGAGAGAAATTTGAGATAAAAGTATAATGTATTTTTTTCTTATCCGTAATTATTAGGAGGTTGAAATGGTCTTCTTTTTCTTCATGGGTAACTTTCAGTGGAAAAACTTTATAAATCGGAAATTTGGAGTGAGGTTGGATTGTTTTTTTTTGAGACCGTAAACATTAATTGACACATTATTATTATTTTTTTAAAATATTTTAAGCGAAGACATAGGAGTAGGGAAAGTTAAGCCGCTAAAATTATATTTTTCCTCGTGCTCTAAATAATTAATCCCGACTCGGTTTTTATTATCCCCCATCACATGTTTGGCGATGATTGCCCATTTAAAGCATTGATCATCGCTATTTTGTGGGTTAATAACAGCTTTTTTATCTTCTATGTATTTAGGTAGAGGTAAATATGATGAACCAGACATAGGTGTATAACTGTATACACCTAATAATATCCCATCAATATTTTGGAGTGAAAATCCGCTGCCTTTACCCTGGTATGAATCTTCCTCGCTTAAAATATTTTTAAACATTTCGTCTACAACTTCATCAATATTCGTATCAGAGAAAATCGCCCTGGCTGAGGTTTTGAATGCTCTGTTCACAGACGAATTTTCCAACTGCGGTTTATTATAAGTCTATTCTAATTTTAAATGGAATTTTATCGGTAGAGTAGACGATTTCAGAATATTTAACAATTCAGATTTAATAGTGTTGAGGAAGAGTGGATAGTGGAAAATGTTTTTTAAGTTTCTGTTATAATACCATGTAATTTTGTGATCAAATGAAGAGCCTACTCTCACAAAACCCAGGATATCACCCACTAAATTTAATCTGGCTCTTTTTATTTTCCCTGCAGCCTCGGTATTTTCATAATTAGATCTCTTATAATCTTCAAGCCCTACAGAAAAAAAAAACTTATCTAACCCCGATTGATACTAAAATAACCTTATAGAAAATAACGTATCCCGTTGTATATAAAACTATGGTCTAGATTTATTATTTAAAATCTTACCTTCATTTCCGCAAAAGCCAAAATTTTCGGCACTCTCCATCGCAAACACACACAATTCATCATCGGGATCAACACGTTCATCTGATGGTCCAGCGGGTGTATCAGAAACAAAGATTCCCGGAGCAACTTCATTTTGTTGAACAATATTAGCTGGAATAATAAACACTTGTAAATATTTATTTCCTTATAATATTATATTGTTGTGAATGCAAAATGTTTTAATTATTATTATTAAACAATTATAATAATCTATTCATACATACCATGCTTATTCTTTGTATGTCTATGTAACGCGTCTTGTCGAGTAAAATTCATAGGACATTTTTCACACAGAATCTGAACATTGATGTTAACATCTTAGTATGTCTGTTTAAGGCATCTTTACGTGTAAACAACCTTACGCATTGCTCGCACTTAAACATTTTCCAGTTAAAATAAAAACTACAAGTTAAATGAACATACGAAAACCACTGGGAGCCGGAAAGGTATGTGTTATCCGCTTCGATACTGAAGACATACTATATAATATTTGAATGGCGAGTCTGACCGATGGTCTTCAAGATTTTATTATAAATAAGGGGGGGGGGCGTTTAGGTTTTAACCGAATTCGAACAGGTCTCAACTGTCACGATGTAAATACCAAATACCAAATACCAATAGAGATCATATACTAATAAACTATATATGTCGAGTAGTCGGTGTAACAAACAAATTTAACCCTTTCAGAATATATCCACTTGTATTATATAAATCAGGCAAATGTACCCCTTTTAAAATATATCCACTTGTAATATAACACTAAAGACCATATACCAATAAATACTACACCTGTCAAGATCGAGGGATTGACGTGTAGGTTTTAACCCAATTCGAACAGGTCTCAACTGTGACTATATAATAACAATAGAGATCATATACTAATAAACTATATATTTCTACTAAACAAGATGCAAAATCTCAAAGCACCAACGGATGGTTGAAGAGATGTTATCATGGTCTTTCACTCGAATATGGAGATGTTGAATATAGTGAATTGAGAAAAATCTTAAACGCGCTTAAATTCACATGTATATATGTAAAAGGATTGCAGAAACAACAGATTTTACAAGAGTTCATTCCATACATAGAAGTTATCAATTTAGAAGAACTCGGATGCCCACGACTCGATTGTCTACGATACAACGATACCTTGCCTTTCTGTATTTTTCATAAATATTTAAATTCTAACCATTGTACATGTTATAATGTGTTTGCATTAAGAACTTGGTTCATCAATAATTCTCAAGATTTGTAAAATAAATGTATATAATAAATTATATTTTAACCTACAGTGTTTTTCTTTTATACCTCGCAATATTTTCCTATAACGTATAACAGAATGAGGTTTCTTTTGGCTTAGCAAGGAATATATACTAATAAATACTATACATGTCAAGATCGAATGATTGACGTGTAGGTTTTAACCGAATTCGAACAGGTCGAGTAGTCGGTGTAACAAACAAATTTACCCCTTTCAGAATATATCCACTTTTATTATATAAATCAGACAAATGTAACCCTTTTAGAATATGTTCACTTGTATTATAACAATAAATACAACACATTTCAAGATAGAGGGATTGACGTGTAGGTTTTAGTAGTAGGGATTTGTATGTTCTGAGTCCATTTTTTTTTTTTTTTACAGGGAGATTGTCACTTTTTCGATAGGCGATTTCTACATCGGCAAAATTGTGTTACCGTGCTCACATTTTTTCTCAAAACGTACATGTATGTTCTGAGTCCATTTTTTTTTTCACTGATATTGTTACTTTTTCGATAGGTGATTTCTACATCGACAAGACTGTGTTACCGTGCTCACATTTTTTCTCAACACGTACATGTATGTTCTGAGTCCATTTTTTTTTTACACTGATATTGTTACTTTTTCGATAGGTGATTTCTACATAGACAAGACTGTGTTACCGTGCTCACATTTTTTCTCAAAACGTACATGTATGTTCTGAGTCCATTTTATTTTTTCCCAAAACGTACATGTATGTTCTGAGTCCATTTTATTTTTTCCCCAAAACGTACATGTATGTTCTGAGTCCATTTTTTTTTTTTTTTCTATAAAATATTCGTACATTTTTATATATTTTGTAAAAACTTAAGCCAAATCGTAACCAAACAAAATAGGTTTCAATTGGTTCGTTATTTTATATGTTTAGTGTCAGCAATTGTTATTTCAAATATTTTATTTTTAAAAAGGTAACACTGAATTTGTATTTTTCTAAAAATTGATCTTTCAATATTTTTTATAATATTTTGTTAGTTAGTCTAACGCTCTTGTTTGGATCAGTTGTTTCTTACGTTTTTTTTTGTGTTTTTTGGTATAAGCAATTATAATTTCGATTTAAAATATTTTTTTACTATCATGAATTTATTAAAATATTCATACGAGTTTCCATTATTATTGAATTTTATACGTAACAGTCCACATCCAGAATATCCAGCTTTTTCAACATTTTTATCAAGATTGAAAACATATGACTCATATCCATCAACACCAGGTCCAGATAAATATTTATTATCTGAAGGCGGTTTTAAGTATACTGGATCAGAAGATGCTGTTCAATGTTTCTATTGTGGCTTGGTATTAAGAAAATGGAGAAAAGATGATAATGTCTGGATCGAGCATTCAAAGTGGAATCCGAAATGTAAATTTGTATTATTATATAAAGGAAAAGAGTTTGTAGAACGTGCTGAGAATGAATTTATCGAAAACATTAAAAATAAGAAATATGCTTGTCATTGTAACTCGGAATCATATGATGTCACCGGTTAACATTATGATGTATTTTAATATTTTTTTTTTTGAAAAATAAACAGTTTTTAATATTAATTATTATATGTTTTTTAATTTATTCTCAATATACTCATAAACTCAATGTTTGTTACACTGCGTAACCACTCGTTAATTCAAGTCGTATTACGTCTTACCGAGTAAAATCATACATTCATATTATAATATAGAACTTAAATACTTATTATGGTCCTTTAATCATATGTAGACACATGGGCTAGCGAGTTAACGCGTTAGATAAAATTGAATAATAATACTAGGTTCGTAAATTCTTAATAGGTAACTTATCAAATTCACTAGCCCATATGTCTACTTTATATTTCTTTTTTTTGCTTTTTTTCTTTTTTTAAAAAAAAAAAAACAAAAATATTATTTTTCGTAAACAAATATTTTATTTTACTATGCTATAGTATTACTTCAGTACTACAGTATATATTATAGAGCAGCACTGTTTCATTTTTATTTTATTTTTTCATATTTTCGTTGGTATATAAATAAAAAATTTTTTCATTTGCATCAGTTATGTGTTCAACATCAAATGAGTTGGACTGTGTTAACTGTGTTAAAATTTTAAAATTGATTAAACGTATTTTAGAAAAAAGTAATACAATAAAACGGCGTAAGTCTACTAGAACCAGAAGAGTACCGTTACGTTTTTGTAATATTTAAAATATATTAGTATTATTTTTTTTTCTAGAAACGTTTAATCAAACATGTTTTCACCAGTTTCAGTTCCATTAGTTGCTAAATCCAAATTTGAAATTCATAATAAAAAGTATGTTTCAGTTGGATATCTAATCGGAAAAGAAATTTCAATTGTTGTATTATTAGAATCAGGCAGAAATAATTTCACTCTAGATTTGACAAACTGGAATGATTTAATGCGTGAATCTAATTTTAATATGATTTTAAAAAATTTACAAGCACGATGCAAGTCTCCAGTTCAATTAAATGACAATTTATGTTATTCAATAAACGCAAAATATTCTTCAATTACATTAAGATTGAATAACAATTATATTGCATTAAGTATTATTGATCTTTGTCGTTTAAAACAAATTCAGATTTGTATAGAATCAAATATTATCGAAAAACAGAAAAAAATTAATTACTATCAAAATTGTTATAATTTATTCTATTCAACATTAAAAGAATCTATATCAAATCTTCCAGCTAGCTGTCAATCAAATGCTTTTACTCATCAATTTATACAAAATTATGGTTATGACTCAGATTTAGAAGGTATGTCTTTAATAAGCGAAATTCAACAGTTTCAGTATGTACCATTGTCAAATCTAATATTGCAAGATTTATATCAATAGAACAATAATTAAAATATTGAAACAAGTATTCGATGTTTTGAAATATTATTTAAATTATGTTATTTATCTGTTATAAACACTACTGATTTATATAATTTACTGTATATTACAACTCTGTAATTTTATATTATTAATTATTTAAAATCAAATACATTATTAAACATCAAAGAAAGATACGAGGTTGTATATTTATTTATTTATTTTTTTTTATAAAAAAATATCACTTTTTTTTAAAATAATTTTCACAAAATATTCAAGTATAAACTTATATTTTTATTATTTCAAGATAATATATGTCAATTTTGCAATTCATTATAAATTTTTATTTTTTCGGGTCAGCCATAAACCGATTCAAAAATGATTTCGATTACGGATTGTAGCTGATTCTTAATACTGTTATTGTTAAAATAACTACAATAATTTTTACGTAATATGCAACTTGTATTTTTATTATTTCAAAATAACATATGTTAATTTTTGCAATTCATTATAATTTGTATTTTTTCGAGTCAGCCATAAACCGATTCAAAATGATTTTGATTACGGATTATAGCTGACTCTTATTTCAAGATAATATATATCAATTTTTGCAATTCATTATAAATTTGTATTTTTCGAGTAAGCCATGAACCGATTCAAAATGATTTTGATTACGGATTATAACTGACTCTTATTATTGTTATCGTTAATTTTTTAAAAAAAAATAAACACAATAATTTTTACGTAATATGCAACTTGAATTTTTATTATTTCAAAATAACATATGTTAATTTTTGCAATTCATTATAAATTTGTATTTTTCGAGTCAGCCATGAACCGATTCAAAATGATTTTGATTACGGATTATAGCTGACTCTTATTTCAAGATAATATATATCAATTTTTGCAATTCATTATAAATTTGTATTTTTCGAGTAAGCCATGAACCGATTCAAAATGATTTTGATTACGGATTATAACTGACTCTTATTATTGTTATCGTTAATTTTTTTTAAAAAAAAATAAACACAGTAATTTTTACGTAATATGCAACTTGAATTTTTATTATTTCAAAATAACATATGTTAATTTTTGCAATTCATTATAAATTTGTATTTTTTCGAGTAAGCCATGAACCGATTCAAAATGATTTTGATTACGGATTATAACTGACTCTTATTACTGTTATCGTTAATTTTTTTAAAAAAAAAATAAACACAATAATTTTTACGTAATATGCAACTTGAATTTTTATTATTTCAAAATAACATATGTTAATTTTTGCAATTCATTATAAATTTGTATTTTTCGAGTCAGCCATGAACCGATTCAAAATGATTTTGATTACGGATTATAGCTGACTCTTATTTCAAGATAATATATATCAATTTTTGTAATTCATTTTTGTATTTTTTCGAGTCAGCCATGAACCGATTCAAAATGATTTTGATTACGGATTATAGCTCACTCTTATTTCATGATAATATATATCAATTTTTGTAATTCATTATAAATTTTTATTTATCATCATCTTGTTTTTCGGGTCAGCCATGAACCGGTCCAAAATGATCTCGATTACGGATTGTAGCTGATTCTTAATATTTTTGTCGTCACTTTTTTGATCTGTCGTAACCATTTTAATTGAACATTCTGCATGCTTCCATCTAAAAATCGAAGATAGTTAATATACAGTTATTTAAGATTTCATATTTAATATCACCTTTCCTGAGGCGAAACATCAGCAATTTCTTTGGTTTTAAAGTGTTGAATGACCCAATAGTCCTCACCAGCTGACGTCGGACATTTAAATGTGTAATTCTTCTTTCCCTGTTTTATTGAAATAGTATCGCTTACGCTTGTAATTGCTTTATCACACTTACCTGATGATAGAATCGAATCTAATTTGTCTTTATATGATAAAACCTAAATATAAAAATAAAAATATGAATTAGTTTAACATTTAATTTTTATTATACATTTATTTTTTAAAAAAAATAATAAATACCTTTTCGGTTTTGATTTTTTTAGCTGGCTTTATTACCATATTTTTCTTTTGACGTTTCACATTCAGTTTTAACCCTTTCAGACCTGAATTAATTGTAGCAGAGAAAAAAAATTTAGCGATGCATATATGTCATAAAAGGTACTTGAATAAGGTTCTCTTCAAGTTTGAAGAGATTCTGTCCATCTGGACCAAAGATACAGCTATGCACATTATAATGTCCATTGGGCCAATATGGAGATACTTGCATGCACATTACAATGTACATTGGGCATTTTAGCATAAAACACTATGCACATTATAATGTACAACGGGATTTAGGTGATAAACTTATGAAAAAAGTAAAAACTATATTATTTATAAAAACATTTATTAATAAAAATCTATTGATAAACAAATTTATCAAACATAAAAAAATGAACATAAACAAATTTTATTTGTGTAACAATGGACACTAAAAATTTAAAAAAATAAGCCAACATCTTAACTAAAAAATACAAAAAAACGCCTACTTGGCAGCATAAAACAAACTTAATACCTTGTCAAATTAATAAACTTTGTATAAAAAGGTGTTACCTAAACAATTTTATTCATGAAATTTACGAAAACAATTACTTTTTTTAGTAAAACACAGATGGGTACCGCATTTTATACAATAAACATGTGTACGTCCTGTGCAGCCTTCAAACTTGCATCGTATCGCTTCTTTTCGATCATCGTACTCTGGATGGTGTCCGTATTGATCTTTTCTAACTTCTTCGAGAGGTTTTTTATCAACGTTTTTTTGTGGTCTAGTTGGAGTTATATTTATCGAATCAGAACTACTATCAGGACGTCCTCTTCGTTTGGATGTAGGAGTTGAAGGACTTCCAACCATAATTAAACTTTCGGCTAAGCGTTGTTTAAAATGTATCAAATCCATGATATCTTTTGCAGGGATTTTAAGATCTATAGCATCTCTTTTGTACTCTAGCCACGAATTAACTATTGCCATATCAAATATATGAAAAAGCATACGTAAAGTCCACTTTTTGGATTTAATAAATGTGCGATAGTAACTTACTAGCTGGTCGTGTTTATCTACACCACCCATACTTTTGTTGTATAAATAAACAACTTCAGGACATTCAATAAGAACTATGGATTTATTTTTACGATCAAATCTTTGTACGTTAGTTGGGGTTCCCGAGGAAATGAAATTTGATCCGAGTTGTACAGCTTTATTATCAAACCACTTTATCAAAGCTATATTATGATTTGAACATACCTCGAAACTAGTGCCTCGGCCCATTTTAGCTAGTTGTTTATCTTTTGGAAACGGGGGGTTATTGAATCTATTTATTCGGATTGTCCCAGCAGCAAATATTTTATACTTTAATAAACAGCAAAATAAGTTATAAGAGGAGAAATAATTGTCGAAAAATAAAAAGTGTTTGTTAGGCTTTAAGTTTTCAACCAATTTTAAAACGATTGCTCCACCTAGACCAAAATTTTTTTGCATTTTTTCATCAATTTGAGTAGACGATCCTTGTTTGGGCCGAGTGTGCAAAATATTATTGCACTGTTCTCGGACACCGACTTATGCGTGCGGTCGGTTCCACCGACCTACCAATTATGTGTAATTGTGTTGTGTCGTGTTGTATATAGCTCATCTAGCAATGGTTGGGGTTGCCGCGCAATTACTAGTGAGCTATGTGGTGGTGTGAATGTGTTAGGTGTGTGTATATATGTTTTGTGTTTTGTGTGTACTTAAAACTATAATATAAAATAGGAACTAAAATATGGTAAGGTAATGGTATAATATAACGGCCCTTCTGGCCCAACAATAATTAAATTAACAATAAAAATAAATATATAAATAAAACTCACAGTTTGTGGAGCGTACTGGCCAGCCGCTACCTATACCTAAGAATTACACAAAAAACTCACAGTGGCGACTCGCGCACACTCAATATAAATAATGAAATACAAATAAAATATATAAAATTCAACAATTACGGCGATTAGCGCACGTAAGAAATATAATAAATAATAAAAACTGATGTAAAAAAGATATAAAAATGATATAATATATTTTAAAGGCGATTGGCGCACAATAAAAACACTTTACGATTTAATATACAATTAATAAATATTTGCGATTAGCGCACCAATAATTTGCGATTTATATGGACGGCGATCACTACACCACGATGGTTCACGTACGACAAGAAAAATTGTTGACAGAAAAAGTATAATAACGTACGGGCGTGGCATCTTTGTTTACATATTATATAATTCACAATCTTCCATATTAAAATTAACTTAATCTACGTGTTTTGTTTGTGTGTGTGTGTGTGTTTAATTGGCGTCCTGTGGTACACCGGAATAGCCGGTGACCGAGATACAGTGCAATGCGACCACGGCGACGAGGCTCTCATTTTCTTTATCGGGCGGCAACATTCTCCCCCCGTTGAAGCCCAAGGGTTTCAACTTTATCGGTTTCAACCTCAGTTGGGAGGGCGCATAGCTTCACTGTGGGTCGCTTTAACTCAACTCCTGTGGCTAGTCTGATTGTCACCACTCTTACTACGCTATCTAATCCTGGATGTGTTTTGACCACTCTAGCAAGCTTCCATCTGGTGGGTGGCATTAACTCATCCTTAACTATGACCACATCGCCAACCTTCAAAGGTGGTTTTCTGGAAACCCATCTACCTCGGACTTGAAGTTGCGGCAAGTACTCTTTTTGCCAGCGATTCCAGAAACCTTGCATTAATGCCTGAACGTATTTCCAACGGGTTAAGTGATCAATGGCTCCATGATCTGCGTTCGGTTCTGGTAGTGATACTAACGGTCCTCCAATCAAAAAGTGGCCCGGAGTGAGAGCTTCTGGTTCAGAGGGATCGCTATTTAGTGGAGTAATCGGCCTCGAATTGACACATGCTTCAATTTGGCATAGTAATGTAGTTAATTCTTCTAAATTAAGACGACTGTCCTTGAGAGAACGATTTAAGTGGTGCTTTGTGCTTTTGACCGCGCTTTCCCACAGTCCCCCGAAATGTGGTGCAGACGGAGGGTTGAATTTCCACTCAATTCCTTCGCTAGCTAAATTTGAGTCACAATTTTTTAAATATGATGCCAACTCTTTTTGAGCTCCAATAAAATTTGTTCCGTTGTCGCTGTATATTTTTGAACATTTCCCTCTACGTGACATGAATCGCCGTAAGGTAGCTATGAATGCTCCACTCGTTAACCCAACTACAGCTTCCAAATGTATTGCCCTAGTGGAGAAACATATAAAGACCGCTATCCACGCCTTTACACCAGAAATGCGTCTTACTCCACTTCGCACCACCAGTGGACCAGCAAAATCCACTCCACTCACCGTAAATGGTCTGGAGGGTATTACTCTTGTTCTTGGTAAGGCTGCCATCAGTGGGTGCACAAATGTTGGTCTTGCACGAATGCATGCAACGCATCTTGTTGTTACAGAGCGTGCCATAATTCTTCCCTTCAAGGGCCAATACTGCTGTCGGACACCTCCTAATAACAGTTGTGGTCCACTGTGCAGTAGTCTTTCGTGAACGTCTTCAAATATTAATCTGGTTATCTTATGATTAGCTGGTAAAATAATTGGGTGTTTTTGTTCTTCCGGAATTTCAGCGTTATTTAATCTACCTCCCACCAAGATCACATCGTCTTTACGAAGTACTGGGTACAAACACTTCAGCTTACTACCTGAGGAGATTTCTTTACCTTTCTTTAATGCCTGCAACTCATCACGGAACTCGTCCAACTGTGCTCGTTTAATTAATCCGATTTTAGCCCTTTTTAAATCTGCCACATTAAGGTATTTTGTTATGTTACTAACATTTTTTGTTCTTCGAAACTCAATAAATTTTAGCAACCAGGCTGCTGCTCTGACTAATTTTCGCCAGTTGGAGTAGCAGTTCAACAAGTCCATTGTACTATCTACTGCGATGAGTGCTAGACGCATAGATCTTTTCTCAGGCAGTGTCTCCTCTTTGGGTAGTAAAACAGGTGTTCTTGACCATGTAGCTGAATCCTGCGAAAGCCACTGTGGGCCATTCCACCAGAGAACCTTATCTTGAAGTTCCCTTGGAGTCACTCCTCGAGATAATATATCAGCCGGATTTTCCTCGGTTCGTACATGCCTCCATTGGTCAGATCCTGTTATTTCCAAAATCTGGTTTATTCGATTTGCTACATACGTTTTGAGTCGTGATGTTTGGCTCTTAATCCAACCTAGGACCACCATTGAGTCGGTCCACAACTGTATGTCTTTGATCCTTAATCCCCACGCTTCCGCAGTTTTCTTCGCCAATTGGGCTAGAACCAGTGCGCCATTGAGTTCTAATCTAGGTATTGTTGACCCTTTTAGCGGTGCCACCCGTGTCTTGGCACAAAGTAGCCGAGAATGCCAGCATCCCATATCGTCTTTACTTCGGATGTACATTGCCGAACCATATGCTTCCTCAGATGCGTCACAGAAACCATGAATTTCCACCTGGCGACTCATGTGTGGAATACATTTCCTTGGAATGGCTATTGAACTCAAATCCTTGAGCTCCTGGTAAAATCTTTCCCATCTGTTCGCTAGGTCCGTTGGAAGTGGCTTATCCCACTCTATTTTGAGTTGCCACAGCTGTTGTAGGAAAATTTTTCCTTTTATAAGTACCGGTGACAAAAAACCTAAGGGATCGAAAATTCGGTTTAAATCCGATAAAAGCAATCTCTTGGTACTTCTTGCCCTTGTAGGTTCATGTTGCACGAAAAAACGGAATTCGTCTACTTCTGGTTTCCAGCTGAGACCAAGCGATTTGATAATATCCTCAGTACCGATCTGTAGAGCGAATAGGGGATCATTGCTGGACTTCCCTATGCGCTGTAGAAGTTCGGATGAGTTTGAGCACCATTTTCGTAATGGTAGACTTGCTGAAGCGAGAATTTTACTTATCTGTTGCTGGAGCCGAAAGCACTCATCAATAGTGTCAGCTCCAGACATCAAGTCGTCCATATAAAAATCACGCTGTATAATTTCAGACGCTTCTGGATCACTATGGCTTGAGCCTTTAGCCAGCGATACGAGGCAGTTTGTGGCCATAAAGGAGGCGGGCGTGGTACCGTACGTCACAGTCGTAAGCCGATAGGTCTCCAACGCTCCACTTGGTTCTGGTCTCCAGAGTATCCTCTGGAAGTCTTGATCCCTTGTATCTATCTTAATTTGTCGGAACATTTTCTCAACATCGGCTGTCATTACGAACTGATGCTTGCGAAAACGCATCAAAATTGCACATAGATCGTCCTGCACGGTTGGGCCACACATAAGGACATCATTTAAGGATCGATTTGATGAACTCTTAGCTGAGGCGTCAAAAACGACGCGTAACTTTGTCGTAAGGCTTGACAGCTTTAGAACTGGGTGATGTGGAAGGTAAAATACACCTTTGGGTTCATCTGATTCTTCACGAATTTTTTCCATGTGTCCCATCTCTAGATAGTCATTCATAAATTGTATATATTGTAATTTCAACTCCTCATCTCTCTGTAGTCTTCGCTCGACACTTAGAAATCTAGCCCTGGCCATTTCTAATGTGTGTCCAAGCTCACGCGGCTCTGACTTAAAAGGAAGCCGCAATATGAATCTACCAGTCTCATCCTGCTTGGCGGTTTCTTCAAAATGCTGCAATGCCTTATCCTCCTCTATACATCTTTTATTCGTTTTAGATTCAAAACTGTACCCTGCTGACTCACTGTTGCACAATGCTCTAAATTCATTATCACAAATCTCACCGACAGGCCTTGCCGACAACAAGCAAGTGGCTTTAACTTCTCCTGTCACCACCCACCCAAGCCTTGTGTCCTGGAGGTAAGTTGCTCCTGGCTGGAGCTGAACTCTGTTTGGTTCGAGCAGGTCGAAGAAAATACCACCTCCTATCAGTAGATCAATTGCTCCAGTATGGTCAAAAAGGGGATCAGCCAACTGCTGGACTAGATCCTCTGGTATGTTCCATCCAGTTGGTGGTCTTGGACAGGAGGGTAGATCATCTATTATAGTTGGCAGTATGTGGCAGGTTAACTCAGCTTCAAATGGTTTCACCCGAGATTTTACCTTCAGCGTGATACTGGAGACTGATTGGGTCTGACGTGCTCCGATACCACTTACAGGCAGTATTGTTTTCCGACGGGGAAGTTGTAACTGACTGGCAAATTTTGATGATACGAAGTTAATTTGAGAACCACTATCCAATACAACTCGACATTTTTTTTGCTCGCCATGGCTATCGACAACAAGAACAGACGCAGTGGCTAGAAAAACATGTCCACTTTTGCACTGAGCTGATAACACTTTTGGGGATCGTTGGCTTGTCTTAGCTACGTTATTGTCACCTTCACTCTTCTTCTCGACGGAGCATCCTTGTTGATCTTCAAAGTGCAACATCGTGTTGTGCTTTTTGCTACACTTCTTGCACGAGTAGATAGATTTACAGTTATCAGCACTGTGAAATGGCGCAAAGCAGTTGAAACATAATTTTTCTGATCTCACAAAGGCCAGTCGTGTATTGATTTTGAGAGCCTTGAAAGTTTCACAAGCAAATAATTTGTGACCCTCCGTACAACAGGGACATGGTCCTTGAGATTTGTTGCTGGCTGTCAGTAGCGTTTTCCTTGCATTGCTTGATTGTCCATTTCCCCTTGAACTTGGATCTCTGTATTTGGATTCATGCGTTGGCTTGTTCACGCTCTGCATACGCACTTCCGTACTCTCCAAGGCAATGCAGCGACCTGCTAAAAACTCTTCTAGCTGCTCATACTTTGGTAACTCTGTGTTTCTTTGGTGTAGTTGCCATCCATGTGCAGTATTCTTGTCAAGACGGCTTGTTATGATCGTGACTAGCCATGCGTCCCAGTATTCCACCGGTTGCTGTATTGCTCGTAATGCTGCTACGTGTGCACATACATGTGAATGCAAACCTCGCAGTGAAGTCGCCGAGGCTTCTTCTACTCTTGGGGACTCCAAGATAGACCTGATGTGTGATTGTATAATCAGACTTTTATTATCATAGCGCTGTATTAGTCTTTGAATTACTGCTTCGTAGTTACCATCACTAATCGGTATTGATTTGATTAAATCTAACGCTTGGTCGCTTAGACAAGATCTCAACCAATAAAACTTTTGTGCTGGCGGCATCGACTCATCGCTGTGCACCAATCCCTTAAAGATATCGTAGAAAGACGGCCAATCTTGAATATTACCATTGAACTTGGGTAATGGTATGGGAGGTAGATGCATACGACTGTTATTTGTGCTGTTTCCAAACGATACGTTTTGACCTGATGTACTAGATGGCCTCTCTGCATTTATTATTTCTTGTATTCGGGATCTTACACCGTAATAATCGACCTCAAAACTATCTCTCTCTAGTTCAGCGCCTTCTATATCTTCCGCCGCAAGTAATTCGATTTCACATTGAAGTGCGTCAAACCTTCGATTTATTTGAGGTAGTTCCTCTTGTCGAAAGTCAAGTAGCGAAATCGCTTGCTCTCCTGGATCAAATCTGTTCACAAATGTTATGATTCGTGTTAACGATGCTTTTACGACACCTCGCTTTCTTTTGAGGTCCGATAACACTTTCAGCGTCGATTCGTCAAGCGTCATAATTTTAGTGCAGACAACAAATAATAAACAGTACAATTAAATGTACGGCTACAAAGAAATTACTATAGATAATTGTTGAATCACTTCGAGATTACCAAATGTATGGGCCACCTAAACTCAATTAGAATACACACACGATAATATAATAAAAAGGAAATATAAATCACAAAGGTTTAAAAAGAGTTTAAAATTCAAAACACCTACACACAAAATAATAGCTAACAACAATAATTAAAATTCACAATTATAAAAAAATCACGTCGAGGTCACCAAATGTTTGGGCCGAGTGTGCAAAATATTATTGCACTGTTCTCGGACACCGACTTATGCGTGCGGTCGGTTCCACCGACCTACCAATTATGTGTAATTGTGTTGTGTCGTGTTGTATATAGCTCATCTAGCAATGGTTGGGGTTGCCGCGCAATTACTAGTGAGCTATGTGGTGGTGTGAATGTGTTAGGTGTGTGTATATATGTTTTGTGTTTTGTGTGTACTTAAAACTATAATATAAAATAGGAACTAAAATATGGTAAGGTAATGGTATAATATAACGGCCCTTCTGGCCCAACAATAATTAAATTAACAATAAAAATAAATATATAAATAAAACTCACAGTTTGTGGAGCGTACTGGCCAGCCGCTACCTATACCTAAGAATTACACAAAAAACTCACAGTGGCGACTCGCGCACACTCAATATAAATAATGAAATACAAATAAAATATATAAAATTCAACAATTACGGCGATTAGCGCACGTAAGAAATATAATAAATAATAAAAACTGATGTAAAAAAGATATAAAAATGATATAATATATTTTAAAGGCGATTGGCGCACAATAAAAACACTTTACGATTTAATATACAATTAATAAATATTTGCGATTAGCGCACCAATAATTTGCGATTTATATGGACGGCGATCACTACACCACGATGGTTCACGTACGACAAGAAAAATTGTTGACAGAAAAAGTATAATAACGTACGGGCGTGGCATCTTTGTTTACATATTATATAATTCACAATCTTCCATATTAAAATTAACTTAATCTACGTGTTTTGTTTGTGTGTGTGTGTGTGTTTAATTGGCGTCCTGTGGTACACCGGAATAGCCGGTGACCGAGATACAGTGCAATGCGACCACGGCGACGAGGCTCTCATTTTCTTTATCGGGCGGCAACAATCCTTGATATAATAAAAGATTATAGACTAATCCACTTTGTCCACAAAGCAAAAAATTTTTTATTCCCCATGGTGATGGTTTTCCTCTAATATATTGTTTTATTGATAAATTGCCTTTAAAAGGAACAATTTGTTCGTCCACACTTAGATTTTGTTCAACAGGTAACTCGGTACAACGTTTAATAAATGAGTTATACAGTGGACGAATTTTCACAAATTTATCGCGGTTTTCATTAGGTATGGCTTTATTATCTATGACATGGAAACAACTGCGAAGTTCAAAAAGTCTATTCCTGGTCATGTTATCCGCAATTAAAGGCACTCTAAAATTTTTTTCCCAATACATCCTAACTCTTGGATACTTTAGAACACCGAAAAGCATATGTATTGCAACCATAGTTTTCATTTCAGATGTAGAAGCATTTTTAAATTTTTTCAAATTTTTCTGAGCAGCATATATATTTGTATATTTTGCCATATTTGTAAAATCGTCATTAGAGAAATATTTAGTAAAATAATCAATTGGGCTTAAAATTTTGGTCAAAACCGGCTGATTTATAACAGGTTGTATTATAATTGTCGGAGGAGTAAACGGAACATTTTTCCAAAATATATTTTTTTTTAATATTGGAATAAATCTTGACCATTTTTTTGTATTAGTATAAGGACCACGTGTAAAAAAAGTTGTATTTTGATTCGGCTGGAATGATAAATCTAATGGATCTACATTTTCGTTTACCTGAGAGGCTTCGGGTTCTATTTCTATTTGTTCATCAGCTTCGTCGATTTCAGCCAAAAATTCAGCTATTCCTATGTCATTATCGAAATCGTCTAAAAGATTGTCTAATTCTCTTTCAGGAAAATTACCTGTCACCTCTTCGTCACTTGACAGTGATGACATATCAGAATCAAGACCAGTACCAAGTAACCTAACAATATCTTCTTCTCGAATCATTGTAAATTAACTCTAAAGTAGACTGTAAAATAAATAAAGCAACTAAATAAAATATATGATTAAGAAATATTTTAATTCGTGACAACAGCTAATTAAAAATTGATAAATATTCAGTTAATCAATCATGTGATCACGGCCATCCGATAACATATTATTGTATAAAATCCATTCGTCTAATCCCATTGCACATTGTAATGTGCATAGTTCAGCGCTTAATACCGCGAGAGTGGTAATAGATACCAATCATTTGATAAGAGGTAAACTTATTCATATGCTACTCATTTGTAATAATATTGTGTCACTGTAATTTTGAGGTTATCAAGGAACGCAATAGAAATAAATTTGAAAAAAAAAAAAAAAAACCAAAGACTTCTTAATTTTCCTGATATTTTATAGAAACTCACCGTGTTAAAATGTAAACATGCTTATGATTACACTGAAATCGAAAATATCACGTGTTTTTACATATGATATAACAATTTTCGTCAATTAACCTCTTATCAGTAATTTTATATCAATTATTCAATTGTATGCACATTGGAATGTGCCTGGGGTCTGAAAGGGTTAATGATTTTTTACTTTTTGGTGTTTTATTTAATTCTTTCTCCTCGTATATTATTGAATTGGTCTATATTAAATAAATATGAAAACATATTACAATACAAAAGAATACATTTTATTTTTTTTATTCGTATACATTAAGTTTAGATATATGTACATTTTTATTGAAAGTAAATATGTAGTTTAATAAAAATAAGAAATGTCAACGATTTGTTTAAATGAAAATGTGTAAAAATAAATATTAATTATAATTTTAATTTATGTACATTTTTATTGAAAGTGGATATATAGTTTGATAAAAATAAGAAATTTCAAAGATTTGTTTAAATGAAAATGTGTAAAAATAAATATTAATAATAATTTTACTTACATCACTGTTATTTGAGGAATCGTCAGTCATCGTCGAGTATTCAAAAGTTGACATATTGATAATTTCTGTTGAACGTAGATTTCCACAGAGCGTCTCACTACAGAACTTACTGCGACTGATAATGTTATAGGGACTTCGCACACCTTTATATAGCAGAAACTACTACTTCCACCACAATATTATCTTGGAATAAGACCGAGGTCATTGTGATCATAAAAATTCGGTAATTATTTATACGGATCGTGATATTTAAAATAATCACGAATTTAAATATTATTATTTTTTTTTTGTAATACGGTCGAGGTTATGGGGGTCATAAATATTTGGTAATTATTTACACGGATCGTGATATTTAAAATAATCACAAATTCACATATCATTATTCTTTTGTAATACGGTCGAGGTTATGGGGGTCATAAATATTTGGTAATTATTTACACGAATCGTGATATTTAAAATAATCACGAATTCACATATCATTATTTTTTAGGTCGAGGTTATGACATGTTAAGTCTTGTCGTAACATGCATAAGGTATACGTTGTATAACTTGTATAAGTGGGAAAGCATTCCTTTTTTTTTTATGAAGTCGGCTTCATACTAATATTCATTTCTATTAGTTCTCTCGTTCACACTCGTAGTGTCTTGAATCCAACTTTACCTACAGCGTACAAAAAGATTTTTGTTGAAGAATAAAAAATCAATATATCATTAACAATAATGTGAGTATTAATATATTAATACATTATATCATACATATAAAATACTTTTTTTAATTTAATTATTTTCACCAATCAATTATTTAAAGTATTATTTATTTTTTTCAATTAGAGCGAACGAGTAATTATTCATTCTGCATTATATTGCAAAAGTAATCTACATCTTCTCAGTTGTTGCAGTTAAAAAACATTGTACGTATTCTCATTATATCATCAACAATGATAAATGCAAGCCTTAATATAAATACATCAATTATATTATGTAATATGTATAGTTTACCGTAAGACATCAACGAAAAAATATTTTTTATATTATTTACAAATAATAATCATACAAAATATCTGATAACATAACGTATTAAAGTTAATATATTTATTTTTGTAAAAATGAAAAGGCAAACGATTTCAAAACGTATCCGTATGAATACAATTGGAGATGGTCTTGTAGAAATAGAACGCTTTAAAAAAACTTCTAAAACCTTTTTCATAAAAAATACTTCAAAATTTACACATTACCCATTATTTTTCAATTCCATTTTTGATAAGATAATTTTTAAATTGAAATATTCATGCATACAAACTTCAATTAAATTTAATCTTCATGTTGATAGCGTCTATGAACGTACACTATCAAATGAAACCCAAAATGTAGCCTTTAAGACCAAAAATATGCTTGCCTGTAATTCGTCTAATTTTAAGAGTTTATTAGATAGCATGTTTAGTAAAATATTAGAAGAAGAATCTGAATATATTGCTAAAGGTTCTGGATGGTCACTTGTATCAATAGATGGATTACAATTAAGAATAAATAAAGTAAATCCTCTTAGAGGGTCTTCGTACATAGATTTACCGACATTTATTAAAAATAAAAAAGCTGTAATAAATGTTAAAAATAATGATAACAAATGTTTTAAGTACGCAATTTTAACCAAATTTGACAACCGATTAAATAAAAGCAAATTCAGTAAAAAAAAATTTAAAAATTTAGAAAACAAAAGTGGTTTAAATTTTAATTGTATTAATTTTCCTACACCGATTAATCAAATAAAAAAATTTGAACGTATTAATAATGTCTCAATTAATGTATATAGCGTAAATAATAAAAATATAATTTTTATTTTACACATGAGTAATGTGGAAAGTAATAACCATTTTGATTTATTTTTTTTTTAGTAAAGATGGAAAATCACACTTTTGTTATATAAACGATTTTTCTAGATTGATTAGACACCAAAAAACTAAAAACTGTTCCAAATTAATAATTTGTAAGAGATGTTTTACTACTTTTGGGAAAAAACCGTCTAAAAAACTTTGGGGGACCGAAGGATTAAAAATACACACAGAACTTTGCAGAAAAAATAATTTAGGGAGACCCATTATGTTTGAAGACGGTGATGATGATTTTATATATTTTAAAAGTTTTAAAAAAACTCAAAGAATACCAATTGTAATTTATGCTGACTTCGAATGCATATTAAAACGTGAAAAATATGATAAACTAAAAATTTCTAAAACGTATTCTACACATTTACATACAATAATGAGTTACGGGTTTTATGTAAAAATAGATTATAAAATTATACCAAAAAATATAATAAAAATGTTTAAAATTCCAAGTAAAGTCATAATTTATAGAGGGGAAAATGCAGCTAAAAAATTTATGAGGAAAATGATCGATATTGGGAATAGAATTTATAGAATTTATCAAATAAAAATACCTATGAAAAAATTAACTGAAAACGAAGAAACAAAATTTCAAAAAAATGAGGTTTGTGAAAGTTGCTTCAAATCTTTTAAAGAATTTAATCTAATTAAAGTAAGAGATCACTGTCATTTTACAGGTCGTTATAGACAATGTCTTTGTCTTTCATGCAATTTCGAAATGACTAATGTATCATATGTTCCAATTTTTTTTCATAATTTATCGTATGATAGTCATTTTATAATTCGAGAGCTTGGCTGTAATGATAAAGATATTCATGTAATACCGAATTCATCAGAAAAATATATATCATTTAGCAAGGAAATTGTATCAAGATTTTCTATTAAATTTGTTGACACATTTCGTTTTATGTCAAGCTCATTAAGTTCACTAGCAGATAATTTGTCTGAAGATAAAACTCGGTTTAGAGAAACTCTTAAAATATTCTCAATAGATAAATTAGACTTAGTCATAAGAAAAGGGGTTTTCCCGTATGAATATGTAGATAGTTGGAGCAAATTAAATAAAACTTGTCTACCATCAAAATCTAAATTTTATAATTCTTTAAAAGATGAAGAAATTAGTGATTGCGATTATTTACACGCAAAAAATGTATGGAGACTATTTGATATTCAAACTTTAGGTGAATATAGTGATCTTTATCTGAAAACTGATATCACTATTTTAGCTGATGTTTTTGAAAATTTTAGAAATTTATGTATTTCAACTCTTAAATAAGATCCAGCTCATTATATGACTGCTCCAGGGTTTGCTTTTGATTGTATGCTTAAATATACTAAAGTAAAATTAGAACGTTTAAAAGATTATGATTTTTATCTTTTCTTCGAACAATCAATAAGAGGAGGTATCTGTCAATCATCTAAAAGATATTCAAAAGCAAACATTCCTGATATAAAAGGGTTAAATTATAATTCTAATGAACCAAATAAATGGATTATGTACTTTGATTGTGTGAATTTATACGGGAAATCTATGTTAACAGAATTACCATATAAAGATTTTCAATGGTTTGACAATCTTAATTTAGATGTAACAACAATTCCTGACGATTCTAAAGTTGGATTTATATTAGAAGTAGATATAGAATACCCTAAATATTTACACAAATTACATAATGATTTCCCATTTTTACCATATAACGAATGTCCGCCAAATTCAAAAGTTAAAAAATTACTTACCACGTTATTACCAAAAGAAAAATATATAGTCCATTATAAAAATTTAAAACAAGCAATTTCTAACGGGGTTAAAGTAACGAGAATTCATCGGATTATCAGCTTTTCTCAAAGTTGTTGGATGGCACCGTATATTGAACTATGTACTAATATGAGAGTTCATGCTAAAAATGAGTTTGAGAAAAATTTCTGGAAATTGTTAATTAACAGTGTGTTTGGTAAAACTATGGAAAACGTGCGTTCTAGAACATCGATTTGTCTTGTTTCGTCGGGAAAAAAAGCTAATAAATTATTAATGAAAACAAATTTTAAAGATAGAACTATTTACACAAAAAATCTAATGGCCGTTCATCAGTATAAAGATACTATTAAATTTTATGTGGGGTCTGCAATTTTAGACGTATCAAAAACATTTATGTATTCATTTCACTATGATATAATGAAACCAAAATATGGTAATAAACTTACATTTTCCATAGAAATGGGCAGCTTTCCATCTATAAAATTATTTAAATTAGTTTTTCGTTTACATAAGAATTATTGTAACATCTAGTATAGGAACTGTTTGACCGATTATACATAACTATACTAACCGAAAATCTTTATATTTGATCGATTTTTTTTTTTTAATTTTTGTGTAGTTAACTTGTATTAATTGTACCTTAATATTTGATGTATACATATTTTATTTTAATACGAAAAATGTATCTGTGCATAAGCAAAAAAATATTTATAGTTTTAAAAAATAAATCCAAATTGAAAATTGTACGTTTAATATACTTTGTTTAGTTGTGTACATAAAAAATAAAATATTTTTTAGGGGTTATGTAAAATAGAAAAAAAATGTATTTTTCTTCTTTAATTTGTATAGGGCCCATGAAAAAAATCTGCCCTGGGCCCCGCAAAATCTCCCGCCGGCACTGGTTATAGCCTAGCGAAAATGTATGTCATGAGATGTGCATTCAACAATGTAATAACATTTCAATTCAATACTTCTCAATCAAATATGAAAATAAACAATATCTCATTACGGACTTTGTAAGTAGATTTAGTTACTAATTTTATTTGGAGATGTCTTATAATCCTAATAATATTTTTTATGTTATATTATATTATTTATATATTACTGAATTTGTTATTCACAGTGGAATAGAATACAGTAACTTGAAAATAATTAAACTTCTATTCTACATAAATTAAATTTTTTCATGAAGCTTATGAAATGGAGTAAATAGATCCAAGCAACATTTTTAGAACAGTAAACCAATTATATATTTTTATGTTTAAACCATTTAATTTTTTTTTCATGTAAATCAAAAATTATAAGTCTTCAACCTTCAATACCATCTTAAATGTGCAAAAACTTCCAAGGAATAATATTCGCCGGACATTATTAAATCATGGGTGTCATGTCACTCGTCATGTGTTACTTTGGTGGGCGCCCGGCCTTACAGTCTGGTCAGGCAAAATATTTGGTGAAGTCTAAAAATAGTTTTTCCATTTTATCATTTGTGTGTATAGTTATATACATATAGTGTATGATATTATTATGTTATCTGTTTAAATTATTTTGTCGACCAATACGTCGTGTACGTATTCACATTAGTATGTCTTCAGACGTAGACAAAATAATATTATTTCCTTGTGTTATTTTTATAATTATTTTATTTACACTATGGAAACACATAAAAAATATAATGACGAAAACATTCGTGAGATTTTGGACGAATCAAACAGTGATTCTTCTGATACAGGTAATTATAATAATATTTGTATATCAGAATGTCAACTATACTCTGTTATTTTTAATTTTTTAATTTAATTGTAATTTGAACACTAAAGATGGTTAAGATGAGGAAATATCAATTACACTCAATAAAGTCATGGAGTTAGTGATGAACAAATTTATGAATAATCCAAAAAAAATTGTTACATCATACAAAAAATAAGATCATGAGAATTTATGTATATTTTGAACTATTTATATGAATATCTGAGATAAATAAAATACTTAATATAGTATTATCTGATTTGAACTTTGTTTATTATACTGAAAATAATACATGAACTAAAAATTATACAAACTACTTTTATACTGAAAAAATATGAATTATGTAGATAATTGATTAGAGAACTATATTAAAAAACATTGATTTTGAATTATAGACTAACATGAATTATATGATGCGAGTTACTTTTATTTGAGAAGAAATATAAATTAAACAGACTTAAATATTAAACTATATTAATAATAATATTGAATTAAAAAACACTATAATACAACATGAAACAATCAGGTTGATATATTATAAACTATCTTGAAAATAATAATTTTGAATTGTAATCAAACATGAATTATATAATGTAAACTACTTTCATTTTAGAAGAAAATATAAATTAAACAGACTTAAATATTAAACTATATTTTATAATAATATTGAATTTAAAAACATAAAAATACAATATGAAATATCGGGGTTAATACATTAAAAACTATTTTGAATTGAATTATGTGAACTAATTTTATTTCAGAAGAAATATAAATAAAACATATTATAATATTGAATTATATTTAAAAAAATAATATTGAATTGAAAAATAATTTATATGGTACTAATTAGAATGCTTGCAAACACTTCATGGTTTATTTGACTTAACTCGAGTACAAACGATCTATATTCTTCTGTTGAATTATTGAAACTGAAATTAAAATTTTGAACGAATCCATCAACAAAATCTTTTCTTATACATTCTGACGGTAAGTTTATAATATTATTTTTGATTTCTGAACATGCATTGTTAAAATATTGTTGATACGTTTCTAGCTTGCTGATTTTTTCTATGACATGTGCATTTATACATTCATATAATAATTGAATGCGTTGTAAATTGTGACGAGAGTATGTAATATGTGAATTATTTAACTGAACCATAATTGTGTCTGATTTAGTATTTATTTTATAAAACAAATTGTCTTGTAACATAACTTTCTTCGAATGATGATTTGTTGTAGACAAAGCGTTGTAAATAGCCTCAAAACTATTACCGTTCATAATATTATCCCATTGTGTTTGATTTAAAATAATATTATGTTTACTCTGACTACATTCTAATACTATAGCAACTGACAAATATTCATCTAGCAAGTAACCGACATGAATATTTTTCTTATTCTGATGTTGAATATTAAAAGTCGATTTACGTAGTAAAATGGAAGACATTATTGAAGTATTTGTTGTTAGTAATTAAATTCTTCACAAAACCTTTTTGGATATTTTTTCACTCTAGTTGAACGACGAAGTTTTTTTGACGGTTGATTTTTTTTATTTTGAATTAGATTTTTTAATTTAATAATATGATAGACAATATTTATTCGCACACAGCAAACACCGTTGTTATAACTAGACACATGATTCATGACTGAGTGTAGTGTGAAAAAATGTATAGTAAAGTAGAGAGAATAATAATTTATAAAACAGCAGCTGATTTTCAGGTAAGTCTTTTCAATAATATTAAATTATCGTTTAAAATTGTATTTAATTCGTGTGCGGTAAGTCTAGCAAGAACACACAGACATGTGTCTGGCCCGCAAGTACAATTTATATTTGACCACGCACACACAGTATAATGATTATTGATCTTTTCGGTTCCGCATTTGATAGCGAAACTTTTCAATTTGACTAAAAGTGAATATAATTCAGATAGTTCATTATAAGTAAAACGATCGGATAATTTAATTTTATCAAGCCTATTTTCAATTTCTTTTAATAAATCCATTGTGAAAAATCTAACGTTTGACGTGAACAACATGTAGACCAGTACTGACGCACTGGTTACTACAATTATAAACTTAAAATGTATGTTCTGTCACCATTTTCAATTACAGGGAGATCAAAATTCTGGAGGTAGGAATTCCTACATAAAAAAACTTGATTTTACCGTTCTGAAAAAATTTTATTTTTTTTTTCCTCAAGTTTACTACTTTTATGATTACAGGGAAAAATAAAAATTGCTATAGGGAATTTCCTTATAACATTTTTGGAATTACCGTGCACTGAAAAGTGACATTCATGAAACATTTTTGAATTACACGGTAATATCGAGCTCTCGAGGCAGGAATTCCCGCTTAGCACTTTTTTGATCTCCCTGTAATTGAAAAAAAGGTGACAGGACATACATTTCCCTACTACTGTTTCTACTTAAAAAAAACCCGTATACGAACCAAAAAAAAAATATTTTCATATGAAGCTCAAGATGAACCATCTAAAAATGAAGAAACTATTTTTTACCAAGATTATTTTTTAACTATTGTTGATCAAGCTATCGTTTCCATGAAAATAAACAATATCCCATCACGGACTTTGTAAGTAGATTAGTAGTAGTAAAATGGGGCTTCTGCGTCCATTTTTCCAGGGAGAAATTTTTTTTGCAAGGGCACTTCTCCCGTTTGCATGAAATCAAATCTCCCTGTATGGACAATTTTCAAAAAATTTCAAATATGTATAATGGGGCTTCTGCGTCCATTTTTACAAAAAAAGATTTGAGTGTACACATCGTGTTCACTTACTTTAACCGCTAATTTCTACTGACTGTTAAACGAGTAACACATAGCAATGTGGAAAGATATGGGTGTATACACCGTTTTCACTCACTCTAACCATCAATTTCTACTGACTGTAAAACGAGTAACATGTAAAAATGCACATTACAATTATTAATTAAATATACTTTTATTTAGAATATTAAGATAGGGGTGATTAAGGTTTTACAAAAAAAAAAAATTTAAATAATTTTTTTATTTATTTATTAATAAAACATAAAATACATTTTATACTAATTTTTTTACTTCTCTAGTTAATGGTACATATTCAATTATACGATCATGAATTAATAAACAATAAGCTGCAACACCGTTAAGATTTTCTGATGCCTCGATTTCTAATCTAACGTCGACAGTTGACGCTGTACCAGTGTCCACTTGTTTTGAAGTATCGATGACGAAAATTGTAGCATTTTCTTTAAAATCTTTGTGATTTAGAAGTGGTTCACGTTTATTTTTCCCATAGTACGATTCTTGAAACGATGTATACATATCATATAATACTGAGAAATTATTTTTACTTAAATTTAAATTTAAATTATCGTAAGGATAAACAGTTGAGTTTAAAATTACTCTCACATTTGTTAAGTTACAATTATCAAAATAACTACAATTTTTTTCAATATTGTTTTTACGTTCTTTTTGCAAACCAAGTATGATATAACGTGGTTTTTCTAACTTAGATGCAGTTTTTAAATTCCAAATCACACTCTTAGAAACTCCGAGTTCAGGATATTCAAATGTTTCAAATGATCTGTAGGGAATAAATAAACTTTTTTCTTCCTCAATTATTTTCATTATTTTCAATCTTTCCGAATCGTCAACACTAATATGTGGAATCTTCCAAACAAGCTTATCAATTTTAATCTTGCTAGTGGTGTTAACAGGTATTGGAGTACTAGGTGTCTTATTAATTAAAAAATGTGTATCGTTATTATTTCTTGTTAATACTAATTCAATCCGGGAATTTATTAAAACTTTTTTGAAATCTTCAAAAATTCCTAACCAATATTTTAACGGAATACATGCGCTAAATGCACCGTCGATAGATGCTATATTATTATCCGGTAATAACCAACCTGAATTTTCATAACAATTCAAATTATTCGGTGTACACGATAAATATCCTTTTAACGTGCTAGTCACACCGAGAAGACGAGTTCTATCCACTTCTATACCGTTAATTTCTAATCGCACCTGATCAAATGCGTAAGATAAAGCATTATTACACATTTTGATTTTCGTTGAGTCTGTCATTTTTCCCTCAATAAGAATAAAACTGTCATGAAGGTATGGAAAAACATCTGTTTGTTGAACTGCAATACGTATTTCATCGTTTACTTCAAACGAGTTTGTATAAGGCACATATGAATGATATTCGACTTTACTAATTTTCGAGTCAGTTAAATAATGTGAGTCAATATCTAAAATATCGCTTTCAGGCATTTTATTTTAGTTGATAACCTAAACTTTTTAAAATATTTCTACTCTTTAATGTTAATTTAATTTTACTTGCTGTCAGATGAGAACCAGATATATTACTAACGGATTTAATAGAATGTATTGGTCTTTTATTATTAATTTTAGTGAAGAATTTAAGCCCCATGTTACGATCCGTGTCGTTTGATGTGTAAAACGATAGTTAATTTTTCTTCAAAATTATGTATTGGATTGTTTTCTTGATCTACTAAATGAACATGTATTCTATCAATAGTTGATGATAATAATGGGTAATATATTAAATTATTAGGACTTTGAATGATTTTAGTTCCTGTATTCTCGATAGGGAAAAATTCATATATCGAGTGAGATGGTTTACCGTTAACGAATGAACCTTGAGCTATATTACACATCACTTTTATAGAATTTATTGAGTTTATATCAACAGCTTTTTCTGATTGAATGGTGTTTCTCAATAATACAATATGAAATATCGGGGTTAATACATTAAAAACTATTTTGAATTGAATTATGTGAACTAATTTTATTTCAGAAGAAATATAAATAAAACATATTATAATATTGAATTATATTTAAAAAAATAATATTGAATTGAAAAATAATTTATATGGTACTAATTAGAATGCTTGCAAACACTTCATGGTTTATTTGACTTAACTCGAGTACAAACGATCTATATTCTTCTGTTGAATTATTGAAACTGAAATTAAAATTTTGAACGAATCCATCAACAAAATCTTTTCTTATACATTCTGACGGTAAGTTTATAATATTATTTTTGATTTCTGAACATGCATTGTTAAAATATTGTTGATACGTTTCTAGCTTGCTGATTTTTTCTATGACATGTGCATTTATACATTCATATAATAATTGAATGCGTTGTAAATTGTGACGAGAGTATGTAATATGTGAATTATTTAACTGAACCATAATTGTGTCTGATTTAGTATTTATTTTATAAAACAAATTGTCTTGTAACATAACTTTCTTCGAATGATGATTTGTTGTAGACAAAGCGTTGTAAATAGCCTCAAAACTATTACCGTTCATAATATTATCCCATTGTGTTTGATTTAAAATAATATTATGTTTACTCTGACTACATTCTAATACTATAGCAACTGACAAATATTCATCTAGCAAGTAACCGACATGAATATTTTTCTTATTCTGATGTTGAATATTAAAAGTCGATTTACGTAGTAAAATGGAAGACATTATTGAAGTATTTGTTGTTAGTAATTAAATTCTTCACAAAACCTTTTTGGATATTTTTTCACTCTAGTTGAACGACGAAGTTTTTTTGACGGTTGATTTTTTTTATTTTGAATTAGATTTTTTAATTTAATAATATGATAGACAATATTTATTCGCACACAGCAAACACCGTTGTTATAACTAGACACATGATTCATGACTGAGTGTAGTGTGAAAAAATGTATAGTAAAGTAGAGAGAATAATAATTTATAAAACAGCAGCTGATTTTCAGGTAAGTCTTTTCAATAATATTAAATTATCGTTTAAAATTGTATTTAATTCGTGTGCGGTAAGTCTAGCAAGAACACACAGACATGTGTCTGGCCCGCAAGTACAATTTATATTTGACCACGCACACACAGTATAATGATTATTGATCTTTTCGGTTCCGCATTTGATAGCGAAACTTTTCAATTTGACTAAAAGTGAATATAATTCAGATAGTTCATTATAAGTAAAACGATCGGATAATTTAATTTTATCAAGCCTATTTTCAATTTCTTTTAATAAATCCATTGTGAAAAATCTAACGTTTGACGTGAACAACATGTAGACCAGTACTGACGCACTGGTTACTACAATTATAAACTTAAAATGTATGTTCTGTCACCATTTTCAATTACAGGGAGATCAAAATTCTGGAGGTAGGAATTCCTACATAAAAAAACTTGATTTTACCGTTCTGAAAAAATTTTATTTTTTTTTTCCTCAAGTTTACTACTTTTATGATTACAGGGAAAAATAAAAATTGCTATAGGGAATTTCCTTATAACATTTTTGGAATTACCGTGCACTGAAAAGTGACATTCATGAAACATTTTTGAATTACACGGTAATATCGAGCTCTCGAGGCAGGAATTCCCGCTTAGCACTTTTTTGATCTCCCTGTAATTGAAAAAAAGGTGACAGGACATACATTTCCCTACTACTGTTTCTACTTAAAAAAAACCCGTATACGAACCAAAAAAAAAATATTTTCATATGAAGCTCAAGATGAACCATCTAAAAATGAAGAAACTATTTTTTACCAAGATTATTTTTTAACTATTGTTGATCAAGCTATCGTTTCCATGAAAATAAACAATATCCCATCACGGACTTTGTAAGTAGATTAGTAGTAGTAAAATGGGGCTTCTGCGTCCATTTTTCCAGGGAGAAATTTTTTTTGCAAGGGCACTTCTCCCGTTTGCATGAAATCAAATCTCCCTGTATGGACAATTTTCAAAAAATTTCAAATATGTATAATGGGGCTTCTGCGTCCATTTTTACAAAAAAAGATTTGAGTGTACACATCGTGTTCACTTACTTTAACCGCTAATTTCTACTGACTGTTAAACGAGTAACACATAGCAATGTGGAAAGATATGGGTGTATACACCGTTTTCACTCACTCTAACCATCAATTTCTACTGACTGTAAAACGAGTAACATGTAAAAATGCACATTACAATTATTAATTAAATATACTTTTATTTAGAATATTAAGATAGGGGTGATTAAGGTTTTACAAAAAAAAAAAATTTAAATAATTTTTTTATTTATTTATTAATAAAACATAAAATACATTTTATACTAATTTTTTTACTTCTCTAGTTAATGGTACATATTCAATTATACGATCATGAATTAATAAACAATAAGCTGCAACACCGTTAAGATTTTCTGATGCCTCGATTTCTAATCTAACGTCGACAGTTGACGCTGTACCAGTGTCCACTTGTTTTGAAGTATCGATGACGAAAATTGTAGCATTTTCTTTAAAATCTTTGTGATTTAGAAGTGGTTCACGTTTATTTTTCCCATAGTACGATTCTTGAAACGATGTATACATATCATATAATACTGAGAAATTATTTTTACTTAAATTTAAATTTAAATTATCGTAAGGATAAACAGTTGAGTTTAAAATTACTCTCACATTTGTTAAGTTACAATTATCAAAATAACTACAATTTTTTTCAATATTGTTTTTACGTTCTTTTTGCAAACCAAGTATGATATAACGTGGTTTTTCTAACTTAGATGCAGTTTTTAAATTCCAAATCACACTCTTAGAAACTCCGAGTTCAGGATATTCAAATGTTTCAAATGATCTGTAGGGAATAAATAAACTTTTTTCTTCCTCAATTATTTTCATTATTTTCAATCTTTCCGAATCGTCAACACTAATATGTGGAATCTTCCAAACAAGCTTATCAATTTTAATCTTGCTAGTGGTGTTAACAGGTATTGGAGTACTAGGTGTCTTATTAATTAAAAAATGTGTATCGTTATTATTTCTTGTTAATACTAATTCAATCCGGGAATTTATTAAAACTTTTTTGAAATCTTCAAAAATTCCTAACCAATATTTTAACGGAATACATGCGCTAAATGCACCGTCGATAGATGCTATATTATTATCCGGTAATAACCAACCTGAATTTTCATAACAATTCAAATTATTCGGTGTACACGATAAATATCCTTTTAACGTGCTAGTCACACCGAGAAGACGAGTTCTATCCACTTCTATACCGTTAATTTCTAATCGCACCTGATCAAATGCGTAAGATAAAGCATTATTACACATTTTGATTTTCGTTGAGTCTGTCATTTTTCCCTCAATAAGAATAAAACTGTCATGAAGGTATGGAAAAACATCTGTTTGTTGAACTGCAATACGTATTTCATCGTTTACTTCAAACGAGTTTGTATAAGGCACATATGAATGATATTCGACTTTACTAATTTTCGAGTCAGTTAAATAATGTGAGTCAATATCTAAAATATCGCTTTCAGGCATTTTATTTTAGTTGATAACCTAAACTTTTTAAAATATTTCTACTCTTTAATGTTAATTTAATTTTACTTGCTGTCAGATGAGAACCAGATATATTACTAACGGATTTAATAGAATGTATTGGTCTTTTATTATTAATTTTAGTGAAGAATTTAAGCCCCATGTTACGATCCGTGTCGTTTGATGTGTAAAACGATAGTTAATTTTTCTTCAAAATTATGTATTGGATTGTTTTCTTGATCTACTAAATGAACATGTATTCTATCAATAGTTGATGATAATAATGGGTAATATATTAAATTATTAGGACTTTGAATGATTTTAGTTCCTGTATTCTCGATAGGGAAAAATTCATATATCGAGTGAGATGGTTTACCGTTAACGAATGAACCTTGAGCTATATTACACATCACTTTTATAGAATTTATTGAGTTTATATCAACAGCTTTTTCTGATTGAATGGTGTTTCTCAATAATACAATATGAAATATCGGGGTTAATACATTAAAAACTATTTTGAATTGAATTATGTGAACTAATTTTATTTCAGAAGAAATATAAATAAAACATATTATAATATTGAATTATATTTAAAAAAATAATATTGAATTGAAAAATAATTTATATGGTACTAATTAGAATGCTTGCAAACACTTCATGGTTTATTTGACTTAACTCGAGTACAAACGATCTATATTCTTCTGTTGAATTATTGAAACTGAAATTAAAATTTTGAACGAATCCATCAACAAAATCTTTTCTTATACATTCTGACGGTAAGTTTATAATATTATTTTTGATTTCTGAACATGCATTGTTAAAATATTGTTGATACGTTTCTAGCTTGCTGATTTTTTCTATGACATGTGCATTTATACATTCATATAATAATTGAATGCGTTGTAAATTGTGACGAGAGTATGTAATATGTGAATTATTTAACTGAACCATAATTGTGTCTGATTTAGTATTTATTTTATAAAACAAATTGTCTTGTAACATAACTTTCTTCGAATGATGATTTGTTGTAGACAAAGCGTTGTAAATAGCCTCAAAACTATTACCGTTCATAATATTATCCCATTGTGTTTGATTTAAAATAATATTATGTTTACTCTGACTACATTCTAATACTATAGCAACTGACAAATATTCATCTAGCAAGTAACCGACATGAATATTTTTCTTATTCTGATGTTGAATATTAAAAGTCGATTTACGTAGTAAAATGGAAGACATTATTGAAGTATTTGTTGTTAGTAATTAAATTCTTCACAAAACCTTTTTGGATATTTTTTCACTCTAGTTGAACGACGAAGTTTTTTTGACGGTTGATTTTTTTTATTTTGAATTAGATTTTTTAATTTAATAATATGATAGACAATATTTATTCGCACACAGCAAACACCGTTGTTATAACTAGACACATGATTCATGACTGAGTGTAGTGTGAAAAAATGTATAGTAAAGTAGAGAGAATAATAATTTATAAAACAGCAGCTGATTTTCAGGTAAGTCTTTTCAATAATATTAAATTATCGTTTAAAATTGTATTTAATTCGTGTGCGGTAAGTCTAGCAAGAACACACAGACATGTGTCTGGCCCGCAAGTACAATTTATATTTGACCACGCACACACAGTATAATGATTATTGATCTTTTCGGTTCCGCATTTGATAGCGAAACTTTTCAATTTGACTAAAAGTGAATATAATTCAGATAGTTCATTATAAGTAAAACGATCGGATAATTTAATTTTATCAAGCCTATTTTCAATTTCTTTTAATAAATCCATTGTGAAAAATCTAACGTTTGACGTGAACAACATGTAGACCAGTACTGACGCACTGGTTACTACAATTATAAACTTAAAATGTATGTTCTGTCACCATTTTCAATTACAGGGAGATCAAAATTCTGGAGGTAGGAATTCCTACATAAAAAAACTTGATTTTACCGTTCTGAAAAAATTTTATTTTTTTTTTCCTCAAGTTTACTACTTTTATGATTACAGGGAAAAATAAAAATTGCTATAGGGAATTTCCTTATAACATTTTTGGAATTACCGTGCACTGAAAAGTGACATTCATGAAACATTTTTGAATTACACGGTAATATCGAGCTCTCGAGGCAGGAATTCCCGCTTAGCACTTTTTTGATCTCCCTGTAATTGAAAAAAAGGTGACAGGACATACATTTCCCTACTACTGTTTCTACTTAAAAAAAACCCGTATACGAACCAAAAAAAAAATATTTTCATATGAAGCTCAAGATGAACCATCTAAAAATGAAGAAACTATTTTTTACCAAGATTATTTTTTAACTATTGTTGATCAAGCTATCGTTTCCATGAAAATAAACAATATCCCATCACGGACTTTGTAAGTAGATTAGTAGTAGTAAAATGGGGCTTCTGCGTCCATTTTTCCAGGGAGAAATTTTTTTTGCAAGGGCACTTCTCCCGTTTGCATGAAATCAAATCTCCCTGTATGGACAATTTTCAAAAAATTTCAAATATGTATAATGGGGCTTCTGCGTCCATTTTTACAAAAAAAGATTTGAGTGTACACATCGTGTTCACTTACTTTAACCGCTAATTTCTACTGACTGTTAAACGAGTAACACATAGCAATGTGGAAAGATATGGGTGTATACACCGTTTTCACTCACTCTAACCATCAATTTCTACTGACTGTAAAACGAGTAACATGTAAAAATGCACATTACAATTATTAATTAAATATACTTTTATTTAGAATATTAAGATAGGGGTGATTAAGGTTTTACAAAAAAAAAAAATTTAAATAATTTTTTTATTTATTTATTAATAAAACATAAAATACATTTTATACTAATTTTTTTACTTCTCTAGTTAATGGTACATATTCAATTATACGATCATGAATTAATAAACAATAAGCTGCAACACCGTTAAGATTTTCTGATGCCTCGATTTCTAATCTAACGTCGACAGTTGACGCTGTACCAGTGTCCACTTGTTTTGAAGTATCGATGACGAAAATTGTAGCATTTTCTTTAAAATCTTTGTGATTTAGAAGTGGTTCACGTTTATTTTTCCCATAGTACGATTCTTGAAACGATGTATACATATCATATAATACTGAGAAATTATTTTTACTTAAATTTAAATTTAAATTATCGTAAGGATAAACAGTTGAGTTTAAAATTACTCTCACATTTGTTAAGTTACAATTATCAAAATAACTACAATTTTTTTCAATATTGTTTTTACGTTCTTTTTGCAAACCAAGTATGATATAACGTGGTTTTTCTAACTTAGATGCAGTTTTTAAATTCCAAATCACACTCTTAGAAACTCCGAGTTCAGGATATTCAAATGTTTCAAATGATCTGTAGGGAATAAATAAACTTTTTTCTTCCTCAATTATTTTCATTATTTTCAATCTTTCCGAATCGTCAACACTAATATGTGGAATCTTCCAAACAAGCTTATCAATTTTAATCTTGCTAGTGGTGTTAACAGGTATTGGAGTACTAGGTGTCTTATTAATTAAAAAATGTGTATCGTTATTATTTCTTGTTAATACTAATTCAATCCGGGAATTTATTAAAACTTTTTTGAAATCTTCAAAAATTCCTAACCAATATTTTAACGGAATACATGCGCTAAATGCACCGTCGATAGATGCTATATTATTATCCGGTAATAACCAACCTGAATTTTCATAACAATTCAAATTATTCGGTGTACACGATAAATATCCTTTTAACGTGCTAGTCACACCGAGAAGACGAGTTCTATCCACTTCTATACCGTTAATTTCTAATCGCACCTGATCAAATGCGTAAGATAAAGCATTATTACACATTTTGATTTTCGTTGAGTCTGTCATTTTTCCCTCAATAAGAATAAAACTGTCATGAAGGTATGGAAAAACATCTGTTTGTTGAACTGCAATACGTATTTCATCGTTTACTTCAAACGAGTTTGTATAAGGCACATATGAATGATATTCGACTTTACTAATTTTCGAGTCAGTTAAATAATGTGAGTCAATATCTAAAATATCGCTTTCAGGCATTTTATTTTAGTTGATAACCTAAACTTTTTAAAATATTTCTACTCTTTAATGTTAATTTAATTTTACTTGCTGTCAGATGAGAACCAGATATATTACTAACGGATTTAATAGAATGTATTGGTCTTTTATTATTAATTTTAGTGAAGAATTTAAGCCCCATGTTACGATCCGTGTCGTTTGATGTGTAAAACGATAGTTAATTTTTCTTCAAAATTATGTATTGGATTGTTTTCTTGATCTACTAAATGAACATGTATTCTATCAATAGTTGATGATAATAATGGGTAATATATTAAATTAATAGGACTTTGAATGATTTTAGTTCCTGTATTCTCGATAGGGAAAAATTCATATATCGAGTGAGATGGTTTACCGTTAACGAATGAACCTTGAGCTATATTACACATCACCTTTATAGAATTTATTGAGTTTATATCAACAGCTTTTTCTGATTGAATGGTGTTTCTCGCATCATAACGTGATTCAGTAAATCCTAATATTGATGCTAAACTTTCAAATGGGAAAATTATAACACCATTACATTTAATATAACACTTAAAATCATTTGGATTAGTCCACATATCAAATTCTCTACTTATTTTATCGTTCAATGGTTTTTGCTCATTAATATGTTTCAAAATCTCAGCTTTAATATCTTTAATTTCATAACAACCAGTTTTTATCGTAATTTCCATTATCAGTTGAGAATCAAAATGTATTATTATACGATTGTTAGTTTGATTTACATTTGGAAACGAATTATATGTTTGCAAGGACAGCAAAGCTATTTCCGAATCATCGTAAACGTTAATCAATTGAAAATAAGTTGAAGATAGTGACGTTTTCTTCCCTGTTAGACTTAGAGTAACTGATTCATGCATTGCAAAAATTCGAGACACAAATGTCCACAGTTGAACGAATTATAATTTTGATAACGTGAGTAATTATAAAAAATATTATTTTTTTTAAAATATTTTTGAGTTTCCGTTGAAGGCACCAGATCACCAAATGGGTCAAAATAAGTAATATCGTTTTTATTTTTATAGTACGCTACCCAGTGAGTACCCTTTCCACTCAATCGATCAAGGTTTATTATCCCGCATTCAATTGTATTAGGCTTCTCGGGCATCACGTGAAAAGACACCGCGAAAATGATTTATTTTTAACTTTGTAACGTATTTTATAATATCATCACGCGTGAGCGGTCTGTTGGGTAGCGTTCCAATTAGTTTTTTTTCTTATTCACATTTTTACATCCAGATCCTCTCTTATTCAAATATAAACCCTTACCTGTAGACGTGTTTAAGTACAAACCGTTCCCTTTTTTTCTAGAATTCTTTACAGCAGTATAAGCACTTGAAACACCTGATACCAGACTTCCTAGAGCTGATAATCCAGCGAATACTGAACGTATAGGGATAGCTCCACCTATTTGTGAGGGACATGGAATTATTCTATTTACATTTTTCCTAGGTTTTTTACGTTTTTTCACAATCCTTTTCTTAGTTTTATTTCCCATACCCAATTGTTGTTTAGCTTTCATAGCGTTCACTACACCATATGCAACGGCTTTTTCTCTCCAAGAACTGTCTCCAGCTTTTACCCTTTCCCACGCACGATTCTCTAAAATTTTATCTGCCTTATGTCTAATGTTCGAATCTTTAGATTTCAAGTATGCAATGTCATGACTTCTACACGCGTTGTCTAACGGATTTATACCTTGTTGACCAGCTATGGTTCTATCTGCTACTTCTGTACCGGGTCCACAAAATTGATATCCAGGGACGTGGGCTTCAAATGGTAAACTATTTATAAGTGAATTTAGGAATCCTCTACCAGTCTTATTTCGTGACTTACCAGTGGAACACATCACATTAAACTAACTAAATATTTTGAGTTTACATTATATATAAATGTACGAAAATGCGGCTAATCGAACAGAAACATAGACTCGATATTGAAAACGTGGATTCAAATATAGTAAAACAAGCATCGAGACACGGTCCACTTTTGCCTGACAGTATACGAGGTATAGTTGTAGGACCTTCTGGATGTGGAAAAACAAAAGTTATGTTCAACCTGATTGTAAATAGAAATGGTTTAAAATTTGAAAATATCTATTTATACTCGAAAACACCTGACCAAGAAAAATATTCATTTTTAAAAAAAATAATTAATGGGGTTAAAGGTGTTAATTTATTTACATTTACCAATGCTGAAAAAGTTATTAAACCGAATTTAGTAAAAAAAAATTCCGTTTTTATATTTGATGATGTTATTTGTGATACTCAGACACCGATTCGAGATTATTTCAGTATGGGCAGACATTCTGGCGCAAATTCAGTATTCTATTTAGCACAAACATATTCAAAAATACCTAAACAGCTTATACGAGATAACGCAAACTTTTTATTAATATTTAAACAGGACGATAAAAATTTACTCCATATTTTCGATGACCACTGTTCTACAGATATGGATTTTTCAAAATTTCGAAAAATATGTCATGAATGTTGGAATCTTATAAATTATGGTTTTGTAGTTGTTGATAAAACATGCGAAATGAATAATGGTAGATATAGATCAGGATTCCATTCGTTTATAGATATCAAATAACACATAAATACCTCGCACAATTTTAATTTTTCCTCATTCATAAAAATGTCAGACAGCGAGGTAGTATTAAAAAAATTGATATCGAGTAGGGATAATATTAAACAAAAAACTATGGAACTGAAGCGAGGTATTATTGATTCTGAAAATTATTTTCAAGAAACGTTTAAACCGTTAATCGAGCCGCTTAAATCGATTGCTGAAAAAAACGAAATACAATATAATACGATTAAACATGAATCCGATGGCGAGGATAGTGAGTCAGACTTTGCACAATTTTTTAACACTTCTTCAAGACTTAGAACGTACGATAAAACATTTGGTTTATATTATGATAAAAAAAGCGATAAACTTAAAATAGGGTCGTTTCCTGTCATCTTTATTAATAACCAATTAAATGTTGGTGACCAATATTTTCCATGGACTAGAGGTCTTCAGTCTTTACTATGTGAGAAAAATCCTAGTGGAATGAATTTTACCGATGTCGAATCGTATTTTGAAATTTTGAAATATACAAAAGTACATCTCAAACCTGACGGGAAACCTAAAGCTAATAGTTTCTTTAAGTGGACTAATATTATAAAACCGTTGTATGAACGCATGAAAGCTGAATCAAAAACTAATACTCCTATAATGGAACCACAACAAATATCGACCGTAAAATTAGATTTAACACCTGCGCATATGTTTTCTAATCATCCTAATAAAAGGATTAAGACATCTGATAACAAAATTCCGCTGACTAACCGTCCGTTTCATTTTTCTCAACAGAAAATTGAGTCTAGTGAAAACCTAAATGATGTAAGCTTAATTAAATTTACTGCACCTAGTAAATCAAATGTTGAAGGTTCCGGGTTATATAAGAATGTTTTACCTCGAACACAATTAGTGTATTACGATGATCCTAATGAATTGGTTATGAGATTAAATCTTTTATTATCTTCGCAAGAAGCCGGTAACACAGGTGTTAATAATGAAATTATTTCCATTTTAGAAGAATTGCGTGAGCTAGATATAATAGTATAATGTCAGCCTTAAAAGGTATTGCTGACGAATTACATCGATCGGTGAGAAAAAGATTTCCTCGTCGTTGTATTATAACAAAGTTTAAAGACGATCTTTGGCAAGCAGGGGCGGATCCAGGAATTTTCTGTGGGGGGGCGCACATTTTGTAGACATTTATGTGGACCAATTACATTGGTCTTCCGATTTTTCGTCAAACTTTCTATGTAAGTTAAAATTATATTTATGTAAAATTAAAAGTATTTTCCCAAATATGTTTATGATTTTATTTATATCTAAAAATGTAATAAAGATAGGTAGGGATAAGAAGTAGGTAAGTAGTAATAATATAGGGCTTCTGACCATGGTTTTTCAGTTTTTATTTTTCGAGGTAGTTTTCCCCCGGCAAATTAACGAAATTTAGCTTCTTTTCCAATCGTGTTTTTAGCTTCTCTTTTTCTTTCAAATTTTTTATTTTCCGAGGTAGTTTCACTGCGGTAAATTTATGAATTTTAGCCTCTTTTTCAATTATGATTTTGGCTTCTCTTATTTATTTCCGAGGTAGTTTTACCTCGGTATGTTTATAAAATTTACATTATTTTTAAACCATATTATTAGCTACATATTTTTTCAAATTAATAAACATTTTATTTTGAAATATCTTTAGATTTAATATAAGAGTTATGACTTGAGTCGAAACCTAACCATTTAACCAGGATTTTATTTTTATTTTTTTTTATAACACGTTCAATGAGAAACGTGTTCGGAAATTCGGTCTTTTGAATTTCTTGTTCATAAAAACAACCTACTATTATATTATTTGCTAAATCTTTTAATCTATATGTTATCGGATTTGTTGGTAATACATTTGCAATTTGAAAAACTTCTGTAGTCCAATTCGGTGTATAACCCTTAGCAAAAGCATGTTTGTACTTTGAAATCCTAACATTGTCATTTATTTTAAACTTCGAATTTCTAGGTTTTTCGTGATTAAATTTAAATTTTATTGATTTTGTTCGAGCTTCGTGAGGTGTGCATTTAATTGTAGTGTGAAATGAATTATTATAACTGTCTATCAATTTTGATATTGAATTATACCAATTCCAAGAACCTGTGTTGCTGTAAAATGTTTATAGATTTTATTTTTTAATGTCCTTATAACGCGTTCGACCATTCCAGCTTTTATACTAGTGTATGTTGAGTAGTGTTTGATATTAAACTGTTTCATAAGAATTTGAAACTCTTTATTATAAAATTCAGTTCCATTATCTGTTTGCAATAACTTAGGCTGATTTAATTTTAATATTTTACGCATACCTAATGTAACATCTTTTGCGCTTTTATTTTTTAAAGCTTGCACCCACACATACTTTGTAAAGGTATCTATAACAATAAGAATATATTTAAATCCATTATTTTTTTTAGAGTGTAATTGCATATCCATTAGGTCGGCCTGCCATAGATCATCTTTAAATCTTGTTATAACCAATCGTCGAGGAAAATTTTTTCTTGCTGGTCGATGTAACTCGTTTGCAATACCTTCTAATGCAGACATTATACTATTAGATTTCTCTCACGTAATTCTTCTAATACAGAAATAATTTCATTATTTACACCAGTATTCCCAGCTGTCTGAGAAGCTATTAAAAGATTTAGTCTTGTCACTAATTCATTCGGGTCATCATAATAAACTAACTGTGTATTAGGAATCACGTTTTTATATAAACCTGAACCCTTTTTAACTGGTGGAGATAAACTGAACTTAAATAATTTATCAGTTGGAGGTTCCTCGAATTTCAGGCTGTTTACTGAAGAATCAAAATCAAACGATTTATTTGCTATTGTTGTATTATCATTAATTTTACTTCGTTTAGCATTTACACTATGTAAATAGTTATCAAACGGTTTTAAATTTAAGTTAGTTTTTTCTCTAGAACTATTAATATTTGCAATTTCCGCGCTTAACTGTTTTTCCTCCGTTTTCATTCTATCATATAGAGGTCTTACAACGTTCATCCATTTAAAGAATCTTGAAGTCTTTGGTTTCCCGTCAGGCTTTAAATGAACTTTAGTGGTTTTCAAAATATTATAATATGCTTCCATATCTTCTATAGTTGTATTTTTAGGTTCTTTTTCACATAATAAAGACCAAAGACCAATAGTCCAAGGATAGTAACTATCGAGTAAATGTAAGTTACCATGACTAAAAGAAACAGGAAATTCCGATATTTTTAGTTGATCATTAGCTCTATCATAATATAAACCATATGATTTATCATAACGTCGTAATTGCGGTCGTGTGTTAAAAAAGTTATTAAATGTTGTATTTAATAACGTACCATCATCTTCTTCATCACTAGGGTAACGTACTTCCGCATTAATATTTTCAGTTGAAGAATCGTGTGATATATTTTTCTTTGATAGCGTATTTAATGGTTCGAGTATTGGTTTAAATGTTTCACGAAAATAAGTATCGGAATCTATAACATTACGTTTCATATCCATAACTTTACGTTTAATATTTCTTTTACATAATATTATATTATTTAACAAGGCTATTTCTCCACTCATAATTTACATTAATTATAAATTGTTCGTTTGTATGCAACCGACTGCATATCACTAAAACTTATTATTTTCTTTTATACTAATTATTTCATATTTATAAATGTATGAAATTCATATCTATATCTTCCCTGATCCATTTCACGAGTTTTATCTATAACTATAAACCCATATTTTTTCTTGTTCCAACATGAATGACATATTTTACGAAATTCTGAAAAATCCATATCTGCTGAACAATGGTCATCGAAAATATGTCGTAGATTCTTATCATCTTGCTTAAATATTATTAAAAAGTTTGCGTTATCTCTCACTAGCTGTTTTGGTATTTTTGAGTATGTTTGTGCTAAATAAAATATAGAATTAGCACCAGAATGTCTACCCATACTGAAGTAATCGCGAATAGGTGTCTGATTATCACAAATTACATCATCAAATATAAAAATTGAATTTTTTTTAATTAAATTTGGTTTTATAACTTTATCTGCATTTGTAAATATGTAAAAATTAACACCTTTAATACTATTAATTATATTTTTTAATAGTATATATTTTTCTTGCTCAGGTGTTTTAGAGTATAAATAAATATTTTCAAATTTTAATCCATTTCTATTAGTTATAAGATTAAACATAACATTTGTTTTTCCTGATCCTGAAGGTCCAACCAATATTCCACGAATACTATCTGGTAATAATGGTCCGTGTCTTGATAGATTTTTTATAACTTGTGTGTCAACATTTTCAATGTTTAATTTATCTTTTTGCTCGATTAATTCCATTTTTTTATATATAAATACTAAAGAGTTTTAAATTATGAATCCAGTTATACATAATGCGTTCAACTCGTAAGTTAAAATCTGGTAAAGGCTTCTTAAATACTCTTATAAATAAGCTTCCATTCGAAGCTCATGTACCAGGATATCAGTATTGTGGTCCTGGTACTAAGTTAAAAGAGAGATTATCACGTGGAGACAAAGGTGTAAATCCGTTAGATTCTGCTTGTCGAACACACGACATTGCTTATGAGAACAGTAATAATTTAGATATTAGACATAAAGCTGATAAGTTATTAGAAGAACAGGCTTGGGAAAGAGTTAAAGCTAGTGATAGTTCTAAAAAAGAAAAACTTGTTGCGTACGCGGTGGTGAACGCTATGAAAGCTAAAAGAAAAATCGGTATGGGTTGTAAAGGTAATAATAAAAAAATATTGTTAGCAACAAAGAAAAAAAATAAGAAAACGAGAAAAAATGGTAAGAGAATAATTTTAACTCCGAACCAGTTGGGAGGTGTATTACCGCTTATGCCAATATTTGCTGGGTTGTGAGCTTTAGGAAGTTTAGCTTCTGGTGCGTCAAGTCTATATAATGCTGTGAAAAATCATAAAAAAGGTAATGGTTTATACTTAAACAATCCTATTGGAAAAGGTTTGTATTTGAATCCGAAAGGTCTAGGAATGAACAGAAAAAAAAAAACGAGAAAAAATTAATGTTACCCAACAGAGCTCTCACCAGTGAGGATATTATAAAGTACGTTAAAAAGTTGGAAATCAATCACTTTCGTGGCGTCTTTTCGCGAGACAACTTACCTAAAAAACCACATAATAACGAATGTGCAATAATTAATTTGGATTCGTATTTAGGCGACGGTACACACTGGGTTAGTTATTACCGACTTGGAGATAAAGTTATATATTTTGACCCGTTTGGTGATCTTACACCTCCGGTTGAACTTCAAAATTATTTTAAAGATTTGAATATATTGTACAATTATTCAAATTATCAAAAATACAATACATATATCTGTGGACATTTATGTATTAATTTTTTACAATGGATGAATCAATCACATTAAGGATATCAGGGAATGGTACCTCAATAACATCGACTTATTCTCCGGTAATAAATGTAAACGGTGGTTCTGAAATTGCTCTTGTGTGTTTAAAAACATCCGAAACTATTCTTATGAATGATTCTGAAAAAATTCTTGTAAATGAAACAAATTACGATTTTAAAGTTATAACTAAAACTTACACTGATAGTTTAAAAATTCCTCACGGCACTTACACTATTGAAGATATTAGTAAATACATTTCTAAAACCACTAGAGATAGCATTAGTTTTAGTCTAACGCTTTCAGCTTCGCGTACGACATGTTTTATGGAATCTAATTGTGTAATAGATTTCAAACGTAAAAACAGTATAGCCAAAACATTAGGATTTAAAAATGAATCATATGAAGTCCTACAAGATAAAAATCGATACTATGAATCAGATAAAATTGATTATATACCAATTGCTGTTAATTCTATAAAAGCCATGTGTAATATAGTTAAAGGCTCATTTGATAATGGGAAACAATCAAATTCGATTTATGAATGTTTTACACAACAGAGATTAGGAACAGGACTAGTAGAACAACCAGCTAATTTAATATATTATAAACTTAAAACAGCAGTTATTAAAAATATTAAAATTGATTTAGTAGATCAGGAAAATAATTCTATTAAAAACTCTAACGTTCAAGTAACGGTCATATTACATATTAGACCTATTAGATCTTAAATAACAGGGAAATTAATGAATCAATTACTGTAAGCATGTCGGGAAAAATGACATCTTTATCATCGACTTATTTTCCAGCAATAAATGTATACAATGATTCAGAAATCGCATTATTATGCCTACATACATATAATACGTTTCCGAACGTGAATGAGACAAATAACAATATTCGTATTATTGTGAACGAACGTAATTTAGATATTCAACTCCCCTTTGGCTCTTACGAAATTGAAGATATTACACAATATATTTGCAATCAAATTCATGAAGATAATGAACGTTTAAACAGTGTAACAAATGTATACAAAACGTATGATCCTATAGATTTTACCATGAATACCGATATTACCCGAATGAAATGTATAATGAGTTGTAATTATCCGATAGATTTTACAATCGAAAACAGTCTAGCAAGTCTATTAGGATTTAAAAAAAAAAAATATGGCAACGGAGGTTTATCAAGTTTTAGATCAACGAAAAATATTGATATAAACGCTGTTAACTCTATAAAAGTGTTGTGTAATGTCGCAAATGGTTCATACGATAATGGTCTTCAATCTCACTCGATATATGAATTTTTTCCTCGAGCGAGGTCTGGTGCTAAAATAATTGAGTCACCGGCTAATTTAATATATTATAAACTCAATACTGAAGTTCTGAATACTATAAATATTAATTTAGTTGATCAAGAAAATAATCCCATTCATAACTTTAATGAAAGAATAACAGTTGTGTTGCACATTAAGTGTTGTAAAACTTAAATATGGGGTTAATATTTAAGAATATAAAGCAGTTACAATCGATTAAACCGATTAGTCATTTAATAGAGTCACAATCAAAAGTATCTAAAAGAAAACCTGTAAATATAAAACTAACTCGTAAAAGCAAACAAATTTTAAAACGGTTAGGATTTCAATTAAAATAAAATGCCTGAAAGCAGTATTTTAGATATTGAATCAGATTTTATTACAGAATCGAAAATAAATAAAGTTGAATATCATTCATATATTCCATATACTAACTCGTTTAAAAATAATGATGAAATACGAATTGGAGTTCAGCAAACAGATGTTTATCCTTATCTACATGAAAGTTTCCTTTTAATCGAAGGAAAAATAGCAGATCCGAAAACTGTGAAATTGTCCAATAACGGTTTATCGTTTCTTTTCGATCAGGTTAGATTAGAAATTAACGGTGTAGAAGTTGATGGAACTCGGGTTTTAGGAATAACAAGTTCATTAAAAGGATATTTGACATGTACGTTAAATAATTATCATTGCTATCAGAATGCTGGATGGGATTTAGACAATAAAAGTATTGTTAATGAAGCAGGAGAATTTAGTGTCTGTATACCATTAAAGTATTGGCTAGGTTTTTTTGAAGATTTTAAAAAAATTTTAGTAAATTCTCGAATAGAATTAATACTAACAAGAAGTAATACTGATTTAGCTTGTTTACACAGCAAAATCGATAACGCAACTACAACTACAGGTATTGTCACTCTAGATAAAGTAATTTGGAAAATTCCACATATAAGTGTAGATGATTCTGAACGACTAAAATTATTGAAAATTGTAGAAAAGGGGAAAAGTTTATTTATTCCGTTCAGATCGTATGAAACTTATGAATATCCTGAACTCGGTAAATCTAAAAATATAGTTTGGAATTTAAAAACTGCATCAAAATTAGAAAAACCGCGATTTGTTGTAATAGGTTTGCAAAAGAATCGAAAAAACAATATTGTAAAAGATCCAAGTGTTTTTGATCATTGTAAATTAGTTAATATAAAAGTTATTTTGAACTCTGTTATTTATCCGTATGATAATTTAAATTTAGATTTCACTAAAAAAAAATATGCAGAGTTATATAATATGTATACATCATTTCAAGAATCATATTATGGAAAAGATAATGGTAAACCGGTATTGAGTCCAGCTGATTTCGAAACAATAGCACCAATTGCTGTAATAGATACGTCGAAACAAAATGATTCAGGTACAGCTTCAACTGTTGACGTTAGTATACAAATTGAATCTATGGAAAATCTAGAAGGTGTTAGTGCTTATTGTCTTTTAATTCATGATCGTATTATAGAATATGTACCTCTTAACAGAGAAGTAAAAAAACTTATATAAATGTTAAACTGTATATGTTATAAATTAAATGTGTAAAAATTGTATGTGTTTAATAAAAAACCTTTAGTGTAAACACACTGTTTTGTGTAACATGATATTATTTATGTTACATCACACATTTCTGTGATATAACATTAGGTCTTAGTGTTCAATATAATTTACACACAGATAAAATTAATATTCATGAAAAATCAATTGATAAAGTCCTTAGACAATTATATTGTTGTATGTACATTTTGTATGAATCATAATGTCTCAAAGTTCACAATCGTCAGCCGACATATTGTATAGTAGTCGATTGTAGAGTGCTAATAAAAAAAAAATCAACCTTATTCATATTTTCAATGTATATTATCAGTTGCTTGCGAATCATTGTTCGGTGAAGTTGTTTTTTATTTCGAGTAGTCACAATTATTTATTTTTTTTCATAAAATATTAATTCTATTATTTTTATAAAAATATTTTTACTACGAGTATAAACATGAACATATTAAAATATTCCAAAGATTTTCCATCATTACTATATTTAGTACGAAATAATCCATATCCAGTATACCCGGAATATTCTAGTTTCTTATCAAGACTTAAAACATATGAATCATGTCCATCAAATTTATTAAAAGATAAATATTCACTTGCTGAATGCGGTTTTAAGTATACAGGAACACAAGATATGGTACAATGCTTCTTTTGTGGTTTGATTTTAAAAAACTGGATGCAAGAAAGTGGTGATACATGGTTTGAACATTCTAAGTCGAACCCAAATTGTTTATTTGTATTATTATATAAAGGAAACCAGTTTATAGAGAATGTTAAAAATAATCATGTTTGTAATTGTAAATCAGAAAAATCGTATGATGTTGTCGGAGAATACATTGCAATTCTTGTATAAAATGTAATATAAAAATAAAATATTAAATTATACTAAACAAATTATATGTGTAAATACTTTATGTAATATTTCGTGAACATGTAGTCTAGTGGGTTAAGGCGTGTAGTAAAAAATTAAATATGATAGGATTAAATAAAAGGTAAGGGTTACTCTATAAACTTAAATATATAAAAAATGTCATTACTATCCAACTCTCACAGACAACATTTCATGTTAATTTTTATTTTTACGTACATGTTAAGTTTATTTTAGGTTACACATTTTATAGTAATATTTTACTAAACATTTGTGTTTAAAATAGTTCACACACCATGTATAATTTTTAATTATAAACATTGATGATAAATAGATATACAAATAAAATATATTTATAATCTCATTTTAAAAATGTGCAACACGCTCTAAAAAACATTTAGACCAACAAACCCTATACCGATTAGCTATAGGAAAATGTTCCTCTACGCTTTGTACACCGTTTTCATTGATACGAAAAATATCTTTTGGTTTGAATAGTACACCCCTCTTGCTAAATACCGTTTGCAATTGTAACAATGTTCTTTTTTAAACCAATTTCGATAGCTTATACTTGATTCAAATCTATGTACAGTGTATGTTATTACATAACCACGATTGTTGGAATCATCAGAATGAGTTTTGTAGCATATTCAGTTGTTTGAGCATCCCGTATTGTCAGTCTCACGCAAAATAAATTTCCGCATGGGTCTTTCATTCTGTTTAGTTCTGAATCAACTACTATATGAGGATAAAACTCCACAACTTGACTAACATTAATTTCAGTTCCTCGAAATGGTGATAAAGATTTTAATAAATTACTAATAGCATGTTGATGGTTTGCAAAATCATCCAAAATAGTGGGTATAATAATAATGTCGCTACTTGAAAACATACTGAACTAAAAAAAATAACAATAATTCACATAAATAAATACACAGTACTTATACGCACTATATGTGACGTATTTAAACATTAATATTTTTTTTTTATATATAATTTAAAAAAATTAAACTTATAAATTAACAATAAATAGAAGCTATTGTAAATAAAAAATGTACATTATCAATAAAAAAATATATACAAAAATATGAATATAAACATTATTATTAACAATCAATAATAATTGAACAAAACAATTTAATGATAAAATATATATTAATAGTTAAAAATAATAATTTATTATTATTTAAAGTTCGAACACTGTACAAGCACATTAAATTAGGTACTTCTCTAATAAAAATGATTTAAATAACATAATTAAAGAATTTAATTTTTTTATAATTATATTGATTAAAGCAATTTATTAAAATGATAATTTTACTTTTATTTTTTTAATACTATACTAATTACAATTTATTGAATATATTAAGAGCTTAATTTATTATGACCATACGCTAATGTATTAATTCCATCTCTCATTATATATCTCTTATCATCGTCACCGTTGGAACCTTTTTGTTTATAGTTTTTGAATACACGTAATGGTTGTGCGATTGAATTAAATTCATATCACGATAAACAGATTTTCCTTTTACTTTATTATCAATATGAGCATTTAAAACATTTAAGTATTCATCGAATTTTAAATGGTTTTTAATTATATATTTTTTAACACCGATGCATCTAATTTAAGCGTTCTTAAACAAATATCACGAACATTTTCAAACACATCAGTTAAAATACTTACATCGGTTGCTAAGTATAAATCACTATAGTCACCTAATGTTTTTAATCTTGGTCGCTAATTTGCTCATCTTTTAATGAATTATAAAATTTATTTTTTGGAGGTAAAGTAGTTTCATTTAGTTTATTCCAATCATCGATATATTCATAAGGAAAAACTCCTTTACGTATAACCAAATCTATATTATTTGAGGAAAATACTTTTAACGTTTCTCTAAATCTTGTGGGGTCCTCAGCTAGATTTTTAGCTAAAGAATCTAACGAATCTAATAAAAAACGGTAAGTGTCCACAAATTTAATTTTAAAATTTGATGAAATTGATTTACTAAATGATATATATTTTTCATTTGAATTTGGGATTACATCAATATTTTTTTCATCGCACCCGAGCTCACGAACAATAAAATGACTATCGTAGGTTAAATTATGAAAATATATTGGAACAAATAAGACATTGGACATTTCAAAATTACAATATATGCACAAGACGGATCTAAAATTTCCCGTGAAATGATCATGGTCGCGACATTTTATTAAATTATTTTTTTTTAAAACTTTAAAACAACACTCATAAAACTGAGCACTTTGCATTCGCGATTCCTCTTCATTAGTTAATTTTTTTATTGGTATATAAATTTTATACAGACTACATATTTTAATTCCAAGATCAATCATAGTTTTTATAAAATGTTTCACCGAATTTTTACCTCTATAAATTGTTAATGATTTAGAGATTTTAAACTTTTTTATAAAATATTTTGGTATAATAGTATAATCTATTTTAACATAATATCCATAACTCATTGGCTTATGTATATGTGTAATTTTGGTTTCAGTTTAATATATTTAGATTGTTTTTTATTCGTTATTTTCTTTAACAAACATTCGAAATCTGCATATATGACAATAGGTATTCTTTGTGTTCTTTTATAGTTTTGAAACTTGATAAAGTCCTGATCACCATTTTCAAACATAACAGACCTTCCTATTTTATTTTTATCACACATTTTTTTATGTTCTTTTAATCCATGTTCACCCCATAGTTTATTTTTGCATGGTTTATTATTAAAAACTGTGAAACACCTTTTACAAATTATTAATTTTGATTTACACCGTGTTCTCTGACTACGTACGAGCCTAGAAAATTTTTTAATATAACAGTTATGTGATCCAATACCATCTTCAAATAAAAACAAATCAAAATGTATTGATTTTTCACTCTCAATTAAATATATTGGGTAAATAAAGCCTTCACCGTCTAAACTAAAAATATTAACTGAAACATTATTGATTCGTTCAAAAATTTTTACCTGTTTAACAGGTGTTGGAAAATCCTCTTAAAGGATTTACAATATTAATTCTTAACTGAAGTCCATCTATCCTATTTAAATTCCAACCACTTCCTTTAGCTATGAATTCTGACTCTTCTTTTAAAATTTTATTAAACATATTATTTAGTAAAACAGAAAAATTTGAGTGTGAATGTGCAAAAACATTTGTAGTTTTAAACGCAATGTCTTGAATATCGTGTGTTAAAAAATGTTCATATGTACATTCTATATAAATATTAAATTTTAAAGTACTTTTTTCTACAATTTCTTTTAACTTATTAATAACTAGTTTCTTACAATATTTAAAAAATAATTTAAAATCAAAAGATTCTTCTTCGTTTTTTATGAAAAAAGTCTTAGAGGTCTTTTTAAATCTTTGAATTTCAATTAAGCCATTGCCAACTAAATTTAAACGATTAATCTTCGATTTATTTATATTATTCAACATATTTTGATCCATAATAAATCTGAAAAATATAAAAGAAGCTACTATTTGGTTTAAATATAAAACATTTTATTTTATTTTAAAAATATTTTTGTCAATAGATAAAATAAAATTAATAATACATTTTGTTATTTTCACATCGTTAACAGGTTCATGCATACATACTATATTATGATTATTACTACAAATTAAATTATGAGTTTCAAGCAGTGTTAATAACCTTCCATTTTTTTTAACATATCCTAATTTATGTACAAATATTAAACTATTATTATTATAATCTATTAACTTTAAATAAAATATTTTATCATTATATTCATCATAAGCAGTTAAATTTAACATATTACAATTAATACCTAGTCTTAATAATATACGTTTATCTGTACTACCATTCCATAATACTAGTGTATTATAATTAAAACATTTTTTTAAAAATTGACTGGTTAAGTTAGAAACTAAATCATTTCTCATAGAATTTTCTAGTTCTTTTAAAATAATATCGAACCGTTCAGGTTGATTTTTAAATGCATTATGTAATAAATATTTTGTTTTTTCTTTTATGTAATCGTTCATTATCATTGTTCCACCTTCTGGAGTAATTATAAGCGGTTTTCCTTGTAGTTTATAGATTTTTTGATTTATATTATTAATTTCATTGCAACTTGTAAAAGCACCTGATATTAATATAATATCATTCCTTCTATAGTTAAAAAATTCAAAGTCTGCTATAACAATTTTAGGTGATCTATTTTCCCTGAAAAATATATATATATAGCATATAAAATTACCCATTCTTCAAATAATAAAAATATATTTATATTTATATTAAAAAACAATAATCTAATAATGAAACAATAAACTAAGTTAAAACTGAAGAAATGTACATTTATAGACTTACAAAGCTTATTATGTTAGTATACAAGACACAAAATACATTTGATACGAGCTCAATTAAAATAATTTAAAATTTATATATTTATGCTTACATATTTGTGACTTTTCTTGAAAATATATTCAAATAATTAGCTTGAAACTTCTGTTTTAAAAAACTTCAAACAACTAAACAAAATACTGAATTACTATTCAAACACTAATTTAATTTATGATATTGAATTTATATTTATGCCTTTACGTTTTAATACATAACTATCAATTGAAGCGCTCGGCCGAACAACGGGGCAAGCGTCAGTTTCGGTAATATTGCGTTTTCGGTGGAATATTGGGGGATTTAATGAATATGATATCTAAGTTGATAATGAAAGACGAGTGGAACAACGAGCTATGTGCAAAGTTCACCCAAGACGTATAGAAATAGCAGGCAATTATTGAAAACTTTTTTTAATTTAGTCTAATGTATATTGAATTGTAAATCGTAAGATGCGATAAAATTTAATTTTTTTAAATTGTGTTGAATCATTATAAAAATAATTAATATTAATATTATCATTATTTCCTTTTAATAAAAAACTATTAATAATAAATTCGCTAATCAAATTACATAAGCCGCATAACAATTTGCATATTTATCGATTTTTGGAAATTCAGCATAAATCGTGAAGGTTGAACTATTATAATAAGATTATTAATTTTAATTTGTTATATCAAATCATATTAGATGATAACTTTTAATAGGAATAATTTGCAATATAATATTTTACGTTAATTATAATAAAAGTACTATTTTTTCCTTCATTATATTTTATATAATAATTTATATTTCATTATATTATATTTCATTATATTTTTAACTAATACGTAATTAACATATTATTGTATTTTTTTTGCTTATATAATTCTATTGAAAGGTTTAAATACTGTTTTTACTTTTATATATCTGATTTAAATCACACCACTTCTTTAAGGTCAAAACTTTTGATAACTATTAACTACGCTTTAATAAAAGTTGTTTCTCTCTCTCTATTGCTATAAAAGAGTATTGAATATACTATATATACTTGGTGTTATTTCTATAATAGTGTTATTTTAATTTTAAATTATACATTGTTGTACTTTTAATCATTCGTTTAAATAATAATTTAAAAAAAAAAAATGGAAAATATAAAGAAATATACTGCAGTAACAGAGGATGATTCTAGTGATGTAAGTATACCTACTTAAAATATAAAAACTATTTTTTTATTATTTTGTTTTTATTATTTAAGTATACAGAAACTGACGAGAAAAGTAAAACTTCAAAAAGTAAATCTAAGGTCATAAAAAAAAGAAAAACACAACCATCGAAATCATTATCACCAGCAAAAAAAATTAAACCATTGAAGGTACGTTTTAAAAAAACTTTAATAAAATATGTTTTTCTAATCCATTTTTTCTTTTTTTAGATGAAATCTTATATGGACAAAATTGAAAAATTCATTGAAAATGAAAATACGAGTGTATTTGATGAAAAAGAGAACTCAATGACTGTAAAACAGGATGGATATAATTTCACGTTTAAATGTCCGGTAAATAATGGAAAGGACTATTGGGTATTGCAACATTATAAAATGAAAGACATAAAAGATATATCGGTTAATGACAGGTAATATATAGTTAAATCATTTCTAAACAAAATTAATCTGTTTCAATTTGTATATTATGACTTCATATTTGTAAATAATTTGTGATCATTTCCATTATCATATTTCTATTTAAACTCCTATGATACGTTTTTTAATTAAACAATATCAGTTATAATAATAATTTTGTATTATTAGGTGGAAACATTCAAACTGCTCAATTAAAGTATATACATCAAATGACAATTCTAGAGATGTGAATATTACAAATGAATTTACTAATTTGATTGAAATAATAACAGGAAGATTCACTTCTGACCCGGAAAGAAAAGTAACAAAGCGAAAAAATGATAAATTATGATTGATTGATGTAGAATATTTTTAATTAATTGTTTGAAAAATAAAAAAGTACTATTAACATTTTATTTTTTTATTATATTGATAACATACTTATACTAATAAACATACTTAACATATTAATAATAATTAATATTATTGAAAAATCGAAATTATAATATAAAAAACAAGTGATAAAACACGTAAATCTTTTAAAAAACATGTCTAACAATAATCGTCATTGAAATATTACAATTAAAAAATAAAATATTAATTTGCACAACGTAAATCATAACTAAGGTTAAATTAATAATTTTGAACGCATGCATTTAACAATTATTCATTTCTTTAAAGTTTTATTGGTAAAAGTTAATCGTCTCAATTGGATAATGAAAAAACTCAATCGAAACATATTATTTGTATATTTCTTTTAATACCATATCTGAAATTTTTTCACAGTGAAACTGTTGTAACTCAAGAATAAAATATTTATCTTCACAGCGCACATTACTTAAATTGAATTCATAATTTTGAACATATGCATTTACTAATTCTTTCTTTTGACACGATACTGGTAAATCTGTAATATCTTGTTTGATTAATGATAATACTAAATCCAAACATGTTTGATACAAATTCAACTGTTTTTGTTTTGTAAGAATACATGCATTAACACAATATTGTAATTGTTTTAATCGTGATAAATTGTAGCGAGATAATGTTATACGGTTGTTATCGACTCGTAATGTAATAGTTTCATTATTTGCATTAATTGAATAAAAAATATCATCGGTTAGTACAGTTCGTTTAGAATGAGTATAAAGTTTATTAAGAATCATATTAAAATTAGATTCAGCCATTATGTGATTCCATTTTTCTTCATCTAATTTCAAAGTCTGTTTTGTTAATTCACACTCGAGTAGAATAACAATTGTAATTTGATAATCAACTAAAAATCCAATTGAAATTTTTTTTTTATTATTATAAGGCTGAATACTGAAAATTGATTTACATACCACTGTTAAGCTCATTATTTTTTAATAATATATTGTAGAAAATAATTAAAAAATGTTAATAACCAAATTCATCGTGAAAACGTATTGGTGGTTTTGAAATCCTTGTAGACTTCCTAATAGTTTCAGTTTTGTTCTCTAAATTATATTTTAATAATATAAATTTTTTTACATATATATTTTTAAAATCGACACTAACAACAGTATTAGAAGAAAACATGACTTGTAAAAAAATAAAATATAATTTAAAAAACCATAAGTAAATTATTTGTTGACTAGTAACAGCATACTGACTGATGAACTTATTCTAAAGTAATAAATATTTATAAAAAAATAAAAATGTATAGATATATTTAAAAAGTTATATTATTTACAAACGACATCTAGTTAACTAAAAAATAATTTTACCGTAGTAAAAAATATCTACCAATTAAACAAATTGCTGAAAATGTATTATTTTTACAAATATTACAAAACTGTATAAGAGTATAATCCAGGTAGCTATCGTCAGAAGTAAAATAATATAAAATTGTTAAATTATTTAAAAAATAAGGTAAAGTTAATAAATTTACCGCAGTGAAACTACCTCGGCGAATAAAAAATTTGAAATAAAAAAGAAGCCAAAATCATAATTGAAAAAGAGGCTAAAATTCATAAATTTACCGCAGTGAAACTACCTCGGAAAATAAAAAATTTGAAAGAAAAAGAGAAGCTAAAAACACGATTGGAAAAGAAGCTAAATTTCGTTAATTTGCCGGGGGAAAACTACCTCGAAAAATAAAAACTGAAAAACCATGGTCAGAAGCCCTATATTATTACTACTTAGGTATATAAAAATAATGAATCATAATTACTATTTATGATAAAATAAATACTTTACTTAAGCAATAATTAATTTAAGTATTAATATACTTTAAATAGGTACCACATACTTACTATTATATATAAATGTGTTACCAATTTATCATTTTGAACTAACTTACGTTCAAATAAAATTAATCACAGTTTAATTCAAGTAGGTATAAAACTTTATTTTATATTAAATAATCAATAAAACAAAACAGAAAACAAAATAGTTGTTACTGTTATTATAACTTCATATATAGGTGCTTAATATTATAAAATAATCATTGTACAGTTAATAAAATTACAAAATAAAGTCCAATTTTCTATTTTTATCATTAGCAAATCTATTAATGATATTCTCAATATTATTATGAATATCAATATTTTTGTGAATGTATAACAAAGCTAGACCAGTTAACCTTTCTTCGCTCATTCTAGATCTTAACCATGTTTTTAGTAAACGTAGAGAAGAAAAGCTTCTTTCTGCTGTAGCAATAGATATTGGGAGAGTGATTAGAATTTTAATAAATAAAGAAAATACTGGAAAATAGTCACAATCAAGCTTGTCTAGAAATGTTATAGCTGATGTTATAGTTGTGAGGTCAGTATCTGATTTTAATTTATTTTCAAATAGATTTAATTCTCCTTTTAGTTTTTGTTCAATAGAAAATATAGATTCACCAAATAACTCACTATATTGATTAGATATGTCTTTAATTGATTGATTTAACTGTTCAGTGTTTTTGAAACATTTCATGAGATTCAATGGCATCAAAAAATTAAGATTAAAGCATTGCATATTATCACTAGAAAACCTATTATCAAAATCTTTTATTACTTCATCTAAAATAGGAATATAAATTGATATTCTCCAGTAACCTTGACTGTCTTCTGGGTTGACTTCAATATTATTTCTATATGTCTGCCTTTTAGTAGTCCTTGGAAGTTTTAGTTCAGTGCCTAATTTTGACATCATTTCAACAACATTATTATATATAATATTAAAGCACTGATTTGCATCGTTTCGTTTTGTACTTAGTACTTCTCTAAGTTCTTTTATTTTAGTAGTAGCAGAAAAAAGGTCTAAATTTTTAGTTTGGAGTAATATACTTAAAGGTCGTGTTAGACACATTATGTCATTTAAAGAGAAAATACACATAACAAATTCACTGTCTTGTATAGTTTTACACAATGAATTGGCTTTTGATGAAGTAGATATATCATACCATGTAGAAATTTCAGTTAAACTTTTCAATATAATTGGAAGGTCATTTATAAATTGTAATACAGAATCATGCCTCTCAATCCAGCGAGTTATGCAGTGACTAGTCAGCTGATACCCTAAATGTTTTTTTAAAATAAAATTTCTTTTAGCTGAAACATTGAAAAACTTTATTATTTCTTGTATAGTTCCAATAGCGTTTCTTACACTTTGAATCTTATTTGATCTAGATAAATTATTATTCAATGAATGATTTAAACACGGACATATTAAAGCATTCTTGGCAGATTTTTGTATAGTAATTGCTGCTCCACATATTGTCGACATATTAACACTGCAACCATCACAACCGATTCCTACACATAATTTTAAATCTAGTCCCACACTTTTCAACTTTTTTACAATTGTTGAACCAAGTATTTCTCCTGTAATAGTTGGTTCTGACTGTTGTAAATCTAATGTGTTACTTTCATTATCTGTATCAAAATCAAGAGCATCTGCACTATAATTGTCCTTATGAAGATCAACAAAACCAATAAAATCTTCTCTGACTGTATTTTCATAAATATATCTAATTGATATACTAAGTTGGGATATGTGAGATACATCAGTTGTTTCATCAAATAAAACACAGTAATATTTTGCCTTATGTATTCTATTTAATAAAATAGAAAGAACTTCATTACCTCAATGATTTATTAACTCATTTGTTGATGTTTTACTAATATAAGTAGCATTATTTTTAGCTGTCATTAAATGATTTTCCAAAACTTTATCCCCACTATCTATTCGGAATCTTAGTAATGAACGAAAATTTCCTTCAGTTGCAACAGGACTATTATTTGTATTAAGTAATGAACCATCATCACGATGGCCTCTTATAGGTATATTCTGTTGTCCATGTAAAATTAAAGTTTTTATTATTGGAACAAGTCTTTCTCTATTTTCAATAGCCTGTTGTTTACGTGAAGTTTCAACCTGATTCCGAATATCATAAGATGGATTTTTATATACTTGAATAAATGATTCACTTTTAACTATTGCCAACTTATGATACTGAGTTTGAGAATGGCAGTCTAAGTCTCCATGTTTTCCTAATAAATTAGCAAATTTTATAAGGGGTTCTGTCACCAATTTTTTAACAGATATTGTTTTTTGACCACCTACTAGAATATCATTAGTAAAAATGGCGCAATTTTTGCAAAAAAGTCCTTTTTTCACATTGGAATAAACTAACCAAGAATAATTAGATAAATGCTGATGATTAGGACGTCGCTTTTCTTCTCTATTGCGTTTGTTATGTACAGAAAAAGGAAATATATAATGTTTTGGAGGGACCCAGTGATTTTTAAGAATCATAAATTTAGTAAAATCATTAATAGAATATATGTGAAGAGCGAATGTGTCAAACGTTCTATGTGCCAAAAACCAAAATGTTCAGGAAACACAAAAAACAATACAACATTCAATATAATATATTATAATATTGTGTAAAAATATATGTTATATATTTACACAACATTTATAGCCTAGTTAAGTTCAATTATTATAATTATCATTTAATATTAGTTAAAATTAAACATTTGCTAATGACAGTTCCAAGTGCCAAATCATATAATATTAAAACTCTAAGTGCCAAATGGTGTGATTATTGTTCCAAGTAACAATATTTTATGGAAATAACAGAGAATTATTCTTTATTATATTAATATAACAAAATTACGACTTTAGCGTAAAATAAACATATTTTCTTCATTAGGTCATTGAAAATTTAAAAAACATTATCTTTTTAAGTATCACAATATATTGATAAATAAAATAACAAACTGAATAAAAATTAAAAAAAAAACTCTTGATTAAACTTTATATCGACTTGATACATTTTAGAACGTAAAATAAACATATTTCCTTCACTTCAGAATATAACAAATAATAGACATAATAAATTAACAAATCTAATTAAAATTTAAAGAAAACTCTTGGTTAAACATAATAACAACAGTCAAAGAAGTTCAGGACGTAATATTTTTATAAAAGTTTCTATGCTCTTCGGGTAGAAAAGGAATCATGGCCAGAAGATCTTTTTTCTTCTCTGACGACAATGTGGGTTTCGGAATAGGTATTAATTTCTGATTTTTAAGTTGTTCTGTAGTAGCATTTCTTTTAAAAACATCAAAATCTTTCCAATGTTCTTCATCAGAAAATGTTTTTTTATAATAGACTTTTTCGGGAGTCAAAGACGAAACTTTAATCATTGAACATGTAGAAATTGGTAACTTGGTAGTGTTCAGAAAATTATTAGCAATATCTTTAAATGAAAAAAAGTGGTTTTCGTCCATCGGAATCACTTGAAATGGATTTGTTAACTTTGCTGTTCTTACCATCTTTTGCAAATCAGAAGGAGTGAAATTTGTACACACTCGACGTCTTTTTTCGATTATAGCAAAATCACGATCGCAAGCTAAAAACGAGTGACCACTTACCAAAAATTTTTGTATAATCTCGTCGAAAATTCCCATATTAACTAAAAATAGCATAAAAACTAATAATGTTTTATTTTTATTTTGACCAGCACAATTGTCAGACCATAAAATTAGTTTTTTACGATTTATCATATTATCATTTTTATTAATGACTTCAAAAAGACAAGAAGCGATTTCCGAACTTCCACGAGACGCAATACTTTCATCCCACATACACATAAAGGCTGTATTGTTATCACCGAGATGTATTCCAAAGTATTAACAACTAAGTTGACGGCAGTAATACATATTACTATGAGTAAGTGTAGGCACAGGTAAAACTTGTTGAAGGTCCATAGTAGGGCTTACGATTTCACGTGTACTTAAATACACGGGTACACGTGTAATTATGAAACCCGTGTATTGATACGTGTATTTAATGTTACACGTGTATTTAATGTTACACGTGTATTTAATATTACACGTGTATTTAGTATTACACGTGTATTTAGTATTACACGTGTATTTAATATTTCACGTGTATTTAATGATATATAATAATTTATAATGTATAACAATTTATAAATGTTAATAAATTTAGGATTTAGAAAAAACAAATTTAACAGTAGGCAATAAATAATATGTTAACAATATTAATAGAAGATATAAGTCTCACATTCCAGTCTTGGATAACATAATACATAATAACATTATAAATTAATTTATAAATGTTAATAAATTTAGGATTTAGAAAAAACAAATTTAACAGTAGGCAATAAATAATATGTTAACAATATTAATAGAAGATATAAGTCTCACATTCCAGTCTTGGATAACATAATACATAATAACATTATAAATTAATTTATAAATGTTAATAAATTTAGGATTTAGAAAAAACAAATTTAACAGTAGGCAATAAATAATATGTTAACAATATTAATAGAAGATATAAGTCTCACATTCCAGTCTGGGATAACATAATACATAATAACATAAATTATAATTAATATTAAACAAAAAACATTAACAACAAAACTAATAATAATAAACAATAATTATAATAATTTTTATTAGTTTATAAATATATCAATCAATTAAATGTCTATTTTGATACAAAAAAACTAACGTGTTTACATTTTTTGGGAGTAAGCAGCTCCTTTTTGATGTAACAATATTTCCGGCAGTTGAAAAACTTCTTTCAGAGCTGACTGACGTAGCTGGTATTGTGAGATATTTCTTCGCACATTCGGAAATGATTGGATACTTGATTTTTCTTGTATTCCACCACTCAAAAGGATCCAAATCAAATCGTAGTTGAGGTTCAGCCAGATAACCTTGTAATTGTATTTTTGGATCATTCATATCGATCATTTCGTCACCGTATAGGAACTCCATGGCACTTGTATGTGAACATTGTGAACTTTTTGTATGTTCTGTAACTGAAACCTGTGGATAATTAGTTTCAAGTATATTTTGCAACTCTTTTCGAATCAAGTCTCTTGAATCAAGTGCCTCATGTTCTAAGTCCTTATATCTTGGATCGAGTAAAGAAGATATTTGACTTAGGCTTACAGTACTTGAGGATGTCCATTCGAGATTGAAACGGGTTTTTATTTGTGTGATAAGTGATTGCTTGAAATATATTTCAATCTCATCTTCAGTGTCATTTATTGATAAATGTTTTTCTATTACTTTTTGTAGTAATGGTCTGACCATTGAAACTGGAGAATGCTTTTCATCACAAAATAGTTGCGTTATTATTTGTAGTGGTTTGAGTTTTTTAATAAGAAATTCTACCCTAGCCCATTCGCTTTCTGTAATTTCAAACTTTTGTGCCATAGTTGCACTTGTAATAGCTCGATCAGCTATGACGTTAACTAATGGACATCGATTAAGGTATAGACGTTCTAACATCATGAAGGTAGAATTCCAACGTGTCTTACAGTATTGAATCAAAGCCGTTTTTGTCATACCAAGCTGTTCTTGTTTGATTTCTAATGATCGTTTCGCTATATTTGAATGTTTAAAATGAGAAACAAGTTTACTACATTTTTCAAGCAATAATTGAATATTATCTTGTCTTAGCGAATGGTTGATAGCAAGTTGAAGTGAATGAGCTGCACATAGTACACTGCTAATGTTTGTATCGCTAGATATTAATGAAATGGCATTAACAATGTTCCTAGCATTGTCGGTGACAACAGCTATAACTTTACTGTTAACTTCCCATTCATTAAATGTATTGCCCAATTGAATCGCTAGATTCTCAGCTGTATGTCGTTCTTCCATTTCATGCGTGCTAAGGGTATAAGAGCTGACGTTCCATTGTAAATCAATTGTATGTGCGGTAACGGTAATATATGAATCCTGAGATAACGAAGACCAGCCGTCAGTTGTACAGACGATACTTTTTGTCTGATATAGATTTTCCTTTATTTTTGTGTCAACTAAATTTTTTAACCTATTTATTCTAGCTTTTATTGCTTCTTGCTTGCAAATTTTATAATCGGGCTCAACAACAGCCATAAAATTTTTGAATCCTATGCTCGAACAAAATGAAATTGGTAGTTGATTCAATGATATTAGTTTTGCTAATGCTTCATGAATCAGTTCTCTTCGTTCGTTACTGCACGCAAATTTAGATTTATGAACTTTCAATACATTAGGTCTTTTGCGTTTTCGACTAACTGATGTCTCATGTTCAACATTTGAGTTAACTGGACCTTCCACTTCACTTATGCCATCAGAGTCATCATTTTTTGCGAAATCGGAAGATGAAGGTAAAGGTAATGTAGAGGTGCAGGTCGATGAACTTGAAGTTGATGAACTTAAATCACAAATTAAATAATTTTTCGAATTAATTGATTTAAACTTTTTATTTATTTTTAATTTTATCTTTAACTTTTTATAATTAAGAAAATGGTAGCCCACAGTTATACAAATAATGTTATAGCCATAATTAATAGCACGGCTTCACAATAGATGGCACAATAGATGGTTTTAGATTCTGAAGTTCTGAACGGAGTGAGGAATGTATTGATTTCACAATGATGTAGGATAGGAAACTTTCTGATAGGAAAGTGAATCTAGTTGGTTGATGTTTTATTGTTTTTGATTAGCGTCTAAAGTTAGAAGTTTGAAAAAATACGTTAAAATCGTTAAAACTTTCTTTCACGCACGCCGGTATAATCGCATACGCACACACACATGCGCGCAATGTTATCTGTAATTATTAATCTTTTATAGAGATACAAATTTAATTATTTTTTTCATCGAGTTACACGACGATATTTATACCACCAGTTAAATCACAATCTACTGATAACAAAAATATCATCATTATTTGCTCATATTTGCTCGTTACTTTGTAGTGAAACTTGAAGTTTGAAAGCCTTCCTTATAAGCAATATTTATAGAATTACATTTACATAGTTTTTTTATATTATAATGGCTTCAATCCCACAAATTACACGTAATGAAATCCATGAATATATTTTTAATAACAACACAACTCATTGTGTAAACGAAAAAAAAAAAGTGTTAAATTATGTTTTAAATATTTTAAAAATTGATCCAAATGATGATGAACTGCGTAATAATTCTAATAATAATAATTATTATAGTAAATAATAAAAACAAAAATTATTCGAATAATTACACCTGTAGCCTTTAATAAAGAATGCCAAAACACGATTTTACTGAAATGTTTAGGTTTCTATATAAATACATGGTCGTGATGCTACGCTTTTTTATTTTTTTTTTACTTAACTCGTGACACTATTGTGTCGCTAGATTAATATGGCAAAATATTGAGTATAAAACAAGAATTCACTGAACTAATGACGGATACAAATAAACGTACCTTGATGACTGACAATTTGTTGGCTTCAAATTATGCACTAATTTTAAATGTCGACCTAATGATCCCGTAGTTCCACCAGGACATGAAAATTCGTTGACATCATCTTCATCACACATATTACAATATCCTTTGTCTCCAATACGTTTGGCATACTGCCATACCCAACTTTTTAATTTAGACATTTTAGAACTTAAAATACGTTGAGCTTGAGAGGTGACACTTGAGACTGAGAGACGGCGGATTAACTGAGAGTTAATCAATTATTATCTTTGTTTGATAAACCTATTTTTGATAATCCCATTATTTGCTTTTCATATATTATTATTTATTAGGCATTTAATATTATTAAATAGACGTGTTATATTAAATACACGTGTAATACTAAATACTCGTGTAATACTAAATACACGTGTAATACTAAATACACGTGTAATATTAAAAACACGTGTAATATTAAATACACGTGTAATATTAAATACACGGTTAAATACACGTGTACTTAAATACACGTCTACACGTGTACCCGAGTATTTCAAATACCCGTAGGAAATCGTAAGCCCTAGTCCATAGCAATAACTGAAAATTCATAATTTGGAAGTTTTGCATTTGCCATATCAGTAGCCATTAAGTTCATAGACATTTTATACTGATTGTGATGTTCGTTCAATTGTATTTGTGATATTTCACTGAACTCGTTTTTGGCAAGTACTTTGAGGTTTAACATATCGCATGTCCTACAAGTGTCTACACGCGGTCGGCGAAATGATAGATTAGAAAACTGTTTCTTAAAGACTTTTTTATAATACGCGTAACTGACTTTAGTATTTGGATATTTATTTTTAAATGCCAAAAACAATCTGCTGTAATTTAGGTCTGGACTTAAGTACTCTTTTTCGGATTTAGAACGACCATAATGACTAATATCTCTAGGAAAACTGTTCACATGGTCAATGATTTGTTGCCTATTATCACTACTAAAACTTGTTCGTTTAGCATTATCTGACCGAACATCTTTATAAACTGATAAGCCTTCTTTTTTTTTCGTTTGTAAAGTTTGCAGAAATCTATGTTTTATACCGAGAATATTTTGAAATGTGGTTTTGCATACCTGACTAACTCCTCCTTCATCATTTGGAATTGTATATTTTATTGTGCACTGTTTATGACTTTGTGAGGGATCAGAGTATTTACCATGACGACGTCTATTAATTTCGGTGGCCTGAATTAGTCCTAAAATGTAGGTACCCTGTTCACTATCATTTGCTAAATGGTGGTAGTCATTAAAAATTTTCAATTTCCATTCCCACGAAATACTTTTGCAGTCATATTTGCATTTGCAAGTCGGCTTTAATAGAATATAATAAAAGTACTGTTAGTACGTTTTATGAATAATACTTAACTATTATATTAATTAGGTACTAAGTTCGATTAATGGTTTCGGGATTGCCTGAATTATATGATTTCTCCTTGTCACATACGATTTACCACTTATTCTTTGTTTAGTCTGTTCATTTCTTTTTTTCTTACCACTTCGTAAATTTACACTTTCAGTCTCCATAATATTGGTAATAATTTATGTAATTTTAAAATAGAACGAAATAACGATTACAATAACATCAGTATCAGTAGTTTTGAATAATGACAACGGATTATATCATAACATTATTGTTATCAATTATCATAAAATAATTGAATTCGCGCAAGGCACATAGAACGCACATGTGACAATACGCATACCACATGGAACGGACGCCATCTATGAACGCAATTTTGAACTAGTAATAAATCGAATTGGCACTTGGAACACATACAGGATTATTGCCTTTGGCACATAGAACATAAATCAGACATAAAACAATTTTTCATTTTTTTGGCACATAGAACGTTTGACACATTTGCTCTTCATGTGGTCTATATAGTTACCAATATCATAACTTTCCGATGAAGTAGTAGTATCATTATTATCATTAATAATACGTTGCGATTCTATTCTAGCAGAAGTCAATAAACTATTGAACGACAAACTTGGAGTTAAAGTATCCACTTCTTCTGTTGATGTGACACTTTCATGGGTTTCATGCAACTTAATTTTTTTTTTTATAACAAATTTGTCCATTATAGGTTTAGAAATATACCGTTAATATTATATAATATATTATTATACCGTTAATATAACCATTAAGAAATAATTTAACATAAATATAGATAACCACAACATAGAACAGCTAGTTCAATACTGAAACTATTTTTTGTACACTTGTACACAATACGAAGAAAATCAGATATTGTTGTTGTTGTATAATTTAAATTGTAATCTGATGAATATTTCTGATGAAATATTATATGTATAGATATCTATTTCAATTATTACGATAACGGGGACTGTGCCATACGTCGGGGCCCGAAAATAATCTGAATGGAATATTTATTTTTAGATATAATTCAAATACTTATCAAGATAATATTAATAATAATATATAAACACTACACATGTAAGCATCTTATGCTGCGCAGGAGAAATGCCTCTCCAATTCATAAGAGACAAAAACACGCTCTTATTCTGTATAAAAAGAAAAACTACCCCTGATCATATAGGCCATACAGCTCTTTTCAAAAATAAAAACTCAATCATCAACCGCAACGTCACGAAAAAACTCACTACGATACAGGACATCTATTCCAATCTATGCATTAAAATGAATATTCACACCTCGGTTGAAGAGAAAATCATCTTCCAAAAAACTCCTCCATGGATATGGAACCTAAACCTCTCAATGGAATTAATCACGCTCAACAAACAAGTAACTGACCACAAAATAATAATATCTTCTTTTTATGAAATTATTCAAAACAGATTCCCTACTCACACTCAAATCTTCACCGATGCTTCAAAATCCGAACATGGTGTCGGTTTCTCAATTATTCACAACCAAACGATCATTCAACATAAACTCCCTGCAATAACAAACATATTTACCGCTGAAAACTTTGCAATCCTTGAAGCAATTAAATTAGCAAACTCACTTCAAATAAATAATTTTTTGATTATTAGCGATTCCCTCAGCGTACTAACATCTCTGAAAAACCCGTGGCCCAAAAATGAAATTACCCAAATAACTCAATCGGAACTAATAACCACAAAAAAAAATATAGAATTCATGTGGGTACCTTTTCATGTAGGCATTAAAGGAAACGAAATGGCCGACGAAGCAGCCTCTCTAGCTAGTAAAAATATAATCAACAACACCATCGATAAAATAGCCTCCAATGACATTTTCACATCCATTAAACATGAAACCCTCAAGTCATGGCAACATCAATGGGACTCCATTCCTCCAACCAACAAACTCAAGTCCATTAAAAGTACAGTGAAGCGGTGGTACACTCCCCCAGACCTTAGCCGACGTCAAAATATTGCCATCAACCGCATAAGAATCGGATACACTTTTCTTACACACTCATTCCTCATCAGTAAAGATCAACCCCCTATATGCAACATATGCCAAACTCGCATTACAATAAAACATATTTTTGAAGAATGCCAAACACACGAACCAACCCGTACATTGCTCAACCTACCACGCAACATCAAAGAAGCCCTCAACGAAGAATCAACTCTAAAAACCATCGAATTCATCACCAAAGACAATATTATTAATAAGATATAGTTTTAGTTCAAATCCAATGTAAATTTTTAAATATTCTTTTATGAACCTAATGTTGGCTAATAACCCAAGAAGTTGAAGCCTGTAAACCTTAAATAAAAAAAAAAAAAAACTACACATGTAGAAACTAGAAATAACCTCAAACCGCGTTTCACGTAAAAATACGTCTCATTATTATTTATTAAAAAGTACGTCATTATGCTTACACACAATAATTTCATAAAAACATTTTACAATTTTTAAATTGTATTTAAATTTAAACTATTGTATTTTTAAATGTAATTTTTCAACTAAATAAAAGCCGAGGGGGTGGCGCGCGCCCCCTGCGCCACCCCCCTGGATCCGCCCCTGTTGGCAAGCAGATCTGATGGATATACAATCTCATTCTAGAAAAAATAAAGGGTTTAGATATATTCTTATAGTTATAGATACGTATACTAAATATGTATGGGTACAAGCATTAAAAAATAAAAGTGCAAAAGACGTTGCTTTAGGTATGTGTAAAATATTAAAATTAAATAAACCTAAATTATTACAAACTGATAATGGAACTGAATTTTATAATAAAGAGTTTCAAGTTCTTATGAAAAAGTTTAATATAAAGCACTATTCCACGTATACTAATATAAAGGCTGCGATGGCTGAACGTGTTATAAGAACATTAAAAAATAGAATTTACAAACATTTTACGGCAACAGGTTCATGGAATTGGTGTAATTCGATATCTAAATTAATAAACAGCTATAATAATTCAGTACATTCTACAATTAAGTGTACACCTCATGAAGCCCGAACAAAATTGTTAAAACATTCAATAAATAATATAATGCCGAAAAAATCAAAATTTAAAATAAATGATAAAGTTAGAATTTCAAAATATAAACATACTTTTGCTAAGGGATATACACCGAATTGGACTACAGAGGTGTTCCAAATTTCAAATATACTACCAACAAATCCAGCAACATATAAATTGAAAGATTTATCGAATAAAACAATTTTAGGATGTTTTTATGAACAAGAAATTCAAAAGACTAACTTCCCAGACACGTTTCTCATTGAACGTATTATTAGGAAAAATAGGAATAAAATGTATGTTAAGTGGTTGGGTTACAATAATAATTTTAATTCCTGGGTGGATATTAATGATATTGCTAAATAAACAATGAGACAAAAAAATACACATTATTATTATTATTATTACATTAATTTTAATACTTTTATAAATATATGTATGTTAGGTGACTAGGTTACAATCTTAATGTATATTTTTATTATTAAAATCGAAAAGACATAAGTAATAATAATATATTTTTAATAATAAACTGTAATAACATCTTTTATAAATATATGTTTATGTATAATAAAACCTTATTTACATCTTTCTAAAAATAATTATTTAAAAACGTAATAAAAAAAAAATATATAAATATTATAAAAAAAAAAAAACAGTATATGAAAAAAAACATAGATTGAAAAAAAAAGATTTAAATATGCAATTCAATATTCGTTTTTTATTTTATAATGTTCATATGCTAGTGTATTGATTCCGTCACTCATTATATACCTTTTATCATCATTTGCACTTAGAACTAGTTTATTCGTAGTTTTAGAATAGACTTTATGCTTGTTCGATTGAATATAGTTCATATCACGATATGCTATTTTACTGTCAATTGATAAATTGGAAACGTATGCGTTTAATATATCTAAATATTCATCAAACTTTAAATGTTTTTCAATAATATATTTTTTAACACCTTTAGCTTTTTTAATTTCTAAATCACCTACTCCATACGTATAAAGTTTAGGGCGTAATCCGATAAATTCTAATATAATACGTCCTTTTAGCTCATCTTTGAAAAAACCTGGTTGATTTTTACGGTCTGTGTTATAACAATAATGATTTTTTGGAAAATTTGATGTATCGAAATATGATGATAATTCAGTGTTTAAATCATTAAAAAAATTATCAGTTTGAATTTCGTATATTAAAGAATCGGTATCTGAATAAATAATGCCTAAATTATTTTTATATTTTTTTTTCATTACATTATAATGAAAATCGTAAATTATTGTTTTAGAAATATCTAATATAGCAAATCCTACATATATTGGTTTATCAAATTTAATTTTTTCTTTATGCATATGTATAGCAACTAAATTTTTAGAATATATCGTTCTGTCTTTAAAAAAAGGTTTACTCATTAGTTTATGTGCCTTCTTTTCGTTACTCACTAATTTAATTGACATTTGTTTCCTAACATTCTCCATACATTTCCCGAAAACACTATTAACTAATAATTTCCAGAATTGTCTCTCGAATTCATTTTTTGATTTAACTCTCATGCTAGTGCACAGTTCTACATATGACGCCATCCATTTAGACTGTTTAAAGCGAATAATTCTATGAACTTTGGTGACATTTATCCCATTAGCAATAGCCTGTTTTAAATTTCTGTAATGAACAATGTATTTTTTTTTGGAGTTAGCGTAGTAAGAAGTTTTTTAACTTTTGAATTTGGTGGATTTGTATTATGGGGTAAAAATGGGAATTCATTATGTAATTTATGTAAGGTCTTAGGATAATCTGTATCCACTTCTAAGATATAACCAAAATCTGAGTTATCGTCTATCATCGATACGTCTAAATCTAAATTGTCAAACCATTCAAAATTCTGATACGGTAGTGAAGATAGCATAGACTTTCCATAGAGATTTACACAGTCTAAATAAGCTATCCATGTATTCGGTTTGTTTTTATCGTATTTAATATTTTCAACATTCGGTATATTAGCTTTAACATATCTTTTAACCGACTGACAAATTCCTCCTCGTATACCTTGCTCTAACATAAGTTGCATATCATAACATTTAAGGCGTTCTAATTTAACCCTAGTATGTTTTAACATGCATTCAAATGCAAACCCCGGTGCAGTTATAAAATGAGAGGCATCTAATTTGAATGTTTTTAAACATAGATCTCTAAAATTCTCGAAAACGTCTGTAAGAATACAAACGTCACACTTCAAATATAGAATATTATACTCTAATAAATTTTTTATATTAAATGCTGTCCAAACATTTTGTGCATGTAAATAATCTTCATCACTTATTTCCTCATCTATTAACGAGTTATAAAATGCGTGTTTCGGAGGTAGGCAAGTGTCATTTAATTTACTCATAAGGAAATACACCTTTCCGTGAAACTAGATCTAAAGTTGATTTAGAAAATACTTTTAAAGTTTGTCTAAATTTTGATTTATCTTCAGATAAATTTTCTGCTAAATTTCCTAGAGATTCTGACATAAAACGGTAAGTATCAATAAATTTAATACTAAACTTGTCTACAATTGTTTTACTGAATGTTATATATTTTTCGGATGAATTTGGTTTTACATAAATATCCTTGTCATCACGACCGAGTTCTTTAATTATAAAATGACTGTCATAATTTAAATTATGAAAGTAAATGGGTAAAAAAGATACGTTTTTTAAATCAAAGTTACATGATAAACAGAGTACAGATCTAAAAACACCTGTAAAATGGTTATGATCTCGAACTTTCAAAAGGTTATTTTTTTGAATGATTTTAAACAGCATTCACATTTTATTGTATTTTGAAACCTCGCCTCTTCATTAATAGTTAATTTATTCATTGGTATATTGATTTGATAAAGACTATACATTTTTATACCTATATCCGTTATTGTTTTCATAAAATTTCTTGCTGGATTACTACCGCTAAATGTTTGAATTTTCGTAGGAATTTCAAATTTTTTAATCAGGTATTTAGGTATAATTGAATAATCTATTTTTACATAAAATGCATAACTCATTAATTTATGTTTACGTGTTAAACGTGTTTTACATTTTTTATTACATTGTTTAGTTAAAACATTCTTTAAATAGCATTCGAAATCTGAATAAATTACGATAGGTATTCGCTGTGTTTTTTTGATAATTTTTAAAATATATGAAATCATCATCACCATTCTCAAACATTATCGGTAGTCCGAGTTTATTTTTATTACATATAGTTTTATGTTTTTTAAGTCCGTGAGTGCCCCAAAATTTATTCTTACAAGGTTTATTATTGAAAACAGTGAAACATCTTTTACATATAATTAATTTAGATTTATGTTTAGTCCTCTGATTTCGTATAAACCTCGAAAAATTATTAATATAGGTATAATGTGATGTTTCATTTTTAGTGAAAAAAAATAAATCGAAATGATTAATGCATTCAGTATTATTAATATATAATGGAAAAATTATGCTTTTCTCGTTTAAACTGAACACATTTACTGAAACATTATTAATACGCTCAAATTTCTTAATCTGTTTAATAGGTGTCGGGTAGTCAATACACTTAAAATTTAAGCCAGATTTTTTTTCTAAAATATTAAAATTATGTTTGCTAAATTTGCTTTTATTTAGACGAGTGTCAAATTTTGAAAGAATTGCATATTTAAAACATTTGTTATCTATATTTTTTACATATATTACTGCTTTTTTATTTTGTATGAATTTAGGTAGACTTATGTAGGTTGAACCTCTAAGCGGATTTACTTTATTAATTCTTAATTGTAACAAATCTATTGAAACTAAACTCCATCCACTGCCTTTTGTAACGAAATCACTCTCTTCATTTAAAATCTTATTAAACATTTTATTTAATAAATTAGAAAAATCTGATTGTGAATATCCTAATACATTATTTGTTTTAAAAGATATATCACGTTCTTCTTTCGATATTAAATTCACATATAAACAGTCTAAATGTAAATTAAATTTAATTGAGGTATTTGATGATGCTTTTTCTAATTTATGAATTAACATGTTTGAACTATAGTTAAAAAATTGTTTAAAATCTAAAAACTTGTTTACATTTTACAAGACAAATGTTTTTGAAGTTGTTTTAAATCGCTCTATTTCAACAAGTCCATCTTCAACCACATTCATACGAGTTCTTTTTAAAATTCGTGGCATTTTCACTAAAAAATTGATAAAAAAAAAATAAATAAATAAAAAAAATAAATAAAAATAATTTTTTTTTTTTAAAATAAATAAAATAAATTTATAACTTGATTTAGCAATTATAATTCAAAACTGAGTATTATTTTTAATGGAAATAAATAAATTTAAAACAATCTAGATGTATAAAAAATATGTTTGCAAATACTTACATTTTTTTGACGGTGAATAATATTTTTCATGTGTTGTGGAAAAGTAAGCTTATAAATGCTCTCTGTATGAGAAAAGTAACACGACTGAATACAAATACAAATTACCAATAATAATCTACATGGATGACTGCATGACTGCATATTATGTTCTAAGAAATGATTATGTATGATTTCTGAATATCCAATTATTTTAATATTTAGGTAGATCTGTACACAATCAAATTAAACACGTTTTACGATCTATAAAAAATAATAACCTACATGGATGACTGCATGACTGCATATTATGTTCTAAGAAATGATTATGTATGATTTCTGAATATCCAATTATTTTAATATTTAGGTAGATCTGTACACAATCAAATTAAACACGTTTTACGATCTATAAAAAATAATAACCTACATGGATGACTGCATGACTGCATATTATGTTCTAAGAAATGATTATGTATGATTTCTGGATATCCAATTATTTTAATATTGAGGTAGGTCTGTACACAATCAAATTAAGCACGTTTTACGATCTATAAAAATAATAACCTATATGGATGACTGCATGACTGCATATTGTGTTCTAAGAAATGATTATGTATGATTTCCGAATACTCAAGCAAATTATGATTTCCGGTGAAAAGAATTAAATATTTTTACAACTCTAGACGTAATTATTGTTATACCTGTTGGATTTTTTATGATGTATTTCTAATTTAATAGAATAATTGTATATATTTATTTTATTACATGTGGTTTTATAATCAGTAAACAAAAGGTGAATAATCAATTAATTTAACTGCTTTTTCTCAATGGTAGTAGTATCTATTTCTACTATAAAATGTATAAGCAGTTCATATAATATTATCAGTTTGCAGTGAAACGTCCAACGTGTTTTATTTATTTCAAGTGCTGACTGTATAAATAAAATAGTGTTTTAATTTTAAAACAATCTTGCTAAATCGTTAAAGTAAATTTTTTTTGTTGTTCTTATAAAAAATGGAAAGTTTTCAAGAATATACACCAGTTTCTGAGGTAGATACAGACGAGGAAGTTACATCTGATGTAAGTAAATAGTTGTTTTAAACATAAAACATTTTTATATTTTATTATTATTATTTAGTATACTGAAAATATGAGTGATATGGGTAAAAATAAGACTAAAGGGAAAGCTAAAGTTGTCAAGCGAAAACCTTTGGCAAACCCAGCATCGTCGGCAAAAAAAATGAAACAGCAAAAGGTATTAAAAATAAATAAAATGTTTGCAATTTCATAAAAAAATATAATTCGAATTTGCAACCATTTTTTAGAATACATCATATTTAGATAAAATCGGGGAGATTATTGAGACGGAAAATGTATATGAAGAAAGCACAAATTCGATGACTGTCAAACAGGATAAGCATAACTATACATTTAAATATCCGATTACGAATGGAGAAGATTATTGGATTTTACAACATTATAAAATGCAAGATATTAAAAATGTTACACCAGCAGAAAGGTAATAAAATTATTTGATTATTTTAGTTTTATAAGTAGTTTTTTTTTTTTTTGAAATTTACATTTCCGCTTCGACAGCTGAGGCCATTAGCGTTACATTAAAAAAAAAAAAAATACATCTATATGTAAATATAATTTTACAATATTGGTATTTTATCTTAAAGTAAATTTATTAATTTAGTTGCTTTTAAAAATTGTATTGTGTTGATTTCGTTTTCTGGGTTTGGGCATAAGAATTTATATTTTAATAGTTTTATGATATAGGAAATTGTTGAAATAATCATGTACATGTTTTATTAGATGGAAACATTCTATGTGTTCGATAAGGATGCATACATCGAAAAAAATATCAAAAGATGTGAATATCATCAGTCAATTAAACAAACTCATCGAATCAATATCGGGGAGATTTGTAGACGACTCGAAAAAACAAATAACCAAGCGGAAGATAGATAATAACTGATTATAATATTATACAAAATAATCTTTTAATAAAACGAGAATATCTTATATTAAAATATAATATTGTGTTTAAATTATTTTTTTATTTCCATATTTCTAGCTTTACTGATATCTGCTAATGCTAAATAATTACAATGTTATATCAAATTGAAAAACAAAAAATACAAATATAAAAACAAAAAATATATTATATATTTATATATTTCATACAAAAATAAAAAATACAAAGTTATATTTCAACCGGTCACTTATTTTATTATATTTATTAATACCTGGTAATATCAAATAACTGCAATATTTATAGTAGTATTAATCTTGTAATATTATATCGAATTGAAAAACAGAAAATATAAATAGAAAAACAAAAATTATATTATATAATAAAAATATATATTTCATACAAAAATAAAAAGTTATATTTCAACCGGTTACTTATTTTATTATATTTATTAATACCTGGTAATACCAAATAACTGTAATATTTCTAGTAGTATTAATCTTGTAATATTATATCGAAATGAAAAACAAAAATACAAATAGAAAAACAAAATTATATTATATAATAAAAATATATATTTCATACAAAAAATAAAAAATACAAAGTTATATTTCAACCGGTTACTTATTTTATTATATTTATTAATACCCGGTAATACCAAATAACTGTAATATTTCTAGTAGTATTAATCTTGTAATATTATATCGAAATGAAAAAACAAAAACATAGAAAAAAAACAAAATTATATTATATAATAAAAATATATATTTCATACAAAAAATAAAAAATACAAAGTTATATTTCAACCGGTTACTTATTTTATTATATTTATTAATACCCGGTAATACCAAATAACTGTAATATTTCTAGTAGTATTAATCTTGTAATATTATATCGAATTGAAAAAACAAAAACATAGAAAAAAAACAAAATTATATTATATAATAAAAATACAAATACAATATTTATATTTCAACCGATCATTTATTTTATTTTATTTATTAATACTGTCTTGATAATGCTAAATAATTGAAAATTTTACTGGTATAAATCTTTTAATATTAAATTAGACAATGCAGCATATTGATACTGTTGGATTTCACTTATTAAAGACATACCCCTCAGGTTGAAGTTATAATCATAATTTTGTATAAATTGATATGTAAAAGCACTTGATTGACAGTCAGCTGGAAGATTTGATATAGATTCTTTTAATGTCGATTAGAATAACTTGAAACAACTTTGATAATCCCTAATTTTCTTCTGCTTTTCTAAGATGTATGATTCAACACAAATTTGAATTTGTTTTAAACGACATTGATCAATAACACTTAATGTCACCTGATGATTATCTAATTTTAATGTAATTGAAGAGTATTTTGCATTTATTGTATAACATAAATTATCATTTATTTGAACTGGAGACTTGGAATGTGTTTGTACATTTTTAAAAATTAAATTAAAATTTGAATCAAGTATTAAATCATTCCAATTTGCTAAATTTAGTATGAAAACATTTTTACTTGATTCGATTAATACAACAGTTGAAATTTCTTTATTAACTAAATATCCAACTGAAACATATTTTTTATTATGAATTTCAAATTTTGTTTTTTCAACAATTGGAACTAATGAAGACATGATTAAAAAAATATATATTCTAAATATCACAATAGCGTAGCGGTACTCTTCTTATTCTAGTTGATCGTCGTTGTTTTGTATTCTGATTTTTTTTCTAAAAGACGTTTAATTAATTTTAAAATTTTAACACAGTGAATACAACCGGTCTCGCTTGACGATGCACACATGACTAATACGGTAAACAATTTATTTTATTTATATATTGAGATAAAAAAAAGTGAACACTGTGTTCTAATGGTTTAAGACATACCTTTTTATTATACTTACCTACATCGATTGAACTGCTACCTATTTAATTATTATAGAACTACATCAATTTTATCCCTACTTATTAAATTATTATTATGATTTGAACTTGGGTATATTAACTTTAAGAGAGATGCCTTAAACCTTTAGAACACAGTGTTCACGAATATATTAAGATTAAAATAAAACATTTAAGTAGTAATTATATCATTTATTAACCAGTATAATGGATTTTTTAAAATTTATTATAATATGAATGTATGGTTTTACTTTGTAAGACGTAATATAACTTAATTTTATACCACATTTCTACCACTTACTTTTATTTCACCAACAATCTTTGTTTTATGAACAAAATTTTTTTTTTCAAATCATGGAAAGTGAAATTAGCAGATATACATGAACAAGTATCTGGTCCACATAAACAATTTTTATTTGACCACGGACAGATATTATAATGATCATTTATTTTTTCGATACCGCATCTAGCAGCTAAAGTTTGAAGTTAACTTAATTGAGTATAAAATTCTGCTAATTCAGTATAAGAAAAACGTGATGGGTAAATTATTCCAATTGTGGCAATATCAATTTCAATTTCTGCTAATAAATCCATTTTATAATTAATGTGTATTATATTTTAACTGTTTTAAAAAATCACTATAATGAGCATGTAATCAATCACTAATTCGTTAACGGAATGAGCTACAAGCATTAAAAACATGGTTTTAAATATAAAAAAGAAATGAATTAGTGTTATAAAAATTAGTTTTAACGATATCTAGCAATAATGAATAACGCTAGCGGAAAATATAGAATCGTATATTCGTAAAAATTTGTCCAAGGAAAATTACATTCTGTTGATGTGATCGGTTAGAGCAGCCATACTCAACCTTTTTTTTATTTGGGCCACATAAAATATTTTAAAAATTCCGCGGGCCGCAAGTTGAAATGAATGGAACGGAAATTTAAAAAAAAACTAAAAATAAATGTATATATTGTATATATTGTATAACATTTGAAAATGTAGTATAAAAAAAATGTAATTAAATATTTATTCTTAACAAACTTAATAAAATTCACATAAAATATAAAACATAAAATGTTTATATTTAATTAGTGTGAATTTTGAAATTGAGATAGTTTTTTCACTATTTTGGACATATCTGGTTTGTAGTTGCTGCATGCTACTCTTAACAAGTCGTCAAGATGTGAATCAGTAAGCCGATTTCTGTACACATTCTTTGCATATTTCATTTTTGAATATGAAGTTTCACATAGATATGTTGATGTGAACATTGTCATCAAAAAGTGGGCACATTTTTGTAGGGTTTTGTATTTTCCTGGCACTAAATTCCAAAACTCTATGTATTCTTTTTGTTCTCTCTTCTCTTTGAAAATAGCTTCGAAATTTGTATCATTTTTTAATTCAATAAATTCATCAAACACTTTTGAATATTCAGATACAGTCAATGCAGCTAATTGTGTTATACTCGTTACTTCTAAGTGCCAAGGATTTTCTATAAGTAAAAAGCAATTCTTTACAGCTCTTAAATCCTGAAATCTTCTTTTAAATTCTTTAGATAAGGCAGCTAAATGATTTAAAATTATTATCTTATTTGTTTCAGAAATGACAATATCATCTTGTTTAACTTTTATAAGGGTTGGGAAATTATGTAGCACTTTGTTCTGTATTTCCTTGTAATAGATCTCCAGTTTCTCTTCAAAAGCAAAAACGTTATTCACCATCTGCGAAATAATTTTATTTTCACCCTGTAAACCGCGGTTGAGCTCATTAAGTTTTTCTGTGATATCACACATATAAGCTAAAAGGCACCACCAATTATTGTTTTCAAGTCCATCAAATTTATCAAATTTATCATTTTGTCGTAAAAATGCAGTAATTTCTAATCGTAAAGTAAAAAACCTTTCAAGTACTTTTCCTCTACTTAGCCAACGCACCGAAGTATGTAAAAGAACGTCACTATAATTACTGTTCATTTCTTCTAAAAGACTTTTAAATTTTCTGTGATTGAGTTCATTTGCTCGAATATAATTAACTATTTTTATTACGTTTTTCATCACTAAATCTACTTCTGGAATAGAGACGCGTGCTGCCAAGTTTTCTTGGTGAATAATACAATGAAATGACAAGATATTTGTTAAATTATATTTTTTTTTCAACAGAGAAATAAATCCCTTTTCACACCCGGTCATCGATGGACATCCATCGGTGCACACACAAACCAATTTTTTAATATCAATATTATTGCCGTCAAGAAAATTAGTTATCACATCAAGATAATCGACGCTTGTTAGCAATAATTTTATCGACTTTAGGATTTAGAATACGGACTGTTTCAGCCACTCTATGTAGACCGTGAGCAAGGCATGTTGTGTGAATCATTTTTGAGTACAATGTTTTTATTGAACTTGCAGACTTAACCATATAAGGGGCAGCGTCAGACAAGAATAATAGAACATCGTCATGTTTAACACCATCGGGCCATAAAATTTTCATCGACTTATCGAATAATTTAAAAATTGTTGAATGATTTGCTTTTTCTAGCTCTTCTACGTTTAACAAAAATATTTGACCTGGTCCATGTTCTTCCAGTGTACCAATAATAACGTTAGCTACAAATCTACCGGTTACATCTGTGGTTTCGTCTATGCTAACCCAAATTTTTTTCCGTCAACATACATTCTAATTTTATTTAGTGTTTGATTGTAAACATCATCTACGTAACCTTTTCGCAAAGTTGACTCAAATGGAATGTCTTTTCCTGTGTATTTCAAAAGAAATTCTTTGAATTTAGAATTGTTTAATTTATTTAAAGGAATATTTGCGGAGAGCAAGGTATTACACAAATCATGGTTAAAAGAACTTTTTTTAGAAGTCATAGCAGTACCACAGCAGTCACAGCAGATTTATGCTTTTCCGTCTTCAAATGTTGAGTAACCAAATATCGCCGATCTGTATTTATTTTCGTTTCACAAAATTTACAAAATAAAATGGTTCCATCACTTGAAAAAACTTTTTCTCCAAACTCGGTGATATATTGTCTAATACGCGTATTGTTCGTTATTTTCGGCATCTTTAAAATTACGAAAGCTACAAGAATAACGATTTTAAAAGCCACGACGCACGAAACCAAACTGAATTCTTATTTTCCTTTTACATAGTATTACCATTGATTTTATAATATACAGATAAGCCATCCTATTGTAAATAATGGCAGCGGCTAATTGCATTCTGCCGTTAGACGTCGCTGTGTTCGATTGCATTCAAGAGGGGTAAACATAGGATGGGTGCTATTTTATATGTTACTATGTTAGCCGGCGTAATATTCTATTTTTAGTATTGCTTTGTATTGTTGATTATTTTTGGTCTGCCGATAAAAACAACAGCAATCAGCTTTGGACAATAATTGAGTTGCGATTGAATACGTAACAATAATATTGTGTATTGACATCGCGTCGCGTTATTGTGTAAAACTGTAAAATAACTTTGTAAGTGTTCAAATTTTAACAACGATTTGAGTGAATAAATATTAAAATTTTAAATTAATAATGTCTGGTAATATCTGTCAGTATGTAAATTGCAACAAATCAAAAAAAAATTTTCCTCAATTAAAAATGTTTCGATTTCCGAAAGATAAAACCAGACTGGACACATGGACCATTAATGCTGGTAGGAATATTTTTAATTTCAATATTTTATTACAATGTGAATGGGTACGGTACCTAAATTAGTTTAATTTTCTTATTTTTTTAAAATACTATCTGAATTACCGGCTTCGCCCGTGTGTGAAATGCTAGTCGAAAAAAACCGCTGTGTCAGCCACTCTTTCGAGATTTAATTTTAGAATTTTTCTTTCATAAGGACATTCTCCTGACAATAACCAACACAACAAAAAATGAATAAACGAAATCGGTCCAGCCGTTCACGCGTGATGCCGTGACCGAGGGAAATTAGGGATTCATTTTTAACCGATATATATAGAAGAAATTTTTTTGAAAATTCATTTTTTCAGTTTTTTTATTTCATCAATATATAATTTTTGTTCTTTGAAAATAAAAAATGGTGTTTTATTGAGAATTTATTTTTGAAAATTGTATACGAAAATATTTTAGGAATTTTTTGGAATTTTTAGATCATAAATATAATTTTTGAAGAAAAAATTTTCTAACATTTGTATAGCATTTCAATCCGAGCCCTAATGATGGAAAACTGTTTTTTATTTTATATATATAAATATTAAAATCACCTTTATATAATATTTTTTACTGTTTTACCTACCATTCACAAAAAAAAAAATTGTAGGTAGGTAATTTTTAATAGAAGTAAATATTATTTTAGGAAATTTAAAATTATTATCTCTTGATAACTCAAAATTGTATACTAAATATTTATGCCAAGAACATTTCTCATCTGACTGCTTTATGAATAAAGAAATGACGAAGTTGAAGCCAAATGCTATTCCTTACAAATTTAATGATAAAGACCAACCATCATCATCAACTGGTAATGTAATTTTAAGTAAATAATAATATTGCAATATTATTGCTAGGAAACTTAAAATTTTTTTTATCCAACTACAATTAGAGTGTTATTTGCCAAACACTTCTATTGAAGTTAATTTTTCGAAAATTCAAACATCTAGAAGTTTTTAGATACCCCCTTAAACCCCTTAAATAACCCCCTTAAACCACTAAATTACCCCCTTTCAGATATTATAATTATTTATTGTAGTTTAAATTCATTTTAGGCATTTTTAAAAATGAAAACTTGTTGCCGCAAAGTCCTGAGTCTAATTTACTAACTCCCAGAAAATGTTATGAGCACCATGCGACGTCCGATGTTAAAGATTTGATATTTTCAAGTCCTATTATGACCACACCCAAAAGACAAGTACAAGATATATTAGATATGCCTAGTCCTCATTTTAAAAAAAATTCACTTGAGGATAATACACCTAGGAAAAAAATATTAAAAAGAAAGTTGCAAATTCAATCGAATAAATTGACTAATAAAAGATCTCGTATTACTAAATTAAAAACAAGTATAAAAATGTTGAAAATTCGTAACGACGTTAATAATATTATTAATACGTTTCCTTTCCCTTCGAGCAACTCAAAAGCACTAGTAACAATGCAAATGAGAAAAAACCGCCGACCATGGTCATCGGAGGAAAAACAATTAGCTCTGACATTATTTTACAAGTCTCCAGCTGCATATAATTTTTTAAAATTGCAAAACGTAAATTTACCAGGCACGTCAACTATTCGTACATGGATTGGCGAATCCAAATTTTTACCTGGGTTCAGCAAAATATTCTTAAACCACCTTAAAAAGAAATTTGAAAATAAAACCGACAAAGAAAAAAAATGTACGGTTTGTTTTGATGAAATTTCTATTAAAGAGTGCCTAGAATTTTCAAAACATTATGACTTCATTGAAGGGTTTGAAGATTTTGGACATCTAGGCAGAACAAGTAATATAGCAAATACCGCATTAGTTTTTATGGCAAGGGGTATATATTCACCTTGGAAAATACCAATAGCATATTATTTAGTTCGTTCAGCTGTTAAACATGGTATGCTAAAAGATTTAATATTATATGTACTTCGTACATTATTTGAAGCGGGTTTAGATCCTAAAATTATTATCTGTGATCAGGGGACTAATAATCAAAGTGCTCTAAAGGCATTAAACGTTACGGAGAATACTCCATATTTTGTTATAAATGATAAGAAATAATTAGGTATTTCCCTAGTTGCCAAATCCAGTTAATAATGGTATTATCTCATCTTTATTAATAAACCGAGCTATACGGAAAAACTGATTACTGAAAACTGATTACTGTCTATACCTATTGAACAACACATGAAAGTAAAAAAACATTATAGTTAATCTTTAAAATAAATGTACTTAACATAAAACAAAAACTGCGTAAATATGCTATAAATAACAATTAAACTGCCAAAAATTGGCAAATATGCATTTTGCTCAGAAAATGGCAAAATATGCGAAAATATGCAATTAAAATTTTTGTATTTCAACCCGTTATGACTTAAAACAAATTTAAATCTTACTTAGACTATTCTGCAGTCATTATTAAGCAATATGCAAATGCAACAAGTCCCGAACCCTACTGATGAGTTTCCATTGAGCTCAGAATGTGATGTGGCGGAATAATTTATCGGGTGTAACTCTTGGGACCTAGAACTTACATTTTCTGGAAACATGTAATTAGAAGGACTACTTGTCTGATTCAATGGTTTAAGATTCAAAAGTTCCAGTTCATTTATTATTTTTAATACTTCCATTTTTGCTTTAATTTTTAGTTCGGGCGAAAACTGTTTTACTGTTAGGGCTATACTTTTGAAGAAAACATCGATTGGGTCTTCTGCTTCTTCTGGGTTTGTCAGCTCTTGTAGTAAACGGCTTCTTTCTTCACTTCTTTGTTTCAATACTTCGATGAATGCTTCAGTTTTTTTTTGTCTTTTTGTACCAGTTGTTTCCATTTTTGATTTCTGTACTTCTTTTGTGGACTCTAAAGTTGATGGTAATTGTATGTTTTCATTTTCCGGTTCCATTTGAGAAACACTATTATCCGATGAATTTAAATATTCTTCCTGGTCCTCTTCGTTTGTCACATTCGTTAAGCTCCTATTATTATTATTTATAAGTATTAAGATTATATTTTACAAATATATATATATATATATCAATAAGTAAACAAATGTAAAATATATTATTAGTTATTACTGTCTTTCATATACAGCTGTATCCAAAAATGTCAAAACATCCTCTAATATCCATTTTGAAGGTTTTTCTCTCGTGGCTGACCCAGTACCCAATTTTCTGCCTCTCCTTTTTTTATTGTATGTGTCCTTAATATTTTTCCAGCACTTTATACAATCATCAACTGGATAAATAATATTATGTTTAAAAATGTAAAAATAAATAAGAGTAATTCACTTCGTTCAGAATCCAAAATATAAATTAGACCCAATCAAGTGTTTTTTATAATTTAATATTACATTAAAAATAATATAAAAAAAAATATGTATAATATATATATATATATATAGCTGACCCGGCAAACGTTGTTTTGCCTAAATTTTTTTTTTAAATTAAGTTGACCCGGTGAACTTAACGCCTTCAAATAAAGTCTAGATTGATAATAAAATTCAAGTATTCCATTGTAATTAATTGTTACAGAAATCAATATATTGCATTTTGATAAACAATGTTTTTCGATTTGTTTTCTGGTGCAAAAATAAACAACGAAGACGGTTTTCCAACACGCGAACTGGCAACGTACAGCTGCCCGTGCGAAAAACATGGAAATTCCAAATTGATCCCACAGATTTCCAACGATTGGCCTTGCGATTTATTAATTGTCATCGCAAAAGCCAATCTAACGGGAAACTGAATCCGCTTAAACTGAAATGGAAGATCTGTTGAAATGATCGGAATTCGTGTGATAAGGACTTCCTCCCCTTTGAAATTAACCTTGATGATCGTTGATTGTATTACATTGTTCATCATTTTCTTGACGGACAATCGTGTACCATTACACAATTTAGGAGGATTTAGATTCCGCAACATAATTATGATCGATCCCACTTTTACCTGTAAATTATGCGGTGGAGTTCCTGGCACATCAAGCGAGTTCAAAAATTCTGTCGGATAGTTGATCATTTTCGTCGGTCGTGCTGTCAACAGATTTGTATGAACGCAGTTCTCCAGCAATTTTACTCTGAATTGTAAAATTCAAGCTATCGACGTCCTTATTCCTCGCTGCTAGTATTGCCCGTTCACTCATCTAATCAAGATAGTTATAATTAGGGAGCGGATGTTTATGCTCCAAAAAATTAAAAAATATGCATGCAATTATGCTCTTTAAAGTTTAAAAATATGCTTAGAATTTATTTAAAATATGCATAAAAAAAAATTTGTTTATTAACAATTAAAAATATATAGGTATAAAATAATTATTCTTAAAATTAAAACTTAAAAAAGAACTGTTGGTGAATTTTTTGTTAATCTGAAAATAATAAAGATGGGTAGATATTAGAATCCAAGTACTAACTAAGCATTAAATAATTTTAAAATATACCTAGTAATTGGGAATTGCACTGGATAATCAATGTTTTCTTTAAATTATCAAAAGTAAATTTTCTTCTGTTATCCGATAGCAACATTTTGAATTTTGAAAAACTGCGTTCTACATCGGTAGATGAGACAGGAGCATATTTGAAACATGGTAGGTCTGACGTAGTTAGTTCTTCTTCCAAGTCTTGAATAGTAACATGATTTTTTCCTGCCAAAATGTTTGAAATTGTATTCAATTTCTTCAGTCCATGATTTTTATCATAAACGCTATTAAGTTTGGTTTGTATAGATTTTCCTACATTTCCTGGGACTTGAAAAATTTTAGCTTTAACTTCTTCGACTATTAAAATAGAATCTGTCAATAGGACGCCTTGTTTTTCCAAGCTAGTAATATTATCCACTAAAAATCCGAAGTGTGTTTTAATGAAAATCTTCTTCTTTCTTCTCAATCGTTTTGTTGGCAATTGTTGATGCGAACTGCAAGTTCATTTTGGTTGACATCGGATCTTATGGTAAAGAGAGCGATAGTGGTATATTTAACAAATCAAAAATGTCAGACCAAATGAAAAATAGTGAATATTTTCCAACTAATTGCAAAATTCCAAATTCAGAAAAAATATTGCCGTATGTATATATCGGTGATGAAGCATTTCGTTTGGACCCACACATGATGCGACCATACTCTAAAATAGAATCTAGAAATGATAGCGAAAAAAAAATTTTCAATTATCGTTTGTCACGGGCAAGAAGAACGACTGAGAATAGTTTTGGACTATTAAGTCAGGTTTTTAGAGGTTTTTTAGAGGTTTTATACCCCGATACCAATAAAACCAGAAACCGTCGACCATCTCATATTATCTGCATGCTGTCTTCATAATCTTTTACGTAACCAATATACTTTAGAGAATACATCAGAACAACACTATTATAATTTTGACCCAAATGATAATCCTGCTAATAATATGGTACAGCTTGAGCATACGGGAGGATATGGAAATTATGAAGGGTTTATAGTGATAGATGAATTTAAACATTTTTTCAACTCTCCGCAGGGTACAGTACCATGGCAAAATTATCATACATTAAGAACCGATACTTCGTAAAATGTCATATAATATTTTTAAATATTTTGTATTATAATATTGAAGTACTGATTACATTAATTTTCATTTTTATTTTTAACTTCACTAATTGTTTGTTCATATATATCAATAATATTATATGTACAGTTTATAATGTTTATAATGTATATATGTTTAATGTGAAATGAGAATAACATGAGCATTTTTTTTTTAACCATGTGTTATTTATATAAATTAATAATACATAATATTCCAGTTTCTGTATATATTATTAAAAAAATTATGAAGAAAGTGTGATGGGCCAAACGTTGTCCCGAAATAACCCTTGAGTGAAAAATATAATATAATACATATTTATTATAATATTATATTCGATCAGACCTACCTATGTATATTAGACCAATTTTTGTAAAAGAATATATGATAAATACCGTAACATTACGTAATAAGACCGGACTAAATATTATTGCATTTATAAATAAAAAGTTTTAAAAATTAAAAAAATACCTGGTCTGTTCAATTCGTTTGAAATTTGTTTCCATACATTTTCTTTTATAATCATTATTATCATCATCGGTTTCATTTGTCATTAATGCAATTTCACGAAGTTTGTTAACCGACTGCTCCAAGTTCGAGGACTTGTTACTTTTCTTCTTTTTCGGAGGAGGTAATGAGGCCATACTTTCGGTATATGAAGAGGCAAGTGGCAAATTCGTGACTAGTTCAATTGGTTTTTCAGATATTACAAAAACGTTTTCATCTTCATCTGAATCATTGCACTTTTCCAAATCTTGGTTGATCAATGAAATGTCCTGTTAATAAAACATTTTAATTGATATCAAGGTATACAATGTGTTACAATATTATGATCTTAATATAGTTGTAGTGTGTTAGTATAGTATCTCTCCCTCATGATTCACCTTTCAGTGTATTTTTTGTGTGCAGTTCGAACTTTTTTATTTTAGCTACTGTTAGCAATACTCCACTAACTGTTAGTTGGTTAATTACAAGAAACATTTTTATAAGTAGTTTTACAAATGTGTTTAGGTTCCTGATACTATAGAAGAGTGGCGATCTATCCAGAAATCATTTGAAACAAAGTGGAACTTTCCCAATTGCTGTGGGGCTCTTGATGGAAAGCATATTGCCATCATTCGCCCTCCAAACAGTACATCCACATTTTACAATTACAAGGGATTTTACAGTATCGTTTTGTTTGCAATGGTAGATGCCGATTACTGCTTCAGATACATCGATGTAGGAAGTGATGGAAGAGCTTCAGATAGTACAATATTCAAAGTTTCTACTTTGAATATTGCACTTGAAAAAAATTTGCTCAATTGGCCGGAGGGTGGTCTTTGTGTAGGAGATGATGCTTTCCCACTTCGAACAAACATATTGAAGCCTTTTAGTCACAGACATTTGTCATTGGAAGAAAAAATTTTTAATTATCGCTTGTCTAGAGCTCGGCGCGTTTCTGAAAATGCATTTGGAATCCTATCATCCAGATTCCGTATTTTTCGAAGGACAATTGATGTTAAAGTGGAAACTACAGAGTTAATTGTGAAAACTGCGTGTGCCATTCATAATTGGCTAAGAATGACCGCTTCAAGGGATTATTTAACAACAAAATGTGTTGATACTGAAGATTTAAATACAGGTGAAATTCACCCGGGTACATGGAGACAAACCAATTCATTATTGTCAGTTGGTCGGCGAGATGTGGGATATACCTACAATCACTATACAACAGATGCGGAACTATTGAGGAAAAGATATGCTAGAGACTTCTGCACAACATTGTCTGTTCCATGGCAATTACAAGCCGTTCAAAATACTTAAAATAAATAATATTAGTATATTAATTTCTTAGTAAAATAATTCAAATAAATGGTAATTTTGTTTTTATTTTTTATGATTACAGATTAATACCTACAGTATTATACCTAATGTGAAAATAATATTATGATTTTTATTAAAATTATTTATTTTTCAAATAGTAATAACTAATAAGTGTTTTTTATTCCATTATAATGTGTAGGAGAAAAAAAGAATATTATATTAGCGTTTGATTTACCAACAACCAGTAGCCCATACAATTGTAATATTAAATAATATAAAATATATATATATCATAATGACTTGGACTACTAGTTTTCAGTACACCGTAAAAATATGACAATTTATTATTATTAGGCCATTAGGGTAAATAAAATGTCTTTATTATTCATGGTTAACGATGAGATTGTAATATAGAAAAAAAAATAACCCAAAATAAATCACGAATTGAATTAATAAACACACGTCGACGTAGTCACCAATGGGAATATTCAATATTGTATTTCTTTTTAAAAATTGACTAAAATTAAATTAAATTACGCAATTCTGTTCTTAAAATAAATATGAGTCGCAAACAAGATAAATAAATCGTTGAAGTTCAAATTTTATTGTTAAAACATGAAATAATAAATAATTACCGCAGGGTAAAATGTACATTGTACTTACAAGATTTGAGGTAGATTCTCGACCAATCATGACGTTTCTCAAAAAAGCATCAGCTTCATGAAACCAATTTAGCTTGGGTTTATAGATATCTTCAGCTCCAGCACCTCTTTTCATAGACTTTTTAACTTTGTTGGCTTCATGTCTGTACGCATCCTTAATGTTTTTAATTTTCTTTTTTAGAAGTTCATCATTTGAAATTTGAAAACCAATGTCATTTAATTCCATGCGTAAATTTGTCATATTGTTCTGACGTGCATTTTTTCGCATAAAATTTTCATCGGCTGTATTCCATAACGATTCATATTTTCTATATACAAGTAAAAATCTACTTATATCATTAGATGACCACTTCAATGTCGGTTCTTGCTTGTTATTCATGATATTATATAGAAAAATAAATTGAAAAGTTGAAGATCGAAAAGTTTACTGATGAAGTGTACTGATTAAATTAACGAAATTAAGTAATATTAATACAATAACAATCTTATAAGATTGATAATATGATTAATATTGATAAACAATAATGATAATAATGATACTAGCTAGTAGCGACCAGCGAGTGTCGATGTCTCACGGGGCGACTGCGATTTTTGAGTTGCGAGTGGGTCACGTGAGTAGATAGATATAGGGGATTCCAGTCCAGCCACCAGCCGCCGCCGCCGCCGCCGCCACACAGCCGCCGCCGCCCAGCCACAGCCGCCGCCGCGCCGATATTTTTTTTTTTGCGCCGCCCGATCGTTCACGTAACCTTTGTATAATATACCCCCTCCATATTTTCTCCAATTTTAATTTTTCTTCGCGCCGCCCGATCGTTCACGTAACCTTTGTATAATATACCCCCTCCATATTTTCTCCAATTTTCATTTTTCTTCGCGCCGCCCGATCGTTCACGTAACCTTTATATATTATACCTCCTTTCATTTATTTTAGGAAAAACTAAGGCTTAGGTCGAAATGTCATACTATTATCGCACATGTTGTTCCCCCACTCCTATCCATACATAGATAAATAAACGACTCTTACTCGGAGGTCACCTCGCTACACTTCCCCTTATACTTCCCCTTATTATATGCCGAAGTGGAATTATAAGACTATATTATTTAAAATGTTAAACTAGAGATTAGCACGATACGACTACATAGAGCACTCATTAACATGGCCATTTCCAGGAATGTTAGCGTCTGCACGTGTAGGACTTATACTGTCTGTTGATATAATGTTCGATTATGATTGCGAATGAATACAATACATACATATACATATATATATAATAGAAAGGTACTATTATACTATTATACTATTAGTATATACTAATATATTTGTAGTAGAACATTAAGTATAATAACATGCCGGTTGAGACATGTTCGAGAATATTGTATACCAAATCACCTGAAAAATCGGAATTATTGCTTATAAATTATTATATTAATATAGAAAAATGGTTTACCACCTCATGGACTTGTCGTAATCATTTTTCCGAGAATTAGTGATATTGGATAAAATTATGAGCTCTTACTACATTTGAAATCAAAATTAAATCATTGTGCCCTTTAGTCTTCTACTGGTCATATACTAGTCTTTGCTTGCATCGTATTTGCACAGTTCGACTCAGGTTTTATAGTACATCTAGACGTTTTATTTTTTTCCGTTGTGTTATTTTAAACATTTCATTATGTTTAACTGTGAAGTGTGTATAAAATCTTTTTCGAGTAAAGATAATTTAACAAGGCATTCTAAAATCCATATCGGTATACGAGTTACTTGCAGTATATGTTCTATGACATATAGCCGACGTGATGTTCTTACACGGCATATGAAAATTAAACATGGTATGTATTTATCATCACTTATATAATATATTTATTTTTTTTAATTGTGTTATAATTATTTTGTTAGGTATTACACTCGCTCGATCACCAGTACAGCATATACCGCAGATTGCAATACAACATGTTGAAATAGCGCCACAGATAATTGTACCAGACATTCAAGCCGGACCGTCTAACAACGAAGAACTATGGAACGATAACGACGACGAATTGCTTGGTCTCGTAGCGGATGGCTTGGAGAGTGCATTTTTGTGTGATAATCCAGGTAAGATTTATTTTAATACACACCGTTAGGTAGAAGTAGTATATTAGTTTTATTTCTAAGTCTTTTTTTTCTGTAGACTTCGCTACTCGTAAAAGATCGATTAACTCCGAGACCGTAGGCGTGCAAAAAAGAACTAGACTCAATATTGTTGGAAATACACCAGGTTTTGTGCGAGTAGGCACATCGTTTAATAATTCTATCACCTGGTATTACAAAAAGAATATTAGAAGTATTTTCAATTATGCAGCTTTCCTCATTTCAATCAAATCAGAACTAATCGAAATTTTAAAATCATCTGCTCTACCCATCAAATTCAATCTGAAATTAGAAGCAACTTACAACAGACCGCATATCGAAAACTCGTCCGTCAATAGAGCATTTAAGACCTCTGCCAGGGCGATTTTTGCGGATACGAATATAGAAGATATTGTAGACCATATGTTCGTAAACATTTTAACAGAGGAAGATACGTATCAGGGCAAAGGCAGTGGATTTTCACTACAGGCTATAGATGGCGTATTATTAGGTATTTACCAATATATACCGATGGGCGGATCATCGTATTTACCTTTACCTGCATACATTGAAAGTAAAAAAGCTACCATCAACCCGCAGAATACAGACGAACAGTGCTTCAAGTGGGCTATTCTGACAAAGCATGTTACGGGAGAGAAAAAATTCAGAGTCGGCGATAATTATTTTATTCACGAAAACAAATATAATTTCACAGGCCTGACGTTTCCAACACCACTGCATGAAATAAAAATATTCGAAAAAAACAATCCAGCTACATCTGTTAATGTTTACGGACTTGAAAAAAAATTCCAGCCTCCCTTAAAGTTCCCTACATACAAAGTCTTTCCGCTGAAAGTAGTAGACGAAGAAAAAGCAGAACATTTCGACCTCATATTAATTACTGACAACGAAAAATCGCATTATATATACATTTCACACTTCTCAAGACTTATCCGATCACAAAAAACACTACATAAAGAGAGCGTTGTTTGTTGTAAACGATGTTTTACAAGTTTCGATACACAGAAAAAATTCAAATTAAGTGGTCAGGCGGCGTTAGACGAACATTTAAAAATATGCGGGTCTCATAAACCCATATTACCAGTGATGCCTGCGGAAGGAACAACTCTAGGATTCGAGGCATGGAGTAAGACGCAAAGACATCCAATAGTTATTTACGCAGACTTCGAGGCATTGCTAGTAAAGATTGAAGAAAAAAAAGGAGAAAAGACAACAGCATTTTAAAAACATAAACCGATGCAGGGCCGGGCCGAGCAAAAGTGGCGCTCCTGGCACAATACAAATTTTGCGCCCTTTATTTTTTCAAAATATGTTAAATACTCTGTATCATGGGAGCCCGCAGGGAGGGGGGGCAAGGGGGGCCATGACCCCCCTGGGATTTTTAAAATGTTGTAAATTTGATATAATCTTATAGTAAATAATATAATATAATCTGTGTCTTAACATTTTAATCTTGCCCCGGGTGGAATTTAATCCTGCGGGTGCCCTTGATCTTTATGGCTAAAAAATGTTAAGCTTTGAGAATACAATTTGTGTAACTATATTATCACTTGAAAAGTAAAAATATGTATTGCATATAAACAAATTACTAAATATAAGAATAGTTAAAATACATTTGTAATTTATTCATTTTTATTTAATTAGGTAATTTATTTTATTTATACTCTAACAATAAAATTTAAAAAAAATTACGTATTAATTACATAATATTAACTTTTCTGGCTTTTTTGTTGGCAAACTCTTCAATAATAGAAGTATAGTCTATTTTGGATGCGATTTCGTGTTCAATCGAAAGAATAGCCAAATTTGATAAACGTTCTTGATACATACTGGAACGAAGATAGTTTTTGATAATCTTGAGTTTGCTAAAACTTCTCTCACATGTAGCTGTTGAAACAGGCATAGTTAAAAAAATTCTTAATGCCACTTCCATATTTGGATACACATCTTGCAAAGAATATTTATGTATAAGATTTAAAAAATCATAAGAAGTTGCAGTACTAAATGATGTTAATAACTTTGACGCTTGAAACTTGAAACTTTGAACTTCACTGTACAACTCACCGCCATTTAAATCATCACTATATAATAAAGCTAAATCATCTGACCATTTTCTAATATCGTCGTTTTCCATAGTAGACAATATCGGACCTGATAAAAATCCAAAGTTTGTAGATACATGAGACAGTTTCTCAAATCTCCATTTCAAGCTTGTTATTATTGAATCAAGGGATTCAAAGCACTGGGTTCTTATTCGAGCTTCCATCGATTCAAACGTTTCTTCTTCGTTTGGTTTAAAGTCATGACTTTTGTATTTTAATTTCCGCTTAGCTGGAAAATCAGATGGAATGTTTAATATAAATGCCATTTTTTTAGCTTCGTTCAATGAATTCTCAAATCCGCTGTCTCTAATGTTTTTAATACATTCAATTAATCCTTCCAACATTTTAGTCGCAACGTCAATAGTTTGATTTTGATATTGTAATGCTAAATTTACCTTATCAATTTGTCCAAGTATAGAATCCCAAAATTGAAGAAGACACAAAAACTTAAAATTTATTTGTTTTAGAATATCTTGAGCAGATTTAGTTGTGTCCTTGTTATAATCATTATTATTAGTACATATATTGCCAAGTACATCAAAAATTTCTTTAAAATTGCATTTAAGTGCACTGACAGCTTTTTTCTTTGTACTCCAGCGAGTTTCGCAGTGAGATTTTAAGGTGATTTTTATAGTTTTCATTAATAACTCCCATCTACTTGTGGAACCAGAGAAAAATGAGTAAATCTTTTGAATTGTACCAAAAAATGTAATCATTAAGGGTGATATTTCTGCTGCATGAACACCCACTAAGTTAAGACTATGTGCTGTACAAGGAACAAATGTAGCTAATTTGTTTAGACGTAAAATATGCGCCTGTACTCCGTTGTTAACCCCTGCCATATTTGCCCCATTGTCGTACCCTTGTCCTCTACAATCCATTATATTAAGTCCGTTATCTTTTATTGTATTTAATATTTGATCGGATAATCCTAATCCTGATTTTGTATTGGTACATAAAAAGTCAATAAATGATTCCTTAATTAAAATTTCTCCGTTTGAAATGAGGACATACCTAATGATTTCTGTCATCTGTTCTTGGTGAGATTTATCAGGAGTACAATCAAAAAGAATTGAATAGTATTTTGCTTTTTTAATATTTTCAAATACAGTTTGCCTTACTTTTTGACCCATTATACATATAATTTCATTCTGAATTTTGTGAGAGAAATAACTAATGGTTGGTTTGTTACTTTCTTTAATGTGTTTTACGTGATCCAATAATATAGGGTTATAATGACTAATTACTTCCATTAAGCTTAAAAAAATACCACAATTGGCAGCTTGAATATTGTCCGATACACCTCTTAAGGCAAGATTATTTTTAGCACAGAATAAAATTCCATCGACAACAACTTTAAGAATGCAAAACCATTTTTCTTTTTCTTTTTTGATAACATATTGATGTTCTTGATCAATTGTTTTACCATCCCGTAATCTTTTTTCTAACTCCTTCCAATCCAAAACATTGAGTTTATGATTCTTAGAGTTCTCATGTTCAGCAACACAGGGATTTAAATGTTTCCAATTTTGAAACCCGTCTTTGGAAAATGGAGATTTTCTAATGTCATGTTTTGAAAAAAGAAGACACGGAAAACAGAAGATTGCGTTTTTTGATGTACTATATAATAACCACTGTCTTCGAACTTTCTCTCCATTATTCAGGGTCTTATAAAACCATTTGCCATCAAAGCGTCTACCATCATTACCATTTATTGGAAAATAATTATTTTGATCCATAAGGTAAGGTCCTTTTTCTACACAAAAATCTCTGAACTTAGATGTCATTATTGGCCAAGAACCAGGGTCTTTATAATTAATATAGATGTCATTTTCTACGACTTCCTTCATCATTGATTCGCTATACTCGTAAGGCATTACGTTGTTGGCATTGCCTTCATTTAAATTACTGCTAGTTTCCATTGTATTCTCAACTTTAATCTCATTTTCATTTTCAATATCAATTAAGCTTAAATCAGTTTCAATTATAGTTTCTTTTAAATTATGTTCGATTTTATTTTCACCGTCACTCTGGATTAATAAACTAGTCTTTTCCTCTTCCTCTTTTTGTACAACTTCAATGTCATTTATTTCCTCCTTTTTCTTTATCCAACTGCTTAACATCATAGAGGATGTAGCATTGTCTTTTTCTCTCTCTCGCCTTTTTTTCTCAAACCAAGCTCCTGACGGTTTTTTTTGGGGGGGGGGTGCCATATTAAAAAAATAACCTGTAAAAGTCATAACCCAAACTTAGCATACCATATTCGACGTTTTTTTATACATTTTTCTAAAAATAGATACTAATTTTTTTTTGAAGGAAAAAAGATTAAAAATTATTTGGAAAATTATCGAAATAATGACCATTTTATGACATCAATTACGAGTTGCAAAGCAAAGTAACAATTACCATTGAACTAATTTTAAACATTGTAAAATGTTGATTCAAATACTTTTAAAATATTTAGTCTGTCATAATTAAATTCTAAAAAATTTGAAATACCCTACCTGAACAAAACCCCTTAAAAATGATTAATATAAAGTTTAATATGCCAAAGCAATATTCAAATTATGATATCGGAACATAAACGATATTTATTATTGTACAAATAAAACAAAAAAATTACTAACATTTTTATTATTAAAGATTTAAGTACTTCAACTCTTATTTTCTAAAATGACAAATAATTAAATTTAAATTAGATACCTGTATTTAGAACTGTTCAATTCCGTACTGCGTGATTGCCGATAGTGAAATGAAAAATATTAGCATTTATGTCCTGTAGATAATTGAATTCAACTTTGATGGTATCGCGGTTTAGTCGATATAAAACAGAGATAATAATTGTCCATTTGACACATACGAGTATATACATCGTTAATTGTGTAATTGTGTGGATTACACACTAGGAATTTCCAATCGAGCGCAAGAGCGTTTATAAACGCTCCGAAAAATCGCTCTAAATAGAACACACGTATTAACATGTCCGTATATACACAGATAAAAACAAGCGTGTTTAATTAATTTTACAATTTACACTTTTACACGTTTTACACGTTCAATGTCTCTGCAACCTACCGACCTTTGTATTCAATTTTCACAAAGATAACCACGCCGAAAATACGTCCGGTCAATAAATCGAATAACTGATGTCGACCGTACGTTGTTACTTGTTAAGTAGGTATACCTACATAATTTTTCGTGAATATTAAATTTTGCGCTTCTCCACTTTCTCAATATGTTGCGCCCCTGGCAGGCGCCCACCCTGCCAGGCCCTCGGCCCGGCCCTGAACCGATGAGCTATGGGATTCAAGTAAAATCAAGTGAAGATGTGCCTATCGCACTGTTGGAAGAACTTGATATACCACTATCAGATATTATATACCGAGGATCCGAAACACGTGAAGAGGTTGCCCAGCATTTTGTAAAAACAGTGATCGAGATAAGCCGAAAAATAGAAAAACTTTTTCAAATCAACACACCGATAATATTTACCAGTCAGGAAGAACGAATGCATAATAGTTGCCCACAATGTAATTTGTGTAAAATAGCATTTACACACAAAAATCACAAAGTCGCAGATCACAACCATTTATCGGGTAGATTTAGACAAACTCTATACAATACATGTAATTTAAAATTACAACTACCTAGATTCGTTCCGGTTTTCCTACATAACTTATCTAATTATGATGCACATTTTATTATAACCGAGCTCGGCTACGATGATAATTCGATCACTGTTATCCCGAACACTGAGGAAAAATTCATTTCATTTTCAAAATTCATAAGTAACAAGTTCACCATTAGATTCATCGATACATGCAGATTTATGGCATCAAGCTTATCTTCGCTCGCATCAAATTTAATAACACCCAGATTCGATAAGTTCAGAGAGACAGCTAAAGCGTTTACACTAGATGACTTACCACTCGTAACGCGTAAGGGAGTATACCCTTACGAATATACAGACAGTTGGGAAAAATTGGAAGAGGTGATACTACCACCGAAAAAAGATTTCTATTCAACATTGACAGAGAAGAACATTGAAGATAAAGAATATGAACATGCAGTTTCAGTATGGAATCACTTCAATTGCAAGAGCTTGGGCGAATATAGTGATCTATATCTGAAAATATGTAAGTATAATGTTTGTAAAAGAAAAAAAAAAAAGAATGTATATAATATGTAATGAAATTGTATTGTATATTTGTAATTATGTAAAAAATTATACAAATGTTATACATTTAAAGTAAAATTATAATATTGTTACCAGCGCTCTTCATTGTTTATACCGAAATATCCTACTCTATCCATCTCTAATTGTGATAAATCTACATCAGATATATCTATACATAAGATGTTTAATAAATTGTTTTTATTTTGATTTTTTTTTCTTAATTTTATGTAAATCAAGGCCCTCAAATGTACTACTTGTATAATTCTTACTCTCACGCTTCATAATTACGAATATTATTTTTATCCAATAGTCCAACCTACTCCAAATCACTCCTATCACAGGTCGAATGTTTAATTATACTTTTATTTTCCAAGTGCTTGTTCCAGCGAGCATGACCTTGATCACAAACCATATCGAACGTACGCTCATATACAGGGGCGGCTCCAGAGCCTAGGTTAAGGGGGGGGCCAAGTTATAATTTCACAAAATCTTATAACAAAAAGAAAACAACAATTTTTACAACACAAATTCAAGACGTCTATTTTTTAAATTGGCGAAAATATCAATAATATGATCTATTTGATCTAGAATATTAATTTTATTATAAACATTAAGTAGGCATAATGCTGATAGCCTATCTTCACTCATCCTTGAGCGAAGCCAGGTTTTCAGTCTCCGAAGTGTGGAGAAACTCCTTTCAGCAGAGGCAACACTAACTGGTAAAGTTGATAATATTTGTAATAATTTTTTAATGGTTGGAAACACATCTTCATTGCAGTGCATGTATGATTCCAAAGCTGTACATGGACGTTCTGTCATCGGTTGTTGTTTCCATTTGTGAAGCCACAAACAAATTTCACCTAAAACAAATAATATAAGTTGTCATGGCGATGCTACTTACTATTAACAATTATAATTAAATTGTATTAAAAAATAATAATAGTACCTTCTAACATATCAACCATTACATGTTCGGAAACAGTGAAAAGAGGTGAAAACTTTTTTGCTACTGCAATGATTTTCTTAGATATTTTTTGTCGGTCCCAACCATCAGTGTCATTTAATTTAACAATACTTGGTATAAGCAAACGCAAATCAAATGCTTCCAATGTCTCTGTTGATAACCTGTTGGTTATATCTGATTTTATAGCATCCAATAATGAAACATAAATGCTACGCAAGTAAAATTGTTCAGCATCCGTTGCAGGGTAATTATCACGATGAATTTGAGTTTTTGCTATTCTTGGCATTTTAATATCACATCCGATTTCTTCTGCTAAACTACTAGCGTTCAAGAAAATTGTATGAAATTCACTAGCACTCATTGTTCGTTTTTCTTGAAATATTTCCTTTATTCCTTCTATTGCAGAAGAAGCACTAGCTAAATCTAAAGATGTTGATTGTAGAAGTCTGGATACAGGCAGCGTTAATTTTAAAATATCAGCAGTTGATAAAAGAGAAATTATAAAATCACTGTTGCTTATAGCTGCTAATAATATAGATGCTTTTGAAGATGAGTTTCGATCAGCCCACTTGGAAATTACTGTAAGCGCTTCAATAACCTGTAACAAATTAAAATTTTAATAAGAACTTAAAAAAATTAATAACTATTTAATTTTAATAATTATTTAATAACTTAAATACAACTTAACTTCATAAGAAAATATTTACCCTTGGAAGAGCAGATTTAAACTGTAGAACACCATCATGCATCTCTATCCATCTTGTTTGACACAGTCCAGTCAGTTGTTTTGCAGAAATATTCTCTAATACCAAATGCCTTTTTGCCGATGCATTAAAAAATGCAATTATTTCTTTTAGAGTTCCTATTGTATTTCTTATGGGTACAATTTTAGAGGTCTGTGCTAATGAATTATTCAATGCATGGTTAAAGCAAGGACAGTAAACTGCAATAGGACACTCTTTTTTTATTGTAGTAACTGCTCCATAATCTTCAGACATCATTACAGCACAACCATCCGTGGCCACTCCAACACAACATTTTAAATCAAGTGCCAAATCTTTAGTTAAAATATCTAAAACAATGTGACCAAGAGCCTGTCCAGTAAGTTTGATTTCTCCAGAACCTGATATATCTGTCGACCTTATGGATCTATAAGCATCCACAAAACACACAAAATCTTCATGTACTTCATTATTAATGACATATCTCAAAGTCAAGCTAAGTTGTTCAATACAAGATACATCTGTTGTTTCATCAAACATGATTGAATAGACACCAGCATTCTGAACGTTTTTAAGAATTTGAGATTTAATGACACTTCCGATGCAGTCCAAGAGCTCATTCTGAATATTCTTTCCTATGTAAGTGGCTCGAGAGGAAGTATTTTCCAAATGTTTTTTTAAATTTACATCACCAGAACTTATTCTTAATCGCAGCAATTCTCTAAAATTACCTTCATTAGAAGTAGGGGAACTTTCAGAGTTACCAGTATCAATAAGTCTACCGTCATCTCTATGTCCTCTTAATGGTATATTCTGTTGTCCACAAAAAATTAAAGTTTCGATGATCGGTCGGAGTCGTTCACGATTTTCTTTAACTTGTTCAAGTCGTTGAGTAGAAATTTGATTGATTACTTGGTTTTTAGGACAAGAATAAGTTTTCAAAAAGTCTTTTCCAGCTAATACAGCATTTATGTGATATTTGTTATCATTATGAACACTAAGAATACCGTCTTTGCTAGTTAATTTGGAAAATTTTAGAAGTGGTTTTGTAACAAGATTTTGAAGGCAATTGTTAGATGATGAAGAAGGTGCAAATATAAAACAGTATTTACAAAACAATCCTTTAGCTATATCAGACACCACTAACCAATGAAATTTTTTCAAATGCATAAATGACGGAGACCGTTTTTTAACTTTATCACTACGAATTTGTTCATTACATGGAAAAATATAGTTTTCAGGTGGGTACCAATGGTCATCAAGTATGGATTTTTTAATAAAATCATTTAAGTTACCTTTCCCCATAAATGATCCAATATCTGGTTTTGATATTGTGATACTTGGTGTTACATTGTCCTGAAACAGTAACTATATATTAATAATATGTTACTAAATTGGTTAGGCAGGATAGTCAAAAAATAAGAAAAAAAATTGAAATTAGAATAATAGTTATATTATGAATAGAAACTGATTGCTTAATTTGATTATTAATTAAATACAAATGAAAATATGAATTAAATTAAACATTAGTGCCTAGTGGAGTTACCTAAAATGGCTATAAACTATAAAATTTACTAATCAATCTGTTTAGGTCAACACATTGTAAAGCCAACTTTTGCTTATATTATTTTTACTTATTATTATTATTCTTTACTTAAACTTATTAGGTACTTACATCTATTGTTTTTAATTTACCAACTCCTTTTTTGGTATTAGTTATTATATCTTCATCTATTTTCCTTTTAACGCCATCATTACTGCCTTCCTGTAGCTCAGGTTTTTCTTTCTATTATTTAAAATAATAAATTATCAATTATGTTGAGATTGTATATCACATCATCACAGAATATAATATATAATTGAAACAAAATTAATTTTTAAAATTGCAATTTAGTCAGGTTAATCAGTCTATTCAGTTACTTGTGTACAGAAGTACAGTAAATTAAGTAATTCAAATCAATCAGAATACAAATTAAATATTTTAATACTTCAAACAATTGATTCTATTAACTACACTTGACTAGGGTTGCCATCCGTCTCGATATATCGGGACTGTCACCGATATTGAGCTCTCTGTCCCGACAAAAGACCAAAATGTCCCGATTAAAACTGTGCATTGCAAATTTCGCTTTATTGCATATAAATATGCATGACATGATCGAAAACAAAAAAATGTTATTTTTCAACTTGTACATGTTCTTGTACGACCAAACGTATGCGATTAAAATCCAATTAAATCGGTCATATCGATAATATAATTTATTATCTTTAGGTATCGCTTGTTTACGTCGGATACTCGTTTGTCCTCAGAATCGTATCGGTCGGCCCGTACAGCGATTATCGGATTCATGGTATTTTCAAATTACGTAGGACACGGGCATCCAGAGACTAAGGAGTCGATTTTACAGTGTCAAGTTAATTTTAATATGACTTGCGCAGAGTTCTACAAATATGTTAGAAAAAATCTGTTGAAAAAACCAAAGTCTTCTGAAAAGTATGGCCATCCAAGTACTTCTGCGATAGAGTAAAAAAATTTTTTTAGTATGTAACCTTAATAAATATACAAATAATTTTTTCTAAAACAATGAACTCTAATTTTTCTTTCAAAATTGAGTATTTTTAGACGCTCTATCCTAAAATTTCTACAACGTCCCGACAAGACCCTAGCCAAATGTGGCAACCCTACACTTGACACACTACACTAAAATATTATATATCTGACTATCTGAATAATTCTTAAAAAATGAAGATAAATCAAGTATAGAGTTTATAGAAAAAATAAAAAAAATATATGTTTGTAATGTTTGATTGTTAATTTTATGTTATGATAGGTAGTTGGTACCTAATAATTACGGCCAGTTGATAAAAAAAAATAAAAAAACGGATTTTCATTAATTAATTAAATACATTGTTTAAATTTTTTTTTACGATTAAATGTTATGTTTTTATAATATGAATACTTAAGGAAATATTTTTGCATGTAATACATATCTACTCCTTTAGTTAGAACTCATAAAATATTTTTAACACAATAATGAATAATAAATTATAATTATAATTTATATATTGGATAATACGTACTTGTTTTGTAAACAAAAACTTGCTGAGTTTAATTTTTGGATCAGTCATCGTTACGGTGCGTAATGCGTATTGGCACTATGGTAAACGTAAACTGTTTACTTAATCGACGATATTGGGCAAAGACAAGACGCGACGCTCGACGATCTACTACATTATTTATAGAATTAGATTATAACAATTCTTATCAAGATAATATTCTTACTTCTTAGTATTCCCGTAGTCCGTATATGCAATTCAACATTCATGTTTTGAACATAATAAAATAATAATATCATAGTATCATACCATAGTATATTTTATATTAATATAGTTTATTTATAGCCTTATTGGTTCTTCGTAAGAATAGATAGCATCCAGCAGGTACATCGTATACACCGTCGTAAGCTCTATGGCTCATATTATAGTCCATATTATGACAATATTATAATATGCATTTTTTGTTAACAATATAAATTTTTTTATAAATACGGGCGCTTGGGGGGGGCGCGGCCCCTAGGGCCCCCCCCCTGGAGCCGCCCCTGCTCATATAAATGTCGAAGTTGCAATTCTACATCGTATGCAGAAAACTCGGCTATTAGGTCTGCGAGCCATGGTAGTAGGGAAAATTTTTTTTTATTATTTCTACCCATTTTTTATATTACAGCCTTCCTATATAATATGGTATTAGAACTAGTCTGTAGAGATATTAAAGTAGCACGTTCGTCGGGGCGAGTTTAAATGGTTATGAGTTTATGCCGTATGAGTCGTTATCCTCACATACTACAGGTGATTAAGGGACTCTACCTGACCACGGCGGATAGTCTGACCGCAATTTGCATATGATATATATTAATAGGCGGTGGGAGTGATACAAAAACATTAATTCGATACGTTAATAGGTGGAAGGTGGTATTCATAACATAATTGAATTAAAGTCATAAGTAGCCGATTAAAACTACAATAAAAACACATATATTTAAATATAATAATATTTTATTAAATAAAGTAATAAATTACAAGTCTTAAGAATTACTAGCTGAATTACCCGTCGCTGCCGGGGTACGATGTTTGGTCGACAGTTACTTGGAGATTAGCGCAGTCATGACCTTTATAAATATATTTATGTAAGTATTTAACACTGTGGAAACTTGCACAAATTTCAACATTAATATGAGCTTCAAAATACTTTAACAGAAAGGGATTATATGGGACAACGTATCTGTTATCAATATCAATACATTTTCCGTTAACTGTTTTACTTATTGTTCGGCCATTATCTCTTCTCATATACACAGGATATCCATTATAGTTTTCTTTTGTAACACTTGAAAACTGTTTAGGAAATTCTTTTTTACACTTGCCATTCTCCATGCAAACATTATTTAAATTTAGACTCCCGCAAGGTCCATGTATATTATGCTTTTTTACTAAATTATACAATGTACTATCATGATTTGGATCAGGAATTTCTGCGGACACAACTCTGTCAATATCCTGAACATCTCTAAACTTACAATGATCCTCAAGGCCTACTAACAAATGAACGTGAGGTAATCCTCTTTTTTGAAATTCTATTGTATAAATGTAAGTTTTCACATCACCAAATATTTTTTTTGTTTTTATTATTTTTAATAAGTGTTCAACTTTTGCATGGAATACTCAATACACGAACAACAATATCGGGTCTGTTATTTGCTGTTTCATATGAATGAATGCTTGTAGTAATCTCTAGCCACGAAGCATTACAGGTAAATGTAATGAATAAATCTGGTTTACCGAATTTCCTTACTATTGCCATGGCATCTTGGTAATTCTGTACCATATTTCGAGGACTTCCAATAAACGAAGAAGGCAATACGACCAATTTTCCCACTCTAACATTGGCTTCGTTTGCCGTTGCTCGTAAAGCGTCTGCTAAGCCAGAATATGTGTCTACTCTTAATTTTGATTGCTGATTTCTAATATATTTCAATCTATCTCCTTCAATACGACAATAATAATCAACGATCAGTTGTTGAGTCAGTTTGCCTGCGCTCAGTACTGGATTAAAATTACCACACGGGGGCGTACCTTTTATTGCCATTCGAAAACATACATATTCACGCATGGTAATGTTGTATCTTTTGGCAGTTTTACGTTTACCATTATATTGCATATTTATATACCAGCCTGGTTCTCCGTACGGCCATATTAAAACGTAAGTCATAGGGTCACAGTGCATGCTGTCGTGATCAATTCTTTGTATATCTCCTTTTTTTGGGTAAACTGATATATGTCTATATGAAGGAGGTGCGCCATCTGAAGATTCAAATACTGCTGCGATTTCAGAAAATGTTGGGTCGTTGTACCTACGGATATCTTCTCTAGGTTCATGATAAAATCGCATAATCATATTAATAGTAGTTGAACTCCCACCATGAACCGTTAGTTCATGCAGTTGTTTGTACGATTTAGCATATGGATTTATGTTAGATAATACATTGTGTAATTTATCAAGTATATAACTTTTAAGTAATATATTTTGTGATTTGTTTAATCTAACTTTGTTTGCTTCAGCAAAGTCTAAAATATATAATTGACCATACGATGGATTTTGGCCAGAGCTAGGATAAAGGGAGCTAATACGATGATATATATCACCATGTATTTTAAAACAATAAGGTCCATACCCCGATGGTAATGTTATGTGAGAACCAAAAGAGACAAATGACATCGCACTGTTATATTGACGTATATGTTCTCTAAAATGTTTGGACTCATCATTTTCACCAACAAACAAATCAAATATTTCATTAGGCAAACGGCTCTCCGGTAAGGATATTTTGCCATTACCACAACATAAACTGAAATGCCCTCTAGTCGTTTTTTCACACTCAAAGTGCAACGAATGACAATGCTCGCATTTAAATGTTAAATTACCCAAATTATAGGGAGTAACGTGAACTATATTATGTGATAAAGCGCATTTATAAAATAATTTAAACAATAATACACTGCGATTCCGGGTTTCTTTATGTTTTTTTCTTTCTCGTCTTCCAGTTAAAGAATGTGTTTTACGCTTACTATTAGTGTTTGCAGTTATTTCTTTAGGTAGGATAAATGAATTTTTAATATTCATATTATTACCAAAAACTAAAACACTATAATGTCCTGCGTCACCATTGCCAGAAAAAAATAAATTACACATTATAGCACCAGAACCATAATCTACAAATGCATTAAGATCATTAGATCTGTACACACGAAATGTATAACTTGAATAAAGTCGACTAATGCATTCAAGTTCGACGTGACCAGCATACTCACCATCAACGCTCATCAAATGTTCGTAATCATTAGAATTATAAATAGGTAGTCTATACGAAAGATCACCAATGACAAATTCATTGTACACATCCCAATTATTTACCACCAAGTTAACCACTCTTAATCGAATATTTCGATGTTCTTCTTGCGTGCCGAATATTAAATGTGACACGGAACGAAATAAACAATTTCCATCGCCTGGTATTGAAATTAATTGATATTCCATATTGAATAATAATAATAATAGTAATCGAAATATTTTTGTTTGGGTTTTTCGACGACGATTCAGACGACGACACTACAGTCTACGACGATAACAGTGCACAATGCGTCAATGCGTCAATGTCAATGCCACAATGTAAAATATAATACACCGCTGCCGACGCGCGACGACGACAAACGACGACGACACTACGACAGTACTGCAGCAGACGTAGGAGTAGTGGGGGTTCTAAAGATGTGTGTGTGCACGGCAAGCAACGCGCGTAGCTATGTAACAATAAAGCAAACTTTATGCTTCTAATATCTATTTAAATAATTATTTTTTTGGACTTTTCTCTTTTGATGGCTCATCTACACACCTAGTACTTTCGTTAAAAAAAAAATCGTGAAAATCGGCCCGGTAGAACTTCAGATATAACTGTCACAAGAAATCGCCTCACGTTTTAATAATATATAAAGATTTATAAACCATTTACGTATTGCAAATACTTTATGAAATGTACACTGCTTAGGGTTCAAATCCTTATGAAAAATACAGCATGGTAAAGTGTCTTCGGTACATAACTGATTGAGTCGAGGACATCCGAGCTCTTCAATGTTGACAACAGTGGTATGTGGAATTAACTCACTGATAATCTGTTGTTTCTGTTCACCTTTGATATATATGCAATCGAATTTGAGTGAGTTTAAAATCCGATCGAGTTCTTCATACTCTACATCTCCATACTCTAATGACATCTGATGAAAATTGTGTTCGAGCCATTTGTTAGTTTTACGACTTTTCCCATCTTGTGTAATATGTGAATGCTTAAATATCTAGTGTTGGGTAGCCCATGTTTCCGTATCGATTACAGACATTTCTTTTATAAAATATCTATTGTTTACTCCAAGAATACATTGAATATCTAAAATAGCGGTCGACATGATGACACGTCCTGTTAGTTTAACGGAAAAGCAGCAACTGATCAAGTTTCTCGTTCGCTATTGTTATAAAGATTGAACAATATACCGATACTTGTGTTTAGCTCCTCTAACTTCTTTTCAATAACTTCTAACGATATACTGCGCTTATCAGCCAGGTCTGAGACATGAATCTCTATATTAGATATAGTTTTGTTATTTTTCTCTATGTTATTCTCAATAGTAGCAATCTTTCCGTGAATGGTATATATTTCAGATTTTATCATCTCTATATCCTGTCTGATATTTTCGTTGGATATATTAATGTATGAAATTATTTTATTTTTCTGCCCCCCCCCCGTTGGAGTGATTAAAAACATCCATAACGTCTATATTGATTGAACGTGTCTATAGTACTATAACTATAGCCGAAGATCGTTTGCTTTTATCCAATTATTATGCGTCTTATCAAATCCTAACCACTTAACCAACACCTGATTACCTTTTCGCCTAATAATTTTTTCCACTAAGTAATCTTTAGGGTAATCTGTTTTTGATATTTCCTCGGTATAAAAACAGCCTGCTATAGGTTTTCCAGTATAATCTTCTAACATAGAAGTCGGTGGTGAAGTCTTGTTTATTTTGACTACTTTAAATAATTCACATGACCAACTGGGTAGATATCCTTTAGTAAATAAACCTTTCTGTGTACTTATACGAACATTATCACCTACTGCGAATTTTATTTTCCGTGCGTTTGCTTTATATTGTTTTAACATCACTTTTTGAGGATTTTCATCGGCTTCACTAGGTGTCATCCCTATAGTTCTATGCTTTTAGTTATTATAGTTGTTTATCAACATAGATAAAATTGAAACCCACTCATGTTTACCTCTAGCTGTAAACTCTCTAAACATTTTTTCTTTCAGTGTTCGATTAAACCAGTGGTTTTCAACCTTTTTCACATTGTGGCACACTTCATCTCTTACAAAATTTTCGCGGCACACCAATTCATATAAATATATAATTATAATACGTGAAGCATATGATGAAAAAATGTGATAGCAGAAATATTTATTTTATATCATAATATTGTAATACAAGGAAATAAAAATACATCGATTAACATTAATGAGATATTTGTGCTTGACGTGTTGAACACAAGTGTTTTATTCGAGGACGAACTGTTGACAAGGCCACTCTCAGTTCTTCCTCGACGGATTGAAGTCGTTCTCTTTTTTTACTTTTTATTGTTGTGACTGCTGAGAATCCTTGTTCGCATAGATACGATGTGGAGAATGGTAGTAAAATTGTTATTGCTTTTATAGATATTTCAGGAAATTCTGCTTGAGCATAGATCCAGAATTTGTTAACGGTCATTTCTTTAAATTTTAACTTTAATGTTCGATCATTTTTCAGTGAGATAAGATTATCTTCTTCGACAAATGTCAAACCAATCACCTCATTCACTGATACACTGAATGGATTCCGCACCCAGTCATAGTCTTCGACATTTATGCTGGGAAAGTATTTCATCATTTTGTCTTTCAGTAACATGATAGATTCGCTTATTAACGATACGAGGCTGGCGTCAACATCTCGCTCTGCAGTTCGTGGGAACATTGTCAATTTTTTTTGGTCAACTTGTGTTTTCCACAGAGTTAATTTTTCATTAAAAGCCATCATTTTGTCAGTTGATGTTATTTTCATTACGACCTTGCATGCTTGTATTTAATTTATTCAAATGTTCAAAAATATCAGTTAAAAAAGATACTTTTGTCCACCACTGGTCATCTCCAAGAAACTCGTACTTCGATTCTTCCATTGTTAAAAATACAATTATTTCTTCACTCAAATCATAAAAACGTGATAATACTCGGCCTCTTGATAACCATCTTATTGCACTGTGAAAAAGTAATTTTGAGTTATCTGAATACATACCGTCACAAATTTTTTCAAACAACCTTGACTTAAGTGAACTACTTTTAATAAAATTTATCACTTTCACAACTTGATCCAAAACTTCTCTTAAATCACCTACTAATGTTTTTGTCATAAGGGCTTCTCTATGTAGAAAACAGTGGGTGAAAATTATATTTTCATTTTTTTCTTGGCAAAAGAAGTAAAGCCTTTTACTGAGCCAGTCATCGCGGGAGCGCCGTCGGTACATACTCCAATACATTTTTCCCATGGTAAATTAGCAAATTTCAGATAGTTGTCCACGATTTCGAAAATGTCTTCACCTTTAGTTGTCTCAGAAAGTGTTTTACAACACAAAAAGTTTTCCATGATGTCTTCGTTGGAAACTATGCGTATAAATATCAAAAGTTGTGCTTGTCCACTTATATCAGTTGACTCGTCTAGTTGTAATGCAAATAATGGAGAGTCACGGGATTGTCGCAATACTTGTTCTTCAATATCTTCAGACATGTGTTCTATACGCCTACTAACGGTGTTGTCAGATACAGGAATTTTTAATACTTCTTTTTCAGCTTCTTCGCCAAAAAGTACTTTTACTATTTCACGGCAAGCAGGTAAAATAAGTTTTTCTGCTATAGTGTGTGGTTTCATTTGTTTAGCTACAAGCTCTGCGACTAGATAACTAGCTTCTTGAGTTGTATCCGAAATGGTTACTATTTTTGTCATTTTTGCAGATTGTTGTGTTTCTGATTTTAGTAAACGTTGAAAATATGAAGCATTTTTATCGACCAAATGAGAATGCTTGGTAGAGAAATGACGTTTTAGTTTACTTGGAACCATTGACTCATTGGATAGTTTTTCGCCGCATACTAGACACCATGGACGAGGATCATCTACGTTACCGGACCAAGAAAATCCAATGTTTAAATAATCTTCATGATATTGACGTCTGATATTTAATTTAGTTTTTTTCTTTGGTGGTTCACTCACTAAAGTGCTATCAGTTGAACGAATTATAAATTTATCCATTATAAAAATTATAATTTTTATTTAAAATATACCTTGTAAGACATAAGTCATTAAAAACAAAAAGAAATACTTATTACGCGTAATCGTATTGTACATACAATACAATATTCTGCGACGCAACGTTAACGATCAAGACAGCAGGGCATACTAATATTAAATATAGCCGCCAGTTGCTCGCAGTGAAGTATTATATATTTATACGTATTAATTATTTAGCCTGTTTTGTTACTTATCGGTTTTCACCGAATATAGATAATAACACTGGTAAATACAAAATTATAAAACTAGGTATTAATAGATTTATCGCGGCACACTCCAAGGGTGCTCGCGGCACACCAGTGTGAAAACCACTGGATTAAACCGTTCTACAATACACGCTTTGGTGGTACTGTAGGTTGAATATTTCTTAACTCTGTATTTGATCACTAAAGCTGGCCATACACCTTACGGTCTACCGGACGTCGTTCGTGTCTCCGGTGTACCGGAGAGGTCTTCAGTTTTTTCATGATGGCATCGGACGAGGACGCACTAGCTTTGTTAGCCCTCGCGTTAATTATGAAAAAAAAAGAAACAAAACCAGTGAAAAGGGAACGAAAAAAGTGGTGTAAGGATTGGTTATTAAAAAGAGCAACTTATAGTCATGTAAACTTATTAAATGAATTAAAATTTGAACCTGAAGATTTTAAAAACTATGTCAGAATGGACGAAAAAACATACCTTGAATTACTTTCAATGGTGACTCCTATGATAAAAAAAGAAGATACTGTACTGAGAAAAAGTATTTCTGCGCACGAAAGATTATCAGTTACTTTGAGGTTCCTCGCTACCGGTAGAAGTTATGAGGACCTTAAATTTTCTTCAGTTATTTCACCTCAAGCGCTCGGGAAAATTATTCCTGAAACATGTCAGGCCTTGTATCAAGTTTTAAGAAAAGATTATCTGAAGGTGAGTAATTAAAACAATCTTATTGATTTTTATAGTTCTTTCTATAATATATATTATGATATTATAATAAAATTATATGAGAATTAACAAAAAAAATTAAAATAAAAACAAAAACTTAACTTTTGTGTACAAATTTTACCATTTGAGCAATTAAAACAATCTTATTGATTTATTATAGTACTTTCTATAATATATATTATGATATTATAATAAAATTATTTGAGAATTAACAAAAAAAATTAAAATAAGAACAAAAACTTAACTGTACAAATTATACCGTATCGGGGGTGAAATTATTGATAAATGTCGCTGTAGAACCTGGAATCGATGGAACTGCCACTGTTTCATCGCGATAGACTTGAATTGTAGGTGTTTGCATTTCTATAGAGTAGGTATCGGCTTGTTGACTGTTGTTTAGATGGCTAGGTGGTAATAATTGAGATATATGCTGTGAATGTTGACCAGACTGTAAAGGAAAAAAGGTGGGCTAGGACTTCCTGAAGAAACAAAACTTTAAAATTAAAATTAAAAATATTATATATTTTATAATTAAATATTTAGTTTTTATTTTGGTTTTATAGTTTGTAGATTTGCTTAAATAAAAACTTTTATGTAAAAAAATTTACCGACCTCACAACTATCTTCGTCACTATCCAAGTTGGATGAAGATTCCCTGGGAGTGCATTGATCATGTAAGAAATCAAATAAATCGTAGTACCACAATTTTACATGATACACTTCATCAGCAGATGCCCCAGACTTTACAGATTGTTCATATCTCTTCTTTTCCTTTCTGACATTGCTTCTTAAATTATTAATTTTTCGCACAACTACTGATTTGTTCGCATCCGGCTCAATTTCTCTGAGTTTTTCTATAAGCAATTTATAAGCAGCTTCTTTTTTGTCTCGATCATGGTACTCTTTGTTTTTGACTTGCCAAAGGCATGGATTCATTTTATAGATTTCAATAAAATCTTCAAGGACTTTTTTAGTAGAATCTGTTGGTGCCATTTTTGCGTAATGAATTTTTTATACACGTGCCAATACGATATCACTACACGACGCGGTGACAACCGACGGCGACAACGTTATGAATGACAACTGACGCGACCTGCGCAGGCGACCGGAGTACATGCACACACGCACAGGTACACCGTACGGTGTCACTCGAAAAAATTGATTTTCGATCTTGCACCGGTCGCCTGTACAGGTTGTTAAAACTGCACAGGTCTATTCCCACACACGCTCCGGTATACCTGCACAGGCATGCCTGCGCAGGTATACCTCTCCGGTAGACCGTAAGGTGTATGGCCAGCTTAACTCTGAGCTAGATAAAATATATCTACATTATTATGTCTTCCTCGGGAGAAATAATCTCGTATTACCCCCTGTTGCTCACCTAATCATGCATCATCCATAATAAACACTGAGTTGGGTAATATTTTCTCCGGTGGAATAACTTTATCATTGTCGTAAAAGGTAAACATTTTAACACCAGAAACACCATCGACAATACGTTTTAATAATTTATATTTAGGTTGTTCCAACGTTTTGGAATATATGTATATGTTTTCGAATCGAAGTCCGTTTTCGTTTACCAGTAAAAAGTATATCAAGTTTGTTTTTCCACATCCTGAACTACCTAATACCAGCGCTCTTACTGTGTTTGGAAATAGACTACCATGTCTAGATTTAATTTATCAGATAAATCGATGTTATATATAGGCAGTTTTTGTTCTTGTTCGATGAGCCGCATATTGCTATAAATATTAGGAGACTTCTAACAGTAGTGTCATACGATGTCTCGCGTTCGAAGAAGAAACACTAATAAAGGTGCAGGGCTCATCAACTCTGTTATAAACCATTTACCGGTATAACTTCATTTGCCCGGTTATAGGTTTGCAGGCCCCGGTACTAGATTAAAAGAGCGATTAGCACGCGGTGAACATGGTATCAATAGTTTAGACGAGCTAGCGAGGTCTCATGACATCGCGTATGAAAATAGTAACTCGTTGAGTGATAGACGTAAAGCCGATGCTATTTTAGAGGAACAGGCTTGGGAAAATTTTAAATCGAAAAAAACTGGGCTTAAAGAAAAAGCGGCCTCTTGGTTGGTTACAACAGCAATGAAAGCAAAACGTAAGATTGGTGCTGGTTGCGGGTTTAAGCGTGCTGTTAATGCTGCTAGAAAAGCCGTAAAAGGAAAACTCGATAAAAGCAATATCGTTAAGTTGATGAAAACATGCATTGCAGCGGCTAAAAAATCAATATCAGGTATAAAGAAAAAGAAAAATTGGATGCCTAGGATTATACCTATTCCTAGATCAGGAGGTATTTTTGCCGGACTTTCCGCGTTAGGATCGTTAACGGGTGGTATTTCTGGTATGATTAAAACTATTCAGGAATGGCAAACTAACAAAAGTGTTCCAGTTCATTTGGGTAAGGGCTTATATCTCACACCACATAAAGATGGAAAATACAAGGTTGTAAAAGGATCTGGACTATACCTTGCACCGTATAAAGGCGGATCGTTAAAGAAAAATATAAAAATGTCAAAAAACTAATAGCTACGTTACCCGGTAGAGCGTTATATGACTATGAGATTATAAAGTATGCACGCATGTTAAAAATACCACAGTTCATTGGTGTATTTTCTAGAGATAGGTTGCCTAAGCAATCAAAGTATAAAGAATCGGCGATTGTAAATTTAGATATCGAGAAAAATATAGGAATTCATTGGGTAGCGTACAGAAAAATCGGACATCAGATTAACTATTATGATAGTTTCGGTAATTTACCGCCGCCACTAGAACTACAAAAGTATTTCACCGATTGTGAAATTAAATACAATTACAACAGATATCAGGAATATAATACAACAAATTGTGGACACTTGTGTTTAAAATTCTTATCATGTATACTATAACGTTAAATGGAAATTCTGCAGATTTATCATGTGATTTTTTCCCTAACATCGAAGTTGGAAAAAACGCTAGAGTCTGTCTTCTAGCCCTTCAAACAAATAACTCAATTCCGAACATAGTAGAAATAATCAAATAGGTGTTATGTACAGAGGTAATAAGAGTGCTGATCTCCTTAAGGATGTTTACACCATACCTACAGGCTCATATGAGTTAACCGAAATAGAGGATATAATTAAACAGTTATTATCAACTACCGTCACATCGTTCGAGTTGAAAGCGAACAATAATACGTTGAAGTGCGAAATGAAATGTAGCAGTATAATAGATTTATCTATGCCTAATAGCATAGCTTCATTGCTTGGATTTCAGAATAAAATATACGATGCTACCATTAAACATCAGTCCGAAACGTTGGTCAACATATGTAAGATAAACTGTATATATATCGAATCAAACATGGTCGTCGGCTCATTCAACAACGGGAGAGAGAGTCATACAATACACGAGTTTTATCCGAATGTTCCGCCTGGTTATAAAATAATAGAAGTTCCAACCCATCTAGTGTTCTATTCTTTAAACTGTACAACAATAAGTCATGTCAGTATAATTTTAAAAGATCAAAACAACGAATTGATTGATTTACGTGGAGAGCCTATTTCAATAAGATTATTAATTCAAGACTTAACCGATAATGGGCCTGCAATTTTATAATATAAACAGAGTCGCTAGCGTTAAACCGATCAGTCAGATTAAAAGCGTCAAGAAGTCAACAACAATCTCACCAATCAAATATAAACTAAGTAAAAGTAATTTAGCTTTTCTTTGTTCTTTAAGAGCAATTTAGGTATGGATGAAACGTATTTAAACGTAACAGGTCAATATATCGATGACTGTAGAATAACTCAAGTTGATTATCATTCATTTCTACCATACTCAACCTCTGCTCTTTCAAATAATGACTAAGTCCGAATTGCATTACATAATACAGAGTCATATACACTACCATGCGAGAGCTATATATACATAGAAGGTTCAATAACCAAACCTGAAAGTATTACCGGAGACGTTCGATTTATAAACAATGGATTAGCATTTCTTTTTTCGGAAATGAAATACGAGTTAAATGGCGTTCAAATTCAAAAGCTTGTGAACCCTGGTATAACTACAACGTTAAAAGGCTATTGCTCATACACACAATCAGATGTTAATTATCATCATAACGCTGCTTGGGATAATAGTTTTCAAAATCCTAATGAAGATTATCGAAAACAACACGTTTAATGGATGTATTAACCTTGCTGATTTATTCGGTTTCTGTGAAGATTATAAACGTATATTAATTAACTGTAATCAACAGCTAATAATGAACAGATCTTCGTTAGATATTAACGCTATAAATATTTTTAAATCTAATGATTTATTATCTGTTACCGATGTGTCTAAACTAAAAGACGTTAAAGTAAATATAACGAAAATATTATGGAGAATGCCATATATATATAGCCATATATATATATATGCCATATAGTCCGTGTAAGCGATAAAGAAAAAATTACACTTTTAAAAGTTGTGAATAGTCATAAACCTATAACGTGCGCGTTTAGAATGTGGGAGCTGACCGAATACCCATTTCTACCTCGAAATACTACTCATTCGTGGAAAGTAAAAACAACCAACAAGTTAGAAAAACCGCGTTATGTTATAATCGGATTTCAAAGTGATAGAAAAAATAGTAGCGATAAATCTATGTCGCAATTCGATAGTTGCAATATTAAAAACCTGAAAGTGTATTTGAACTCTGATGTATTTCCCTACGAAGATTTTCAAAGTGATTTTACCAAAAATAAAATAGCTACATTATATAGAGCGTATACTGAGTTTCAAAAATCATATTATGCTCGGGATATCATTGCACCTTTATTAAGCCGCTCAGACTTCAAAAACCATGCTCAAATCATAGTTATAGATATGAGCAGACAAAATGATAATATAAAAACATCTACCGTTGACCTGAGAATCGAGTTCGAAGCAGAAGAGGCATTTCCAGCTTCAACATCAGCATACTGCTTAATATTACACGATCAAATTATAACTTACAACCCCTTTAACGGGGAAGTAAGAACATTGTAAAATATATGTATCTAAATAATTTTTGTAAATAAATAGAAAATTTTTTCAAGTATATAAGTTTTTTTTTTTTATTTCACATATCAAATAGTTATATCAATGTTTAAATAAGGCGAATGCCTTTTTCTTGTTACACATAAAAAGTACATGGATGATTTAATTGAATATATTTTTGATTATTTGATCGATTGCCCTTTTACGAGACTGTGGGTTCGGTCTTGTTACTTCAGACTTCTCGAGTTTTCGCTTGATTGAACGCGGTCTTTGATTGAACGATGAGGGCCCATCGTTTTGATCGACAGCTTGAATATTATTCGGTGGAGACATCGGCGAGTAGCTCGGTGGAGACATCGGCGAGTAGCTCGGTGGAGACATCGGCGAGTAGCTCGGTGGAGATATTGGCGAGTAGCTCGGCGATACTGGTGGTGACGGTTGAATGACTAACAAATTGCTGTCATACTCATCATCATACTCCTAAAAATAAAAATAAAATATTTAATAATTATGTTAAGAGGTTTTAATATGTGTTTTTATATATACCTTAATCATTTTTATGTCTTCAATCTCCGTAATACTTTTTTCGGCTAATTGTCTAAACGCCAATAGTTTTAGCTGACTCATGAAGTTTGATGTGGTTTTCGGGAAAAAATTAGAAATCGTATCATCTTCGATACTTCTGATAGTTACAGCCATATCTTCAACACATTGATCTCGATCATAATTGTTTTTTACGTAATCGCATATATCATCGAACTGTCTCATAACCATAGGCCAAATGAATGATGACTTGTGGACCATTGATTCGAATAAACACCACTCCAAATATTGTAATGTAATGAGATCTGAACGGTTTAGTAATACACGGCATCCAACTTCATTCTTGTCTTCTATCACTAACACGGTCTCGCCTTGATATACCATGCTAGATACACGCATACAATCGGTTTCCAGGAAAGTGGTCCGTTTGTATCTTACAGGTGTATCGAGAATAAATGATAGTATATTACCCATAAGTGAAAATATCCTCCGTAAAAACTCCATTGAAATGGATACATGGCGTGATGGCGTTATAATATGAACCACTACGTTGAAATTATCTACAGGGTCTAATCCAACGCTTATGAATTTCCGTGCACCGAAGTCGAGTGTATATGTTCTGCAATCGATGAGACTGTTCGGTGGTTTTTTTTTTTTTCTCATATGACATTATCGGATTGTAAAAATAAAACAAAAATAAAAATAAAATACAATTACAATAGACTAGAGGGAAAATATTAATAAATTATAAACTATAGATTATATAACAAACTAATTCAATGAAGCTAATGGTATACAGGTAACATTGGTATCTTTTGGAGTGCCAGCTTAAAGTCTTAACTTCAGATTCTCCATCCATTTCACTGCATCCTCTTCTGCTTTATGCAATTTCTCCAGACCTCCGACGAAATGTGTTTGTAAACAATTATCAACAATATGGCGTATCGTTTGGTGCATTCCACATTCACAGAGGGGTGATTCTACCTTTCCCCATTTGTGCATTAGGTAGTTGTTCGGTGGTGTAGGTGCGATATACTTAAACTTATTAACAGTATTGTTGGTGATCGAACTAGCCATATTAAAATATTATGGTAAAATAATTGGAAAAGTATAAAACACAAGTATAACTGTGAAAACACTTAGAAAAAAAATAAAAACACTGAGCGGTGAGAGACGTGTATATGAACAGTATGAGACTATAGGACACAATGATTTCATTTCGATTTCAAATGTGGTAAGAGCTCATAATTTTATCCAATATCACTAATTCCCGGAAAAATGATTACGACAAGTCCATGAGGTGGTAAACCATTTTTCTATATTAATATAATAATTTATAAGCAATAATTCCGATTTTTCAGGTGATTTGGTATACAATGTTCTCGAACATGTCTCAACCGGGCATGCTATTATACTAATTAATGTTCTTCTTTAAGAATATGCATAAAGGATACCTTTCTATTGTATATTTGGTACGTCTAATGATCCGCTAACGTTTGTAAATGGTTTTGGATTGTTCTAGATATATAGATCCCTAGCATATATCGATCGGCACGCTATTATACTTAATGGCCATGTTAATGAGTGCTCTATGTAGTCGTATCGTGCTAATCTTTCCGTATTAGTTTAACATTTTAAATAATATAGTCTTATAATTCCACTTCGGCATATAATAAGGGGAAGTATAAGGGTAAGTGTAGCGAGGTGACCTCCGAGTAAGAGTCGTTTATTTATCTATGTATGGATAGGAGTGTGGGAACAACATGTGCGATAATAGTATGACATTTCGACCTAAGCCTTAGTTTTTCCTAAAATAAATGAAGGAGGTATAATATATGAAGGTTACGTAAACGACTGGGCGGCGCGAAGAAAAATGAAAATTGGAGAAAATATGGAGGGGGTATAATATATGAAGGTTACGTGAACGATCGGGCGGCGCGAAGAAAAATGAAAATTGGAGAAAATATGGAGGGGGTATATTATACAAAGGTTACGTGAACGATCGGGCGGCGCGAAGAAAAATTAAAATTGGAGAAAATATGGAGGGGGTATATTATACAAAGGTTACGTGACGATCGGGCGGCGCAAAAAAAAAAAATATCGGCGCGGCTGTGGCTGGGCGGCGGCGGCGGCGGCTGGTGGCTTGTCGGCGGCGGCTGGTGGCTGGACTGGAATCCCCTATATCTATCTACTCACGTGACCCGCTTAGTCGCGCGTTCCTAGCGAGTAGAATCAGGGACTGGAACCGAACCGAAAAGAACCGGTTCTGGAACCCAAAAACCCCTAAAATAACCTAACCGGAACCGAATTTTTAAATTTTTAAATAACCGGAATCGAACCGGAACCTATACTTAAGATGAAAAATATCGGGTTTCATAAAAACTATCCATTTTATTTATTCTTAAAATATTGCATTTTTAGTTTAATTCTTACTTTTAAAATATATTATTATAAAAGTAGGGAATACCCATTGATAGGCATCGAGATCGACGTATGGCCATACTGGTGGTGAAGTAATGCTTCATACGTGGTATTATGAAAACGGCTCTGAATCTAATAATAGTATTTGTGTATATGGAATTATTGTTGTATTTATATTTCTTGTGAATATGACGTGATTGAGTTCCTATATATTATACTGTCAACAATAATCCGTATACCACCTATCTACTATAATATCTACTATATATCTACTTTTACAATTTATTTCTGTTAAGAGGACGTCACACCAAAAGTGAAACGTATCTAATGACCGAGAGAACGCGCTGTTAGATGTTTTCGTGCGGCGCAAGCAGGCGGGCGCGTCGTTGACTCGCCCATTACTCGTTATCGGCGATCACGGACCGGTCTGTCAAAAGTTTATTTGGAAGAGCGGTTTATTATTTCATGAACCTCCGTCGCTATTCATTCTTATCTATGATTCGACTTGTACGGTATAGGAGCGCGTCGTAAAATTTTTCCGCGTAGATGCTGTTACGATATTTTGAAAGTCGGAGCGTGCCCACGAATTTATTATTAATTAAAACAACTGTTTTCGTAATTTATTTTAAATACTAATTTATTTATTCAAGTATAATTTTTTGAACATACATTCAAATATGTCAAACAAATTATTACTTTTCGAGTTACCAAAAAAAAAAACATTCTGTACCAACCATTTCAATTTAAATTATTTGTCATATATTCGAATAAATAGTTCAATGCAACCGTAAATTATAATTTTGTATTTAAAAAAAAAAAATTTGACGGTTCGGCAACAGATTATCTGATAATTTATATTTATACCTACCGAAAAGTTGTTTTACCGACTGCACATTTTAATTTTTATTTTTTGATATTCTGTTAGATATAAAACTTTAGTTATCTCTGATTTAGAATGCTGATCATAATATAGTGAATCGATGGGTAAAAAAAATTTCTACCTGGTTAATAATTGAAAATTTTAAAAGGGTTTTAATCAAAAAATTCGCTATTTTACGTGAAATTAATGATTTTTGTAAAAATGTTATGAAAAATATACATTATTTTTAGACTTTCACGGTGTGAAGTACTTACTTATACTTACTTAACTTATTTACCCAAATCATATATTTTCAAAATGTTTGTAATCTAACTAAAATGATCACAACCACAACTAATTTACTATCACGCCTAACTTAAATACCACACATTTTTGCGATTGCGTTTAAATAGAGAAATTAAAAAAACTCAATAACAAACATTTGAAATTTATATCACACATTAGACATAATGATAAAAAAATATAGATATTAATAAAAAAGTTTGTTAATGGAATAGTTATAATAATAGTAGTAATAATAATAGTCATAATTATATATATTTTTCTTTTGGATCTTTTATGTCTTGAATCAGTAATCTTTTTCCATACTGTGGTATTAATATTTCTGGTAATACACAGTCTAGATAAAACCTGAAAAAATATTTAATTATATTTAATTTTTATATGTTACCTATATACATTTTATAAAAATAAACTATATCATTAATCATAATGTTACGAATATTATTTTACTAACTTATTTTCATTAATGTTTTTAATGATCATATTTTAAATACCGACCTGGTCAACTTGGTGTACATTTCGTTTTCCCAAAATTCATGGTTATAAGACAATTTTTCAATATGTATCCAATTTTCTGAAAAAACAACGAAATAACAAAAACTTTTTTTGCTTATGTGTAACTGTCCTTGAATTTGGTAAAAATAATCATGCGTTTCTTTTAGCTTTGGTTTCTTTGTAGTTTTGTTGATTTCTAGAAATTTTATCTGAAAAATAAAAACTGTCAGCTCTTATACCTATAATAATACTACAAAATGTAGTATGTTTTTTAAAAATATTTTACTTTTTTGTCTTTTATAGCATCACTGATGTTTTTATAATCTTTGGCCGAATAAGGACATTTAATTTCAATAATACTATCATCTCCAATCAGTCCATCTGTGATTTCAAAATAAAAATTCATAAATGATACATACAGGTTCAGTTAACAGTGGATATAATATATATACAAGTGTATATTTCGTTAAATATAAGACGTGTATGATACCAATAATATTACTAAGGGAAAAGTTTTAAAAAAAAATTTTTTTTTCATATCATCGTAACCTATGTATCTAAAAAATAAATAATATGCAAAACAAAAGTAATCCTTATTTGAAAGTAATTGGTTAAAGATCTAGTGTGTGAAATCTAGTTAGTGTAAAAAATGCTCAACACATGAATATAATTATAATAAGGCGACAATACAGGTACGGTTTTGATTAATAAGAATACATATTTTATAGTACCTATGGTTTTGATAGTAAATTTATTTTCAATTTTAATCATATTTAACTCGTAACTCTTCTACCCATACCAGTAATTTGGATACGCCCCTACATCATATATACCTCAATATCTTATTCGGTTTGGTAATGATATTTAATTATTTAAATTTCTATAACTGTAAATTATATTAAATTAAATATTAATAGCAATAACTTGCCTGGTGAAGCAGCAAAGTATGGATTAGATTGATCAACTATTAGACCGCACGGAGAAATTTGTTTGCCCAATTTGATTTCTAAATTTTGTTTGGCAATGGATTCCATTGTTTTGCCATATTCAGTCGCTGATCAAATCCAATAGTGTGAAGTAGTTCTAACAAACATAAATATCTGTCCTTCTTATTATTTTCCTCCGTAACTGAATTAAATATTGCTTGCAATCAACCGGAGTCAATATTGCTTGACATTAACCGGAATCCCAGTCACCCAGTTTACTGATCGATTGGTAGCAAAAGCCATACATATAGAATACATATTATTACTAATAATACATATTATTATTAGTTTTATTTATTATATATGTTATATATTATTATTATTTTTGTATTTTATACAATACATATTATTATTAGATACATTATAACTTAACCATTTACGCTGAATGACTTCTCTATTGTCTTTATTTTCTATAGACCTATAATATGTCTTAGATTAGGGTTACCAGATTATATTTTTCCGAACCCGGGACATTTTTAATGGATAAATATTATATATATATCTCCATATGAAAGAAAAAAAAATCTATATATAAAATAATATTTACCTTTTTTGATCATTATATGTATATATTTTTTTTAATGAATTATGAATACAAGCAATATAATAATAATAATTCATATTCTTAGTCTTCGGAACTTTTGGAGACCGGGGTTTCTTCTGTTGATTTTGCTACATATTTGGCTGATCCATGAACTTGTTTTAATAAAGACTTGTTTCCCAAAATTCGGTCGTAGAATTCTTCACAAAATGTATTATTAAAGCACGTTTTTATATTAAGAAAAGATTCTACCGTTTTTATATCAAGTTTGTTTCTTGAATGATTGATTCATGACTGACGGAAAATGAACTCGAACAAATTGTGCAGTACACATAATAATCGTTATCGTTACAATTTTTTTTCAAAAACGTGAATTAACTTTGCAATTTTTCTGTAAATCTACATAACCGTTTACCACTCCGCGTTGGTGTCGTCACGAGAAAAATAGCTCACACCAATTAATTTAACCAAAACTAAGTAAATATTTTAGTTATTTTATACGAACGGAAATCGGAAATTTATAGTTGACAGCCAGGCGGCGATACGGCATGAACTAAGAACTATAAAAAAATAGTATATTTAACGTGTACAACGACACTGAACATTTAAACTACATTATTACCGTTGTGATGTAGCGGTTATAATAAAGTCTGAAAATAAAATACCTATGATTATCGCGCGTATAATCTTGGCATTTTGTAATGTGTAGGAAGATAATGTTTTCTCATAATTGAAAATTGGTATTTTATCAAGTAAAATGTTGAAACCGGGACAAATCGCTGTCCCGAAACTCTTTCTCGGGACACCGGGACACTTGGTTAAAAACCGGTAGTGTCCCGGCAAAACCGGGACGTATGGCAACCCTATCTTAGATGGATCAAAAAATATTAAAGGACCCGTAGGTTGTATTGGATGGTTGTTGACAAAATCAATTTTTACATTAGTTGGCATATTTGAAGGTGAAATAAAATACCCAGTGTTCATAATATCACTATTGACTCCCATATTAGATTCATTGTCGTCGCAATCGTCATATAAATCATTAGACAGTTCATTTATGTTAGTATGGGTATTATCTATATCATCATTTATATCTGTGCATTGTAATGAAGTTTCCATTTCTATATTTTCCTGCTTTAATATCAATTGATTACTTTGAGAATCAGTCGTGTAGTCAAGCTTTGTGGCCTCAATATTGTTAATTGAAATGCTAGTAGTGTGAGGTATTTCTATGTTATTTGGTTGAATACTACTCGGTTTATTTTGATTTAGTACACAAGAAAATGATAATTTGGTCTGTTTTGAATTATTCTCTGCATTTTTTAGATATATCTGTCGCTTTCTGACACGTTTTTGATAGCCTGAAGGCAGCTTTTCTTTATTATTCATTGTGCTACAAATATAGTCACAATTTATACATAAAATTATTACGTTACGAAAAGTCGGAAAATGTTAAAATCTAAACTAGTTGTAAATTGCCGAATTTATAATTCTTGAGAATAATATAAAACTAATTACATTATTTTCTTTATTGTTTACTATAAACACACCAATAAACAATATTCCCAAAACCCGTAAACTGATTGAATACTATAATATATATATATAATAAATATTAAATATACCTGTATATTGTATCGCTGTAGCTAATTAGATGGTTCACGCGTTCACCAGAGTCGCTTGGTAAATGACGCACGTGGCTCGAGTGCGAGTGTCGCGAACACATCGTTTCGATAAGCGACGATAACGATTAATAGTAATGAAAAGAAAAATATTTTTGATATATAGGTATTGTTCATTATATAGTATTATTTATATCAGAAATAAATCGCGTGACTGCGTAAGCCAAGAGTAATAACTAGTGTCTAATATTCTAATAATAAAATATTATTGTGGTCGTGTGATCGTCCCAATTGATTTTACTAAGAAATACTATTTTTAATTTTTATCGATCGATATAAATTTCAAATCAAGGAACTACGTTCACTGTCTGTACAAAAAGAACAATGTACAATATATAAAGTTCATTATTCAATTAAATTCAATATAATTTTAAGATAACAGAAAATAATAATTGACATGTTGTACATGAACATGGTAAGGGTTATTATGTTATATAAAAATAGTTTTTTTCTCTAAATCGGCCATTCCTCAAAAAAAATTACGGCTCTTTTCAAAGGGCCTTATTAGAAGGGGGCATGGGGGCCCAGTCGGCAATCGCCGTCTCGCCGACCTGGCCAGGCCGCCACTGAGTTAAGTACTTATTTATTTATTATTTTATAACGCACGTTTGAATTAACTAATATACCGTCCAAACGGTGACACGAATGCTCGCGGTGTTCCTTTGAACATAACTGAAAAACCGACAGTGATCGGCTCGTCGTGCGAGTCTATTCGACCTATTCAGCGAACGTTCTCGAACGCTCGCGAACGTCGTCTACACGGTCGCATGGTGGGTCGCACACAAACGTTCTTGAGCATTCGTTATTTTTGTTCGCTCGTGTGTACGCGCCTTAATACTCTAACCCTGTGTCCTACGTAAATGCGACGAACGCGAAATTCGCGTCGCGGCGCGAAGAATGCGGTTCGCGTTGTCGTTCGTCAATGCGATGGTCGGGGTAGTGTCCAATGTAAACGCGATGTACGCGAATTTACGGTAACATATAATATGTTATGTTTATTCCAATGCATACCCACTTTGTATTCGTCCTCAATTGCAGGCAGTCGTTTGGTTATTTTTTTCTAAAATTACTGTTCTTAATTAATGTTTATTAATTAATGTTTATAAAAATGTTGACTTTTGAACAAAAATTGTTTCTTACTGAAAGTTCTGCAATTAAATATGTATTGTATAAAAAATATAAAAAAACAAAATAACAGCTTCAAATGTAATATACAATGATCGATTGGTATTTGGTGAATATTATCATCCGCGCTATCTGCATTCCGTCATTAAAGTTTACAAAAAAAATTGTTAATATTGGATAGTGCTGAAGTAAAATATTTACTATATAAAAAGTATTTAAAAAAAGATCAGATTTAAATTCAATTATTTATAAGGATAGACTTCTTTTATATATAAATATATTATAATATTATAGTACTATTATAACTACTATATATTATAATTTAATAATTTATATTACCTGTTTATCTACTCGTATAGTATAAATGAATAAAATTAATAATATAATGAAATATAATATATGAATATATAAATGAAAAATAAATAGAACGTTATTTTGACGTCTATTCGCTTAAACGCGCGACCAAAAACAAAACGATTTGATTTTCAAGCCATGCGACGAATGCGAACGAATCAATTCGCTCGCGTCGCCCGCGTTTATCGCGTACGTTGGACATTTCCATCTATTTTTATAGATTTGAATATTTGATTATTTCAGTCGCCGCGATGATCGCGCCGTGACGCGAATTTCGCGTTCGTCGCGTTTACGTAGGACACAGCGTTAAATGAAAAAAAAATGAAATGACAACAGCAAGTGCACTCCGATTGTGTCTTTGTGGTCATGCGGACACCCATCACATACAAGATAAGGAGTACACAATCATTCTTCAACTATAAATGAATAATAATACGATAAACTATAAGTATTTTCGGAAAGAAAAACACGCAACCCAGGTTATAATGGCATTATTGGAATTGATGTACCCATAATAAATTACAGTGTTTTCAGCGAATTATTTTAGACGTCGCCGTTAACGTTGTTAGTCAGTCTTATAATTTATTTTTACTCTCACGCGTATTATTATATAAGCTGATAATATTCATCAATCATTATCGTAAATTTAAAACAACAATCGCATTTCTGATTTCTTCGAAATTATAATTAAATATTCATAAAATTATTCGTAATATAATATATTTGTTACATTATTTTTTTTTTGATATGCACTTCATTAAAAACCCAGGCACCACTACAGATGGGACTTGTATTTTTAATATTAAAAACAAATTTATAGTATTATAAATTATTACATGCCATTTTAGGCGCGGGGCCCTGTGCAGCTGCCCCTTCTGCCCAGCCCTTCCACCGGCGCTGGCTATAACGTGCTCGTCCAACCATCGGTGGACCGAGATCTACGAATACAATATTTCGAAATACGATATACCTACGTTATTCATTATACGTAATCGGAAAAGTATGCATACGCTGACGATATCGCAGTATTCATAATATTGTCTTAATATATTCTACATTTTCTGTGGTCTCCTTCCGAGGCTTGTATCTTCATCTTTGATTAATTTCATTTTGATTTGGTATTAAATTTGTCGTAACCTATTGTGTGTGTTTTTATAAACACCATGTCTTTCCTTTTTTCTTTTTTTTCTGGGACTGTTTTCAGCATTACCCAGCTTATCATATTTTTCTTTGACACATTGTATCCCTGTGTAATGTTACCGGGCATATTGATCCGTTTATTAAAAAATGTAATGTTATGATGTATACTTGTGAAAGTTATAAAATTTTGCAACGCTTGAGTTTTTCCGTCTGGAAACCCGTTGTTCTTTGTACCCCGGTATCATAATCGCCGGGACTTCCATGGCGTTTACAAACATGAGGTTTGAATACTTGTTACTAAATTATACTATCGAATAGACTCATTGTCTGATCTAAACATTTAACATTCAACATATATCATATAAAATTGTAATTTTATTTAAATACACCTACGTTTAATGACATTATAGTTTAGCTTAAGTGATTAATTAAATAAAAAAAATAATCTTACAATCTAAGAAAACCTTTTCTCTCTACCTATTTTTTTGATGGTCCGTGACACGTTATTACATTGAAATTTTACTGTCTTGAAGTCTAAAGGCGCGTTCTCATGAGTCAAGTTTAGTTGACCGATTATAGTTGATCAACAAAAATTGAATATAAGTTGAATCAGTTTTTGTTCACACATTTCAACAGAACATGTTTCAATTTTATTTTCAACTCAGTTGAAAAGCCGCGGTCGACAAGATATCACTGTCGATCTCGATATCCCTATATCAATACAGTTGAAAATGGCGTCGAAAGCAGTTGTATGTGAAATTGTAAATTCAATAAGTATTTTAGTAAAAGAAGAATTAAAAACGATTTTAATTAATATGTGCAAAAATCGCAAAAAACGTCGTTTTTGGGTGAGACAATGGATATTAAGAAGAAATCAATTGGGAGCATCAAACACTTTACTTAAAGAACTAGCATTAGAGGATAAAGAAGTGTATAAAAATCATTTGAGAATGTCTGAAGAAAAATTTAACGAACTGTGGTTCAGAGTTCAGGATCGAATAAAAAAAACAGATACAGTGATGCGACAAGCATTATCACCAAAATTAAAACTTCAAGTAACTTTAAGGTACTTATCTACAGGTGATTCGTTTTCAACGCTCGCTTCCATATACCGAGTACCTAAAAACACAATTTCAAATTTTTGTTCGAAGTTTGTACAGCAATTTACGATGTTTTAAATGAATTTATTAAAGTAAGTATTATATTTTATTCATAAAAATAACACATTTTAGTTTATTGACTTTAGATATTATTTATAGTTATCATTTAAAATATCATTAAGAGCTTTAGCAAGTACATCAGATGATTGTAGCGTATCCTCTCCACGCTCTTCTCCAGTGCATGGTGGATTTGAAACTGAGGATGACCAATATTCTTCTTCTGTAGCGTTTGAACAAGAAGGTGATGGAGTGGTTTGACGAATAGGTGAAATCCCTGATGAAAGAGTTGTGTGACACGAGGACTGTCTTGTTAAGAGTTCCAATCGTTTTTGTCTCATGATAGTTTGAATTTGTTCCTGACACATAATAGCATCATACAAAGGCATCTCTTTTAGCTGTACAGCGATATGTTTACCAAATATGTCAAATTCATTATCAGTCTCATTTTTATTATTTTGCACAACATTATCAAGTTTATCAATTACTGCACTTATTGAGGAAATATTGTCATTTACCATTTTCCGCTTGCGATTCTGAGGAGTACGAAAGACATTTTTTCTTTTTGAAAGTATTGGAGTAGACGGATTGGCAGTTTCTATGTTTTCCACATGCATCACTTCTTTCTGTGTAGTAACATTCCCGATAAAAGCAGATGATGATGTTGATTCATCTGGGTTTTCTAATTCTTTTTCGATCAGTTCACTTTCAGCTTCATCATGTTGTTTTAAATTCTAAAATAAAAAAAGGTGGTCAAATTTTGGATGGTCAAAAAAAACTTTAAATTGTAATACAAGGTTCCTGATGAGTTGTTCTTAGTGTCATTCAAATGCTATACCTAATTGTAATTTTGTTACAGGTACCACAAATAGAAGAAGATTTGGAGATTATTCAAAAAGAATATTACTTTCGATGGAATTTTCCTAACTGTTGTGGCGCAAGGGACGGAAAACATATTGTTATACGAAATCCCCCTCATAGCGGGTCAGAGTATTTCAATTACAAAGGCACTTACAGCGTTATTTTGCTTGCATGTGTTGATGCTAACTATTGCTTTCGTTATTTTAATGTCGGTACAAATGGACGAGCAAATGATGCTGCTGTTTTTGCAAAATCATCATTGAATGCAGCATTAGAAGATGTTGAAAATAGATTGCATTTTCCCAAAAATGGAGTATTAGTAGCAGATGATGCTTTCCCCCTAAAAAACTACATTTTAAAACCATTTGGAAGAAGTAATAATTTATCAAGAAAACAAAAAATCTTCAACTACCGTTTATCGCGAGCACGTCGCGTAGTAGAAAATGCATTTGGCATTTTGGTTTCTAGATTCAGAGTTTTCGAGCGACCTATAGCGGTTGGAATTAATAAAGTGGACGGAATTATTAAAGCAGCTTTAGTATTACACAATTGGTTAAAAATGACTTCAAGTGAATCATATACACCTACAGGCTACGTGGATACTGAAGATCTAACTACTAAGAGTATTATACAGGGTACTTGGAGAACACAGAATTCTTCATGGAATGGTTTACATAATTTACAAGTTCATACAAATCGTAATTACACGAGATCGGCGTATAATGTGCGTGATGAATATGCCGATTATTTTTCTGGAGAAGGTATATAAAAATCCATAATATTAAAGTAATGATATAGTATTAAAAACATAATATAGTATTGATAACATCTTGTCAATAAATAAATGAAAACAACAAACAATATTCAAATTAAAAACATAAAAGATAAAATATAAAGAACATAACTTTTTGTTTATGAATAAATTACAGCAGCAAATCATTTTTAAATGTTAAAGGCAATATGATATTAATAACATAATTCTATGTTATATATGTATGATTTTTAAACAAAATAACTAGATTATAACGACAATAATGTATCATCTAATGAGTGTAAAAATAATAATTTATTTAAATGTTTTGGAGTTAAGCGATTCCGTTGTTTGCTTAAAGTTAATCCAACATCTGAAAACATCCTCTCACTAGGCACAGATGTTGCTACAGCCGATAACTATTTTAACGCAATTTTTGACAATATTGGATACACACTTGCCATATCTTTCCATAATTGTAGAGGATTTTCTGATAGCCTAGCTACGCTTGATTTTAGGTACAAATTTAGCTCACTTGGGAATCCTTTTCATCAGACCGACACTGCCCTCTTCGACTGGAAGATTTTTGTACCATTTGTTCATGATCCTGCCATAGGTTAAATGGCTGTACTGTATCGTGATCTAAAACAAAATAAATATATATATAAATAATATATTTTTTTTCAAAATTTGTTTGATGTTTTCATAACTGTTTGGTCATTATCACTAGAGCTTTCGCTAAGATCTTGGTTTAGCTTCATCTCATCAGCAATATATTTTAGAGTCTTTGATAATGCTAGTGGATCTTTGAAATAGATCTTTTTGAAATGTGGATCTAAGACGGTTGACATGCTTAAGAGTGCAACAGATTCCACTGAACCAAATCGCTTCTCACACTGGGATAAAATTTATTTTTGGAGCTGAATACCTAATGGTTGTGTAGCTTTAAATTGATTAATGTTTTTTATCACCATTGGAATAACCATACTTAAAGTCACATATTTTTGACCACAAAGTTCTTTAGTTGATGCTTCAACTGGTTAGGTTAGGTTAGTAAATATTATTATTATAATTAATATATCTATGATATCAGCAATGTCTTTTAATTATCTTGCAGACGTTATTGGTGGAGCAGAGACATGGTTATGGACAATATCATTGACGGTTTTACTTAGCTTAGTAAACCGTTCTAACATATAGAAAGTGCTATTCCATCTGGTTGGTACCTCTTGTATAAGCTTCCCATCGCCATTTGTAGCTTTTCTCAATGCATCACTTGCTACTACACTTTGTTTAAACCATTTTACAATATTTTTCACCTTTGATATTAAATTTGTCAGTTCAGGGACATTTGAAATTGCGTTTTGGGCGACAAGATTCAGTGTATATGCAAAGCAGAGTATATGATGTTTTTTTCCAAATGACAAATCAATTGCTTTCAACATGTTTGCTGCTCCATCAGTTACTATTGCAACTAATTTTTGTTTGGGAATATCCCATTCTTCACAAATAGCTGTAAGTTTATTGGCTATATAATATTCACTATAGTATGTCTTTCCTGTAGTTCATATATCCCAAGTAAAGCTGAATTTAATGTATATTGTTCGACAAAGTGAATGGTTACACCAATATAACTTCTCATTTGGATGTCTGTCCAAATATCCGTAGTGAGATTGAAATTCTGTATATTTTTTAATTTGGTCATAAAAATGTTTTTCATTGTTTCATATTTTTCAAAGATTTAGCGAGAAATAAATCTTCGACTGGGCATTTTAAAATGTGGTGAAGCTGTCTTCATCAGGTATTTGAAACCTTCGTCCTCGACTATGCTTAATGGCTGACTGTCTTTACAAATCATATACATTATGGCATGGTTCAGTTTATCAGATTTTACACCATCTGGTTTGAATGATGAAATAACACCAAAAGATTCCTTAATGGTTTTTTGCCTTTTAAATGCTCCCATAAAAGTTTCATTGGATTCTTCATTGTTTTTAATGGGTTCACTTGTACTATGTATAGGTATGTGTATACTTGGTGGTATATCAGGAATGTTTGATGTTGATGCCTCAGGACTTTTAGGTTTATCTTTAGAAGACAATAAAGCATTTTTATGCTTGTTATTTAAATGCCCATTCATATTAGATGTGTTAACTGAAAAATATTTTACAGTACATATTAGATACATTATAGTACTAAACAATTTACAAATTATTTTAACTTGGATATTTACTAAACAAAAATAATAATATTAAACAGTACCTACTACCTTGTTTTAAGTATCTAAATTTTAAATTATGTACAAACATGGTGAATTGTTAATAATACATAAATACATTTTACAATATTTAATATCCATTTTTTTTAAGAAAAAACAGGTAAGCTGAGATAAAAAATGTAAATAAGTTAATTTGAATAGGCATCAAATAATTGAATAATTAAATTAAAACAAACATGGAATTTAGTGTATGTAAGAATAAAATATAATTCAGTTACTATACCTGATGATTTTATCTTTTTTTGGCATAGTGAACATGTTGTAGTCTTATCATCGTCTTTAGTAAAAAAATTCCACACATTACTAGTCTTTTTACTCATTTTATAAAATCTGTAACCTAAAAAATATTTTACAATATATAATATATACATTATATATTTCACAAATTATTAAATCTATAACATTAATTTATAAGTTCCATGTTATAAATATTTTAATTTTAAATCAAGTGTATAATTAGGTAGATATTTGTGGTCAATGCATTATACAATATTTAACAATCATTTAAAAATAACACAAGGTATTGACGAATTATTTTGAAATTAAAATGTATATAATTACTACATTTAATACTCTCATAGAATGTGAAGATGAAGAAGAAATTAGATGTGTTCTTTGACTTAAAACTGAGTTAAAGTGCAATAATAAAAAAATAAAAATGAGGAAATAATAAGAAATTATAGTTATTTATTATTGGACCTGTATAAATTATAAGGTATATGGATATTTATAGAGTGCTCTTTTTCTTGCGGCTTTTATTCCTAACACTATTATAATTTGGTTATTAATTAATATAACTTACCAATTTACAGCGTATTCTTTGATGTCTTGGATAATATTAATAGGGAAAAGTATTTAATACAATCCGTAAAAACAAAATATGAAATATTATGCATAAACACGGAATTTTAAACTTTATAACTAAACGTATACAAAATACAAAAAATAACGCTTGTTCTTCAGTTCTTCACTGAACACTGAACAGTTTCACTGTTGCATTTTTGATAAAAGTATAAAACCATTGTATATAAAATATAAATTGTAATAGGGATCAATAAAATAAATGCATGATCTGTCATCAGTAATCAGTATTCTTATTCTTAGTATTTAAATGCCAACAATGCAGTATAGAACTATAGACTATAGACAATAGAGTCAATAATAAAGGGTCTAATAAACCCAGGTAATTTTCTTGGAATACATATGGACATGGCCACATAGGACATGGTAATTTATCATCGTTCTGATATTTACTATATTCATGCGTTCCAGGAATCTACCAATTGACATTTTACACAGTCATAACGCATAAGATTATGACTTGTTGTTTAATAATACTGAAGAAGAAGTTTTCAAATCTAAAATTTTAAATTTTTCCATATAAATACGTTATTGAAACATCGAACCTCGGAGTAAAAATCGTTTTTTTTTTCAATACATCGCAATATAAACATCGATGTAAGGTTTCGATATATCGAACAAAAAAATCGATGTTTTTAAAAAATCGATGTATTTTGCCCATCTCTACGTTGAACAAACCGACCAGCCAACCCACATCTCAAGGCCACATACACCACGACGCGGATCGAACGATCCTAGAACACAGTTGTATATTTTTGTATCCCTTCTAGTGATGGGCGATTCTCGAAAGTGAATCGATCTTTTGAATCGATCTAGATCGGGAAAAAAAATCGTTCTCTAAAGAATCGTTTCACAAAAGATCGATCTAAAAATATCGGAAATTTTTTAATCACTAAATGTCGCGTGATATTCTAGTTCTCCCTTGTCATGCCCGACGCCCGAGGTCATAACAATTAATATAATATAAAGGTTTTCCATAGTCCTTACTCATTAATGTCAGTGCGAGTAACCTTACCTAGTCAGGGCCGGCCTCAGGTATTTTGCCGCCCGGTGCGATTTAAAAAATTTCCGTCCATTACATTATATTACACGTATAAATAAATTAATAATCAATAAACATACACTTTTTATTGAAAAAAAAAAAAATATTAATCTAAATTAAAATAAATCCATTTCTTCATTAATAAATAAAAATATTTTCATAACCATTAGGTATTCAAACTGTATAATGAAAATAATACTAAACAAAGTTATATAGATACATGGTTCATAATAAGTACATAAAGATAAGTTATCTATTGAAATTGCATTTTCTTGCTTTTGTATTAGCAAAATCTTTTACCACGTCAACGTCATTTAGTTGTTCTGCCAATTCATGTTCAATTGCTATCATAGCTAATCCACTTAATCTATCTTGAACCATGGTTGACCTTAAATATGTTTTAATAAGTTTGAGTTTAGAAAAACTCCGTTCTCCACTGGCAACCGTTACTGGTAGTGTTAAAAGTATACGCAATGCTATACATACATTTGGAGCAAAGTCTCCTGTATTTATCACAAATTTTAATAGTTCAATGGGAGATAAATTTGATTGAACCATTGTCGTCAAAACTGTTAATTCGTCCGCCATTTCAATCCCATTAATATCGGCGGAATCACCATCCGTTAACACAAGTTGTAAATCAGCACAGTGTTTTATAAGTTCATTGCGTGTCATAATTTTGATTTTTTCAATTTCATACAAAAATAAAAATATATCATTATGTTCTTTTAATTGTTCAAATCTTTCAGTAACATGATTAATAGCAACATCAAGAATAAAATTAAAAAAATTAACTTTCAAATGTAGTTTTGGGTCATTTATCGGTTCATCCACATTCTCATAACTAAAATTTCTTCGAACACGTCGTGCCAGAATTCTACCCTGAGAATGTTCAATAACAGGTTCTACATCTATTTCTTTTGCTAGTTCTGTTGCCTCAAGTATAAACTTTTCAAATGCTTCATCGTCATTAGATCTTAAATTTGTAAAGTACATTAATAATCTTTCCAATAATTTTAATGCGGCACTTATGTCAAAATTTACTTTTTGCATAAGCTTACTAACTGGGTTAATTTGGTTAAGCGAATCATACCAGAAAACAATAGAAAAAAGGAATTTAAAATTTTTGATATGTTTACAAAGGCATTCTGCTTCATATTTGGTCATTGCATCCAAATTATTGTTATCAACTATATCAAATAAAGCATCATATATATCACCTATGTGATGTCGGAAAGGCTTAAGGGCGTCAATTCTACTCTCCCATCTTGTTTCACTCAATGGCTTCAATGTGAGATTTGTAATATATTTTAAGAGAACCTGCCAACGAATAGTAGAAGCTGAAAAAAATACATACACTTTCTGAATCGTGTCAAAAAATGAAATTGCATCTCTTGATGATTTGACTGCATCATTTATTACAAGGTTTAATGAATGAGCACTGCAGGGAATAAAAAAAGCTCAAGGATTAATGTTTCTAATTCGACGCTGTACTCCAGAGTGTTTACCTTTCATGTTAGCCCCGTTATCATATCCTTGACCTCGCATATTTTGAATAGGTATATCTAAATCACGTAACCGCTGTATAAGAATATCACTTAAGCTCATCCCTGTACTACTTTCAACTGGTATAAACCCTAGGAAATGTTCATGAATTTTAACATTTGATTCTTTATTTTTCAAATCGATTAACACAAAACGAACTATTAAGGTCAATTGTTCAGTGTGGCTAACATCAGGAGTGCAGTCCAAAATTATGCTGTAATATTTAGCTTCTTTTATCATTTCTAGTATCTTTGATTTCATACAATTTGATATTAAATATATAATTTAATTTTGTATATTTTTCCCCAGATAATGAGCGTTATTTTGATTATTTAAAGTTTGTCTTATATGTTCAGACATAATCGAGTCATATTTTGCCAATAATTCAATAATTTTTAAAAAATATCCATTATTATGTTCATAGAGTTTATCTGATGATCCCCGAAATGCTAAACTTTGTTGTGCAAGAATTTTTACAACTGATATTATTCGTTGCAATACATTAGTCCAGTATTCTTGTTCAGATTCCATTATTTTTTGATTAGTATCGTCTATGGTTTTATTAGTATTTAAGCGTGTCACCAGTTCTATGTAAGTTTTATAAGAATTAAGATGTGTGTTTGATGTTTCATGTTCTTTTAATGTTCGACCAATATGCCTCCAATCATTGTATCCATCTGATGCTAATTTGATTTTTGAACTAGCAAAAAGTTTGCAATAAAAACAAAAAACTTTGTTTTTAGATATAGAAAATACAAGCCACGTCCTTAATAAACATTCTCCATTAGTAAGGTATCGTTTATAACTAAATGTTGTAAATCGACGATTATCTTCATCTAAAGGAAATACAAAATTATCATCCAACGGAGGAGGTGGACCTCTTTTAACAATCATAATTTTTAAATTATCATTCAGAAAAGGCCAATTCGCAGGGTCGGTACTGATGGCGAGTTGTTCATCTTGAACTTTAACCGTATCAAAAGTGGGCGAAATTGTTGTAGAACAAGTATCTATTTCTTTTTCGGTAGCTACTATTTTTTCAAAATCGTTAATATGATGTAAATCATTTTTTATAATAGCTTTGTTGGTTTGTATTATTTGTTTTGCTTTTTCTGGATAGGGAAGAGTTGAAGAAGATGAATGTATTACGACATCAATTAACTTATTAGAATCGTTTGTTGAAATTATATTACTTTTTTGGTTAATAATATCAGAATGTTTAAGTGTATTTTAAGAGGGACATTCGAAATATTTTTTAAGAGAACCCGATTGTTTTTTTAAATCGGCTTCTTTTTCAGCTTTCCTTTTTCTGTACTGAGAGCCCGAAAGTCTTTGTCTATTTTTAAAAACTCGACTGTGTGTACTAGAAAGTTAATAAAAAGGTACAATAAATACGAGTTGGAATACAAATATATACGAAGAAAAGAAAAACAATATATTTTAAAACAAAACATTTTTAATACATAAGAAAAATCTAATATGTATGTTTATTTTATACATGAAAAAATGTACATATACCTATAAATATTATTAATCATAGTTCATAATACATACCTTCAGTTAACGTAAGCAACGTAACGTTTGTAGCGACAATAAACATATGAAAATTGAACATACAAAATCTGGCGATACGATAGATTACATTACAGTACTTGTACTTGTACACAACTAAACATAATATAATACCATACTACAACGTAATTTATATTTTTCATAATATAGATAATGAAAATGACGAAAATAATTCTGGCAATTCCGTATACCCATTGCTCGTTCGAGATAAACATGCGAGGTTAAAAATATCGTTGTGAATTTGTGATAGTTATTATACGAGCAGTGATCGCCATGTAGTAATATGACGTATTATATTTATTAATATTTAATAGGTATTATATAAATAATAACTAAAATACAATAAATCCATAATATTTTTGCCGCCCGGTGCTAATGCACCGTTTGCACGTGCTTTGAGCCGGCCCTGTACCTAGTCCCTCTTGGCTCTTGATTTCGGAGCGCGTATATACTGGAAAGTATTGTATGTATATTATGATCACTATAATCTATAGTGCCTACATCAATCATAACGGAACTCACCACTTCAATGGACAGTGACAGTGTCTAATTGGTCACAAAAGAGGATGATACGTCTAAATTTTTAGTGTTTTTAGTAAATAAAAGTACATACATCTGAAGTCATTAGGTTATTGTATTTTTTATTTTATTTTATAAACAATTTAACGGACCTAGGTCCTTAATAATAATATATAATTGTATAAGAATATTGAAATAGAAACAATAAATGCAGTGGCGCCGAACTAATTTATTTTAGGTGTGGCAATGGACATTCATTTATACCCACCCACCTACCTCTACACGGTATGAAACCTAAGCCGTGGGGGGAAGAGCCCCCCACACCACCCCAAATCACTACCGATTTTTTAAACTACAAAATATAATTTTCACAAACAAATTATATTATTTACTGAAACTTTGCATTATTTATTATTTTAATATATAGATAAGTACTATAATTTTTAATTGTATGATCATCAGAAAAGGATATTGACAAAGAAACTGATTTAGATTTTAGATTTTTACTTACATCATATTATTATGCAGACATTCAGTTGTACTAATAGAAACTATTTACATAAATAACTATTAATAACATAACTAACTATTTAAATAAATATAATATGTTCATTGCTTATTGCATTCTGTAATTCATTTGATTAACATAATATTTTTGACCAGATAAAAATGATAGGGTAAAGGAAGGTATGTTCGTGATAAATAAACTTGATGTCTAATTACAAATTCATTTTCAGTAATTATACTTAATTACTTTGATTGTTTGATGAACATAGAGTTAAGTTATTAGAATATATGCAGTTTTTGGATTTTAAGTCCTTTGATGAGTTTTTATAAAGGCTCAAAAATCATTGAGAAAAGTAAGGTAATTTCGTGATATGAATTTAATTTCGTGATAGTGGTTAGGTAATTTCGTGAGTGAACAATAATTCAAAATTTTCATTCAAATTTTTCTTCATTTTTTAAGTATAAGATCTTGTATAACATAATAATAAATATCAACACTTTTTTAAATTCATAACAATTCAATCAGACTTTTAAGTTCATAAAATATAAATATATAATAAACATACTTTTAACATAGGTAGTTTTATAAAATAAAATAAAAGACCTGCATACATAATATAAATATATAAAGGTACATAACTTTATAAAAAAAAACAAAAAACTCTTAATATAATAACTATAATATTAATCATATTTATCTATTACCTTACTTATTTGTCTAAATCACATTCTTGTTGACAACATGCATCACACATAAATACTTCATCAATGTCCTCATATGATTGACAGCTCTCATGGTAAGGTACTAAACAATAGGAACACTGCACCCATTTTTTTCCATTTTTTTTTTTTACATCACTGTTGTAACTTTGTTTACAAACACCGCATTCCCAATCATCCACTTTTTTTGATGCATTTTTACTTAATAATTGTAATATTATTGTAATTAATATCATTTTTATTAATTGAGAAAGGCATGAAAACAGTTTTTTCCACATTTAAGATTAGATTTCTATCTTTTAATCTGTTATTTATCTGTCTAAAACCTTGGTGAGCTTTTTCATACACACCATCCCAAGTCTTATGAGAAAAAGCAGACACGTATCGTCAGCATAAGTGATTATAGATCTATCAATATTGACTTCACATATATAATTTATATATATAATAAAAAGTATTGGACCCAAAACCCTGCCTTGTGGTACACCAGATTTAATTACACATGTATTACCATTAACTTCATTTATTTTGACTAATTGTTTCCTATTATGTAAATAACTTTTAAACCAGTTTAAACTTGAACATTTAATTCCAAAGCTTGGCAGTAGATTCAATAGAATGTCATGGTTGACTGTGTCAAATGCCTTAGCTAAGTCTAAGAAAATTGCCATCGTTTTGTTATTGTTACCTATCTAAATTACCATAAATGTACTGAGTGACTAAAGCCGTATTGATTTTTTGACAATAAACTATTTTTTTCTAGAAAATCAATTAATCTAATTTTAATAATTTTCTCGAATATTTTGGAAAAGTTATTTAGCAAGGATATCGGTCTATAGTTATTCAAAGACGCTTTATCTCCGCTTTTAAATAAAGGTTTAACAACAGCCAATTTTAGGATATCAGGAAAAATGCTTTGTTCAATACTTAAATTGTAAATGTAAACTAGAGGATCAATTATATTTTTACTTATAATTTTTAAAATTTTGACTGTAACTCTGTCCGAACCCGCTGCAGTATCTTCTTTGAAATTATTGATAATCTCTAGTATAATTGACGGCTCAATTTTTTTAAGAAAAACATCATCAAATGAGATATTATTATGTTCGCAGCTCATTTTCAAAGTAATTGGCTCTTTAGATAAGTTATTAGCAATATTTATAAAAAAGTTATTAAACATATTGGAAGCTACAATTGGATCTTTTTTGACATTTAATTCAATTTTGTTATGTTTTAATTTGATTATTTCATCTTTTGATCTATATTTGTTACTAATTACTTCGTTTATTAGTTTCCATGATAATTTCGGGTTAGAACTTACATTTTTAAACTTTTGTTCATAAAATTTTATCTTTGCTAACCTAACGGAATTCGTAAAGATATTTTTGTATTTTTTGTAGTGTAAAGCTAAACATTGATTGTTAGGATGTTTTTTACATTTAATTGATAGATATTTTTTACGGCGGGCTGAGATTAATAATTCGTTAGTCATCCACTCTTTTAAACGTTTATTTTTGGCGCTAATTAATCTACACGTTGTAGATGTATCAATTGCAGATTTAATTTTAGAATCGAAAACGGAATAGCATTTATTAACATCACTAATTTCATTATATACTTCAGCCCATTTAAAAATAAAGGTCCCGATATAGCAAACCTATTTAGTGAATTTTTTAGTTCAGTATACTCCACCGCTCAAATTGATATAAATAATTATAGTCTATCTACATCTGAAATGGTTGATATCCCTCATTTACAACTATCTGTATCAGATATATATTTAAGACTAGAAAACCTAAGTTCTAAACCAAGCCCAGGTCCTGATGGTATTCCTGATATATTGTTAAAATCTTGTAAATGCGCCCTATCTATTTCTAAACTCTCGTCCCTACCGAAATTATTTGAACAATTACTTGAGCCAACAATATCACGTTATTTTTTATTGTTATTTATTTATATGTGTGTGCGCTAATCGCCACAACAGTTTTTTTACTATTTATATTTTGTAGGCGCTAATCGCCAAAACAGTTATTTTTATTATTTATATTGAGTGTGCGCGAGTCGCCACTGAGTTTTTTGTGTAATTTTTAGGTACAGGTAGCGGCTGGCCAGTACGCTCCACAATTTGTGAGTTTTTCTATTTATTATATTATTTATATTCTTTATTTATTATTCTGTTGGGCCAGAAGGCCCATTATTACATTATTATATAATTTATACCACAATCAACCATTGTTTTTCTTATTTTAGTTCCTATTTTGTATTAGCCTTTAAGTACACATAATACACACTCACACACCATACGTATTACGTATGTAGTACACTACGTAGCTCGTCAGATTTGCGCGGCGAACCCAACCACTCTGACTGAGCTACACACACGTATACACACATAGCCACTGTGTGGCCGACAAAGTCGGTATACATAGTAGCGCACGAAGCATAGGTGTCCTGTGCGCGCGTATTATTACTATTTCTTTAAGATAACGAATGAGTACTCTGTAAGATTCAGGGTTTGCAGTTTGTATTTTAAGGCGATCGCCAGCAGCTTTGCGAAAAAAATTGTCAACTCCAATTAGCTCAATAAGTGCTGAGCAGAAATTCGGAAAGTCTAATACACCTTTCATGAATATAGGGGGAGGGGGTTTGATTTGAGTAACGTTGTTTGGTTCTTCTGTAACAGAGGGATTTTCTATAACAGAGGGTTCTTCTGAAAGAGAGAATGGGTCAGTACCCGTATCTGCAGCCTCATTTTGAGCTAGCGCTTCAAAACGGTTGCGTGAAGTGAACAGTTTTTTTTTTGAGGCTTCGTTGACGGAGAATTTTTGGTAGAATTAGTGTCGGATGAAGAACTTGATAGGTTTCTTGTAGGTTTAGTTTTCTGCGTTTGCCAGCCATCGTTTGAATTGCTGGGCATATTACTCCCTTGAGTATTGCGGTTAGTGTTGATTTTATTTTTATTTGAATTTACAGGATTTGATAAACGAGCAGGCTGTATAGTGTTATTATTTGCACTATTTGTTTTCAAATGATTAATCGACATCTTAACTTACGTAAGGGCAGTGTCACGAGCCGGTGCACGACGCACGCGATAACGCGAGCGTTATCTGTGAATGGCGCGACGACTGCTAGGTGCGTCTAACTTAAACAATTAATTAGAACTACATTTTGTAAAATACACAGAGGGCGTACTTACAAGTTCAAATCAAATTACAATTTAGGATCGGGTTTGACGTTAGCAATTTTTTGATATGACTTTGGACATAATCGGATGCGTAGAGCGAGAACGATAACGAGTTTAGGACGGAGTATAATAAATACGTGTGCATCGGACGCAGTGCGAACCGGGACTATAAAAAATTTTACTTAAAAACTATAAATGGACTGTTAATTAATAATAATAAATCAAATACTAATAATAATAATAATCAAATAATAATAATCCCCAATACCTAATATCAAGGAACATTACATTAGGTATTCATATTAAAACTTTCTTTTTTTTCTTTAATTATAAAATATACAAATATTACAAAGACTTCTCATAGCAATTATTTTTGTTGCATTAAACATTGACAAAGAAGAAGCATCTCAAAATTTTTATCTTCAAGGCGATTACGCCTTGAAGTTAAGACTTGAATTGCCGTACTAAACATCCTTTCTACAGGCGCAGAAGATGGTATTGAAGTATTAAATTTAGAAAATAGTTTTTTAACTACAGGAAATGAATCCAAGACATTTAATTCTTTTTTTTTGAGTTTAAAAAAGATAAAGCTTGAATACTAGTTATATTGGAATTTTTAACACCTAACTCTCGGATGCTGGAATCATAAGTTAATGAATTATCTGGTGAACAAATACTACTATAGAATTCAGTATCACTATTACTATTGTTTCCGAATGCTTGATCATGATCAACCATTTGCGGAATAAGATGTCTTAAGGGGGCTGGAGCGTAGCATGTTTTAAGGAGTAATATTTAGGCATTTCATATAGCATTGATATTTGGGTTGTGTCAATGTGTGAGTAATAAACGAACATTAGTGTGTGTAATCCATTATCGTGTTTATCGCGCCATCGCTAATCGACTAAAATACGAATTCTCGGAACTACGATAATAATCAAAATGAACATTTTATTTATAATATGATTATATTAATTTGCACGACCTCGTATGGTATCATTCGTTTTCACGATTCAATAATATAATATGCAACCCATATCAGTCCAATGGCCATAGCTGCCGCGGACTTAAATTTAATAAAAAAAAAAAAATATAATATAGTAGGTACTATAACTAAAGTTATATCATAAATAAAAACAAACTATATAATAAAATATATTGAGACAATAGATATAGAATTAAACAAGACCCAACAATTTGTGTTAACCAATATTTTATTTGAATTTGTCTTTTATTAATTCTTTTAACAGATATTCCAATATATTATATTTAAAAAAGTGGTTTCTAATTGAGAGTACTCTGTATTCGATAAATTCAACAATGGGTCGTGATCATTCATTACATTTCCATATTCTTCATCGGGTCCGGCAGATAAAATTTTAGTTGATCTATTTATGTATGTTTAATAACGTCATGTGAAGGGACCTCATTGATAACCGATTTTTTTCATTTTTTTATATTGTGAGGTTTTTTCCGCCGCGTAGACAACTTTGATCAAAACTTTTTACACCTGCACTCACTCATTTGAACATAAATAAATTAAATAAATCTCGATATTACTGGAATCGATAACCACTTGGCACTTGGCGGCTATAGAATACCAAATGTGGTTACTAGTTAGTACCTATAGTTGGAATCAACCAAAAAGTAATATTTTTTTAATGTGGCGCCGTGGCGGCATTTGGTGTATAGTAAATAGTGTAAATAGTTTTGTTTTGTAGTATTATTATTTCATTTCCGTAGTCATTAGCTCTAATTGATTTATAATCGTTCGGAATGAGGGTACTACTGTGGCTATGGCTACTAAGATTCTTAGAAATGTTCTAACGCCCATACGCGCATGCACAAGTCAATGAACACGAAGTAAATACTTTTGCTCCTGCTCTAGGACAGCAATTTTATGCAAACAGTACCAAAAGAGAAATGAAAATTCAGCTTGTTTTGATCGACTTATATTGATTTTGAAAAGATGATTATATTCGTTAGTCTATTTTCTAGGTTTGCTCGGAAGTAGATTTATGATTTTATTTTTAGTTAGTATAATATAATGCATAATAAGTTTACATTTTTCTCAAAATAAACTTATACTTAACTTAGTTGTAGATAGGGACGAAATTAAATATATAAAAATCCACTTCCGAGTAAACTTAGAAAAGAGGAAAGCAAATCGAATTCCGTTTTCAAAATTGAAATCGAGCTACTGGAAGTATGTTTAATTTTCTTTCGCTTATTGGTCTAAATGTATGGAAAAAATGTAGTGCTGCAGCCCCCTTAATGACACTTGTTGTAAACTAGAATTTGTTTTTGCGCTGTGATTTCTGGGAATAGGCAATCCAATGTCTACTATAATTTGCGCCGATATTCTAGGGAATACGCAATCCAATGTACACCATTTTCAATCGCAGTGTCACGAGCACGAAGCGGCGTCTGCATACAAAACGCCGACGGCGACGACGTTATGGATAGGATACAGTGAAGACACAAGGAAGTGTAGGAAATTGAGTTTATTTAATGGGGGGGATTATACTGGTCGTATCGGTTTGGTGCAATGACCAGCAGAGTTCACATAAAGTCGGATGCAATATTTAATACTAAACGTTCAGGGCACAACTTAGCTTAAACTTACGACACCGAATGAATGGTACTACTGACGATGATGACGATCAGATGGACACGCACGACGGAGAAAGCAAATAGATCACGACCTTGTTGATGGAACGGTTCACCGCAGTTGAATTGACAATGCCATGGACTGAGCAACGTTGAAAGGGATTTGTTGTTATTAAAGAAAGACGTTGAAAGGTATTTGATTATTAAACGGTATTTATTTATTGAAGAAAAATTACAGGTGAATTTTAAAGTAATGAAACGAATATAATAATGATCCGCGCCGCAATGGCCGATGGCGGAGTAATAACAAAAGAAATAGATTTGATTAATTTCCGCCGCAATGGCGAGAAAAAAATCGAAAACAACAATATGAAAAAGAAAACGTGGTGTTTTACAAACGACCGACGTTCACAGAATGAATAAGGTTAATACAGGCAAAATATACATTGATAAAACTGTTATATAATACATGCAAGCGAATAAAGATAGTACATAGTTGATTTAAATATTTACAATACAATTTAAAAATACTGATTACACCACACGGACAATTTGGATGGGAAAGCGGGACACAGATAAGGAACGTCGCCGCAATCGACATACACTTTACGCAGATTTGCGTAAACAACTATCACTATTATCAGAAGAAGAAACATGTTCAGTAAAATCAGAATTAGAATTTATTAATTTACATTCATTTATAAATAAGTTCTTGCACAATTCCACATATCTAACAGGAATCCAACTACTTTTGAATTTTGGATGACTCATAGCAGCTAAAATAAAATCTTTGCTCTTAGGAGCGCTCAAGTCAAACAAATAATCAAACCTTTTTTCAAGGCTAAAAATTAAACATAAACTTAAAGGTTTACAATGTATTAAGTGTGTTGATTGAATTAATAAACGTCTTAAAACAATAATAGTTGGAGCAACATATCCCAGAAAACTGCGTTTTTCACCTTGCAACTTATCTAAAGTAATAGCTATTGGCTCCATTATTTTAGAATATTCTTCTAAAAATGTCCATTCTGCCATTTTGGGACAGGAAATTTAACTTTACAATGTTTATAAACTTTGTCCGAGGCCACAGTACTCCTACTAAGTAGATTCCAAAATTAATTTAATTTACTAAAAGTAATTTTTGACATTTTTAAATAATTTATATCATCAATTTTTCCAATATCTATAGTAGCAATTAGATTTAGTGTATGGGCGCAACAAGTTAAATGATTGGGCAAACAAATATTGTTAAATTCAGAGTTATTTAAATTATTTGATTCTGAAAGCAAATCACCTACATTAATATATTCAAAATTATCAGAGTTAATGTTATTTTCACAGTCGCTATTTGAAATTGAAACATCACTATCGAATTGTGTTTCTACATCATCATTAAAGTCACCTACTAAATTGGAATAAGATGTACTAGTAGTAACAGTTGAAAAAGTACGAAAAGCTTTACCGAAGTTAGTAGCGTTATCTGTGATAATGTGAGTAATTTTGGAATTATTTATTTGAAAAGTTTCACAGATTTCATTTATGACCTCAGCAATATTTAAAAAATTATGACTACCATTAATTCTTCTGCAACCTAATATATATGAATAACGTTTAAATGTTTTGTTATCAATAAAATGGCAAGTCATCCCCATAAAACTCTTATTATTTGTGCTCCATATATCTGCAGTGTTACATATGTAGTTTTGTTTATCAATTAAACTAGTTAATGTAGATACATAATTAAGATACTTAAGTTTTAATTCTTTAGCTAAAGTTCTTCGGTTTGGAAGTAAAGCTGTATCGGTAATTCCTGTTAGTCCTTTAATGAGCTGATGAAAGGCTGGTTTTTCACATGTGATTAAAGGTCGCATTTCCTGAACAATATAGTTGAACACTAACTGACTTATCTATAAAAAAATTTAATAATAATAATAACAATAATATTACACCTAATATAAAATACAACATAATTAAAATATAATACAGTATGTCTGGTCTTTTTTTTCAATATGTATGAAATTTTTAAGTTTTCTTTCTAATAACAATTTCTAAATTTTATTTTTGTATCGAAAATTAATAATAATTAAAAATAATAATTTCTTTAAATTAAAGTATACCTGGTTCTTGTATTTACATATTAATTGTAAACTAATTTACTTTTATATAGATGTTTTTTAAATGGCAGATAAAACTTCAAAAGTTCATACATACTAAACAACTTCACATATACCCAATTGGAAAACTTACGTGATTTTTTGTCAAATTGCTTTTGAATGAAGGCAATGTCATTTGTTTGTTAACTAAAACCTCATTATTTGGTTTACTATTTTTGAATAGTCTTTTACTTTCTTTTACTTTCGAAAGTATATAAAACTATAAATAAAACATAAATATTATTATAATATGTTGATAGGTGGTGGGTAATTTATTATATAAAAAAAATGTATACATAATAATAATAATAATATATATAGGTAGGTAGGTAAAATAATGAAAATATCAGAACATTTTTCTTTGAAAATCTTAAAGATGGCCCACCGAGCGACCAGCCCCGGGTCGTCGTCGAAGGAAGAAGCCGCTTCCTCTTACGACCCATAGCGCAAGCCAGCTGTCCGGGCGACCGTATTCAGAATATTCCGGCCGTATCTCCTACGACGGGAGACTGTTTGATTACCGCTATCCGCAACCTGCGGACCCGATCTAGTTGCGGAGGCCAACGCATGTTCCCCCCAGCCAAGGGCGGCCTATCGACCCTCGTTCCGGCGTCAGCCCGTCAGCCGAGACCAACCCTTGATCTCAGCGGGCCAACGCCAGTGATCCGCCCTTGACTAGGGTAAAACCTAGATATTATAATTTAACAATCATAGTATAATTAATACAATTTACCCAACTAAAATTAGAATAGTTTCATTGAAATTATAAAAGATATATATTAACAAAAAAATTTAGACCAGGTTGACTGAAAAAATTTAAATAGGTATTAAGAAAATGCGCTAATACAAAAATATCGCGAAAACATGCATTTATATGCCCTGACCCTTTAAATATGCAAAAATATGCCAAATAAGATTTCGTATTTGAACTATATACATAAGGCAAAACAAATTTAGTACTCACCATATTCTTGTCTTTTTTTTTCTTCCCAAGTTTCGAAGCCTGGATAAATATTTATTAAAATTTCTCTCCACGAATTTTGTGTGGCAACTTTATTTTTATACATGTCCAATGACTTATCCCACAAATTAGGACGTTCTTCAATTAGTGAAATAAATAATTCTGTTGAAATATTATCGTCTTCTATCTTGAATAGCTTAAAAATCATAATAATTCGAAAATCGACAACACGACGTAATGAACGAATTCGATGAAATTTTGTTCGTGTGAACGACACAATATAAAAATAAGCGCTACTAATCATGTATACGATAAAAATACATTCGAGATTTATCGAATCGTAGTGACAAGTTCGTACGGTATACGGAAAAAATTATTTCACGAATACGGGATTTTCCCGCATGGGCTTCGTGTGAACGTACAAATATAACACTCGCTGCCACTGTTCTATTCGATAAAATCCCGTATACGGTATACGAGAAAAATATGGTCGTCTGAACGTAGCCTAACCGTATCGGATATTTTCGCGATTCGGTGTTTTTCGGTTGGACTGTTCAGACGGTACGGTTTATTAACCGTACACCGTACGCAACACTCGGTTTTCAGTATCATTCGTATCGTATGCGCACCAAGACACGTGAAGATGGACTTGAATACATTTCTAGTAATATACTGGTATCGTAAGTATCGTCAACAGCAACGGATTTCAAATCGAAGATTCTGGGTACATCCTATTGTGAGTCAAAGAAATAATTTGGGCTCTTTTAATACGCTTATGTGTCAATTACGACAGGACGAAAACAAAATTTTTTAATTATTTTCGAATGTCGATACATACTTTTGATGACCTACTGAGAAGAGTAGAAATTAGTTTGACAAGGCAAGACACAATTATGAGAGCAAGTATCAGTCCAGAAGAAAAATTAGCCATCTGTTTGGTAAGTTACTCGTATATAGTTTTATTTTTGTACTTATTCATATTTTAATGTAAATAATAACTTTTAACAAAATATAATAGAAACTTAAGTTATTAATAATATCACAAAAACAATCAACATTTTTACTTTTAACAACTATTTAATATACTTAGCTCTAAATTAAATCAGCAAAATCGTATTCTTCGGACTCTTGACTTGTGGTTGGCATTACTGAAACTGGTGCTGAAATCACATTTTCTGGGCTAGCTGTTGGTTGGTCTACGGTTATGTTCTGGAAATGTGGTTGAGGTATTTGAGGTATTGTTTTTAAACCCATTGAGGCTTTTGGGAGTAATGGATATTACTTAATTTGGCCACGGATAATTATGTTGCATAGGAATTGGTGTAGGTAAATTGTGTTGATTATCATGATATACATACTGCGAGGTTTTTTTTTTAATATTTTGTAACAACGATATGACGCCCGCTTGAAATTCTAAACTTTGATCCTCATTAATATGTTTATGTTTATTAAAAATGAATATCATGATTGAGAAAGTCACCCATTGGTAATACCTCACATGGTTCTTAGAATTGGTGGTTTAGGTGTGGCTAGCTGTAGACCAGGTATGGTTGTCACAATTTTGACATTTCAATTTTTTACAAAAAATCTTTTGTTTTTTTTAATATCGTGGTAAGTTCATAAAGAAATATATTATCTTAGGCACTTCTTGTAGAAAATTCAAACACTAGTTTTCAAGTTAAGCTCAATTTTTACTTTTATTTTTTAAACATAACAATTGTGACAACCAGCCCCTTTTAGGGGTTGGTTGTCACAAGGCTTGGGGCTAGTTGTCCCAGGTATTTTAAAAGACAAATAACATACAATTTTAACTTTTTTTTTTATTATCCAATTTATATAAAACAGAAAACAACTAGTTTAAACTTTATACTAGAATATAACGTAAGCAATAGGTAAACAATATTTTGTGATACAACTTAATTTAAATATAATATCGTGTTTAGATAGTAGGTAACTAGTTTAAGCTTTGTACTAGAATAAATAACATAAGTAATAGGTAAACCATATTTTTTAATGCAACTTAATTTAAATATAATATCATGTTTAGATAGTAGGTAACTAGTTTAATCTTTATACTATATAGAATAAATAACAAAAACAATAGGTAAACGATATTTTGTAAGAAAACTTAAGTATAATAACTCCAGTAGCGGTACACTCCTTATGAGACCATTCTTTACACTCCATGCATTGGATCCATTTTTCTCTAGGACGTGAGTTTGAAAATGGTTCTAAGCATACCAAGCAAAAACATTCCTCTTCTTCTAGTTGGTCTGTTGATATTTTTTTTTTTTTTTATGAACTTTTGGGACAATTGTTTTCTTGGTGTTATAATTTTGCTTTTTGGTTTTTGTTGGTTTGATTTTGATTTTGAATTAATTTTTCTTGTTCCAACTGATTTTTAATTGAACTATCAGTAAGAATAGCAGTTTCACGTTTTCGTCGAATATTTTTGGTTGTTTTTCTAGCAGATGCTTTTGGAAATGGTCAAATATCAATCGGAGACACAATGGTTAGGCTTTTTTCATGATTGGGCGTTGTTGAAGAAGATTGTTTTGAATAACTTTGGTCAGCAATTGGTTCTTCCAGTACATTTAAAAACAAAGAATTATTTTGATTTGTTTTGGCAGCTTTTGGATTAGAAATAGACATTTCGGAATAACTTAGTTCTATAACTGGTATATTGGGTGAATTGGAAATATCTCTATCAATTTCAGATTCCACATTTCCATTAAATGAACTATTAGATTCTGTGTTTGTGTTTTGATATGTTGGATCTGCTCTATCTGTTACATTACTTGGTGCAAAATCTATATCAGAAAAAATATTTCTATTGAATGGATATATTATGCCTGTGCACCTAAAGCCAGATTGAATATTTTTAGGCGTCATAGAAAAGCTTGAGAAACAGTAGTTGGTATATCATATAGATGGTCATTATTTTGCCTGGATTATTTATGATCCAAGCATCACCAGCAGAATTTAAATATTTTTTGAATGGCCCGAACACTGTTCTATCGAGAGGTTGCAATTTATTTATGTGAGCAATGAGGAGGAAAAGATAATTATGCCATTATTTTTTGCAAAATTAAGCCCCTCAATACTCAAATATGATCCATGGTTATCCAACAATAATAATACAGGTCGTTCTGTTGTACTTTTTACATGGTTATGGAAGTGTTTAAGAAAAAATATAAAGTCTTTTTCTTGCATCCAACCAGAAGGATTAGCTGAACCATTGGAACCTGGTGGACCGTTTGCTACAAAATGACTTTTATAATAAACACGAGGGAAAACAAAAATGGTGGTATATTGTTACCGATAGCGGAAATTGCACATGCCATGGTCACTAAAGTACCTCGCTCTACTGAAACTATACTTCCTACTTGTTTGTATCCACGTCGAGCCACTACTCTATTAGGGGATTGAACTGTTGTCACGCCAGTTTCATCCATATTCCATATTTCATGAGCTTGAAAAAAGTGTCTCGACATAACCGTAGACAAATTATCAAAAAATGAATTGACGTTTGTACGATTAAAGCTAGAAACTCGAGCTAAACTTGTTGGTTCTGGTGTTCTAATAGACAACGTAGGATGTCGTTTTAAAAACGCAGTAAACCAATCTGAACCGGCCATTTTATTTTTTGTCCATGACTGAGGAATATTCAAAGAATTTTCAATGCCTATTTGGTAAGCTAAAATAAAAACCAAAATAAATATCAGAAGCTCTTAAAATGAGGACTCTAGTTGACTCTCTATTGTTTCATTAAAAACCATTCTATTTTTAATAAAACGAACATTGACTTTAGGAGTAACTATTTTAGTATCTAGCTATTCTTTTTCGGGTATTTTTTTACAATACCTAGCAAGTGTGCGATAGTTTATTTTAAATTCCACTGCAGTTTTACGAATAGATACTTTGTTGACATTTCTAACAGTCCTTAACATTACATATGGAGGTATCTCCCTTTTTTCAGTCTTTTTTTTTTAATTACGAACCATTTTTCCTAAAAATTTTAAAATTTTAAAGAATTAGATTAGATAATACCTACTTATTTACTTTTTAGATGTTTTTCTGGGGTCGGTTGTCACATGTGACAACTAGTCCCACATGATATGTGACAAGAAACCCCAATACACTACTTGAGATAAACACATTGATAATTACTTATCACTTAGATGTACAATCGAAAACGACATACAGAAAATTACCTTAATACACTACTTAAATGTAAAGTTGATAATAATAAGAATAGTAGTAACATATAAGTAGTAACTTTCATTTGAATTCAAGAAAAATATTTACTTACCAACGTGAAATATAGTTTTTTTGATCTCGACAATTATTCGGACATACTTCAAGAATATTGGGAAGTTTGGTGACGTTGGTACGTCGCGGGTCTTAAACTTGATTTCAATTGTGTCCCCCCTGGCTACGACCCGCAACTCGAAATTCGAATCTTGGCGCGTGCGCATCGCGCATGTGGCATGTCCATTGTTCGGTTGTTTGTCTTGACTTCGTTTGCCGTATTTCACTATGTGATCATGAGACGTGTTAAGGCTGCCGCTTGCTACCTCCGTTTGATGGGCGTTCATGCTGCAACCACGTTGGAAATTACGCAGTCGTCGTAGCTGTCGCATAGTCGTGTGGTTTTATCGTTTGCTGCAGATACACGAGCGTATCACGTGTACGACACGCTTTTACTCTAACGCGGTATCGGTTCATGATATTGTAGCGCGGATCTAGAAAATGGCATTCATCTACGTCACCGAAATATGTTTAGAAACACGGCTCCATCGAGCCCACGTTATATAGTCGGTACATGTTTTTCGTTACGTTTTCCCTGCTGGAAAATTTTAAAGATAAATAGTAACTGCAGCGAACAACAATGTTCGATGATGTACTGAATACTGATACATCGAAATTTAAAACATCAATATTCATGTAAGCCGCCGCGTGTCTGCCCGAGGTCGTACGGAAATGTTCAAATCTTAAACTTTTATTCCCGCCGGCGCCCGTAGCCTACGAGCCGTAGGCCGTAGTTAATCATTAATACCACGCCATATGACCGCTGACGACCATAAATTAATTTTTTTTTCAAATTTCTATATTTTCCATGGCGCTTCAGAAAAATACCTCAAAATAGCAACATGGCGTAGAGGAAATCATGACGGTTATTTGGGTATAATGAACATACCATTTCCATGGTAAATTTTGGAAATATATATCAAAAATCTTTATAACTAAAATACTGAAATTTTTATAACTTGTTTTTCTTTAATTTTATTATAATTAAATAAAATAATAATATCCAAACAAAATCAGAATCATCTTTTTCACCTATATCACTAATATCACTCAACTCATCACAAAAAAGTCCGTTAACAATTTCATTGTCTTTAATACGCTGCTTTTTTGGCCTGCTTGTGCTAACCATTAAGATAAATTCTTTTACGAAAAATTAAAATTTACTAAATAAAAATACTGAATAAGATATTATTATGCTTATGTAATACCAGTGTTGATGGAACGTATCAGATGCATAAAAGGATATGTGGGCGTCGGCGGACATATGTCCTCAGAAGTACACACAAAGTTAAAACAACTAGGGATACATGGCGTATAAATAAGCCATAATGTATGGGTGCCGGCGAGCACACGGCGGCTAATGTCATAATAACCGCTAATATCCGTCGTAGATATTCTTATGTTTTTTAACATGATAAGTATTGTGTTAGCTCTACGCCTCTACGCTTACATTATTGCTTTGGTCCTGTAAATTATTTAATGAACTTAGAATTGTGAAACAAAGATTAAAATGTTTATCTAGTTTTGGGCTGCCATGGTCCTCAATTTTTTTATGTACATATTAATTTTTTTTAATTGGCTATGCAAGAATCTTAGCCATAAAAAAGTTGTTTCATTTTCAAAAAATATTTTTTAAACCTGAGGACAGTTGTTTTTTGTTAAAAAATAATATTTGAGTGCGTAGAATAAGGCTATTATTCAATCAATCGCTGGTTGCAAAAATAACCACCCAGTTTTTTAAGGCGATAATATCTCTCCATACTGAATATCAACAAAGTTACAAAATTCTTTTAAGGTTTCAATTTGCATAGTACAAATATGGAAAAATCCAAGTATTTTGCAAACAATTGAGTCAATATAATGAAGAATGTGCTGCATATTCGATACTATTATGTACTATATGAGCACAACATCCTAATCCTAAAATTTCACGATTTAATGTATTTTTTAGTGTAACATAAATATTGTTTTTCCCTTCCCGAAATTAGTATTTGTATTATTATCTCCTGAATAGCTAATTATTTTTTCTTTGATACCAAATTTTTCCAAAATGCTTAAAAATTTTTTATGAATTAGATCTGCTGTTTCTCCTGGTAAGCTAGAAAAATATAAAATTGATTTTTTTCTCAATTTTCTGGACTAAAATACCTAGCAATGACCAGCACTAATTTTATTGCCTTATGATTTGAGGAGTCTGCTTATATTGAAATATAGTAAGCCATCAATTGTATTTTTCATTGCATATGTAGCTTAAATATTTGTTATCAAGTCACGAGTTTTAGTTTTTGCGCAAGTAAACTTTTTTTTGTTAAATAATTGACGAATGAGATCTGCAGTACAAGTCATAGAAAACTATGATTATGCATAATGAAAAGCTAAAGTAACTTCTTTAGCAGCTAATTTTAGTGATTCATCATTAGTATTTAGTTTAAGTGGCGTAAAAAATTGTTGTGCCCTAGTACGGTTAGTTCCGTAAGGGCTTGATAACGTTTTAAGTTCGTCCTTTAGGTTGATTCAACAAATCACAACACGTTTATTTATGTAAGTTAATGGTTCACTTTATTGTGGATAGAGAAATAACTATTAATATAAATTCAGGTAAACTAAGATTAACACTATGTTAATGATGGAAGACTCTCATACGACTGCCGGTGCCGCGTCGACAAGCGACGACGGAGCCGGACACCGTTCAGAATCTGCCACTCAGCACTTATAACTTAGCAAGGGGTTCTTAACACCCCCCGGGTTAAATGGAAGATCATCGTCCATTATATTATTTTGGGCAATGATTTTCCTGTGCTGGCGACGTTTTTATTTTCACTTAATTTAATTTCTTCATATATTTTGGGGATTATTCCCTCTTCAATATCTTGTATTTTATTATTACAAATATTCTTAATTTTAGAGTACATTAATATTATTACTAAGCCTACACTGATGATTGTTATTATGACAATTACAATGTATAAGTAGATCCAAGAATATTCCGAGGTATTTCTATCGGATTTTTCTTGTAATTTATCGTTTAACTCGTTTAATGACTTTGAATTTTCCATTAATTTAATTAGATTGTCTTTAATTGTATTCTCTTTTATTAACGGTGAATTGTTTAAAAACTTATCCGCTAAGTTTAAGTGATTCTGAAAGTTTATTGTAAAATTTAATTGGGGAACAAAATCAGTAAACACTTTGGAAGTGATGATTCTTTTAGCCATCATTATTTTATTGTCATCAGTGTTTGCTTAACAGTAATTTTCTAAACTAAATATACCTGTACCGTTTAATGTTACTGTTATGGGTATTGTGATGTTTTCACATCTCACCACTACATTTTCTTCATTAGTGACATAAAGCCAGGAATTTGAGTTTTCTAGCCTATGCCATATGTTATTATTTAACTTAATATACTTAAGATTACATGTACTTGGTAATGTATTTGGGTTTCTAAAAATTCTTGTTTCACATGCTTCGTCTAGTTGATGTAGTTGTTCTTCATGTGGACAAATGTATAAATTTATACTTTTTTTACAATTTTTTAATTGGGATGAAACCATTTGAAAATAATATAACCGGGCTTTATCTAATCCTAAATATTCTGAATTGGGCTCTATAATAGCATATACATTATTTTTAATTCTAACAGGTAGAGGTATTATTTTATACATCATAAATTCGTAATTACTTATTAAAGGTATTTCCATTACAAAAATTAGAACATTTTGTACAAATACTACATTAATTGAGACCAACCGAATTAGTTCCGACTTTCCATATTTAATAATGTCAATCGGCAAACCTAATCCTATGGGTAATTGTGCTTTTATTTCCTTTACTTGTTGTATTAAAATGTTGGTGTCCATTAAACTGGAATGAATTTGACCCTGTAAAGCTGAGTTCACAATATTTTCTAGTGTCTCAGTTTCGTAGGCATATTGGGATAAAATTAAGTTTAGTAAAATTATTTTCTGTGATAAGGCGGTTTCGAACTCAAGGATACCGATTTCTAATTTTTGTACCTGTACTTCATCAAGTAAATAATTATATCTATCTCTTAGTGATCCCTGTTCTTTTTCTAATTGGATAAGGGAATCGTTTATGTTTGTCACCAATGATTAAATAATATTTGTTTGAGTATCTGTTGCTTGGAACAGATTTACCTTAGCATTTTCAAGTTCTATGATCTTTGCGTAAAAGTAATCTGCATCCTTGTCGTCACATACACCAAACAACACGTTCGCTATGCGACCCACTATATTTACAAGACCTCTTTTAGAGCGTAGACTGCTCGGATTTGGTCCTTCAACAGTTTTAAGAACATTGTTTCTGTTGTTGTTAATTTCGCTTAGAAAATACGCTGACTGATAATTGTACTGCCTGCATGTATTCTTCACATGTTCTGTTTGGAGTTGATTTCCTAGATTGCAAGATTGCTTTATTTGTTCTAAGATTTCATTAATCTGAAAATATTTTTCGTTATAGTTTGAGATGTTAACATAAGTCAGCAAGGGCCAGTCCGAATTTGAAAGTGCCATGTTTCCAATAGCGTGGAAATAAATTCCCGATGGTTGTGTAATGGGATTATTGGTGAACTGCGACAGTCCGTTTTGGATAAAATTGCATATTCTGGAATACCGATCATATATATTTAATTAATTAATACGAATTATGTTCTATATATATATATTTGTGTTTATATGTTTGTATCTATATATGTCTATATTATTATTATTATCTATTTATTTATTTTTTTTTTTAACATACCTTACAACTTTAATTCTAGTACTTTTTCATAAGTAATAATTAAAAAACAACTCACCGAATTGCTTCTGTTATGGTCATACCATCTGTGAAATATTCTTCAAACTTCATTCTAAGGTGGTTGTTTGCACTTAAGTAACTCAGTGCTTCAGCAGTGTTTAAATTATGATTATGTTAATTTATAATTGTGATTACAGCTAACAGTCCATCCTGAAATATATTTAACAATGCACTTAAATGGTACCATAAATTAATTAAAAGTGCCAATAAACGAATAATAAAAAAATAGGCTATAATACGAGGTAATTAGTAATTATCGATGCCGTCGCTAAAATATACATTATTAGTTTATATTAAATAATAATAGTGTCATTCACCGGCGATCGGTTATCGTTCGTATTGATAATTTGATAATTAAAATTACATACGGGGAATATTATTACATATTATATTTCTATGTGTACAATTTAATGAATCAATGCAATCAAATTACTAACTCTTAGTTATAATTATTTATTTAATTTTTACCTGTTGACAGTAGCGTGTCTTTAAGCTCGGGGACTCGTTCCTGTGGGCTGTGAAAGAAACTGTCAAAGAAACTAACATTGGAGTGAATGAGTCATGAGCGAATGAGCGATAGCTATTCCTCAGTATTACGTTTACATTGCTTGCCTTCAATTTATTATTAACCCATTTACGCCGTGCGTTGCCATATGGCAACGCATATAGACCTATTTTTAGTAGATTTTATTGCATTGGGATTTTTCCTGATTGCAGGGGGAATAACGTAAGCTATTAGCTCATTATCTGTAGATAAGATACGAGCAAAATTCAAACTGTTTATTTCAATTATTTTTGGTTATATCGTTGTTTGAAATTTTACATTGACGTCTTCTTAGAAAAAATGGATATTTCTTTCGAGTAAGTAAATTATATTTTACCAAAATTATATATTTTTATTTTTTCTATGAAATATGCATTTAATACAATATAAGCTATAGATTTGTATAAAAAAAAAAGTTCAAATTCAATAATGTTAGTGTTTATGTTAGTTTGAAGTTGTGTGTTGCCATTTGGCAACGCTAGGCGTTCATCGAATTTTTTTTATAGACATTTTTTTTTTTTGATTAGAAATGGGTTTTCGTTGTCCGAAGCGTTAGACATTCTTTTAAATGATGACATGGAGGGAGACATTTTTATTGTACCTCCAACTCCTCATGTAGACACGGATGTAGACGAGGATGGGAGTGGGTAAGTCTCGTATTTTTTCTTTTAATTCATCAAAAAATATTTAAATAAATTTGGTATAATTTCTGATTGTAGTTTGGTTGACAATCTCAGTTCTAGGCAATTATTAGCTAATGCTGAAATACGGCTCCCAAATAATGAACGGTTAGGCGTAAACTACGATGATATAGATAATCAACATACTTCCCAAGTTCCCGATACTATTGAAAACGTTGGCCTGTTCCAGTTATCTGATAATATGAGTAAAAAATATAAAAAGTGGATGAGCAATCGTATAAAGTCGAAACATAAACCACGGTGGATAAAAGGGGCTGACTTTGATATTGAAAATACAAATACATTTCCTGACCCAGATTATTCCATTTACAAAAATATGTCTATAATCGAAATATTCGAAAAGTTCATTGATGATGAAATGGTTCAACATTTTGTAGTAGAAACCAAGAAATATGCTTTATTTTTAAATTGTCCTGATCCCAATATAACCGCTGACGAAATTCGTTGTTTTATGGCAATTTTATATGTAAGTGGCTATAATGACTTACCATCTAAACGTCATTATTGGGATAATGGCGATGACATGAAAAATATTGCAGTATCTCAATCCATGCGCAGGGATAGATTTTTGCAAATTTGTCGATTTTTTCACTGTACTAGTAACACAGAAATTATTGAAAATGATAAAGGTTGGAAAATACGCCCTTTCATAGAAACGCTTAAAAAACGATGTATTAACAATTTTGTACCAGAGGAACACTTAGCATATGATGAAAGTATGGTGAAATATTTTGGACGGCACAGCTGTAAGCAATTCATCAGGGGGAAACCAATAAGATTCGGGTACAAAATATGGAGTCTCAACTCAAAGGATGGCTATTTAATAAATTTTGATCTTTATCAAGGAAAAAGTCCCAACTCAAATTCTGATTACGAAAAATTGTTCGGTAAAGCTGCTAGTCCACTCTTAGTATTATTAGATGAACTTCCGGACGAAAAACAACAATTTAAATATAACATTTATATGGATAATTTATTTTCGAGCCCTGCACTATTTTCGTTTTTGAGATTTCGTGGATATTCCGCAATCGGTACTATTTGTGAAAATAGGATTCCAAAAAATTACCCATTAACAAACAAATCCATATTTAAAAAAAAAGATCGAGGATATTTCGAGACCGCTGTAGAGAGGAAAGATGGACTGTTGTATCTGCGTTGGATGGACAATGCCGTTGTTACAATGATTTCATCGTCATGTGGATCACAAAACGTCGGACAAGTGAAACGATTTTCTCAAAAAGAAAAACGAAATATATTAGTCCCAAGACCAAGACTCATTGCAAAGTATAATACGTATATGGGTGGTACAGATCAAATGGATCAGAATATTTCATGCTACCGTATAGGTATCAGAGGAAAAAAATGGTACTGGCCATTGATAACGTGGATGTTTGATGTGGAACTACAAAATAGTTGGATTCTGTACAACAAATCGGGAAGAACAAAAATTCATCAACTAGATTTCAAAAGAGAAATCGTAAATGTTTACTTACGGAGATATCAAACTATACCTAAAGCAACAGGAAGACCGTCTACATCAATATTTTCGAGTGATTGTCGCATATCAGACTCAATAAGATTTGATAAAATGCAGCATCTAGTCAAACAAACTGAAGACAAAAAAAAGAAAAGGTGTGCCGGAAAAGGTTGTAAATCAATTATAAGAACAATGTGCGTAAAATGTAATGTGGGTTTGTGTATCGATTGTTTTCTTCCTTTTCACACGAGTTAAATGCAAAAAAAGAGTGTTATGTACTTATGTATAAGCCCTGAAAAGTATTATTTTGACTTGTTTTAGTTTATATTATACTATTTTATCTTATAATTTTCATCTAATACTAAGTAAGTTGCCAGTTAAGAGGACGTTACACACGCACATATTTAGACCAAAAACGAGATTTGCGCGAACACGTTTTAACAGAGTTATAATCACTCTAGAGATTCAGAATTTTTACACAGTATAGAAGGGAAGTTTATCTGTGACGTAGCGGTTTTATTTTTTTAATAAAATAATTAAAAAAAAGTAATTAAGACTTAAACTTTCATGATTTAATGTGTTTTTCAAATGCTTATTCAATGACATTGAGTCGAGTTAAGAAAAAAATAAAAGCGCTACATCACAGATAATATTCTCCTCAATGAAGTGTGAAAATTATATATATTTATTTTGAATGTAGCCTCTGTAAAACATGTTCGCGTAAAACGGTTTCATAACAAAATACTTTTCAATTTTCACCGGTATGTGCTGCTCCCGGTGCTGGGCGCTAGTACTCTCATACTTCGTACCCCCACCGCTGAAAAATTACTATCGGTGCGTCGGGGGCCATAATCGTTATCGGTACTAATATTATTTCTATTTATAGAAACATGAAAAAAGATTGTTATTTATCATCGATTATTTATTTATAATTTACCACGGAATGACATGACGGCCTGAGACTCAAAAATCAAAAAATGAATTTGAAATTCAAATCTATGATATTATAAAGGGTTTACTTACGCATTTTAATTTGGAAACACGTTCATGTTTAACATGTTTCACAATGTCAATGTGGCATTATCAATTATTGTAAGTTACCTTCTAAAATTCAAAAATGTATACTTGCGACGTCTTACAACTTTATAAAGTGAATATTATGCAGACTGCCTACTAAAAAAAATATTGCTCCAACTTCAAAAACATGAAATATTTTTAAAATAGAAGACTGACATTTTTTTTTATATTATAATGACTTCAATATACACAAATGTACAGTTCCATTTGAATCTTCTATTAGTTCTATTTACAGCGTTATATGTATTATTTGTTTACCCAATGGCCCATAGGCCAAATTTGTACAATACAATCTTTTTTTGGGGAAGATTAAAGTTTACAATACTGTACATGGCTTGGTATTTTAGATATTTATAAATTATACAATATATCTCTATATATAGCCAATAATTGTTTATTCGTGCGTAATAAAAACAAAAATTATTCACTTCATGAAAGTAAGCTGAACTCAGAACTATCCACACGTGTTCAACAAGTTTTCAATTTTTTAATAAACGCGTATCATAATACATTTACCGTGGTCAGTGACAAATTTATTTATTTACTTGTGTTGTGTTTAAATCTTGTACAACTTTGTATAATAAAATGGCACCAAGTAAACAACGGACTCGGGTTCGTAAGCCATCTCAGCGGTTACGAATGAAAAAAGTTAATTTGGCGTAAGTATGCATCTATATAAAATGATATTTTGTCCTTTACAATTTGTTTTTACTTTGTCACTATGACGTTATTGAGTTGATAAAATAATGCAATTCTAAAGCGTTATACAAAGTATACCACAACTTTTTGGTTATATTTTTATAAGCTTTTTTGTTCTGGTATGGAATATATTTTAGATGTAATTCAACTCCAAAGTTGTCGATTTTGGACATGGAAAATCGAAATAATTGTTTTGAAATACCTGAGTCGAATGTGGTTGAATCTCTAGACAGTATACAATATGCCATGTAAGTATAAAATAATAATTTTATAATAGTTTCAGATTCACTGCTGGAAATTAAAAACAAACCATTGAACCATTGTTAATCAATGCAACTTTCTTGATTAAAATTTATTATTTTTATTTTTCGTGTCCATCTACACGATTTTGACTAGAATAGGCTTGCTCCGATTTCCAATTTCTTTTCTTTCTGATAACAAATTTTATTTAGTTTATACTTTTGGTCTTTTTTAAAATAAATTTCGACCTAACAATATTAGTTATTTAGTTGTTATTCTAAAAGTAATAATCGTAGCTAACTAGTGACTTGAAACAATATTGTATATTCTATATCATTTTTAAATATATAAATTCTAAATTATATTTGTACCTCATATTTATTGGTATTTATAGTCAGGGCCGGATTTAGACGCCTATAAATCAATTAATATATATTATATACTGTACAAATAAATTTAGATATAAGATATTCAGATTAGAGGTTCGAGTCTTATGAATATATTTGACCTAGCTTAATAGTGTGTATTCGCTGGATGCACCAAAACATGCACCAAATAATGTTGTCACGTAACATCTTGACGTACTTATTTTATAGACCAAATAAAATTAATATACCGAAATCAATATTTTTTTTTCAAGTTCCGGATGCTCCCCAAACATCTGACAACTTTATCGTCTAGTTACGCCTTTTTAATTGTCAGACTTCCTGTATCCCGCCTTTTTTTATATATCCCTTTCAATATTTTAACTAAAACTTTTAATTTATTTAGTGAAATTGATACATTGAATAACCCGTATACATCAGATAATCCAAACAAGCTTAAAACAAGTACTCCAAATTGTAATATACATAAAGACTGCATCAGTTCCCCGACTTTAAATAATACTGTTATTTCGACTGTTATTATGGAGGATAGCTTATGTACAGAATACAGTCACCCTAGTTCCGAAGATACTATAACGTCTTAGTATGTTTATTTAAATTCATATTTGATGATGAAGTAATTACTTACAAAATAGCTAATAAGGTTTATTTTACCAGTGTTTGCGGAAGCAGGAGGATTGTTGATATGAAACACGTATTTTTCCAAATACAAAATGAGAAACGTCATACTCCAGGTTTAGGATGTTCGTTTTTGAATTCAGAATTAATAAACGAAATTCAAAAAGGTTTTGAAACTAAATGGATTTTCAAATGTAAAATGTGTAACCTATTAACCACTTTGGAATCGGAAATCAAAGACCTGAACTCTATACCAATTAACAAATCAGTTGTTAATGGCACGTATGCTATTGGTATAGGATACACGCAATTGGCTGAATTTTCAGCAAGTTTAGATGTTCCATGTATGGCCCCCACGACGTATATAAAATATAGTGATGAAATGAGTATGCATGTGGAAACTACAGCATGGAATGTAATGAAACTCGCTGGGATTGAAGAAAAAAAGTTAGCTTTGGAGGTAGGTGATGTAGATATTGATGGCACACCTATGTGTCCTGTTGTTGCTGATGGTCAGTGGAGTAAGCGCAGCTACAAGACAAAATACGACGCCTTTTCAGGAGCGGTAATATTTTTATTATGATTAAAATATTTTAAATACATTTATAAAAAGTGAATTTTCATGGTGTTTTCAAAATTAGGCACTCTTATTCATGGAGTTATATTAGTCATATAATTTTGTATTTCTCTATTCAGGCCACAATAATTGGATTTCGGACGAAAAAAATATTATTTGTAGGTATAAGGAATCGATATTGTGTGATTTGTGAAAGAGCTAAAACCATCGGAAAACCTCCCATGACCCACAAGTGCTTTTTAAATTGGAAGAAAGGTGCTACCAGCATAGAAGCAGATTGTATTGCAGAAGGATTTTCATGTAGCGTTGAAATGCACGGTTTAAAATTTAAACAATTAATTGGTAAATAAAATGTACCAATATATCTATATAATATATACTATACAACAGTAATTATGTATCATTATATGATAACAATGTATCATATATATTGTCGCGGTCGTAATTACCACGACCGCGGCGGCTCGCTCGACGTCCGCGGTGACGCGTCCGGGAAACCGGTGGGGCCGGTGGCAAAGGTGGTTGCCGCCGGCGAGTGTTCGGAGAGTCGTGTGTGAGTGGTTGACGAGACACCTTCACATATTTATAATTAAATAAACGTCATATTACTAAAATCCGTGTTCCATAATTTAAAAATTGACTACCTACACGGTCCAGACACCTTCATTGGCGCAGTCGGAAAAGGAGTAAGGTAAGTGCTAATTTTAATAAAATAATTTTTCTTAAAATTAACTTAAATTAGCACTAACGGGTTAAAGAACCTACAAAAGGTGTCCCGAACGACCGGTTCCTAAGTAGTCTGTAAATTTTTATTCTTTTTTGTAAGTTTAAGTTAAACTTGCTAAGTATTTCCCAATCTAAGGTGAAAATTTACGCAAATTGCGAATTTTTTTATAAAATCCTCCGAAGTTTAACATAGGTTAAGCGGGAAATAGATTGGAAAATACGTCTCGGCCAACGATTTCCCCAATCTCATTAAGCGATAATCTCTCCGCGAAATAAATTTAATTGGCAGATAGTCAACAATATGTCCGGAAAGAAGATAACCGAATTAAATATAGTAGGGCTTAATAGGGAGTTATCGGCACGTGGCATCGAGACCGGGGGGACCAAGGCGGATAAGATTTTAATTCTCGAAGAGTATATCCGTACGCGGGAAAACCGTGACCCGGGGACGGTAATTTTCGAGACGGACGACGAAAGGTCGTCTACGGAAATACCGGCGGTCACGCACGATGCTCTGTACGATACGGGTGCGGTGAATACCGATAACAACCTGATGCATACGTACATGGAGCAAGTTTTGGACCGGCTGGAGAACTTGGAAGTGACGGTTGACGAGCAACAACGGACGATCGGAGTTCTCAGCGAGAGCGTAGAACGCTTGGAGCGGGAACTGTCCGAAGAAAAGCGGAAGTCAGCCGAACGAGTGGTGGAAACCACCCAAGAAAACCGCACCCGACCATACAACAACGTTTTGTCCGGCACAATGCAAAATTGTCCGGACAAAAACCTCCAGGCGACCGCTGAGGACCGGTGGTCCAATATTCGGAACAGGCTGTCCGGTGGTAACCCACCAAGACGAGTTTCGTCCGGAGTTTCCGGTGAAACGCCCGGAGCTTCCGGTGAAATGTCCGGAGTTTTCGGTAACCTGTCCGGGGTATCCGGAGTTTCCGGTGGAATCTCCGGTGGAAAACGAGTACACTTCGCGGAAAGTCTACTCATTCCCCAGCACGAGTTGAGTTTGGCCCGAACAAGCATCCCCGAGTTCGCCGGTAAGAAGGAGGAAGACCCGGAGCGGTTTCTCCTGCAGGCCGAGGAAATCTTGGTAGAGACCGGCATCAACAGGGCTCGATGGGTAACTGTACTAGCACCTCAACTAAAAGGTAAAGCAGGTACATGGTGGGGCAGATTGCGATCGTTGGACTTACCATGGGTACAGTTCAAAGACGAACTCCTAAGGAAGTTCAACGGAGACGACCTGCAATCTGGTCTCCAATCAGAGTTGCTGAGTATTTCACAAACCAGGTCCGAAACACTGGAGGAGTTTATCCTAATGAAATACCAGTTGTACCTGAGGGTGAGCGAGGGCTTGGCGGAACAAGCGGTGGTCCGAACGGTAATCGGCCTCATGCGGGAAGAGTTCCGCGTGCATGCATGCATCCAACGACCGAGGTCGTTCGCGGAACTGAGAGACCTGTCGTACGTTCTGGACGGTTGCATAACCGTAGCTCCGGGAAGGTCGGAGTCAACCCCGAACTGGAGGGAGAAGAAAAAGCCAGAGGTTGCGGAGAAGTCAAAGGGACCGACTTCAAGTCACCGACTATCCGCCGGACCAGGATGCAGGCTGTGTGGTGATCTAGACCACTGGCAAGCTGCATGTCCGAACAAGAAGTCGGAGTCGGGAAATGCCAGGACGACCGGCGGAACCGGCGGGTCCCGTCCGGTCAGGAGGTAATTGGCAACAGGTTAACGAGTCGGCCGAGGGCAAGTAAGCTACGGGTTTCAACTGGTACAGTAAGTAACTTTTCGGTACAGAAAACATACGTTACTAAAACTGACCGGGTAAACCGGAACTTGGGAGCCTTACAAGCCGGAGACTCCGGAAACCACCCGAAGAAAAGCTCCGTAGCCCGGAGTTGTCCGGTGAAAACCGTCGATCCTCCGGGTAAAAACGGAAACCCACCGGAAAAGAGCTCCGGAGACCGGAGTTGTCCGGTGAAAACCGTTGATCCTCCGGGTAAAAACGGAATTCCGTCGGAAAAAAGATGCAGACCTCGGATTTGTCCGGTGAAAACCGTCAATCAACCGGAAAAACCCATTGAAAGCGACGTTCTGGCACAAGAACCACAGTTCGTGACAATGGGACGGGTGAACGACGGACCAACGGAGAAAGGGTCTGACCTTTTAGAAATTAGTAGGACAGAAACTGTTCCGGACAAAAGTGGAAGCGTTACCGAGGTAAGCGATCTTCCCAATAACCATGTCGCGGACAACGTTTCAGGTGATGCGGAACAAGAGGAGTTAACACAGCAGTTGTTGACTTGTCCGATCACGTCCGAAAATTTTTCCGAGGAGTTTAGTCCTAACCAACGGGAAAAATGCAAGAGGAGGGACTCAGATACGGACTCATTGTTTGAGTTGCGACAACAATTCGCGGATCTGCGGACCGGAATGTTGGAGTCTTCAACCATTGCAACGGTTTTAACGGGTAAAACAAGAGTATCGGATATTCCGTTACCGGCCATAGAACTGGAGTTTGCATCCGGGACGGTAATAGCACTACTGGACTCGCAAGCGGCGAGGACGTATGTCAAACCGGGGGTGGCAAAGAAGTTTGGTCGAAGTTTTACGGGAAAACCAGAAATCGTCCGGATGGCGGACGGAAGAACACGGGAAATTACGGAGTTTTCCGAATTTCGAGCCAGAATAATGGATCTGGAAGTGTGTTTCAGGGCCGCAGTGTTTGACGACCTTATAGGAGATGTCTTCCTGGGCCATGACTTCCTCGTGGAGCAACAAGTCGCATGGGACTATAACGGTTGCATAATCCACTTGGGAAAAGAAAAACGGGTCTCCGTGAGTTGGAGAAATCCAGTAACTCCGGTGACCATAGCAGTGGACCTGTCAACCGCAGGATTACCCGAAGGCGAGTACGGTAAGCGGGTGGAACAGGTCCTAAGCCGATATCCGGAGGTCTTCTCCGGAGAAGTAGGCAGAACGCGGGTAATAGAGCACCAGATCCGTCTCAAGGATCCAAATCCGGTGGCTTTAAACGCGTACGGGTACTCCCGAGAAAAAAACGAAACAATTGCCGAAATGGTGCGAGACATGGAAGAACAGGGCTTCGTCGAACCCAGCATATCCCCATGGGCCGCACCGGTAGTTCTCGTTAAGAAAAAGGATGGCTCACGCAGGTTTTGTGTGGACTATCGCCGTCTCAACATGCAGACGGAATCGGACGCACACCCAATGCCGGACCTACATGATATGGTCCGAGGAATGGGTGGAGCAAAAATTTACAGCACCATGGACTTGAAATCAGGTTATTGGCAGGTGGGTCTCTCCCCAGAGACACGTCCACTGACGGCGTTCAGAACCCAAAGAGGATTATTCCAGTTCAGAGTAATGCCGTTTGGACTGAAAAATGCGCCCGCCACTTTCTGTCGCTTGGTAAGCGAAGTTTTCCGTGGGTTAGTTGGTAAATTTGTTTTGGTTTATTTAGATGACATTGTGGTTTACTCGGGGAGCCCCGACCAACATCTAAACCACCTACAGAGAGTCCTGGAGCGGCTCCAGTCATACGGTCTAACGTGTCAACCGAAGAAATGCACATTCGGCGTGACGCAAATCAAATTCCTGGGACACATCGTACACGGTGAGGGAATAGACCGTGAACCGGAAAAGCTGACGGCGATTCAGGAATTGCCGGTTCCAAAAAAACCAAAGGACGTAATGCGAGTGTTGGGTGTATGCGGTTGGTACAGTCAATTCGTACCGCATTACGCCGAGATCACAGCACCACTCACGAGCCTCTTAGCCAAAGGTACGAAATGGCGTTGGACGACGCACGAGCAAGAGGCATTCCGGAAGCTGAAGGAGTCCTTGGTGTCTGCACCACGACTTTGTCCACCTCTGAAGGGTAGCCCCTATAATTTACAGACGGACGCAAGCGAAGTCGGAGTTGGTGCCGTGCTCTTCCAACGGGGGGAGAGTGGCGAGAGAAAAATAATCTCGTACGCCAGCCGAAAGCTGAATCCAGCCCAGGGACGATACTCGGCAGTCGAACGGGAGTGTCTGGCCATAGTATGGGCAGTAAACCGTTTCAGGCCGTACCTCGAGTCCGGGAAGTTCATGCTGTTTACGGATAACGCGGCACTCCGTTGGTTACAACAAGCTCGCTGTACAAATAGCAAGCTGACGAGGTGGGCACTACAACTCGGGGCTTTTGATTTCGAAATCCGGCACGTGCCCGGAGTAGAAAACGAAGCTGCCGATGCCCTATCCCGCTGTCCGGTAGGGCCAAACACCGTAGACGAGGAGTTGTTGGAAAACCAAATCCACGATCCTCCGGTGACCCGACACGATCCAACACACAATCAATGTGGAGCGATCCAACCGGACAAGGTCAACGGAAATATCACCATGGAGGTGATCCGAGAGTGGCAACAGAGCGACCCGAACATTCGGGAGATTGTCGGAAAACTCTCCGGTGACGGTGCAAGGTTCGGTCGTGTACGTAAGCTGTACGAGATTCGGGACAAGGTGTTACACCGCCACCCTCGATCCATTGCGTATGGAGAAGAGGGGGTGGTTGTCCCAGCGGAAAGGGCCCAAACCCTACTACAGCGGTTTCACGACAGCGAAACGGCGAATCACCCCGGGTGGAAAGAAACGTACCGAAGTATCAAGAGTCGTTTCTTCTGGGCCGGTATGCGAGACGCAGTACGGAACTACGTACGAGCGTGCCACGTCTGTGCGAGTGTGAAGCCACTAAACCGCAAGCCAGAGGATCAGATGCATACTCGAGTTCCACGTCAACCGTGGGAGGTACTCAGTATCGATCTGATGGGTCCGTACCCACGTTCACAGCGAGGTAGGACGACGATTTTGGTAGTAACGGACTGTTACAGTCGCTGGGTGGAGGCTTACCCACTGGGAAAGGCGACTACCAAATCGATCGTGGACACATTTGAACGGGAGTTGTTCCCACGGTTCGGCTATCCGAGAGCGATACTGTCGGACAATGGCCCACAATTCGTGTCCAAGGCCATGCGTGAAGCTCTGGAGAGGTGGGGAGCAGAAGGATGGACGACTCCGATATACCATCCACGTGCAAATCCGGTAGAAAGGCAAAATCAGGAGTTGAAGAAAGGGTTGCGAACCCTACTCCTCGATAAGCCTCACTACAGGTGGGACGCCTACCTGCCACGCGTTCTGTTCTCCATCAGGAATCGGGAGAACCGAAACACCGGACAATCGCCGGCCAAGATGATGTTCGGGCGGGAGATCAAGGCCCCCGGAGATTGGCAGCTCGAGTTGTCCGGAGCAGACCGGAATCCGTCGGCGGAAACCGACGAACCTTCGGTGAAATCGGAAGTGCGGGTGTCGGAGGCCGACCACAAAACCGCCCAAACCAAGTCCCACCCAGAAACCCCGGGTAAAACGCGTTTAGCGGTAGGGGATTGGGTGTACTATAAATCGCACCCACTGTCAAGTGCGGAGAAGCGATTTCATGCGGGGTTCGCCCCTAAGTGGTTAGGTCCGGTTAGGTTAGGGAAATACCTGGGAACCGGAGTGTTCTTGACGGAGGGCAAACCCTCAAATAAACTACATGTCTCAGCGATGAAGCGAGCGGTAGAACCGTCAGAACGTCATAATTAACCACTATTTGTTTCAGATGGCAACTACAATCTCCCGGCAGAACCGTCCGTCACGCGGGGCAGTGGCCGCCCATGTGACCAAACTTCGGTCCATGGCGGCCCAGCTACTCCGCGAGGCGGGACGTCTGGCGGGCGATGGGCCGGGAGCCGCGACGCCTGTCCATGGATGGACCGTGGAACGCGCGGCCACCGCATCGTTCGGGCGAGTCCGGGCAGACCCGGTCGCGTGGGCCCTGTTCGAGAGGGGTTTTGAGGAGGGGCGGAAGACCACCCGACCCATAACCCCCCGAAGGGAACTACCGCCACGCCAGCCCCCGAGTACCCGGACTCCGTACCAACGGCATGAAGCCCGGGACACGCGGGGCCGTTTCCGGCCGCGCCAGCAGCAGCAGCAACAGCCACAGCAGCCGCAACAGCAGCAGCCGCGGCAGCCGCAGCCGCAACAGCAGCAGCCGCAACAGCAGCAGCCGCAGCAGCCGCAGCCGCAACAGCAGCAGCCGCAGCAGCCGCAGCCGCAACAGCAGCAGCCGCAACAGCCGCAGCCGCAACAACAGCAATCGCCCGCACCGCCCACGCCTGAGGTGGCCGGGCCTCCATCGCGGGGGGGCCCATCTCCGTCATCCGAACTGGCCATGGCGGAGATGTTCATCTCCGAGATGGAGGTCGACCTCGGTTCGGCCACCCCGGAGTGACCATCGGTTTTTCGGCCGCGTCCCGCGGACTCGGGGGGGAGTATGTCGCGGTCGTAATTACCACGACCGCGGCGGCTCGCTCGACGTCCGCGGTGACGCGTCCGGGAAACCGGTGGGGCCGGTGGCAAAGGTGGTTGCCGCCGGCGAGTGTTCGGAGAGTCGTGTGTGAGTGGTTGACGAGACACCTTCACATATTTATAATTAAATAAACGTCATATTACTAAAATCCGTGTTCCATAATTTAAAAATTGACTACCTACACGGTCCAGACACCTTCAATATTATATTTTTATGTTTATTTTTGATTGTTTAAATTTGTGTTTTCTTTAGGAGACGGGGATAGTAGTGTTTGTAAAAGATTAAATGAAATTATGCCGTATGGACCTACATTTTTAATTGAGAAAATTGAATGTAGAAATCACATACTTCGCAATTATGGACAAAAATTAATGAATTTAACGAAGAAAACTGAACATCCGGGTTCTATACGAAAATTCATTACAAAGAATATATTAAGATTTCGAACAGCTATAACAAAAGCAATAAAATATAGAAATCAAACTGATGAACCATACTATTACAAAGTTGAAGGTAAACATTGTTATAATTTCTTAATATTTTACTAAATTTCAATTAAAACTATTAATTTTTATCTCAGGGTTACGTAATGATATTTTAAATAGTCAATATCACATTTTTGGTCAACACTCTAAGTGTGATAAATATTTTTGCACGGGTAAAAAAACTGGGGAACAAAATATTATATCAGAAGTCATCAAATGTGGTTTAATGACTGAGATGTCCACTTTTCTTCGTCGTGTAGCTAGCAATTCCAAAAGCTTATTGCTCGACGTGGATAATAATATTTGCGAGCAATTTAACAGCCTTATAAATAAACACATCGCTGGGAAGAGAATTAATTTTTCTCAAAAAAATTCATATACAACTCAAGTTTATGCGGCTGTGGTATCTTTTAACTCAAAAGGTAATTACATACGAGAAATTCACAAAAACATCACCAACAAAAGCCCAGGTATTTAAAAATATTATGAAAAATTAACTTACAATTTATATTGTAAATTATAATAAAAACAAATAAATTAATTTTTTCAATTTTATTGTAGGAATCATTGCGAAAAAATATTTAAAGTATACATCGGACAAAAGAAAAAATGTAAAAACTCGTAGAGCTCTTTTTCAAGCATCTGGAATGCATAAAAAAAAAAAAAATATCCAACGGTCCAGATGAAAATTACGGACTAGCACAGCCTTTAGATGATTTATTACCTATTGACGAGGTAAAAAAGAAAAAAAATGATATCCTTAGAAGTATAACTGTAACTAAATCGGCCAGGGAACAAATCGAGTTGGAAACGCGTGACCAATCTAACAGCCAAAAGTGGTATGTCGAAAGAAGGAACAGACTGACTGCTTCGAACTTTGGAAAAGTTTGTAAGATGCGTCCAACTACATCCTGTAAAGGAACAGTTTATAATATAATATACGGACATTTTACAACCCAAGCGATGGAGTATGGAAAAATGACCGAAGACATCGCAAAAAAGAAATTTGAAACCCTAACAAATCTCAAAGTTGTGAATTGTGGTTTGTTTATAGACGCAGATAAACCATATTTAGCTGCTAGTCCGGGTAAGTACGATATTATGCTGAAAAAAAAATTTGGGGTTATAAATGTGATAAAATATGTATAATATAACTCGTATTTATGTATTATTATTATTTGTTTATACTCAGATGGATTAATTGGTGAAACAGCTTTATTGGAAATAAAATGTCCTTTTTCCACTAAAGATACGTTCGAATTACAAACAGCAGTTGACAATAAAAAGGTATATTATATTCAATATTGGAACACCTACCATGTATATAAAACATTCTTCAAATAATATACTTATTATATATTCATAACTCTTTTATTAATATGATTATTTTGATAATTTACAGATACCTTATGTAACTATTGTAGACGGTAAAATTAAGTTAAAAAAAACTAGTTCGTATTATTACCAAATACAAGGACAATTAAAAATAACAAAAAGAAATGTTTGTTATTTTGTTGTATATTCTGAAAATTGGATTGAATATGACGTAATCGATTATGACGAAAGTTTTTGGTATTCTAAAATGGATATTCAGTTAGAAACGTATGTTGACAACACAATATAATTTTAATTAATTAAATACCTAATGTCTACATAAGATTAAAACATTTTAAATTATAATAATATATTTTACAGATTTTATAAAGAATGTCTTCTACCGGAATTGGTTGAGCCGCGGTATGGAAAAAGATTACTAAAATCTGATATTTTAGAACCGAAACATATATCCGACAACATAAAAAATAAAAATAAATTATAAAAGTATAATATTAATAAATACCTATTGCTATGCATATTACATAAAAATATATAATATACTAATTGTTTTTTATTTTAATTTAATGTAAATAGTATTGTAATAAAGGCTAACAAACATGATAATATGTAAGTCATCCAAGTAATGAAATAATATGAAAAGTTTCTATTTATTGGTAATTCTCAATGAGTAATATTATATTCTGCGTACAGTGCATACATATAAATTAGAAGTAATTACTAATTATATTTATATACTAACTATATTTGTGTTCAAGTTACAGGTCTTGATATCAATTTATTAAAATTAGTATTTTAAAACAGTATTAAAAAAAAAATCGTGTCTTCAAAGAGGTGAATAAAGTTAGGCTAACAGTAGCTTTAATTAATAGTTAGTTAATTTTTACGCATCAATATTTTGAATATTTATGGCAGCATGAACGTGTGCTATTGTATTAATCACACTCTTCGACCGTTCATGAAATAATAAAACGCGCTCCCGCGATAAGAACTCGTTTATGTCGGCCGTGTCGACCAAGAGACAGTGGGCGTGGTTTATCGCGTGCTTGCGCCGCATCAAAATACCTAACAGCGCGTTCTCTCGGTCGTTGTATACGTTTCGTTTTCGCTATAACGTCCTCTTAATGTTAAGAATAACAGAGAAAGATAAATAAACGTATAAATGTAATGAAAAACGAATTTCTGTTATTTTTATTATGTAAAGTTACTATAAGCGCCTAGTGTTGCCATATGGCAACAGCCATTATCTCTAATACTAGAGATAAAAAATTTTTTTTATTATTTTTATCGTTATTATTGAAGTCTAAAATACAAGTTTTCATCAACATTTTGATAAAAATCTAAAATTAATAAACTCCGGCGCTAATGGGTTAAACGCTTTCGGTTTGTACGTGTTTAAAGATAAAAGTTTATCACTGTAACTGCCGCCGACCAATTCGATTGTACTAAAAATATGCCTATTATAACACTATGCGTCGCAATAATAATTATTTGTCGTATATACCCAATATATGGTATTTCATAATATGTACGAATGAAAGATAATAGTATAATACTATGTTAAAAATAAAACTTAAAATTGGTAATATTCATTTGAATTTTTTTTTTATATATTAATTAGGTAATATTTTTAATTTTTTTCATAACGATGTCAAAAAATGCCGCCTTTTTAAAAAGTGTTCTTAATGCCGCCGTAGGCCTGGGCCTACGTCGCCTACGCCTTAAGCCGCCCCTGCTTATATATTACTTTTAGAATACATTGCGCGGTTGTGGAAACAGTGGCGGCTATCCTATGCTCAAGGTGTATCCGTCGATACACCTTATAATTGGGTGGGTGGTCATAGGCCATGGCGGGTATTCCTAACTGAATAAGAAAAATATATTAATAATTTAATAAACCAACCGATGGCTACCTTAATATGCTGTATTAATAATGTAAGTATTAACTATTAAGGCAGTAGGTACATAAGTGCCCAACATTAAACAATTTAAGTATAGTGAAATTATATCGGCTTGGTATACGTATTATCACAGAACAATAGTATAGATACAACTATACAAGTATACGACCACAGCATACAAACATATTATTATTATATTATAAAATCTATTCTATAGTCTTGGCGACTCTATAGATAAGTATAAATAGGTACACGAAGACGTCACTTGTCTGACAGTGGCTTGCTGATAATTGATATAATAGCCTGCGGAATTTTCAATTAAAATCTATTTTTGTAAACAGAAATATAATCAAATAATTTTTCCCTTACCTATTACGAGTGTCACAACGGCCAACAATAATTTGTCGATTAGTATAATAATAATAGTAGTAATTATCCAGTATTCCAGTAATGACTATTGAATATTGACTAAAAAAAAAAATTAGTGCATTATTCTAAGTGATTCTTTGTCGAGTTTGTCGTACTATCGTTATTCACATTTCACTTATTCTTTATTATATTTGTATATTGACTATTAAGTACGATTGTATTTTAAAACACAAAGTTATGTCTCAATATAATAGTTCAATTTGTTTATGTGGTAAAAAAAAATTAAAACTTAATGAAACGAATTGGAAAAGACATGTAACCTTTTGTAGTGTTTCAAAATTAAAAAAATCTAATATCGTGAACGACGTTTCCAGTTTTTTCATAAAAAAACGTGAAATTGATGAAGTACAAGATTGGCCGAAAAAAGGTAATTACCTATAATAATAATAATTAAAAAATAAAATAAGTACAGTAGGAGTAGTAGGACATAGTTTAACGTCCGGACGTCCTACCTACTCTAGTCTGTACCTACTTACCTATTTTATTTTAAATTTGTATTGAAAGAATTGTAAAAAAATACATCATTGTAATATTAATATAAGTCATGTACTAATGTATAGTATATACCTATCACCAGATCACCAGTGTTGAGCCCAGATAACAAAAATAATATCTAGATGAGATACAGATAATTTCGTAAACAATTATCTAGATTCAGATTCAGATTATAATTTTTACGTTTATCTAGATAAAGATAAAGACAAAAATATTTTTATCTAGATACCATAATAGATATTTTAAGTTTTTCTTTAAAATTCATAAAAACAAATAGATTTTAAATTATTTTAAGCAAATTTTTTTTTTTATCTTATGACCATTTTTTTTAAAATAAACAATTTTCATATGGGATGCCTTATTTTAATTATTAAATAATGACTTATTTCTATAATATGTACCTACTTTTTGTTTCAATTCAAACTGAACATAGAAATATTGTAAGTCTTATTAATTGTTTTCAATTATTACTAAATGGGAACTTTTAATATATTTTTTAAGAAGTCCAAACTCCAACCTCAGTAGGTACCTACAATTATTATATTAATTTAATAAATAGTAATCCATACAAGTACCATTAGGATATCATCTACTTAAAAATAGAATTATAATATATAACAAATTTAATAAAAAAAAAACAATTGGTAAAAACATTCTTATATGTACTGTATCCAAGTATTGCAATATCAAAACCAACTTTTTAATTATCAATAAAATAAAATAACATTTTGTAATTGTAAGACAGTATAAGTTATAGTGTTATACCAATATTTTACAAAAATCTATGAAAAAAAAATTAAAATATTCATGTTTATTTTTAGGAATAATGTAATAATTTAATTTTGTTTTATTAATAATAGGTTCCCTAAAACTGTTTAATAAAATTAAAAATTAAAAGTACCCAACTACCAATCAGTCAAAAATAAAAAAAAATTAGAAATAATTTATTTATCTAGATAGGAATACCATGTATCTTAGATGACAATCAGATACCTAATATCTGATTTATCTAGATGAGATAAAGATGTTGCAGTTTTATCTAGATAATTTATCTAGATAAATTTATCTAGATACTGCTCAACACTGCAGATCACCTAATGACATATTATGTAGTATATAATATATTATATAATATATTATTATGTAGTATATACAATAATTGTAAAATTTTACTTCCTCTTAACATGCGTAGAAAAGAATATGGATAGCCTGAGATAGGCTAGGTAATTCTTGATAAAAAATAATAATAATTATGAATTTATAATTTTTAGTCAAACAAGAAGCTTAAAGTCTTGTTGATTTTGATACCAACTTTACTAGTACAGGTAATTAATAAATTTTTGAAGTACCTACCTAAATCATTTTAATTTTTTTTTACAACTTGGAAGAAATACTTATTTATTTATTTGTATTGTCATACATAGGTAATCCCAGTATACCTACCACTTTTGTAAATTCAGCTGAAAGTCTTGTTGATTTGGATACCAACTTTACTAGCACGGGTAATTAATTATTAATTTAATAATATGTTTTATCATTCAATGATATTTTACTATTCAATTATATTTTTGAGTATCTAATTAAATTATAATAATAATGCTCGTTTATAAAATAGTTCTTTTTTTCATAATTAAATTATATTTATCAGTATTTTTCAATTTTTAGGCGTACTTATTGATAATGACCCTGATGGCTTCTGTATGTTAAACAGTCTACCACCTGCCTTCATCGATTTTCTTTTGATAAAAGGTCCAGCTCAACCAACTCATGAAGATATTTCTTCAAAAGAATTTCCAAAGGATAAAAGTGGTCGTAGTTTTCAAGAAGCTTGGTATTGGAAGAAATTACCAGAAAACACACTGATAAGAAGAGATTGGTTAAGCTATTCAAAAATTAAAAACAAAGCATTCTGCCATCATTGTATTTTATTTGGCAGGAAAGGTCAGAAGTTTTGGACATGGGAAGGTTTTTCGGCATGGTCTAGAGCTATTTCCAGTATACAATTACACGAGTGTTCAGATTTTCATATTGAAGCATCATTAAAATTTAAAATGAGATTGACTGCCTTGCCTATATTGCCATTACTCGAAGAAAAAAATAAGCAAGAAAAAGCAATTAACAAAGAAATAATTAAAGTACTAATCGACGGAACAATGTTTTTGAGTAGAAACTGTTTAGCATTTCGTGGACATCGAGAATCTTTAAGAAAACCCGGTAATCGTGGAAATTTCTTAAATCTGATTGACATGATGTCAAAATACTCTCCATGTCTCGCTTCATACATTACTCAATTAGAAATGTCAACAAAAAAACCTGAAGCTAATTTTTGAACAAAAAATCGTCAGAATCAACTAATTTCAAGCATTTCTAACAGTATAAAATCATTTATCAAAAATGAACTACAACATTCAAAATTCTTTAGTGTATCAATTGATTCAACCTTTGATTATTCTAGAAGAGAACAAGTATCATTTGTTGTACGTTATCTTCAAATGAATGGGCAAATATGTGAGCGTTTACTTGCTTTAAAAGAATCATCCATAACTACCGGTGTTCGATTATTTAAACTATTTGAAGATATATGTTCATCTTTGTGCCTTGATTGGCAAAATTACTTAGTAGGACAGTCCTATGACGGAGCACAGAATATGCGAGGAGAATATAATGGCCTACAGTCATTCATTAAAGAAAAGTGCCCCACTGCAACTTTTATCTGGTGTTCAGCTCACCGATTAAATCTTGTTGTAGCTAAGACAGTAGGATGTAGCTTAGATGCTGTAGACCTATTCGGAAATATGGAAACAGTATATAATTTCATTTGTAATAGTAAAAAAAGAGTTGCCTATTATGAAGAAGTGCAAATTAAATATTCAGGGACAAAAAAAGGTCGTCGTCTAAAACGCGTCAGTACAACTAGATGGATGTCACAAGATAGAGCACTGCAAGCTGTTCTTGAAACCTATGACTCTGTAATAGATACTTTGGATCATGTCAGAAAGACCGAAGGTCCAGATGACCATTCGGTTGGGCATATGTGTGGGTGTTTACTAGATTATTTGTTATCAAAAAGATTTGTGTACACTGCATTATGGTTTCAAAAATTATTCAATGTTTTGGCACCACTGAATACATTATTACAAACATCAGACTTAGATTTATTAGCAGCTGTTAATAGCATAAACGAAACAAAAAATATTTGCTTGAAATTAAGAAAAGATGAATTTATATTTCACCATTTAACAAAATAAATAAATTCATTTATTGCAGATAAAAAAGATCTGGAATTTTCTGAATTTAAAATTGTTCGCACAAGACGGAAGAAAAAGATGAAGGGAGTGTATTAGGGCCAATTTTGTTCCTATTATATATTAATGCAGTATGTGATGTAAATATTGAAGGTAAAGTAGTGACATATGCGGATGACACATGTTTGTTATTCTCGGACAGTTCATGGGATAACCTAATAATAAAAGCTACAAAAGGATTAAATTTAACTTATGAATGCCTAAAGGAGTTGGGACTAACTCTGAACTATGATAAAACTATGTACTTAAAATTTTCAATAAATAAATGTTTTGACCCGGTCTACCCATTATGGATCCATAATAGATGTGATAAATTACTAGACGAAAATAATATTTGTAATTCACTATATTGTCAAAAGATTAAAGAAATATCGAAAACACGTTATTTAGGAATCATTATAGATAACAATTTAAGGTGGAATTTACATATTAATAACTTAGTTGCGAAGTTACGTTCTGTATTCTACAAATTTGTTAAGCTCAGAGATATGCTACCGCTACATACTATTAGAAATGTTTATTATGCGTTCTATCAGTCAATACTACAATACGGTATTTTGGCGTGGGGAGGAGCAAGGAAAAATGCTTTTAAAAATCTAGAAATAAATCAAAATACTGTTGTAAGGATAATCTTAAATAGAAAAACTTTAGAAGGTTCAACAAATAATAATTATACATGTTTGAGTATTCTACCGGCCAGGTTACTTTATAAAAAAACAGCTATAATGTTCTCAATAAAAAATAAAGATTTTCTTCTAACAAATAACAATAAATGTGACTTTAATCATGTAAGAGAAATTAGAGCATATGATATACCGGTCAAGTATACAAAAAAAACTTTTGGAAAATTGTTCGTTGATTACTTAGGTCCACTCTATTTTAACCAAATTCCGATTGTTGATAAGAAAAATATTATATTTGAGAAATATAATAGAAAGAAAATAGTTTATAAGTGTCTTTTTTCAGAATTAATTAATAAATTATCTCAATACTAATTATACACTATACCTATAGGTGATATATCTTACATCCTATCAGTTGATCAAAATCTGTTAGACATCATAGTGCTTACGTAACTGTCTTTGTAAAATCGTTCTAAAAGAATTCTGTTTATTTATTTATGATGTTTTATATTAATAATTATTTGTAATTTTAATTATTTATATTTAAAAATTTTTCTTTTGTTGTATATTTATGAAAAATTATGATAATGACGCAATTTGTATAAATTTTTATAATTAGTAAAAATAAGAATGTAACTCTCTACTCCATCACAAGCATTGCTTACAGGAGTAGCATATTTAATTGTATGTATTATTGTTTTATATTATATTATATATTTAAATTAATAAAAAAAAAAAAAAACAATTGTAAAAACAAAGCAAAAAGTACACGGTTCGAATAAACAGTAGATACCGAGACGGTTAAAAGCGGACGAAACGTACAGTCACGGAGACAGCTAACAGCGGACCGCCTTGCCGTGCGCAAGCGCTTCGTGGCAGATCACCGTCTCCAAAACTGGTTCGATTATCACTCGGGTTATCCCGGGTGATTATCGAACGTACGGCTGTACTAGGGCAAAGGGGTGTAGCAGGTGAACTCGCACGATAGCCGTGCGAGACGACCGTGTCAAATAATATATTAATAGTCAATTAAATTAGACATCACGGTATAAAATAAATATAACGGATAAAATAGTATGTATAAACAGTGTAATGTTTTTGAAAATATTTAATAATTTCTTAAGTACCTACCATATTAATATATCCAATATTCATGAATACATTAGGTAGAAACTAGATACAAAAAAATAGTAATAAATTCGAACACAATTTTAAAATTCATACAAAACATTATTATCGATAAACTTAAGTTCCATCCCTAAAAATGTCGATACTTTCTTCTTCGCTGTATGCCTGGTTGTCCATAGTTGTGGAAGATGAGGTTGATGGAGATATTATGTTAAAATTCATGCTCGGACTTTGTGGTTGAGGTAATGAAGTAGTTAGACGTGTTTGAGATATGGGAACTTGATGACGATTTAAGTAATTGGAATGGTGGGGTGAAGGATAGAAAGGACCGGATACATGTGTAGGTGTATGGTATGGAAAGTTAGGAGAATGTTCATAATTTTGTATAGCTGGTGGATTCCTCATTCGCTGTATGATTTTCATAACTTCACAACGGAACCCAAGCTTTTGATCTTCGGTGAAATTACTGATAGATGGTAGGACACTTTCAAAAAATGATCTGTCTGGATTGGTTTCTGAAACGGATGGTACATTCGGAGAAGGAATTGGTGCATTCATAAAATCAATTAAAGTAGTCTCGAAGTCATTTTTGCGTTTTTTGGTTGAGTTTTGGGTATAGATAGGAGGAGTTTCAGACTCTTTTTGTTGTGATGTTATTTGTTCAGACTCACTCAATTCTTCTGGTTCTCCACCTAAACTGGACTGCGTTTCTGTTGTAGCACCAGCAGTTTGCAAAAACGATAGCTGTCGAGCATAAACATACCGTTTACCTACCTCAGCAGCCTGTCCAGATTTTAATTTTTTTTTTCACTTTTTGTGTAGGTGTCCTTGATATTCTTCCACTTTTGTTTAAATTTATTGCCTAAAATAGAGAAAATGCTTAGAATCTAAAATATAACATGTACTATGATTTTTTTTATCCAACTAAATATTATTTTTTATTTTCATTACATATTATTATTTTATTGTTATGTTATTTTTCTAATAATAATAAACTAAAACACTTGTATGCTTTTAAACTTTTTCATAGATATTTGGGTAGTGGATGTGATCAGATTGATCTACATCTGACATACTCGTACAGGATTGGTCATACAACAATTGGAAAGATATTGAGAAAAATCTGTAGTGCTATTTGGGAAGTCTTACGTGAAGAGTGCTTTCCTGAGTTGACAACGGCCCGATGGAAAAAAATATCTGAAGATTTTCAAAAATACAGTCAATACCCTAATTGTCTCGGGGCGATAGATGGGAAACATGTGTGGATCAGAAAACCAAAAATGAGTGGTTCTCTGTTTTATAATTATAAGAATTTTTTTTCAATTGTGCTACTAGCAATTGTTGATGCGAATTATAAGTTTATATATATTGATGTTGGTGCTTTTGGGAAAGAGTCAGATAGTACTATTTTGGAAAGAACTCCTTTCTATAAAAAACTCAAGAATAATGAATTAAACATTCCTAGGAGTCAGCCTCTTCCAGGTACAGTTGGTCCAAATATGCCATACACGTTTATAGGCTATGAGGTATTTTCTCTATCACCAGATATAATGACACCTTTCAGTGGTAAAGTTTTATCAGACACAAAGCGAATATTTAACTATAGATTATCCCGAGCCCGGAGAAACGTTGTATCTGCTTTTGGAATACTTTGGAAAAATGTTTAACAAACCTATCAATGGAAATTTGGATTTATCTATACTTTTGGTAAAGACTTGCTGTGCCCTCCATAATTTTGTAAGGGCTAGAGATGGATTCAACGTCGAAGATGTAATAACTATAGATGGACTCATTGAAATCGAACGAGATCTCTCAAGACCACCCAACCAATCAATTCAAATAAGAAACAAGTTAGAAGATTATTTTGTATCTGATGTAGGTAGCGTTCCATAGCAAACAAATTATATTTAAGTAATATTACATTATTATTATGTTTTATTAATATTTTTTTATTGCTATCACAATCTGTCTTATGTGAATCGATTTTTTTTTTTGATTTTTTATACATTTACTTTATAAATAGTGTCAAGTAAGGCTAATATAATATATCATATAAATATAAACTGAAAAATTAATTTAAAATTTACTTACAAATTTCATTTTTGTCTCTATCGTCCTTCTCGTCAAATCCATCACAAAAAACTAGACAAATAATTATCCATGCACCTCGTTTTTTCTTCCGGTCATGATAAGTTTCGACAGCGACATTCCATATCTCAGGATAGTTTTTAACCTCACCAATAAATAGTTCAATGTCCACTTCTTCTTGATTTCCTGCCATGGTGCGTAATGCGCAATGCGATTTACGAATTAAAAAACACGTTATAAAATAAACGTTTTTGCGTCAAAATAACGCAAGTGTGCACTGACCAATATGATACTATAAGCGATTAATTAAATGTTTGGTGTTTTAGATTAAAGGAACAAATCAACAAACCACAAAGCGTTCTTTCAGGATAGGTTCACAATATATTTAACAAGATTAAATATAATACACTTATATATTATAAACGTAAAACGTTGGAATCACAAGCCGGCACACAGCTCGGTCCTGATCATCGACGTACACTGCCCTACTCTGTTCGGGAGACGGTTCCCTCGCCAGCCACTAGGAGGTCGGCAGTGTGACCTCGTAGTCAATATTTAATAGCCAACACTCAGCCTTTCCTGATTTAGGACCGACCACGGCCCTAGTTTACATTTTTTTTTTTTTTTCATAAAAAAATAACAAGAATAAGATAATTTGACAATTTACACATGATGATAATAATAATAATAATAATAGTAACTTTAACCCCCCCCCCCCTTTGGTCATTTGAGGACATAATCTTTCAGGTGTTTGGGGGTTCGTCTTTCCCTCGTAATTCGCTTAGTCAGGTCCCTTGATGGTGATGTTGCCGCATCTTCCCACTCGTCGGAGTCGTAGCCCGATGGGGATCCGTCCTTCAGGACCTTCCAGGACTTTAATTGGGAAGTGTGCGCTGTTGTGGCGTAAGTAGTTCTTCCATCAGAGGCAAGTTCTGTGACGCGATAAGTGTCACTCGGAAGTTTCTCTAATATTTGGAGCGGCTTCTCCCTATACTTGGCCTGTAGCTTAGAAGGTTCTCCCTGCGTTGGTTGACGAAGCATAACAACAACTTCTCCCGTGTCATATTCACTACCCTTGTGATGTTTCTTGTCATAAGCTGCTTTCATGACCTGTTGTCCCTCCTCAATGTTCTGGTAGACTTCCTGCTGCACCTCCGTAGGATCTGTCCATTCACCGTTGTTGAGTGACAGAGAGCCCAAGGTCCCATGGTGGAAACGGGGCTGGTACCCGTGCAGAGCTTCGTATGGCGTTTTCTTCGTAGTTTTATTCATGGCGGAATTAAGCATACGCCCTACTTCGCGGATTTGTGAGTCCCAACATTTTTGTTCGTAGGTGGACATGCTAAGTAGAGGCAAAATGGTGCGGTTCGCCCTCTCCACTTGACCATTGGCTTGTGGGTGGCGCGTTGAGTTAAGGGTATGTCGTATACCGTGACTCGAACAAAACTTCTCAAATGCCTGTGCTGTAAAGCACGTTCCCCTATCACTGATAATACGATCTGGGATGCCTCGATCCTCGCAAAACCTGGTTAATATCCGAATTACAGCAGCAGCATCCGTGGACTTACAGGGGTACAGGTGTAGGTACTTAGAGAGATTGTCTGCAACGACTAATAAGTATCGGTTGCACTTGGTCGATGTTTCAAAAGGGCCCAGATGATCGATATGCACTATTTGAAAAGGTCGCGTGCCAGGGGGTATCGGATGGAGCAATCCCGGTCGTTTTCCTGACGGGGTTTTATGCGTCAGACAATCGAGACACATATGTATGTGTTGGCGAACATACCTTCGCATTTGAGAAAACCAAAAATCTTTGGTTATCTTCGATATAGTCCGGTCGACCGAAAAGTGACCACCGAAATCTTGTGCGGCGATGACGACAATTTTCCTCATTGGCTTAGATATGACCAACAACATCTTACCCTTATAATTGCGGTAAAGCAGTCCTTCCTTGACCTCGTATTCCCGGACCTCATTATCTTCCCCGGCAGTCCTCTTACCCGTGACCTCAAGGAGACGAATTTTGTTCCTAGTCGATTCGTCAGCCTGTTGCATGAAACGGACCCGATCCTGGGCTGACATTGCCACACAGACCTCCAAGCGATCAGTCAGTTCATCCTCGACAGGTTTCACTACTTCATCAATATTAGATGTCGCTCGGCTTAAGGCATCAACATGGGCCATGCGAGACCCCGGGCGATATTTGATGTCAAAATCAAATTCCTGCAAAAGCTCAAACCAACGGGCAACTTGAGGTTTTACTGACTTATGGAGGTTTAAATAAACTAGTGCTTGGCAATCGGTCAAGACCGTAAATCGTATGCCAAGAAGGTATGGCCTCAGACGGCTAAGGGTCCAAATAATCGCATACAATTCCAGTCGGCTGGAGTGGTAACGCGTCTCAGTATCAGTGGTCTTTTTGCTGACTGCGTAAACCATATGGAGATTGGTAGCCGTTGGTCCCTGTAAAAGAATCCCTGATAAGGGATGGCATGCTATGCTGCTGGCATCGGTGTGGACTTGTGTAACGTCGGCTGTTGGGCTGTACATCTTGACCACTGGCTCTTCACATAACTTTTTTTTGAGGGTCTCAAACGACACCTGTTGCTCTTCTTCCCAACTGAAAGGGACTTCTTTCCCAGTAAGTCGACTCAATGGCGCAGCTAACTCAGCATATTTAATGATGAACCGACGGAAAAACCCGGTGAGGCCCAGAAACCGACGCAACTCGTGAGCGTCTTGAGGTCTTGGAAATGTGGCAACGGCTTCCACCTTCCGTCCCGGCTGAATAATCCCCTGAGATATTCGGAACCCCAGGTAGTCTAACTGCCTGACCCCAAAATTACATTTACCCGGTTTCAGCGTAAGACCAGCGTTGACGAGGGCTTTGAGCACTTTTCGTAGATTGACCAACATTTCTTCCCAGTTTCTTGATGGTAGTATGATGTCATCGAGGTATATGTTGACCACACCAGCTTCTTTTAGTTCCTTAAAAACGATATTCATCAATTTTTGGAATACCCCGGGGGCACCCTTCAAACCAAATGGCATTCTTTCGAATTTACCAGTCGTCTCTTCTGTGACAAACGCTGTTTTGTCCTTCGATTCTTTGGTAAGCGGTATTTGAAGAAAACCGTTGGACAAATCGAGTGTAGTGAAAATGACACCATCCGCCAGTGCGTTCAATTGTGAATCAATATCCGGCATCGGATATGGTGGTACTATGGTAACCGCATTAAGCTTGCGATAATCGACACAAAGACGTTTTTCACCGTTGGACTTTCCAACCAACAGCACTGGACTCCCATACTGGGAGTCTGAGTCACTCACTATACCAGACTGTTTCCATTCTAATAAAATTTTGGCAATGACTTGACGATCCGTAGGTGAGGTTCGATACGGCTTCGCATTGATCGGAACACTACTTTTATCGAGAGTAATGTCCATCTCGAGTACATTAGTGCAACCCAGCTCGTATATATTTTTAGCGAAGGCCACTCGGTGTTGATTAAGTAGGGACAACAGCTCCGCTCGATCCGCTTCATGAACCTGAGGGTCAATGTTAACATCCTTCTCGGTAATGGGTTCCCTCTGTATGGAGGCAGGCACTGTGTCACTCACATAAGCTATAACGTCACCGTCTTCCCTACAGTCATCCAGGCCGTTAATATCTATGGAATTATTTGTTTCCAACATCAACTCTGCGCCTTGTTTGTAGTAATGTACATGTGGAAGTAGAAGCCAAGAACGGCCCACCAATACTTCCGTGGGTATGACGTGGTCTGGAACAATTTGAACTGCATGCTCCGCAGATATGTCCATGACTGCTTCCCCAACGGTCTTGGCACTCGGTTGGAAAATGTCTCCAACAGTGTACAGAGGAGCTGTAATATGGCGTACTATAACACCGAGTTTCGACACCACCGAAGCCCGAACTATGACGCCTGAACAACCAGAGTCGATCAACCCGGAAAACAAGTGATCATTCAGCATGACAGACTTCACAAAAGGGTTGGTCTGACACGTGTCCTGTGATGCATCTACACTTAATGCTGTGCTGCTCATTGATTGCACAATCTTAGTATCGGACGGACATTTACCACGTGTATGCTGGTCTGAATTGCAATTTGAACACTTGATTGGACGTTTCGGCTTAGGATAATAGGATAATATCTGTATTTATACCGGTACTGTCGTGTGGATTTTTTTTTTTTTTATTTTTATAAGAAATACACAATCTGTACCCTTGGACACAATAAGAGTATGTGATATAGGTATTAATTTGACATGAAAACGTGATGGAAGAAGCCAACCAATGAAGGCACTACCTTTTTGTTTTTTTTTTTTTTAAACTATAATGATAAATAATAATAATATGTTTTTATAAACTAGTAATGATAAAGTATAATAATAATATAATAATCATATGATAATGATTATAATTATAATATATTAGTAATTGTTGAATTTTAAGGATTATGTTTGTAGATCGATCTGGACAAAAATGACTACACCGTTTTTAGTAATAAGTAATATTTACTAAAAACATGACGTACACATAAGTAATATTATAATGTAGTACCGACAGTATGCTAAAAGTCGGCCTTATATATAAGTGACCTATTGACCTAAGTCTCACGCCACGGTTTATCAATATCTGATTCGCTAATAAATATATCGCATGATATGGCGTGATTTTGCACATTATTAATAGCAACGATGTTGTCGTTGTTGCACAATATGATGGTACTTTATACAATATTAAATTATATTCAACACACCCCCGTAATTAATATTTTCTACAATAAAGAATTAATGCAATTTAAACAATGATAGTTTTTCCCTTAATTTTTCAAATCTATCTTTTGGAAGTGGTTTAGTGAATATGTCTGCATATTGTTCTTCCGTCTCAATGAACTGTAGTCGAAATAAGTTTTCTTCAAACTTTTCCCTGATGAAGTGGTATCTGACATCGATGTGTTTAGTCCTTTTGTGAAACTCTGGATTTTTCACTAGTCGAATTGCACTTTGATTGTCCACGTATACTGTTGGTTGATCGTACTCTATGTCATTGTTGATTTCCTTGACTAATCTGTTGATCCTAACCAATCCTTTGACTGCTTCACATGCCGCGATATATTCGGCTTCAGTGGAACTGAGTGTCACTATGGATTGCCTTTGCGCTTGCCATGATACTGTAGACAGCCCCAGCATGAACAGATGACCTGAAGTTGACCGTCTTGTCACTAAGTCCCCTGCATAGTCAGAATCTGAATACACACTTAAGCACAGATTTACGTTAGATTTATAATATAGACCAAAGTTTGTTGTTCCTTTTATGTATCGAATTATACGTTTAACCATAGTCCAATGTACCGACGTTGGATTATTTAAAAACCTACTAACATAGTTTACAGCGAATGCTATATCAGGCCTCGTGACTTGTGATAAAAATAATAAGTTTCCCACAGCTTGCCTGTATGGAAATTGATTATCACTCGTTGTAAGATTATGTTCTACACCATGCGACCTATCAATTGGTATAGATAATTCCTTCGCATCTAATAAATTAAATTTGCTAATTAGTTTATTGGCATAATTTAATTGATGTAAATGTATTGATCCGTCTGTATACCTAATTATTTCCATACCCAGAAAATAATCTAGATTACCTTGTGTTATCTCAAACTGTTGTTCAAGACCTTGTAATAATGTATTTGTTTTTATTACACTACTAGACGCTATCAGTCCATCGTCAACAAAAATAGCTAAGATTAATGTTTCATTATTATTATGATTAAAATAAATACACGAGTCCGATGTACTTTGTTCTAGATTAAATTCTAACAAAAATTGCCTAAACCTAGAATTCCAGCACCTTGGTGATTGTTTTAGTCCATACAAACTTCTATTTAATTTGCATACTTGTTCTGTTGAATCTCCAAATCCAATTGGTTGACTCATGTATCTTCTTCTAGATTACCATACAAAAATGCCGTTTTTATATCAAACTGTCTCAGCTCATAGTTTTCGGCTGCTGCGACGGCTAGAATTGTCCTTATTGATTCATATCGTACAACTGGCGAAAATGTTTCCGTGTAATCAATACCGTATTGTTGTCTTGATCCATTAACAACTAAACGAGCCTTGAAACGGTCATTATGTTTAATTTTAAACACCCATGAATTGTTTATCACATTGACTCCGACTGGTTTTGATACCAAAGTCCATGTGTTGTTTTTATGTAATGAGTCCAACTCTTCATTCATCGCCTGTTTCCATTTAACTGATTGTTCACAAGTAATAGCATCATTATAATTAATTGGTTCAGTTATAAACGCTGTACATGCATATCTACTTGGTTTATTTATTTGTTCACGGTTTCTTAGATTATACGTGCTTACCAACTCCTCTTTTTTGTCTAGGTCAGTTCCATTCGTAATTTCGCTTATACTGTGTTGTATTTCTTCACGTTCATTTTCATTTATTGAAACCTCGTTATCTACTATTTCATTTTTAAAAATAACTTCTCTACTTACGTTTATTTTGTTTGTTTCCGGGTACCATACTCTGTATCCTTTTACATTCTCTACATACCCGACAAATATTCCCTTTTCGCTTTTAGGGTCCCACTTTTGTCGTTTTTGTTTTGGTATATGTGTAAATACTTTTGTACCAAAAACTCTTAGATGTTTTATTTCCGGTTCTTTTCTAAAATAAATTTCAAACGGGGTTTTGTCTTTGATTGAACTCGTACCTGTTCGGTTAATTGTATAGACAGCCGTATTAACACTTTCGGCCCAAAGTGATTTATTTAAATTTTTCGTATGTAACATAGTCCTTGCGGCTTCTACTATCGTCCGGTTCTCTCGTTCAATCTTCCCGTTTTGTTCCGGTGTGTATGCAACTGTTGTTTGATGACTTATCCCATATTTCTGTAAAACACTAGTTGTTTCTTTATTAACAAACTCTAAGCCATTATCTGTTCGCAATACTTTGACCTTAAAACCAGTATCAGTTTTTATTTTACGTATCAAAGTTTCGATTAAATCTTTTACTTCACTTTTATGTTTTATAAAATGAACTATTCTAAAATGTGAATAATCGTCTTTAAATAATAAAAAGTATTTTGAACCTCCAATAGAATTTGTTTCCATCGGTCCACACAAATCTGCGTGTATTATTTCCCCTACAGCTGTTGTGTTCGTTGTACTAGACTTAAATGTTTGTTTGTGTTGTTTACCAATTATGCACGCATCACAGAAAAAATGATTTTTGTTATCTGTCACTTTTATATTATGTTTTTCTAATATATTATTAACATACTTTATATTTTGATGACTCAACCTTTCATGCCATAACTGTAATGTGTCCCTGATAATAATATTTGCCTGTGGTTCTTCTTTATCGAGCGTAATGACTTTGAACTCTAATTTAAACAGTTTTCCTTGTCGCTCACCTGTACAAACTATTTGTCCGTTTCTTGAAAACATACACTTATTTTTATCTGATGAAAGCGTTAAACCCTTATCTAGTGCTGTACAACATGAGAATAAATTGTATTTTAATTCCGGCACATATAATACGTCTAATAAATGATTATTATTCCATTTATTGTTCGCAAATGATAATATTTTTATATTACCTTTTCCTTTTGCTAACAAAATTGAACCATCGCCTATTCTTACTTGAATTGGTTCGTCAAATAATACGTAGTTATAAAACCAATTTATTTTACCGCACATATGATCGGATGCTCCTGAGTCAAGTAACCAACTCTCCTCAATATCGTTTGTACTCACTGTTCCAGTAATAAATGCACTGCCATCATCACTTTTACTTGTTTCTCCGTGTGTTTTCTTATTTTCTTGATTCTTTAAGTATTTTCTGCACTGATTTTTCCAATGCCCTGGTAATTTACAAAAATAACAATTACCTGGTTTTCTGGTATCTTTATTTTTATTTCCAGATTTCCAATTCTTCTTTGGATTATTTGCTGTTAGTGCTATTGATTTTTGATTTTCCATCACTGACAAATTTCTTTGTTGTAGCCTTGATTCTTCAATTAATAATCTACTTGTTAAATTATTAATTGTTTTATCAACCGCTGGGATAGAGTCCCAGGCACTGTAAAAATGATTATACATATCAGGTAAAGTCATTAATATTTTCGTCATAACCATATTGTCGGTTACTGGTTCCTCTGATTGCTTCAGTCTCATTCCCAAATTTGTTACTTTGGAAATATGAGTCGACATATCATCAGTCGCCTCCATTGAATAACTAAAAAATTTCTGTTGAAGCAAATGTATACTTGCTTCAGACTTTTGTTCATGAATAGCGAGAAGTTTTTTCCACATATCATACGCACTTTCACAGTTAATCAAATTCTGTAATGGACCGTTGTCCACTGAAGTTACAATTAGTTTTTGACACTTACCGTCAGCTCTATTCCAGTCAATAGTTAACCTATGCCACCTAGCTCCAGCTTCCTCATCAGTTTCCTTATCTGTCTTTGTTATTTTAGAACTAGGCTTTTTCCACTCTCCTGATATTATTGACGTTAGTTCAAATGAGTTGAAAATTACCTTCATTTGAAATTTCCACAACGGCCAATTTCCCGCATTAGATAATTTTGTTATTTTCACTGAATCGTCCATATTGACTTTTCCTGTTTATAAAACTTTGAAGAATAACAAAAATTACTTGTATAGAGAGTAGTTCCTTTGAAGTCCAAGTTTATCCAGATAATGTGTCTGGGCCCATAACCTGTTGAATTTTAAGGATTATGTTTGTAGATCGATCTGGACAAAAATGACTACACCGTTTTTAGTAATAAGTAATATTTACTAAAAACATGACGTACACATAAGTAATATTATAATGTAGTACCGACAGTATGCTAAAAGTCGGCCTTATATATAAGTGACCTATTGACCTAAGTCTCACGCCACGGTTTATCAATATCTGATTCGCTAATAAATATATCGTATAATATGGCGTGATTTTGCACATTATTAATAGCAACGATGTTGTCGTTGTTGCACAATATGATGGTACTTTATACAATATTAAATTATATTCAACAGTAATTTAAGTTAATTTTTTTTTTTTTTTGTTTTTATTATTTGTCAAGTAAATCGCGACACCAATTTCGTTTAAGTCGTCTTGAGGGATTGCCCGGAATTGTAAGAGAAGCTAAATTTGATATAAGGGGATTAGGATGATGTGGAAGTCTTTTATGGAATTTTTTGTAATATATTTTTTGTAATTGCTTCAGCGTGGACTGTTTTAATTTTTAGATCTGAATGTAGGGTGTAGTTGGAGACATATGGCGGAGCGTTAGTGATTAATCTTAATATTTTGTTTTGACTGGTCTGGATTTTATTTGTATTGGTTATTTTTGCATTGCCCCACAGTTGTAGACCATAAGTCCACATGGGTTTGATTAATGATTTATAAATAAGGAGTTTAGTGCTTAATTTAGTGTGATTATTTGATATTAGTGTTTGAATTGAGCGTAGTCGTTCATTTAGGGCGAGTTTTTTAGTTCTGATGTGTAGTCCCCATGTTAGGCGACGGTCAAAGGTTAGACCTAAGTATTTAACCGATTGGGATGATGGAATTGGTATGTTACTAAGAGAGACTTCTGGGCAGGGAGGGAGACGAAGAGTGAACGTAGTGTGAATGGATTTTGATTGGTTGACTTGAACTCGCCATTTTTTATACCAGACAGACATTAGGTCAAGGTGGTTTTGGAGGTTTAAAGAAGCAGTGTGTGGGTCTTCATGAACTGATATAATTGCCTTATCATCAGCAAATTCAGCTACAGATGTTGTCGGAGAGGTAGGTTGATCTGCTGCATATACATTATATAGTATTGGCGAAAGAATACCACCTTGGGGAACTCCTGCGCTAATTTTTTTCAATATTAGAAAAGGATGAGCCAAACTTGACTTGGAAATTACGATCAGTAAGGTAAGATTTGAATGAGTAAGAAATATGTTGGGGGAAGAAAAGCTTTTAATTTATAGAGTAGCCCTTCGTGCCACACCCTATCAAAGGCTTGCGAGACATCAAGGAACACACACGAGCAGTATTTTTTCGTTTCTAGAGAGAACGAGATAGAATCGACAAGTCTATGTAATTGATGAGTTGTGGAATGGGAGGCACGAAAGCCAAATTGAGTGTTCGGAAGTATGTTACTTGACAATATGTATGGCAGTATTCTTTTGAGAATAAGTCTTTCAAAAATTTTAGCAAAAAAGGCAAAAGACTTATAGGTCGATATGAGGAGAGAATGTCAGGTGGTTTTTTAGGTTTTGGGAATACAATTATTGTTGAAAATTTCCAAAGTTGTGGAAAGTAAGCTAATCTTAGAGAGGCGTTTATCAAAGCCGTTAGGAGGACAATTGCTCTTTTTGGGAGGCATTTGGCTACTTCCGCAGTTATTAGATCATAACCAGGAGATTTCTTGCGACTATATTTTTGAATTGTATTTCTAATATCGTTGGGAGTAAAATATTTTATTGGAAGAGTAGTTGGAAGTGGGCTATCAAGAAATATGTTGACTAAAGCTGTGTGTTGAGGAATTTCTATATCAGAATGTGGCGTGAAAATTTTTGCAAGATGATTTTTTAACAGTTCTGCTTTGTCAGCGTCTGAAGATGCTAATCCACCTGATGGGTTTATTAGCGGAGTATTCGGAGCTTGATGTTGAAGGGCCTTTTTTGTGGCTAACCAAAGGCTACCGTCTTCCGATGACAAATTTTCGAGGTAGTTGGCTTGTGTTTGATTTTTGTGACTAGAAAGAATTTTTTTTAGAGAGTTTGCCAGATTGTTAAAGTTACGCTTGAGGGATGGGAGGCGATATCGTTGATATATGGCCCTTGCTCTACGTTTGTTTGCTATTAGTATACGAATATGTTCAGGAATTGAGGGGGAGTTGTACACGTGCTGCCTGTGTGTAGTGCTAGCATCCCATGTTGCAATTTGAATAACATTCGTAAAATTATTAACGGCATCATCGATTTCTTGGGAGGTTTTAAGACTAATTTTAAGGCTAATGTTTTGATTAACTAAGTCATGGAATTTTTGCTTATCAGTGGACGAGTGGAAAAGCTTTGGTGGACAAGAACGAATTTGAGGAGCAGCACTAGCGGTTAGGAGGACAGCTGTATGGTCCGAGCTAGATTCAAGTAGATTACTGGTCGAGAAGTAAATATTGCTCGGTGTGTTGGAAACGAAAATGTCCAGTATATCGGGTTTTTTACGAAGTGAGGTTGGCCAATAGGTTGGGCCAGGGGGAGCAAGAACCTTGAAGCCTTTCTGTGTTGTAAAATTGTGAGGTACCTTACCTCTAGGGTTGTTTGTGCGGCAGCCCCAGCTGTGATGCTTAGCGTTGTAGTCACCGCCTACAATTAAGTTATGGCTAAGTGTGCTGAAGTAATCAACATAGTTTTTAAAGTTCATATTATGTCGCGGTGGCGAGTAGATTGCAGATATTGTGGTCGGTATGTTATTGAGGTGCATTAATATGGCACAAGACTGTAAATTTGGTTGACAAAAGTTAGGAAGAGTTTGGTATACCAGAGAGGCTTTAATATAAATAGCAGCACCTTCATGCGCAGTGTTATCTGGATGGTTTGATTTTAGGAGAGTATACCCAGTTATGGGAATATGGGAATATTTAGTAAAATGTGTTTCTGATATTAGAGCAATATCGATACGTTTTTCATGTAGTACTACCTGTAATTCATTTTGGTGATTTTTGAGGCCGTTAGCATTAAATTGTAGGATCAGTAGTGAGTTGCTTGTAAGAGAAGACATTATTTTAAATCAATAAGTTTTGATATTACTTTGGTTAGTAGGGCGATTAAAGGATTAATTAATTGTTTAAATTCATCAATGATGGTTGACATTGTTTTGTTTATGTCTGGAGCAGGTGGCGGTACCGTATGATTGGAATGAGAATTGGAAGTAGCTTGGGCGTAGGTAGGAGCCGACTCTAAAGGGTGCGTTGAGGAGGCTTTCACTGTGTGGGTATCTTGTACATAGTTATTTTTAGAGCTAAAGTTCTTAGATAAGTGGTTACTTGATTTTGGATTTGTTCTTCGTTGTTGTTCTTTATAGATGGAGCATCCTTTGTAATTTGATGGGTGATCGCCAGAGCAGAGAGCGCATTTGGGTGGGGCCTCACGGGAGTTTGGACAGTCAGTTGATAAATGATGACCACCGCAGCGGACGCAGCGAGCTGGATAGCCACAGTACGATTTTGTGTGCCCATATACTTGGCAATTAGTGCATTGACTAATCGTTTTAGGCTTATAAGGTTCCTCCACCTTTATTTTTGTATGGAGAAGTGACGTGAGTTGGAAAATGTCGTTGGATTGGCTGGTTGGTTCAAGGTCAACAAAGAACAGAGGTAGTGGATTTTTATTTACTTTGTGTAGGACGGCTGTGACCTGCCTGACTTCAAAAAGACGTTGTTCAAGTTCCGATTTGATTAACTCTGGCGGAGTAGTTGAGTATAGGTTGCGAATGACAACTCGAGTTGGCTTGTCTTCCTTAAGCTGGTAGGTGTGGAATTCGGCCTTTTCCTCTCTTAAGAATCGGACCAGAGTTCTGTATGAATCAGGATTTGCTGTCATTATTTTGAGGCGGTCTGCGAGAGCTTTGCAGTGGAAATTATCGACACCAATTATCTCAATAAGTTTAGTGCACAGATCAGTAAAAGTAACGTGTAGTAACTTTAGGAAAATTGGTGGGGGTAGAGCGATCTTAGGTTCCACATTTAAGGATGCCTCCGGTGTTTTTTTATTGGCATTAGTTGTATCAAACGTTGGGAGTGTAGTTTCATTGTCACTTGGTGATAATACTTCATAACGATTTGCAGAAAAAAAAACTTTTTATTTTTATTCACCGGTGTACGTGGAGAGTTTTGTTCCGAAGAGCTCGAGTGATTTCGTTTACCGTCCTTTGTTGATTGGACTTTTGTCCAATTATTTATATCGTAGTCCATATTTCCGATAGCGTCAACATGGTCATTAGTTGTGTTTGAATGAGTAGATAGTGTATTATTATTTTTATTATTATTTTTCTGTTTCGGTGTTATATTAGGAGGCCGCGACATATTATCTTCTGCGTAAAGGTCGTCACGCACGTTGAGCGATACGCGACAAATATTGCTATTATATAAACGGCAATTGATTGGTTTTAAACGCACAATTTTTAATTTATTTTATTTTTTACATTTTGAAAAGGTCGCGCGTTGGGCGCACTTGCACTGTTATAAATTATGTCGTGAGGATTAAAAATTATATTCGAATTTATATTTGGTATATCAAAATTATCGTTCCACTCACTTTCAACATCATCATCCGCGTTAGAATCACAGTCAACCATATTGTTTTCATAGTTTTCATCATTATCATTTTGCCAATCTGGGTCTTTGTCGCTGTCATCAAACTCTGAAAGTGAGCTCGACAAAGCATCACTGTCGTAGAGTAAATTTTCTATTTGTTTGCTATCCATATTAGTTATAATAATATAATTAAAAACACGTTCGAACACTACACTGAATAAAGACAAACTAAATGTCTAAATATCTACATTTATGTGTGTGAAGGGGCATTGAACAAATAGATAAGATAGATACTGGGAATTTACAAATAAACTAAAAATATACTCAGATAATACTGTAGTAACCTAATAATAATATTAATGAATATTACTATGTCTGGTCAAGGAGGCCACGTGTACATTATTTTGACACGGTCTACATTTTGAATTTTCCGTGTGGAAATGTCTTTTTAAAATACTATAAAACATTATGCCAAATAACAAAACATTTGTGATAAAAAAATTTTCTTTTTAGATTTTGGCAAACATACAAAAAATGCCTATGTATGAACGGCAATTTTCCCATGTACAAAATAATGTACACATGGCAGTTAACGTGTTAAGTTGTTTTTAATGTTAAAATCGTTTCCTAATAGTAGTTTGCAGTTAAGTCCTTTAATAACGTAAGCATTAATAAAATATTCATTATTATTTATTTTGATTATTAAATCTATTTTTCCCAACTGTTCTAGTTCAGTATTGTCTGCCCCTGTTATAGTACACTGTTCTTTTACTGTAATTTGAGAAACATCATTAACTAAGGAAATGTCTACACATGATATGTTTGAGCCCGTGTCTATCGTAGCATATGTCTCATTTTCTTCTATTTTTACTTTTACCGATAGTACTATTTGCTTACGTTCATTATCTGTTAATTCTGTAGGGGCGCATGTGGTTATTTAAATAATTTATATAAGGAAAAAAATAAATAAATAATAAGACGATAATGCCGAAAGAAATAATGATTACATTTTATTGTCATAAAGACACCAAAACGCGACGAGCGAGAGTGTACAACTGTACATTGTACAACCGTCGTCGGTCGAACAACTAACTATATTTTTGAACAGTAATAAATAATAATGCAAGATTCGTTATCGCAGTGGTCGGCTGGAATCGGCGGGTCGATGTATGCCGATCACGGCGACAACGTAACCAAATAGTAAACAGATAATCATAATCACCACAGTTCGGCTATCCTGACATTTTGTTCGTCCCGAACAATGTCATACAACATAATTATTAATAATGGCTTTTAGGCAGTTACGTACATATATAATATAATAATAATAAAAAAAAAATATAAAATAATAATAATAAATATACAATCACGCATAGATAATACATATAATAGTATAAATTATACAGATGATGATATTGAATACAAATGATACAAATTTATAATATAATGAAAAATAACAATAAAAAAAATGAATTAATTAAATACTATTTCACCCATTTTTTAATACGGTCTGGTCCTACAATGCCTTCATACGGCCGTTGCGTGACCTGAAAACCCTCAATATCACTCACAACATATCTATCTCGATCTAACACTTTTTTTATAACATACGGTCCTCGAAATTTTGGAATTAGTTTTTTATTACGTCCAACTGTTACGTCTGTGTTGGTGATCATTACATAATCATTTTCTTTGTAAATGGTTGCCTCTTTACGCTTTGCATCATAATGTATTTTATTCGCTTCCTGTGATTTAACAATACGATTCGCTGCCTCCGTTCTCATATCTTTAAAATCAACTACATCCTCGGACACTATGTTATCCAACATTCTACGTACTTCATCGTTAACTTCCCCTGTTTGATTGATCCCAAATAATAACATACTTGGACTTAGCCCTGTGGATCTGTGTACTGTGTTATTAATAGCAAATTCGGCTTTATGCAAAACTCGATCCCATTTATCTGCGGAATCTGTTAGCTTAGCCAGCATAGGTACTATAGATTTGTTTACGATTTCGACCTGACCGTTCGCCCTAGGTGTGCCCGACGCTACTAATACCAATTTTACCGATTCATTTTCGAGAAATTCCGAAAAAATCTGTGACGTGAAACACGTACTTCGATCACTTATTATTCGCTGTGGTTTGGAATATGTTCGGAAATAATCTCTTAAATGTTTAATTACTTCGTCGGACTTAGTGGTACGACACACATAAAGTCGGACGAATTTCGTAAAAGAGTCAATGACAACAAAAATATACTTATTTCTGATACCTGTTTTCTCTAGTGGACCTAAATGATCGATGTGTATGGTTACGAAGGGTTTGTCACCCTTTGAAATATTAAAAAGTAAACCTTCCTTCTTACCACTTGGACTGGAAAATTCAATACATTTCAGACAATTGTCGATATAATGTCGCACTTTGACCTTCATGCCCGGAAACCAATATACACGCGAAATGTTTGCTATTACTTTCGATAACCCTACGTGAGCCATATCGTCATGACACGATCGTATAACGTTAGTTTCCATAGATTCCGGAACGTAAAATCTGACGTGTTTATTTTCTTTCCGATAAACAACACCATTACGCAGTTCGTAAAACTTGTCGTCGCCAATCTCTAATTTATCTCTAATTTTAACAATATTGTCGTCGGTATTTTGTCTGATTGCAAGAACTTGCTCAAACGTATTTGGTTCTAAAATTAGTATAGCGTGACATCGACTGAACGCGTCTACATGTTGCATATTTTTATTAGATCGATGGAAAATTTCAAAGTCGTAGTTTTGTAAAAATAATGCCCACCGAGAAATACGTGGATTAATATCTTTCTTATTTAACGTGAGCCTAAAACTGTCACAGTCTGTCATTATTTTGAACGATATTCCCGACAAATATATATGGAACCGTTTAATCGCATAAACAACGGCTAGACCATTGATTATATAATAGACAGATAGCCCACGGTATAGGGGTTTTTGGCGACTAAAATTATGTTTCTATTGACTGCCAACAGGTAGCGTTGTATCATTCATCAATTAATATTTAATAAAATTTATATAATACAACTTTTGTTCTTATCTTAATCCGAGTTTCCTTGGCGGTGGTCGGTGTATTATTAAGAATTGTATCAACAACCGACCGCCGTTATCGGTGTTTATACCGAAATTAAATTCCGAATAAAACAAGCTCAAAACAAGCTCGTCCCGTTAAAATGATTAATATACCATTCAATAACCAAATATATATTATTGATCTATGACAATAATAATAAATATTAAAAATTAATTTTGAACAAAACAGGTAAAGACGTATAATTAAAAACCATGATTTTCTTTCTCTATCTGTCACACGCGATACTTATGGATTTAGACATTTTAAATTTTCAACTTACCGATGGATCTATTAATGTGATAAAGATTTTGAAAACTAATTTGAATACGTCGTGAATTTGGGAATTATAATAATAATTTTTATTCAATTAAATAAATATAATGATAAATAGAAACTTAATAATAATAATGTTAATTCAAATAAATAAATATAATCATAAACAGAAACTTAATAATAATATTAATTTCAATAAATAAATATAATCATAACAATAGAAAAATGAGATAATAACAAATATAAAAAGGTAATGAATAATGAAATTATATATGATTTAAAATTTTTAATTTTGTAACTTAAGCTAGTTGTGATGAAGTAGAAATTGTTTGAGTTTTTTTAAATATTTTACAAATTAATAATTTTTGTATGATGAATAATTTATGTTCTATACAATCATTATCATTTAACCACTCATTAATAAGAACGTCCAATTTTATGTTGCGTGTTAATTTAAAACGAAGTTTTTTTTTATGGCAAAGTTTTTCAAAATGTTTTTCAAAAATAGTTAAAATATGATTAATTATTTTGTTAAAGTAAATAGAGGGTGCCATAAGTCCGATATTATCATTTTTAAAAGAGTTATAGTTTTTGTTTATTATAAGTAATTGATTTTTTTCATTTAAATCTTTATTAGTTAAAAAATTATTTTGACACAGGTGACAGTTGAATTTTTGTAAACATTTATAGGCAAGGTATCCGGCGAAGTATGTTACTGAACAGTCTTCTAATGTGACTTTCGAAATTTCGTTGTGATCAGAAGGCAACGTTGATGAACTACATGAAATAATCGACTCAGTATCACTACATTCAGAATCTATTTCATTTATTTCATTACCGAAAGTTGATGTAGGTACTGAGTCAAATATTATATTGTCATTGGATTCTTGGGTTTCCTCACAGTTAGCCCCTTTTGGTGCGCATAAAGAAAAAATACAGCTACTTCTAATGGAAGTTCTTATAGTACGAGATGTCGGATTTTTATTATACCCCCCTTTTTGTCTAAAAATACTAAATATATTTTCCAGGGCATCTTGGTTTAGTCGATTAGTCATTATGAATACAATTTCATTCGATTTTTCAGCTTCGAAAAACTGCAGAATACCATTGATTGTTTGCGTGAATCAAGGGCGGATTTAACAATTTGCCGCCCCTATGCCAAATTAAATTTGCCGCCCCTATCAAAATCTATTTATCAATTAATTTTTTCATTTAAGATAACTAAAAAAAATTCCGATTCAAATATAACATCTTCTATTTTTTTTTTTTTTTAGTAACAACGTTTATAAGAAAAACATAATGTAATGAATATAACAAAACAATAATTTGATACATTTAATTTAATTTTAATATTTAAATTTAGAATTCATAGTTAATTTTTGTAGTTTACATAGCTTTTTTTCTAGATTTAATTCTTGAGAAGTCATCAATAATGTCTTCATACTCTAATGATGATGTTAAATCACTTTCTATAGTTAGTATGGCCAAGGAATTTAACCTTTCTTGTGACATAGTTGACAGTAAATAATTTTTCATTCTTTTTAACACCGAAAACGAACGTTCGGCAGTACAATTCGTAGCAGGTGTTGAGACAAATATTCGAAGGGCAATTTCAATATTTGGATATAGATCCTTCATATTACGTTCATATATTACAAGCATTAGTAAAAATAGTGTAATTTTCTTTTCATTAAACTTGTAATTTTATGAGAACGAAAATGTACTAGTTCATTAATGAATTCATTTTTTTCTAAGTCTGATTTGTAAATGCAACATAACTCATTTGCTTTAACCATTATTTCAGAGTTTTCCAATTCCTGAAGTATAGTAATAAAATCAAACGGTTTACAGAATGTTTCACATGCTTTTCGTCTATTACACAATTCAGTAGCTAATCTATCAAGTATGACATAGAACGTATTAATTCTAAAATTATCTCTCGCTGATATTTCTACTTGTTCATCTCGAGTTTTATCATGGCGAATTGTTTTTTTTCTTTTTATAGAATTTTCAGATTGATATGTTTTGTTTTTTACTTTGCTTAGTGCTTTTTCTTCATATTCATCAAATGCCTCTCGCTGAGAATTCACTAAATGAATCAATGAATCATATAATTCTAGCACTGTACACACATTGATATTAACATTCTGTAATTTTTTGCTTACAGCATTTAATCTATCAAGTAAAAAACCCCACAAGAAAGCCATGAATGCTATTTCCAGTTTTTCAAGTTGTATTTTAAGTCCACGAGCTTCACATCTTGTTTCTGATTTTTCAGTTTAATCCAATTCGATTGTACTAAGAACTTGTATTATTTCATCCCATGATTCATTCAAACCAACACAAGCATCGTTTCTTGAAGACCAGCGCGTAACTGAAAGACTTTTGACTGTTTTAGCATTTGATTTTAAATGAGACGTTAAAATCGACCATCTATGAGTTGACGCCGAAAAAAAATTATAAACATGTTGTAATAAACAAAAAAACTTGACAGATTGACTGGCAGCTTCGGCAGAGTGTGTCCCCACTAAATTTAATGAGTGCGCTGCACACGGAATATAAAAAGCTAACGGATTGAGTTCTCTTATTCTAGCCTGTAAACCTTTGTATGATCCTGACATGTTATTAGCATTGTCGTATGACTGACCTCGACAGTCAGCCAAATTTATTCCAAGAGAATCCAACACATCAATAACAATGTTTGTAAGTTTTTCAGATTTATGTCCTGCATTATCGATAAAACCTAAAAATCTTTCCACGGCGTTCCCTTTTTCATTTACAAAACGTACAATAAAAGATAACTGGTCGACATGAGAAATATCGGGGGTCGAGTCTACGATAATTGAGTAGTATTTGTTTGTTTTTATTTGAGACACAATGGCGTTTTTTACTTTGTCAGACATCAGTTTAATAATTTCTTCATATATTGTAGATGATAAATACGAAGTAGTTCCACTTCCAGGCTAATTTTTTAACAATTGCTACAATTCTAGTTAAGACATTTCTCCAGTATAATTTTTCTTGATTTACTTACTCCAATAATTTTGAATCGATACGTTGTATTGCATTACCTCGATCCATAAGTTTAACAACACAAGTTCTATGACATGAAGAATTTTCGTGCTCTTTTAATCGCACAGATGCAGATCTCCAGTCATTGTACCCTTCAGATGCTAAATATAAATCATTGTTATTATTTTGGAATAACCTACAAGGTCCACAAAATACTTTGCCCGTTATTTCAGAATAAATTAACCACGGTCTATTGATGATTTGTCCATTAAAATGTTTTCTTTCAAACATATTTTTCGTTAATGAACGTTTTTCTCCATCATTATACACACGCAGTGATTTAGAAAAATCTATGTCTTTATTTTGTTCAAAACCGCGAACAGCAAAATAATCTCGGATGTCATCATTTATAATCCAACTTGAAGGATCGTTTGAATAAGAAATTGATAATGATTCGAAACATGTAATCGTTTCATCTTGAGGGGTAGGCAAAGACTGGCAAAGAATGGCAGAAGAAGTAAAAGGTACAGATTCTAGGTTTTGATTTTCTAATAATCGTTTTTTAGGTAAATTAATAATATTCAAATCATTCGTCATGTCTAGTTGGGGTAAATTGGAAATAGATACCTGTTGTTCCTCATTTTCTTTTACTGGTTTAAAATATGCATCAACCTTTTGGGTCCGATTTAGACAATTGGTTAATTTTTCAGCCTTTTCTTTTGATTTCTTTTTATACTGAAACCCACTTAACTTTTTTCTGTTCATATTAACACCACTTTTAACACCAATTTCGTCACTATAAATAAGTCACGCGCGTACGTATAAAATACGTGTAAAACTGTAAACAGTTAACACAATAACACCACTGTCGTCCTAAATAATTCACGTGGACCGCGGACGTATACTCGTCGGTGAAACACAACTATCGACTAATTCATATTTCATAATAAATGGTTAAATTTTAGAATGAAATTGTCAAATATCGTTGTTATATTATTAACAATAATACGATAACACATCAGTCTTCGTCTAACTAACGAGTGATTTAACAATAGGAAACATGTATTCGCAGTAAACTTGAACTTGTACCGATAAGGCGATAACGGTTTCTAAAGCGAACGTTTATAAATATTACGTGTACTCCAATATTCGTATACATATTCTATTATACATTTATAATGTTATGAGACATTTCATAAACAATAAGATAAGCTCTCTGCTTTAATAAAATACAATTGTCGTTGTCGTCGACGAGTTCCTGGGAAAATATTATTTTGCTAAAAATAAACGAAACAAAATCCACAATTTCAAAATTTTGAAGTGATAGATAAAATTTATTTATATTATTTTTTTTTAATTATATACCTAATTTTACAAAATTAAAATAAATATTCAGCATAATTTTGCCGCCCTTCAAAATTTGCCGCCCTATGCGGCCGCATAGTTCGCAGTGCCTTAAATCCGCCCCTGGCGTGAATCCTCTAAAACATGGTGGTTGCGAAATTTTTCCGTTTTTGATTTTTTTCAAAATTTAAAAATAATTTACAGATTCTGATAAAAAGGTTTTGACTATTCCTGAATGGGTTAATGCAGATTTATAAGGATTACAACTATACAGCGACCTACTATTCAAAGAATCAAATAAATTGTTCATAAACTGAATGAAATCTGCAGTATCCATTGCAGTTTTACTGCGGAGTTGACCAGTTGCTACGCAAGTGCGGATGGTTGCTGCCATAGAATTACTCAGTAATTGAGAAGCTAATTTTACGCGCATTTTTTGAAAAGTAGAAGGGTGGATATGTGCATCTGTAATTTTCAAAAGACTTTTACTTTTTGTATTTAATTTGTCCAACTGATATGTATCTTTTATGTCTTTATATGAAAAACTTTTATCATTTTTTTGAAAGGAAGCCTCAATAAAATTGTTACGTACGCTTTTAAGTAAGTGAGGAACGTCAAATAGTGAAAATATTTTTTGACCGTTAACGAAAAAAAACGGATTATCTTCGGAAATATTTAATAATTTCAAAGCGCTTTGATTGGTTGTGCCTTGGTCACAAACTATAAGTTTTGGACACAAACCAACATTAATTAAATTATTTAAAACATCGATGACCAAATTTTTTAAAATTATTTTATTCATGGTCGAGTGTGTAAGGAAATACGCAACAGGAAATTTCCACTGGGAGTAAATTCCACGAGCCATAAACACTAAAACGCAATTGGCACTTTTATTCGACCTACCATAAGAACCCAAATCTTGAAATCCCTCGATAAAATCACAGTCTTTGGAATATTCTAGAAATTCTTTTATATACATTTCGTCGAAACTAACGGTACACGCTTTTTCTTTATAACATTTGTGTTCAAATTTTTTTTTAATATGACTAAAAAATAAATCATCAAAACCCGGTAAATATTTAGACTGTCCAATCCATCGTCGAATTGTTGAAGGAGCTGGTAAATTAACTTTTTGTAATCTTAAAAATTTATAAGCAGTCGGTGATTTATAAAAAAGATTTAAAGCTAGATTTTTTTCTTCTTTCGTCCATGATTGACGTTTATTTTTAAACTGCATAGTGACCAAAGCTCTAGAATTGCAAGATGGGAATCTGTGTTTGAATATTAAATTTTTTAAGTTATTACGGGTTTTAATTTTAGAAACTGACATTTTTAATTTTGAAATATGACTGTTTTTATTATGAATCGTTTTTGACTTTTCTTTAATTGTTTGTTTTAATTTAATTTTCCTGGGTGAATCATTATCGATTTCATAAGTTATTTTTCTTTTTGAACACGGACTTGGCATATTAATTATTTTAGATATTTTATTTTTTTGTGGTGTGGATGTTATTAAAGAAGGACTATGAAATACTAATTCTACTGCATCACTTCTAGATTTTACATATGTTTTAGTAGGAGTCAATAATGTTAATTCATCTGGTTCTGCAATTTCAACTGAAGGTGTGTTACGTTGACTTTCAGAATGGTATTCGTAAGGAACAGCTGATGGCTTTAATTTATTTTTATTTTGATTCATAAAATGATCAGGACTAAAATGTTCCTGACACAGATATTTATTTCGTAATTTTTCCTTAGAAAGTGACAGTAGATTAATGTTTCCTAAGAAGAATATAATTTTCATATAATTTTAAATTATGGAACACAGGATAATGTAAATTAATTAATGAATACATACCACAGTTCAGTACCCACATTTCACTTCTCACTTCATCTTTAGGAAATCGAAACATACTTAAATTGGGAAACTGTATAGTTGTTTTGAGGCAATTCAAATATTGGCACTTATTTCCAGGCATGATTAAAATTTAAAATAGTAAATACAACACTATATCGACACCACTCGTGAACTGACCCGTGGGGACATTTCTCTTGCCGTATTATGCCCCGACGAGTTGTTGTTGTGCGTCTCTACCATTGTTTTTAATAACTAAGAAATTACAGTTTATGACACCTTTTGTGTACTATACATGTGTCATACAATTGTTTCTTTGAAAAATTCCATAATATTTTGGGGTACCAAGTATTTTAATATGTGATACAATTGTTTCTTTAAGATTCTATAATATTATGGTGTACCAAGTATTTTAGTATGTGATACAATTGTTTCTTTACCCGGGATCCCACTGCACGTAGTCGGCGCGACGCTCGGTATTACGCGGAACAATACACGCGCCGTGGGATTGGTGTTGCTCGGCTCGCCAAACCGGTCTATGATATATAATTAATATTATATTATTGGAACAAATTCTATTTATAGAACGGCAGCGACCGTCCGCCAAGAGGCGATAAGCTACCACCACCACCAATATTGCATCCGAGCTATACTAGCGCTCCCTAGTTAAGTTAATTGTAACCCCCGACAGTCGTGTCGACTACAGTGCTCAATAACGGCGGACAGTCCGTGATCGGCTGCCAATTTTTCCTACAGCGTGGCTTATCTGTCTATTATATAATCAATGACTAGACGAGCTCAAAGCTATGGAATTTCGATTCATTAGTCGACGTACGCTGACTGAAATAGAACACGGGTTTCATTTTATTATCGGCGTCGGCTTGTCCTTGAAATAATATCGCACCAAAACCGGCCGAACTCGCGTCACAATGCAACTCGGTATCTGCCGTCGGCGAATAGATAGCTAACACGGGTGATTTTGTTAACGCCGAATTTAGATACTCGAATGCGTTACGTTCTTTTTCACCAAACGTAAAATCAACATTCTTTTTCACGAGGTCATACAAAGGTTTCGCAATTATTGAAAAATTTGAAATGAAACGTCGGAAATAACTTGCCAATCCGAGGAATTGTCGGACTTGCTTCGAACTTTTCGGTACAGGGTAATTTAGCATAGCTTCGACATGTTTCGAGCTCGGTCGTACACCATGTTCGTTAATTAAATACCCTAAGTATTCAATTTCATAATAACCAAAAAAACATTTATCAAGTCGAAATTGTAAACCATACTTTGCAGCCAAGACGAAAACTTCTTTTAAAATTGTTAAGTGTTGGGAAATAGTTTCGGTAGCTATTAATAGATCGTCCAAATATACTAATAATTCCCCTCGACTAATTAGTTCGCGAAAAATAAGTTGAATAAATCGATTAAATACTCGTGGTGAATTTGTCAGGCCAAACGGCATCCTTAAATATTCGTACTGTCCCAATGGAGTAACAAAAGACGTGTATTGAACAGATTTATCATTCATACGTACATGGTGGAACCCGTTTTTTAAATCTAAAGACGTAAATATTTTTTTATTTTTATCATCAATCAGTGGGGTCGGAAAATTGTCCTTAATCGTGATTTTATTTAACTCTCTGTAATCTACACATAACCTGTAACCACCTGACTTCTTACGGACCAACACTATCGGACTACTGTACGGGCTTTCTGTATTGCTTTCTCTAATAATACCCTCAGTCAACAATTCATCAATAATACCTCGTAATTCACGTTGTTCACTATATGACAGACGTCTGGGGCGAAATGTAATCGGTTGTTCATGTTTTAAAATTATTTTCATATCAAAATCGAAAACCTCATTACGTATATCTATATTTGATATATAATTGACGTTATATAATTCACTAAATTCATTTCTGAGTTCTACATTTAATTTGGGATTCACATTCAGCGTTGTATTATCATTATTTTTATCGGTACAGTTGTCGTAATCGATACACAATATTTCCTTAAAATTAACATCAGTTTCGTCGGAATTCCCTGGATCTAATTCTACTATGTCTACAATATTATTCTTAAATTCAATTTTAAATCCTTTCTTGTTTAAAAAGTCCCTTCCCAAAATCGCATTCGCTTTCATAGTATCATTAGACACAACATAAAATTTTAAATACATTTTAAAATTATTAATTATTACATTCGTTTCGAATACACCGCGTATATCCAACTTCGCGCCATTAATACCACAGAAATGATTTTTACTCACCGTTCGCGTCGTACATAAAGTAAATGGAACTAACTCACTCTTAATTATACTGATTGGACTCCCTGTGTCGACCACGGCATTGACATTGATGCAGCAAGACTCTGACTCTTCCACTGGAACGTTGAATTGACATCGTACCTCGTACGGCGCTGGATACTCATCGGGTGGGTCTTCGTCTCGTACGACATCGATACTCATCAAACCAGCTGACTTTTCCTTTTTCCCGTCATCGTTCCCTCGTATGAGTGCTGGACAAGATCCTCGTTGGTGCGCCATTGAACCGCATTCGTAACACGCTCCCTTTTCGCGTTTAGGTTTCGGGCATTGCGGTGACAAATGAGTTTTTGCGCCGCAATTGAAACATGAACGCGGCAGTGATGCATTTTTTCTTTCTACGGTTACTTTCGTGTCCTCTTGTTTTATTGCCATAACATTGGTTGGACACGACGTTATCGATTTTTGTAACGTATTTTCTTTAGTACTTGATACTTGCCGTATTCGTACCGAGCGGGACATATCGAGTCGTTCATATTCTACCATATCGCTTAATAGATCGTCTTCATCCGTGTGATTGCGACCAAGCAAATACATGCTCAACTCTTTCAAATATAAGCCTTCTAATATTTGAATTTTACTTTCATAAAATGTCATACCAATTTGTCGACATAAGAATACCTTTTCGTGGTAATACTCGCGTACATTCTCGGTACGTCCCTGGACGCGCCGCGACATCTCCTTCCAACGGTCACCCATCATGACCACGCCAACAAAAGTTTTATGAAACTGCCTTTCGAAATCTGCCCAATGTTCGATCTCCCGGGACGCAAACCAGTGTCGAGCCGCACCTTCTAAATTGGCCCGCACAGATTGGAGTTTGAAATTATCCGGCCAACGATGTAAATTCGCAACGCCATTTACAGTTCGTATCCAATCGAGGGCTTGCGAACCCGTACCCAAACCATTGAATATTGGAATTGACTTGTTCAGGTCTGGCGCAATAGTTATTTCGTTCGATGGTTTATTATTGTTTTGTTGAAGTTTCAATAATTCCATTAACATACTGTTTTGTTTTACGAGTGTTTCGACCAACGTGTTCGCATCCACCGGACTCACAAGCGGGTCTGGTGTAGCTGACGACCAGGCACGTAGACAGAATTTTATTTTGGGGGGGTCTAAAAAAATACCGCCCAAATGTACCCCCCATAGTACAAAAATAAATAATTTTTAATACATTTTTAATATACTCGTATTTAACATATAAAAACCTTTTATTTTTAATTACATTTTAATTAAGACATTACAAATACAAATACAATCAAATTTTAATTAACTTTATATTTATAACACAATTTTTCTATTAGTTTTTGCCATTATATCTAATACTTCATCAGTAGAGATGGATATATCCCAGTGGACGGATAAAAGAGCAAGTCCCGTTAAACGCTCATTTCCGGTTTTATTTCGAAGCAAAGTCTTTAACCGTTTTAATGTTGAAAATGATCGTTCGACTTCTGTTGTCGATACCGGTAGAAATGCCAACATTTTCAATAAGTAGTTCACGTTTGGGTAAAACTTTGCATCACACGCATCCAAAATATTCATCATTTCCGTTGGTTTTATTTCTACATCTTTCCATTTTTCACACCACAACAAGTATTCAGACTTGATCACTTTTTCAGATACACGATCACCGTAAAATACATTTAGATTCTGAAGTTTTGAAACATTTTCAATTTGAGCAAATTTTGGCAATATGATTTCAATAGACGATAAAATAACATTATTTTGCTTAAAACGGGTTTCCAGATTTAAAATGAGACTGTCTATCGATGGTACAAATATAGATGCTCTATAGTATTCTTCCGATGAGTTACAATCATAATTTGCCCTATTGTTTTGATTTTTAATGATGCGAGGACGTACAATATCTGAATCAAAATGTAGATTTTTTAATTTAATAGCCTCTTGAAAAATTGGTGAAAATGATTCAATATAGTTAATTCTTATATGTTTTAATTTATTTATAATATCATTCGCGTAGTTGATGGCAGACGAAAGATCACGGGCCGGATTTTGTAAATAATGCGATAACGGAAGCGTGAAGTTCAAAAGAAATTCGCAAACTAATAACGAAATAATAAAACTACTTTTTTCCACTGCTGCTAAAAGTGAAGAAGCATTAGCTGATACAGAGCGTGTCGTTTCTTGAATATCTTGAAGGCTGATTATGATAGGTTCAAAAAGCTCAACAAAAACATTAATAGCATCGTGACGTTCTATGAAACGAGTTTCACATAGGCCCACCAAACGAGTTTTTTTAGATTCGGGAACATGCTTTAAAATATATTTTTTAAGAGTTTGGCTGGCTAAAGCATTATTTCTAAATAAATTGATGATAGTGCTAGATTTAATCTATGTGCCGCGCAATGAACAAATATTGCTTTTGGAAATTTTTGCCGTATTTTTGACTGAACCCCATTGAACTGTCCACTCATATTTCCTGCACCATCATATCCCTGTCCGACTAAATTACTCATATTCAAACCTAACTGTTTACATTTTTCTAAAATTAAATTTGATAGATTTTCTCCAGTAAGATCATAAGCTGGAATAAAACAATAAATCTTCCCGAAGTTGGTTATTTAGATTTATAAATCTAGCGCACAGGGAAAGTTGTTCTATTCCAGAAACGTCTAAAGTTTCATCACAGAGAATTGCAAAACAACCAGCTGCATTTATGTCAGTGACTATTTTTGTTAAAATTATATTTCCACAGATTTCGATGATCTCATTTTGTATGGTCGGACTTAAATAGGTGGCGTTTTTTGGACAATTTAATAAGTGTTTTTTTAAATTTTCGTCCCCAGAATTAGCCCTAAACCGAAGTAGAGCACGAAATTTACCATCTTTTTTTATTGGTTTTTGTAATGAGAACGGACCACTGTCATCATCCCCTCTGAGAGGAAGTTCTTGCTCACCACATAATAATATTGTTTCTATAATAGGTCTAAGAGCTGATCTGTTGTCCTCACGCTGTTGATTACGTTGCGAATTTAATTGTGTAGCAATATCATTAATTTTCCCACTTATAACTTTTTTAAAATTATCAGCAGCTTTTAAACAAAATTTATGGTAACCCGTATCAGAATGTGATTTAAATTTTTCAATAGCGTCTTTCCATTTAATAAATGGTTTAACCACTAGTGATCCAATTTTTTCATGAGATCCTTTTCCCACATGTTCGTTACAAAACAAAACGCAAAATGTACAGAACGCCCCATCCAGTTCTTTTGAATATGCTAACCAACTCCATTTTTCCAACCAATGACATTGAAATTTGAGTTTCTTTTTATTATACTCACGAACAGGAAAATCATAAGTGTTATCAGGTATAAATAATGAATCCATAACATTACTTTTAAACAAATCGTTATTGGAAGATTGACTTTTGTTTTTAAATAATTGTATTGAAACCGTTCCTATATCTATGTTAGTATTACTTACATTTTTAATGTCCGGAGTAGTGAACTCGGTTGTGACCGTCGTTTTTTCTTCAGGCTTACATTTCGGATCGTAGTTACCCGACTGCTTTTTAGCTTCAGGTTTAAAGAACTTATCTAATGCCCCTCGCTTCATTATAATTAATTATTACAATTAAATTGACAATTTTAAAATATTAAATAAAATATCGCAATAAAATAGAATCCACTAATAACAAAGTTCGTAACAGTTTTCGTTTATGATCAATATCAAATGAAAGACACTGACAAACTGCCGAATGTTGATTGATATTTGATAATTGCTATTGAACGACGACTTGTTACAACAATTCCGATAATGTGTAAAAATACATCAGTTATTTTAAGGTACAACATATTATAAGATAATAATTGATGTAATCAATTAGCCCTACTGCGAACATGCGTCGTATTTCCACGATAAAATAATAGGTATTCAAACGTTCAGTAAGTTATTTTTGTACCACAATACAATATAAATATATAATATTCATTTATTATGCTATACCATGTATTTCTATTTTTATTTACATCATTACAAAGGATAAAGATTTATTTGCAATCACTGAAAAATTTCGGGGGGGGGGTCCAGACCCCATGGACCCCCCCCCTGAATACGTGCCTGCTGACGACGATGGCTTTGATCCGTTGTTTTCGTTCATTTTTTTCGTTTGATCGTTTTCTTCCATTAAATTAATCACCTTCGATGCATTCGGTTCATTCGATTCGTCCAATTTGTTCTTTTCATTCGTTTCGTTCATTCTGATACATTCATCAACAATTGTACGACTTCTACTCGCATTCCGCGTTAACATCGGCATTAGTTCAACATTCACTCATTTTTTTTTTACGTATCCCACTTCTGAAAACTGTAGGGGCGCATGTGGTTATTTAAATAATTTATATAAGGAAAAAAAAAAATAAATAATAAGACGATAATGCCGAAAGAAATAATGATTACATTTTATTGTCATAAAGACACCAAAACGCGACGAGTGAGAGTGTACAACTGTACATTGTACAACCGTCGTCGGTCGAACAACTAACTATATTTTTGAACAGTAATAAATAATAATGCAAGATTCGTTATCGCAGTGGTCGGCTGGAATCGGCGGGTCGATGTATGCCGATCACGGCGACAACGTAACCAAATAGTAAACAGATAATCATAATCACAACAATTCTGTTTTGATATTTTTTATATTTCCTTTTATTTCTTGAAAAAAACGTGGGAATGCATTTTTGTACTCATTTTTATACTCTTTATTATTATACCATTCGCCTATAAATTTTATATGTTCTCTATTTTCCTTTTCAATAATATTACATACAGCTTTATCTTTTATAACTTCTCTGAATCCCCGAGTTAGATTATCCGATTTTTTTTCTAACTCGGAATCTAATCGTTTTTTGAAATAGTACATTTATCAGCGTAATGCCCTTTATTATTACACCTAAAACGGGTAACTCTTTCTGTTTCTCTGTCATAGCGATTTTCCCTGTATCGCTCCGGTGTTCTCTCACGGCTGTTACCTCTGCTATTTCGGGTATTATCACGGCTATTAAGGTAGCCACACACGGTCCGGTCAGCCTGTCAGTTATGCCTGCACAGGCTGCCGGAGACCGGTCGGCCGTTGCGTTTGTGGGTTTCGGTCGCCTGAACAGTTATATCTGTACAGGCCGCCGGAGAAAATATGAAAACTCGTTCGTCCATCCGGCCGACCGCGGGACTGCGCAGGCGTATCGAAACGTGTATGGGTTCCGGCCGTCCGGCCAAATTACCAGACGGTTTAATTTTATTTCACAGTCCACGTGTTTATACTACACTGCATATTGCACTGCTCTGCACTTTTGTGAAGTTTTGTCATTAAAAAAATGTCTCGAGAGAAAGAATCTCAGTGTATTGAAGATTTTATTAATATTTATCGAAGCGAACATTGTTTGTGGAAAATAAAATCTAGAGAATACCATGATAAATGCAAAAGGGACGCTGCCTACAAACTTTTAGTTGAAAAGCTAAAAGAAATTGACTCTTCTGCAACGAAGTCAGTGGTAGTAAAAAAAATAAATAAACTTGAAAAGCAGCTACCGGAAAGAGTTAAAAAAAGTAAAGGAATCAACTAGGACAGGATCAGGAGCAGACGATGTCTACCAGCCGAAATTATGGTACTTCAATATGTTAAGTTTTCTTGACGACCAAGACACACCACGTAATTCGCGTTCAAATATTGAAAGTGATGACGAGAATAGTGTCTCTGAAGTAAGTTTAATTGAAATAAAATGAACTACAAATTCAATAGTTAATTCAATAGTTACTTGATAGTTGATATATCTAGATAGATTATATTATTATTTATAAATTGATATTATGTTATTGCCAATTTAAGATTTATTTTGGTAGTGGTGTGGTGCTATCTGCTATCTACATACATCAACAATTTTATCTACTTTCGCAAATTGTTTATTTATAAAAACAACACACAATTATAAATAATAATATTATAAAAATTATTAATAATTATATAATAATATTGTTAATAATAATGATAATTAAAAAAAATCTCATAATGAGATATTTCTCTTTTTTAATCACAATAAAATTCATTCAGAATTGATTATTATTAATAAATAAAAAAAATATGCTATTGTATAATATATAAAAAAAAATATGTATTTAAATATTAGTAAACAAAGTTAAGTTGCCAGGGAACTTTTCCTTCATTTGAAAAGTAACTCATAAAATCCTCTCTAACGTTTTTAGCAGCATTGTTTGTGTTTCTTTGCGTTCTTCGGTCTAGTCTATCCATGTTTGAATCTTGTGAATCAAGCCCAAACGTTGTTATTCCATTTTCTATATCATCGTGATCCAAAACTTCTGTAGGTGCATATGTGTTTGGCGCTGACTTCATTAAAAAATTATGCAGTACGCAACAAGCCATAACAATAGAATCAATATTTTTCGGTTCTAAATTAATTTGTGTGTGGAAAATCCTAAACCTTGCTGCCATGATACCAAAAACATTTTCGACAATACGTCTTGCCCGTGATAACCGATAATTGAATACCTTTCTTTCAATAGAAACTAAAGCAGCTTGTCTGAATGGTTTCATTACATTTATCTGCAAAGGAAATGCATCGTCTGCCACAAACACGTATGGTAGCTTTCTAGAAGTATCTTTGACTGTCTCCATGTCTGGAATTTTTAAATCCCCATTTTGAAATTTTTCATAAAATTTCGTGTTGTTTAAAACACCACCATCCGAAATTCTACCGTTCGTTCCGATATCGCACATTATAAATTGGTAATCTGCATTAACTATTGCCAATAGAACCATACTATGACAGCCTTTATAATTAAAGAACTCCGATCCACTTCCACTTGGAGGAACAATGCTTATGTGCTTCCCGTCCATAGCCCCTAGGCAATGCGGAAAATTCCAATTTTTCAAAAGTTAAACATTTCATAAATTATACTATTACATTCGATTTGTATAGGTTTTTTTTTTAAATATTATTACTATTAAAGTAATTTATTTACTATTAGACATTAGTATCTACTACAGTAGGTTAAAATAAGATCATAATATTTCGTTAAATAGTAAAGTTGTTATATTTTATGTAGATAAAGGTATTACATTTAAATACAACATATAAAACGTTTTGGAAATAATAAATACATATATTCATAAAATACTAGCGATGCCGATAATTTTAATTAAGTATCAAATTTGCCGACTAAAAATTAAATATTCATTATTGGGGGTGAGACACCCCCCCCCCAAACCCCCCCTCTAAGAACGGTTCTGATTGTAACAATATGTTTGGAGCCTTGTATTAAATATTAATTTCCTAGTTTTTTAACAAATAATATTTGATTGACATTTATAGAAAAAAAATACATATATTTATATCACATACTATTGACGTATTATCTATACATATTATTATTTATTTAATAAAAAAACCTTGATACCATTTTAAATAGTCGCATTTTTTTAGGGAGAAACACAATCAGTTACCACTAATTCACCAGACCGTGATACAGAAAACATAAATGCATCGATTTTCACTACAAGTACACCAGCATCAATATCGCATGAAACTCAACGCATTCGCCAAAGACCACACAGAAATACATCAGATCAATATGCGCTAACAAACGAAGTTTTGCTTAGTGTAAAAGACCATTTCAAGCAGCCCCGAATAAAAGACGATCTTTTTGATGTACAGTAAAACCTCTCTATAACGCAATCGCTTGGGACCAATAATTTTTCCGTTATAAAGAGTTTTCCGTCTTAGAGAGGTAAAAAAAATGTTTCAAGAATTTATGTATGTGTACGTATGTACGATTTATTTTATTAGGTAAATACCTCGTAAAACGTAAATTTATACAATACGATTATTATACATATATGACTTAATATTTAAATTTGTTTTGTGTATAATACTAAAAAAAATGAAAGTAATGTTTGTACCTTTTTTATAATTAAGAAAAATAGTTTTTAATATTTGATTGCTTTTTGTGTTTAAGAGCAGCACGTTCAGCACATTCTCGGGCTTTTGTTGTAAGTACTAATAGATTTGTATTTGAAATGGTGGCTGAAAACCTTTGTAATGCTTCTAAGTATGAGATTGCAGTTTTAAAATCTTTTATTTTTGGCTCATCGTTGGTCTCACTATCATCATTATCATCGTTTTCTACTTCGTTTTCTTCTTCTTCTAAAAAAATCGCCGAATCGTAAGTTTGGTGCGTCTCTAATTTACTGTCAAATGTAATAAAATCTTCTACATCAACATTGGCTATAACGCATTCCTCATTAATATCGTTCAAAGCATTTTCTGGTAAATCTATACCATTGGTATTGGTTCCTTCATTTGAAAGAAACCCGGCTTTATGAAAACAATTTTGTACACATTCAGCTTTTACATTATCGCAAGCCAATGCTATCCAATTGACTGCATCCAAAACACTTATTGATTTAGCGAGCTGATGAGCTGAAGAACAATTATCCATCTTGCATAATAACGATTGTAGCAAAAACTTACGATAGTAAGACTTGAACGTGTAAATCACTCCTTGATCCATTGGTTGGGTGATCGATGTGGTATTTGGGGGCAACATAAGTATTTTTGTATTAGATAGTTCGATCTTTGGGTGACATGCAGCATTATCTAAGAATATTAGGACGTTTCTATTCTGAGATCGCATATCTGCGTTAAAATAACGCAACCACTGCTCCATTATCTCTGTTGTCATCCAGGCTTTTTTATTAAATTTCCATATGACAGGTAACGAAGAAATGTCCATGTTCTTAAAACACCGTGGTTTTTTAGACTTGCCAATTACCAATGGCTTCCTAATTTCTCCAGCCATACTACCACACATGAGCACTGTTAAGCGATCCTTTGCTTTTTTCCCTCCAGAACAAGACTCACTTTTCTGTACTAGTGACTTAGTAGGAATACCTCTGAAAAAAAGACCCGTTTCGTCAGCATTGTACACGTCTTTTGATTCATACCCAGCAATGAGTCTTGATATTTTTTGCTTCCACTCCACCACAGTTTCTTGATTAACGTCATTAGCCTCACCACTAACTTGTTTCCAAACAATGTCATGCCTTTTTTTAAATTTTTCTAGCCAACCGTTCGAAGCCTTGAAATCTTTGACATTCATTTTTTCAGCCAATTTCATAGCTTCTGTTTGTATAATTGGACCGGAAATTGGCAAATTTTTTGACCGAACGCTGACAAACCACTCATACAACTTTTGATCAATTTGTTCAAATGAGGGAGTTTTCACTCTTTTACTCTTTCCCGAGTTTTTGCTATTTACCCATTCATCCATAATCTTATCTTTATTTTTTATCGCGTCGTAAACTTGAGTTTTTCCACATTTAAATCTAGTAATAAGTTCCTTCGTACTTAGTTTTTGTGTCTCCTTCAACTCGATTAGTTTAACTTTATCTGACAAAGTCAGAGCTGTACGTGGCATATTAGCGAGTAAAAACTAAAAACAGTACGAAAACAAACCAAATCACAACGATAAAACAGACGGTGAGCACTGCACGTTTACTAAACGATATGAACAATTCAACAGAAAAAAGACGACTGGGCAGTTCATACATTAAAGATATGTACATACGTACATATCTAATCTTTAATAATAAACAATAGTATGACAATCGTGAAACGATACCGTCGAATATTTCAGATAATGACAGATAAAGTTTAGATTATCTAGTTACCAAACATACATACATACATACATACATATAGTTTATACTTATGTAAGTGTATGTAATTTATCTTTAAATAATTCTATTTTCCGTTTAACAGAGGGTATTTTTACTAGTTGGATTACGAACATTTTCCGTTTCCGTTTTGTAGAGGTTCCGTCTTAAAGAGTTCAATTTTATATATTATTTGAACCGGGACTATGGACATTTTCCGTTATAAGGAGGATTCCGTCTAACAGAGGGTCCGTTATAAAGAGGTTTTACTGTATTTGGCAAAAACGTTGCTATGAAGTTCCGTGATTTATCTAATTCCCAGAGAGTTTTGGCCGAAAAACTCATCACTAACATTCTATTTGAAGCTGAAATGAATAACCTTTAAGTAATCTTTATGTAATACTTTGTACATTGCTTCACACGTTTCAGGTATAATATACCCAAGAGCTTGTGGTGATATAATAGTTGAAAATTTAAGGTCTTCGTAACTTCTTCCCGTAGCTAAAAATCTAAGAGTTGCTGTCAACCTTTCGTGTGGGGAGATTGATTTCCTCATAACTGTATCTTTTTTTTAATGAATGGTGTCACTAATGAAAGAAGTTGGAAGTACGTTTCTTCGTCCATTCGCAAGTAATTATGCCAGTCTTTCGGAAACAACTTGAATTCGGTCAACAGATTAATGTGAGAATATTCGTTTCTTTTTTGTAACCAATTTTTACACCACAGTCTACGTTTACGTTTTTTAATTACATTATTTTTCATGGCTATCAACAACCCTTAGGCCGCGTGCACATTGGAAAGCGTTGCGCGGTGAGCGATGGGCGGTGAGCGACGAGCGTTGAGCGGTGAGCGATGAAGTGTGTACACTAAACAGCACGCGATCAGCGTTGTCTATAATATTTTAGTCACCTGCAGTCATCACCATGGTACTGTGCTCAAAAATTCGACGTATTTTACTTACCAATAATACATTTTTTACGAAATCGCTTTCGAAGTAAAAAACATAGAAGGATTGGAGTTCATGAAATGAACAAAAAACGTAGTGAATTTGGCGAGTTTCATCATATTTATAATGAATTAAGAAGAGATAGTGAAAGGTTTTTTAATTTTTTACGTATGTCAAGAGAGACTTTCGACTTTATTTTGTCCAAAGTAAAATTTAAATTAACCAAAAAAACGACAAATTTTAAAAAACCAATTTCTGCAACCGAAAGACTTTATGTGACACTTAGGTAAGTCATAACTCATAATTTATTACGAATGAATGTTTTATTACATTGATAACAATATAGTTTTACAATAGTTTTTTCTCAAACATGGAAATAGAAATTAAAACAAAGGAAATTAAAATAACTGAGGTAAAAAATTAAATAAAAATAAATTCCACAATACCTTTGGTACTTGAAAAAACGTACTATTATAACTTAAGCATACGCCTTAAAAATAAATAATACAAATTGATTATTTTAACTTTATTAAATTAATTGTAAATATTTTGAGTATAAATATTTGGAGTACTTAAATCTTGCCCTGTGTTTTGTGGAAACTGGTGGTAAGTTTCTTTCTGAGAACTTTCTTGAGACGAAATCGTTTGTGGTGGAATGTACATCATTGCCCTTTCTTTTTCGATTTCTTTATGTTGTAATGTTTGGAAAACTACATTTTGAATATTTGTTCTTAGTTGTAATTTTTCCAAAGCATTTAATTTGTCAAAATAAGGCAACAGACTCATTAAAAAGTGGTACTCGGGATTATTCGTCATAGTTGAGTCCCTTTTTTGCTCTTCCCTAATAAGATCTAGTTTTTGTTGCTCTATTTGCAAAAAAGGATCATAGTCCATGTCTTCAACACGTCGTTTCTTACCCTTTTTTCAGAGCGGGTGTTGAAAATTCATTTGAAGAAAAAGAGGCAGGTGTTTCTGGAAGAAGCCCGTCAGTACTACTTTCTTCGTAATTTCCAATTTCGATAGACTCATCTTCTGAGTCATTTATTTCTGAACGAGTCTCAGAAGTCATAGTAGTAGGAAGATTTCCACTTGTTACACTTGGAATTAGCGTGTCTTTCACAAATAACATTAATTCGAAATATGGCCATTTTGGCTTGTAACTACTGCCTTTTGCCCCAGACCTTTCAACAGGAATTTTTTGAAGCTCTACTCTAAATTTGTCTTTAAGATTCTTCCACTTTGCTTTTACAATTGCACCTAAATTAAAATAACTATTTAAATTAATTGTATATTATTTAATTCAATGACTCAGTTCATACATTTTTCAATAAACTTTCACGTTGAATACATTTAAGAAGAACAAAATTAAATCTATTTTAATATAGGGTAAAAAGACAGTGATTGAACAGTTTAAAATTTGTTTGCTATTAAAATGTATTATAAATTTTAATTAATTTTCTATTATAAACACGGATATTTTGACGAGTTTTGTACAAATGTTTTTACTTCCAATGCTCATTTTTTTGAAATTGTAAAATTAATAAATAAACATAGAATATTTTGTTTATTTTTAAACAACTGGAGATGTACATTTTTTATTAAATTTAATTTAATGCAATTACCTATTTGTTCATTAGATATTTATCTACTGGCCTTTCTTTTCGAAATTTGGCAGTTACACTAAGAATGGGAGCTTCGACAGTAGGTAAAATTGTACACGAGACTTGTAAAATAATCTGGGAAGAATTAGTTGATGACTTTATGCCTGTTCCGAATCAAGACCAGTTAGTAAAAATTTCAGATGATTTCTACAGACGATGGAAATTTCCTAACTGTATAGGATGTATAGATGGCAAGCATTGTCAAATCAAATGTCCCATAAATAGTGGTTCAAGCTATTTCAATTATTTGAAGTATTTTTCATTAGTTCTTCAAGGTGTAGCAGATGCGGATAAAAAATTTATATTTATCGAAGTTGGTTCTAGAGGTAAGCAGAGTGATGGAGGGACGTTCGCAGCATCGACACTTTTTCAACATATACAATCCAATACCTTTTTACCACCCGATAAGGAATTACCCGGAACTACGATTAAATTACCTTACGTGTTCATTGGCGATGAAGCATATCCTTTAAAAACGTTTCTCATGAGACCATTTCCAAGTCGCAATTTGAATGCCTTTAGAGAAAATTATAATAAACGTTTGTCTGCTGCTAGAAAATGCATTGAATGTGCATTTGGTATACTGCGTGCCAAATAGCGAATACTAGGAAAAGATATTGAAGTTAGTTCTGACAAAGCTGTACACATTATTAAGTGCGCTTGTATTTTACATAATGTGGTGCGCGAAAAAGACGGAGATAGTGATCTCGATTATTGTCAAGAAATGTTATACATTAATGCTCAGGAAAACCAAATTAATAATCTACATGAAACAGGAAATCACGGTGGTGCACGCAGAGGGTCAACAAGAGCGCAAGAAATTCGAAATGAATTTGCAAATTTCTTTTTGGACCATTAAACTTAGAAAGCTGGCCACTACATAATAATTTTTACTTTCATTAATTAGTTTATCAGTAAGTAATTTTGTATGAAAATAATGATATGTATACAAATGTTATCATGATATAATGTACACATTTTTTAAGAAAACTTGTTTAGAAATAAAAAAACAGATTATTAACCTAACCAAAATTGATCTCCGTAGTTAGTTACACTACAGTTTTAATTTTTCCAAAATATTGAATTACAATGATAATTTGGTTTTTTAATATTCAGGGCTCGGGACTTAATGTACTTAAAAACTTGAAAATATGCATTTACATATGCACGTAAAAATGTCGAAATACCTATGCATTATCGATAAAATATGCAGTATAAACCTATACATCTTAATAATATGCGTTTTCAGAAAAAAATACCAAAATATCCAAGTATAATATGTGTATTTTCCGAACAAATATGCAAAATACATCAAGTCCCGAGCCCTGTTACTAATCAATAGTTGGAATAAAATAGCTTTTAGTATTATACTATAATAGATCAACAATTATGTTGTTATACATATATAAACATACAGAAAAATATATTATTTTATGTACATATAAACGCAATATGAGTACGTGCATGATAGTTGGTGTTTGTGTGTAGGATAAAAAACATATAATTATTGAATTTACAACAACAACAATAATATCAGTATACCATATTCCCATTTAGTTTTAACACACAATAAAAATGTAATCTTAAAATCCATTAACTATATATGTAAATTATCTTGTAAAAAATAGGTTTCGTTGTATGGATTTGATAAACAAACATCTAAATTTAAGAATATGATCCATCAAGAATATGACCTATCTATTTGGACGGTAAAAATGCAAACTCCTCTATTAAAAACTGACATTACGCAACTGTAGTAATATTAATATATTATTTTACCTGAAAATCCAACTACTTTCCCAATTTCTTCCCACATTTTCTTTGTTTTATCCGTTTTTTTATAATCTGGATGCCGATCATTCCACAAAATAGGTTTTGATTGAACTTCGGAAATTAATAGTTCTCGTTGCTCATTTGTAAACTTATTTTTTGAACACATGGTGCTTTTAAAATGAATAATTTTATGCGATTATAAACAGTTGACAACGCTCACAATTCAAGACGTCTTGAAAAATAAACAACGCAACGCGCACAGCGCAGCGCTAACGCTCAACGCCCAAGGTCAGTGTGCACAGCTCCGATAAAATTACCGTGTTTGATTTATTTTCGTCAACGCTCATCGCTCACCGCTCATCGCTCACCGCTCATCGCTCACCGCTCATCGCTCACCGCCCATCGCTCACCGCGCAACGCTTTCCAATGTGCACGCGGCCTAAAACAGCAAACGCGTCTTCGTTGGTAGCCATGTCTCTACAATATAAAATAAATACAATATAAAACTTGCGGCGGCCGGACAGATTCGCCGGAACGTATGGGGGCGCTGACGTCAGTCCGGCCGACCGGTCTCCGGCGGCCTGTGCAGGCATAACTGACAGGCTGACCGGACCGTGTGTGGCTACCTTTACTCCTACTATATCGGTTACTATCACGGCTGTCTTTATCATATCCTCTTTCACGGCTTCTATTTCTATTGTTTTTTTCATACTGACTATTATAACCCCTTTCTCTAGAATAAGATCTACCCCTGTTATTGCTGTAGTATCTATCCGGATTTTGTTCTCTATTTCTGTTGTTTGTTTTTCCTGGGTAAGGACTATTATCTCTATAATCTCTATATTGATTATTTTCTCTCTCTCTCTCGAATATGATCTATTTCTGTAATCTGGATTTTCATTATAGTAATTGTTCCTCTCGTAATTTCGTCCTCTATCTTCTCTAAAATTAACGTTTTTTTTATTTTTAATACTTATATCTTTAATTTCTTTGCTTAATTGTTCAATTTCATTATTATAATATTTATCTCGGTTTTCTAATTTTGTTTTTAATTCTTTAATTTCTTCGTCCTTTGTTTTTGAATATTTATCTAATTGTATAACTTGTTTATTTAAAATTTCAGTAATTTCGTTATAACCGGTGCCTCTTGAATTTATTCTAAATTGCATCAATTCATACTTTCTTAAATTATCATTTAATTTATTTAAATTACTATTGTCATGAAGTGAAATAACGTGCAATATTGGTTCTCTTATTCCCTTTAAGATGTAAGTACAAATGTCTTCATCTTTCATATTTTTGTCTACTTGTCTACATAAGTTTTCTACTTCAGTTACAAAGCTTGTTATGGATTCTAATTCTTCCTGTTTTTTATTTTCTAATTTACTCTTTAATAAAATTAAGTACCCTATAGGTTGGAACTCCGACAAAAATTCCTTTTTTATTTCATCCCAAGTCCAATTATTTTTTTTATTTTCCAAATTTTCTAAAAATATGGCAGCGGTGTCTTTTGAAAATATAGATAAATATTGTATTTTATCGTTGGTGTCCCAATTATTAATCAGTCCTGCTTTTTCGTATTGTTTAAAAAACAGTTTAATGTCTCCTTTTCCGGAATAACTATCTGGTTTAATTATCATAAATTTATTTTTTTCCATATTTGTATTATTTATTTTGATTGGATTATTAGTGGTCTGTGGGGAACGAGTTTTAATAAAGGTAGTATTTAAATTATCGGCTGGATTATCTGAAATGTCTTCGTAAATATTTTCTAAAAAAATTTCTGAGTTAATTAATTTTGTAGATTCTGGTATGTTAATATATTTCCCTTCTTGATTTCCTTTTAAATTGTTATAATATAAATTCGTACTGAAGCTTTCTACGCTATCTATATGGCGGGTAAAATATTCACAAGCCCTCTGACTGTTGTCTAAGACGTCCGATGATATATTTATATTATTAGAATTGTCAGAATCGAGACTAGAGTCCCCTAGATTTAATAAACTTTCTAAATTATCTATATTAATTTTATATTTTAATGATTTTTCTAAAATGCTATTCTTTTCTTCTTCACTCACCCTATTTTTAATATCAGTTATTTTTTAAATACCTCTGAAATATCTAACTACTCTAGGACGTAAGTCATTCACATTACTTTCGGTTTTTAATCCCTTTAATTCGCATAAATTTATAAGTTCTGGTTTCTTTAATCTATAAATATCTGTTATTTTATTTATTTTATTCGAAATTTCGGTAGTAGTAATATCAAGATCGGTCATAATTCATGTTTAATAAAAGTCAAAAATTAATGTAAAATTAGTTTAAATTTGTATTTGTGAATTTATTATAAACGGCAAGAAAAAAATAAAAATAAATTAAAAAAACTTAAATGATAAATATAATTAAAACGGAATCCTAAGAAAAAGTAAACCCTATATTGACAATTTATTTATTATTTACGAAGAGAGAAAAAAAAATAAATTCAAAATACTTACAGGTAATTTACTCAAAAACTAACCTTTTATAAACTTGCTGCGAAAATTTAAAGGTATCTTTATGCGTATGATAACACAAAAACAAAAAAAAACAAAAACAAACACAAACACAAAAGGTCTCTGGGCGTGGATTGTCGAATTACGTTTGGCCACTGTCGTATATCGCACCTTCGTGGGTATCGCTCTATCCTCTCTTTAGTAATCAAAGCTAATAGATATTAGTTCAATTATTAAGAGTTTATGGGTTTTCAAAATAAAACAATAATTCACACCAAAAGGCCAATTTTAATTAAAAACAAAAATTAAGCGTGGCGTTGTAGTCTCTACACATACGTGCTTCAAAAAACACACAAATTGAATTACTTGTATCAGAAGTTGATGCTGTTATTGTAGACTGAATTGTATTTACTTCGGTATTATAAATATCGTTATTTGCACATATAATCATCGGTGTTAGTTCGTCTGATATCCATTTTTGTACATTATTAGCGTTTTCGAGTGATCCAAAAGTTGTTTTTTTAAATCTAGGATCCAAAAATGTTGCTTTTGCAACAACCTTATTTTTTTCTAAATGCCCCAATCGCCGATTGACTACATCTATTAAGGTAGTGTTAAATGCTTCACCTATAGTAGTTTTTATTTGTACACTTTTTATTATATGTTGTAAGCCTCTAATTAACGGTATAATAGAAGAAATAGTTACGTAATTTTCTCCCGATAACTCAGCAGTCATTTTTTATTTATTTTTATTGATATACGCCTGGACAGGCATTAATTTAAGTACAGTATTTCAGTAGATTAATAATATAACAAACAGTTGTAACAATGGTATGAAAAAATTAAAATATATATGTTAAATATGTTAATTGAAAAGTATTAAAATTGACATAGACTAGGCTGAGTTTAGGCTGCGTAACATTCTGTGAAGTGGGTGATTAAATCCATAGGAGGTGCGATGGTAAGGTAATTGAAAAAGGTAATGATTTCTTGTAGAGTTAGTAGGAACACGGAATGAGATAGAAGAGAGCAATTCAGGAAAATCTAAAACATTCATAATCTCAAACGGTTTTAAAATATGAATGCAATCTAATATTATTTCCCATTCACACGCATTTAAACAATTAGGTGCTCGAGGAAGAGATGACATGGTAGCGGATAGGTTCAATCATTATCAAACTCGAATTCCATCGAGTTACAACATCTTGTTTCACTTTTAATATAGGTAGGTTCATTTGTAATTGAAATTCTCTAAGTTTACCATTAGCATAAGAGCTGTGCTTAAAGTGACCTACTATGGTCCTACATTTTTTCAAAATTTGAATAATATCTAGATTTCCATTTATTGCATAGGTTCTTAACCGGGGGTCCGTAGATGATTACTCGGGGGTCCACGGAGTGGCTGTGAATTTTTTTTTTAAAAAGCCAAAACTAAATTTGTTTCGATAGTGTTTTTAAGATAACAATAAAAATGTCTTGCCCGCATTCTGCCATATGAAAAATAATTTAGATTACGATAATCTTATATTACGTATGTCATATAAACGATAAAGTTATCGGAATCGTAAAATAATATACGGGCATATAACAATACAATCTAACGAGCATTTCAATTGAACATGGAAACCCAATACCCATCACTTCAGTTGACCTGTCGCCGTCGCGTTGTGCATTGTCCGTCTCAACCGTCGTTATAATATTCACTCTAGTTTTCACACCATTTTATTTTTATATTTTTGACATTTTAATAATTATTACAATGTCGAAAAAAAGAAAGTACGATGACTCTTATACGTCGTTTGGTTTTACATCTATTACCGAACGCGATGGTACACAAAAACCACAATGTTTTATCTGCGGAAAAGTACTTGCAAATGGCAGCATGAAACCAACAAAGCTTAACCCTTTGTCGACCGACGGTACTTATAAGTCCACCGAAATAAAACGTGTATGAAATATCATAAAACGTTATTTTTGTGTTTCTAGTGGGTCGGTACTCACGAGTACCATCTACCGATTACATAAATATTATTTTAAAAGCGGTCGTACTATTATTAAACATTTTATCGGCGATTAATTTCGGGAACTGCAGCATTCAACACATACACATGACTTGGTATTTTTCCTTTCTATTTATATGTACATATATTATCATTTTATCATAAGAAATATTTTGTTTATGTTTAGATATATGTCTAGATGGATTATCTGTTTCTGTTATTGCGATTTCATTATCGATATAATGAAATATTTATAAATAAGAATATGGACTTGTAAGTACCATTGGTCTTTCATTAGTCAGTTGTCGACTAGTAATCGTCGCCGTCGTACGTAAATGTTTGATTACTGCCGACGTATCTGTGAAATCGTTTTTTTTTACGTACCATACACATTTTTGTGTTAAAAGTCAGAATTATATAACCTTAGGTAATAATATTATTTTAAAATGACAAATAATAACGATGATTTGTTACTTCAGTGGTTAAATGAAGAGATTCCGTTAGATAATAATGAGATTACCGACGAAGAATTATCGGATGACGAAGACAATATTACGAAAGGTAAAGATTTTTTTTCTTTGATCGATAATAATCCATCTGAAGAAAATATAGTGACAAATGAATTAGAAATTGAAAATGAAGATAGTTTTCAATTTATTCTGGATAATACTGATATTAATTTTTCAAATATAATTGAGCCAGTAGAACCAGTAGTGATCGCATTACCAACACTGGTATTGGTGTTTACAAATGGAAAGATACCAAGAATGTTATGTTAGCATCAAATTATCATGGTTCAGAAATAACAACTGTTACAAGAAAGGATAATTGTGGTCGAAAAAAAGATATTCTATGTCCACAAGTTGTTCGTGATTATAATTGTTATATGGGTGGTGTAGATCATGCTGATCAACTTAGAACAACTTACGGTGTTAACAGAAAATCAAAAAAGTGGTGGCACCGAATATTTTGGGGTTTATTAGACATTATGTTTGTAAATTCGTATGTGGTATACAAGCAAATACATGGAAGTATTACTTTATTGGATTTTCGTCGTTCAGTCACACAAGGACTTTTGACTTTACGAGAACTTCCTAAATCAAAAAAAAGACAGTCAACTTCAACACCAAAAAATAAAGGTCCGGCAACAAAGAAGAGGAGAGGAAAAGAATGGTCAGTGTCAAAAGATGTGCGTTTAACCAATCGAGGAATTCACTGGCCAAAATTTGTTACAAATCGAGGACGTTGTGAAGTTTGTGCTATAAACGGAACTCAATCAAGACCATATTCAAAATGCTCCCATTGCAATGTATTTTTATGCTGTAACGATAAAAAAAATTGTTTTGCGGACTATCATGATATAACTGATTGAACTAGATTGTTCATAACTAGTCTAACTCATATGCATAAAAAATTATTATACCTAATGTGTTCATAAGCATAATGTAAAATAACTACTTTTTTTTAATTATAATATTTTTATTTGACTGATATGGAGTTATGATTTTCTTTTTATTTAACCAGCATATAAATCAACACCTATTAATTTCCATGATAAAAAAGTTTTTGGTAACAAAATAATTCATATGGTATTGACCTAATAATAAAACATTTTTTAGACTAAAATACTTAATTTACACTTAGGAGCTATTGAGGTTTTTAATTTATATGTAAATATTCTAAAAAAAACTTTTACGCTTATTTTTACTAAGAGTAATATTTTTAGAAATAAGAGAAGAACATTTTTTTTTTCTAAAGTCGTAAATAAATTTTGGTATATTCCACATGTTAAAAATTATATGGCAAAATTACTGTTGGTACTTTGAAGTACCATTAAAAAAAAGCCTAGATGACCGACGGTACTTCCAAGTACCATGATCCTAACTCAAATTTGATTAAAAAAAAAAAAAACCAAAAAAAATGTCTTATATAGGTCAAATATAACATGTTTATGCAAAAAAAACTTTAAAAAATATTTTAATTCGATGCTTGGTCAACAAAGGGTTAAAGAACATCTTGCTTCGGTACATCCTCAACATGCGTCAGATAGTCTGGAAGTATTTCAAATAAAAAAAGCACGTTTTGAAAAATCCGGTACATTACCCAAACTTGGATTTGTACCTCCGCAAAAACCGTGTCTCGAAGCATCTTACAAAGTAGCTTACCGCATTGCTAGAAGTAAAAAACCACATACAATTGGCGAGTCAATAATAAAACCATGTGCATTAGAAATGGTAGAATTAGTATGTGGTTTGGAACAACGAAAAAAAATTGAAGCTATACCTTTATCAAATGATACTATTAACTCTAAGATTTCTGATATGTCCACTAAAATTTTGGAACAAGTAATTCGGGAATTAGATTCAACCCCTTTCCCATTCAGTATGCAGTTGGACGAAAGTACAGATATCTCTCAATGCAGCCAATTATTAGTTTTTGTACGTTACATATATTCTGGAACTAGTAAAGAAAAATTTTTATTTTGTCAACCACTTTTGAAAACTACAAGGGCAATTGACGTGTTTGAAATGATTACTAATTTTTTTTCTAAACATAAATTAAATTATAAAAAAAAACTCGGTTCGCTGTGCACGGATGGTGCTCCTTCGATGCTTGGTAAATCATCTGGTTTCACAGGGTTAATAAAGAAGGAAATTCCCGATATCATCATCACTCATTGTTTTCTTCATCGGCACGCTTTGGCATCAAAAACTCTACCAACCAATTTAAAATAAGTTATGACGACTGCAGTCAAAGTTGTAAATTTCATCAGAGCTAAAGCCTTACATCACCGACTTTTCAAAGTTTTATGTCAAGAAATGGGATCTGAACACGAAGTTCTTCTTTATTACACAGAAGTGCGTTGGCTTTCCAGAGGACAAGTTATGAAACGTTTGTATGAACTTCGAGAAGAAATTTCTTATTTTTTAATAGAAAGGCAAAGTTCACTTTCAAAATATTTTGATAGTATTGAGTTCGTTCATGGATTGGCCTATTTAACAGACATTTTTAGTCATTTGAACGAAGTAAATATATCGATTCAAGGAAAAGAAGTAACAATTATGGACGCGTCCGAAAAAATAAACGCATTTGTTAGTAAAATTTCCCTGTGGAAAAGAATACTTATATCGGAAAATTTACCGAACTTTCCAACACTTGAACAGGAGCTATCAAAAAATAATATTGCTTTATCCAGTTCCATGAAAGCGCAAATTTGTGAACATCTTAATGTGCTCGAAAATTCATTTGGCAATTATTTCGATTTTACATTTTCGAAATCAGAAATATGGTTACGCAATCCTTTTCTCGTGGACTTAAATACAATTGATCATTCAGATCTCGTTAAAGATGAACTAATTGATTTAAGATCAAAAGAAATGGCACGCCACGACTTTCAAACAAAAAATCTAATCGAATTTTGGTGTTCGTTGACGATGGCTTATCCACGAGCTGTATCCACGGCAATGAAATTTTTGATTCCATTCGCTACTACCTATCTTTGTGAGTCTGGATTTTCCACAATAGTCACAATTAAAACTAAATCAAGAAATCGATTGGACATTAAGGACGATATGCGCGTTGCTCTGTCCAATACGGTCCCAGATTTCAAGGCAATATTGCAATCAAAACAACAACAAATGTCACATTAGAAATTGTATTTGACTATACGAAAGTGATTATTCATAATAATCTAATATGGATTTCGTTATTAGTAGTATTATGTATTAGATTTATCATTAAAAAATAATAAAAATAAAAATTTAATTTTTACATTTATTTAAATATATTTTTTTTTGGTGGGGGGTCCGTGATTATATTTTATACTTCAAACGGGTCCATGGACCAGAAGAGGTTAAGAATCTATGATTTATTGCCTCATTAATACTTAAATTTAATGTATGTGCAACGCACGGATGATGATATTTGTGCAGATGTTCGTTTATAGCATTTTTTATGTTAGATCCATTGTCAGATACGATAGTTACTATTTTATCTGCTATGCCCCATTCATTAAAAATATTTTTCAGAGTAGTTACTATATTTATACCAGTATGACTATCAAAAACTTCCCGAGTAGCAAGTAGTGGTGAATATAAGTGATGGTCAAATATAAAATGACAAGTCACAGTAATATACGATTTATTACAATCCGATGTCCACATATCGGTAGTGATAGATAAATCAGATACTGTTTCAAGCATACATTTTAATTTGGAGTATATAATATCATATTCTTGTGGTAATAATTTGGTTGTAAGTTGTTTTCTACTGGGGACAGAATATAGAGGTTGTAACTTTTTAGTATACTCTCAGAATCCAGCGTTCTCTACTATCGAGAGTGGCTGATAATCAAAAACTATCATTTTAATTAAAGACTTATTAATTTCATTGGTTTCAATTTCTATTAAGCCAATAGTTTTTTTTGAACCATAAAGTGTAAGTTGACGAGATCGTTTAGAAGGTGGCTCAGAACACTGTGAAGAAGTAGTAGTCTGATATGGCAATTAAGAGGAATTTGCAGAAGTAGATGATTTAGATATATTTTGAGCATCTTGTAATTGATTATCCGGATCGTCGTTATTAGTTTCAATTGGATTAAGTGTTTTTGGGTGTACTCGTTTTAAATGCTCTATTTTAAATTTTTTAAAAGTAGACCAATATTAATATTAATATTATTATATAATTTATTTATTATTAATATTTGTGTGAATATTTATATAAACCAATCCACACATTCAACGCTTCATCACCAAAATAAACGTGAAATAAAATTAATAAGTAATAAATAATATAGAAAATAATAAAACAATTAATAATAATATTTAAATAATAATTAGACCACGTATCATACTGGTCAACCAAAGCTGCATAATATGTATGGATTCGTCTTAATAGTTTAAAATAAAATGTAAAATAATACCTTTTAAGTTAGTTGTATTCCCATAATGTTTAAACTCTTTTTTACACACCTGGCTAATAACAATTTTTCTGTCGGCATTTTTTTTTAAAATGTTCCCATACTATTGAACGTTGTTTACTACCCGGCCTCATTTTTAAATTTTATAAATAAATAATTTTTAATAAATAGGTAAAGAACTAAAGACTGATGAACAGTGTCGACTATAGTAGCGATCCCCCTATGCGGGACATTTTTCGGAATACGACATACAATTATAATCATTATATTATTACTAGCTGAATAACCCGGCTTCGCCCGTGTACAGTTTTTTTGTGTAACCTACTATAACTTTTATTTTATCAGTTTTTATATTTATTACAGGCTCCTTTTAGATAAGTTTATCCTAGGTTGCCCATGTATTGTAACAATCAGAAGTCAGCAAAAAATTACTTTATTTTAATATTTTTAGACAAATTGTATTTATTATTAATATTATTAGTATTATTCTTATTACTATTTTTACTTCTTATTATTATTGTAACATTATTTTATACATTATGGTGTTATAAAAATCCTCAATAAATACCAATTAAGTACACCTCAATAAATACCAAAAATAATTGTCCGGCTGCCACCAGCTCACATAAACCTCCATAAGTATTAAATTTTAACATATCAGTAAAGTAGTCAGCAGAACTACGATAATTATTTCCATCACTATCATGTGACATTATTGAATAATCTTCCCAATGATTTATCACATAGGTTACTATCTTTTTACGTACTTCTTGGGCCTTATCTTGAATGTCATCTAATATATAAGAGAAAGTATACTTTACCAATAATCAACGTACAGCCAAAACTACCGTACGGATTTATTTGAAATTTTCAGGATATGTACTTATTACTATGTACAGGCGCACTAAGAAAGGATTTTTCGAAATTCTCATTTTAAAGGGTAAAAAGAGCTTATATATAAACAACTTTATTAATATAAATATAAATATATAAATATAGCGGACTGCTCACCCTGTGAGTTGCCTTGCGACACAGTTTACTGTTCAATACAGTTGTACATATCCTATAGGGTTTAAAATGTATATGGAATATTATTATATAAATAGAATAAAATAAAGATAATAATTAAATAAATTAGTAGTTGAGAAAAAAAAATAAAAAATAATAACAACGGTTATGAATACAGATGATAATTTATTATATGCAAAGTGTCCTGTAATACGCACAGACATATTTTTTCGAGATCTCTACGCTGCAGGCCGTGGTTCTTGAAGAAGTCCAGCAGGAGGTTCGATGCGGTTCCGCGTGCTCCGAACCAAAGCCCAAATACTTCCCACTCTCTTACTCCGTAGAGGTTGCTCAGGTTGGATGTGCACGGCAGGTATATACCTCTCTTCTCTTCGTGCACATTGACGTCTTGTTGTTCGTCATTAGTTTCCCAACGAATCGTGGGGTCTAAGATGAGACCTCGTCCTTTCCCCCTGTCTACCACTATGATATCAGCCCTTCTGTTTTGAGCTGCTCCTTCGTCGACAGCTACACAGCACACCTCTTCGTGTACTTCAAGGTTTTTTGCTCTGAATAGGTTTGCCAAGATGGTACGGACTTTGTGATGGGCATTGTTGCGAAGAAGTTCAGTCTTGGGGCAGGATCCTCGGATGTGGGGCAAGGTTTCAATTATATTATTCTCATTGCAGGCTAGATTCCTGCAATGGGGATTGCCGACACTCCTACCTCCTGTGCTGATTGTTGAAGAAGGTTTTATGCCAACATTTAAAGTGCAAGGCCAAGTCTACCATTTGTACGGCAGTTTGATTCCAAATACTCAGGAAAACCCACAATTTTTACAAATATATTTTGTTGGCGAAGATGAAAAAGAAGTTCAACTTAGATGCTCTCTTTATCCAGAAGTTAAACAAGCATTAGTCAAACAGCTACAAAATATGCTGCATACTGAAAATAAGTATATTCGAGAGTTAAAAACCACAATAGATAATGCAAGTCAAAATAATACTAATTTTCAGGTGGTTATTCACGCTGATAGAAAACCTGCTAATGGACACAAAGGCTGTTATAATGCTGCAACATGTAATGAAGTAGCTTTAGTTATAGTTGGGCAGCAGTTTGAAAAACGTGATATTATTATTCAAAGCCACGATAATCGATTACAACGGATAAGTGAATTACACAGATCCTACGACGCACTTCAATACCCTCTAATGTTTTGTTATGGAGAAGATGGATACTCAATAGATATTTCTCAGAAGGATGCAACTACAAAATTAATTACAGATAAAACTGTATCTGCTGCCAATTTTTATTCATATAAAATTATGGTAAGGAAAGAACAAGATAATCATTTGCTTCGTTATGGTCCATTGTTCAACCAATATTTAGTAGATATGTACGCAAAAATAGAGACTGAAAGATTAAATTTCATTAGAAATCATCAAAATAAGCTTAGAGCAGATAAATATATTCATTTAAAAGATACCGTTGGAAGACAAGATGTTGACGCAGATCAACTTGGAAAATTAGTTGTATTGCCATCATCTTTTACAGGAGGCCCACGATATATGCATGAACGAGCCCAAGATGCACTGACGTACGTTCGACACTATGGCAGCTCAGATTTATTCGTAACTTTTACGTGTAATCCAAAATGGCAAGAAATCCAAGAAGCACTTTTACGAGGACAAAAACATTACCATCGCCCAGACATCATTGCAAGAGTATTTAATCGAAAAGTTAAGGAGTTAATAGATCTGTTGACAAAAGGAGATTTGTTTGGGAAAGTGAGGTGCCATATATATTCAGTTGAATGGCAGAAACGAGGCCTATCTCACGTACACATATTACTATGGTTGGAGAATCAAATTACATCAGATATGATAGATAAATTCGTGTGTGCTGAGATTCCGAATCCAGATGTAGATCCTTTACTGTACGAGATAGTAAAGGCTAACATGATACATGGACCATGTGGACTTTTGAACAAAAATTCTCCGTGCATGAAAGGAGGTGTTTGCAGCAAACGTTATCCAGTTACGCTCATTCAAGAAACTCAAAGAGGTGAAGATGGCTATCCAAAATATAGAAGGCGATCAACAAACGATGGTGGTTTCAAAGTGAGTATTAAGTCAATTGACTTAGATAACAGGTGGGTTGTTCCATATAACCCTGTGTTATTGCGTACTTTTAGTGCTCATATAAATGTAGAAATAACCAGTTCAATCAAGTCTATAAAATATGTATGCAAATATGTCACAAAAGGTAGTGATCACGCAGCGTTTGGTTTAGGAAAATCTGACCATACAGATGAAATAAAAATATATGAAAGTGGCAGGTATATCAGTAGTTCCGAAGCAGCTTGGAAAATTTTAGGTTTTTATATACACGATAGGTATCCAGCTATTATTCATCTTGATGTTCACCTAGAAAATGGACAACGTGTCTACTTCACAGCAAATAATGTTGCCGAAAGAATAGAAAATCCACCAACAACAACTCTTCAGGCTTTTTTCCAGATATGTCAAACCGATAATTTTGCAAGAACATTGCTTTATCCACAAGTTGCTTCGTATTATGTGTGGAAAAATAAGAATTTTGTTAGACGTAAACAAGGCCAGAATGTCGAAGGTTGGCCAGGAGTTAAGAAAGATACAGCTTTGGGTAGAGTTTATACAATCCACCCAAACAATGTTGAATGTTACCATCTTCGTCTTCTTCTTCATTACGTAAAAGGTCCAACATCGTATTCATTTTTGAAGATTGTGAACAATATCGAGTATCCGACATTCCAGGCCACATGTAAAGCACTTGGATTATTAGAAGATGACAATCAGTGGGATTTTGCTTTAGAAGAAGCAGCATTATGTCGTTCACCTAATAAAATGCGAGAACTTTTCAGTGTAATATTAATATTTTGCCATCCCTCAGATGCTTCAAGTCTTTGGACTAAGTATAAGGACGATTTTTCAGACGATATTCGGCGACAATATTATAGACAACATCTAGAAAATAATATAACAGACAGTGAACTTTATAATAAGTGTTTGGTATTAATTGAAGACTTTGTTTTGAATCTAGGTGGAAATAACTTAAAAGAATATGGTTTGCCAACTCCTACAAGATCTGGTGGACTTTTAGAAAATAAAGAATATTTAAAAGAAACAAGCTATGATTTAAATGCTTTACAGGAAATTGTTTTGCAGAATGAACCCTCTTTGACTGAGGAACAGAGGTTTGTTTACAAACAAACTTTAAATAGTATCAAATTAAATTTAGGAAAATGTATATTTTTAGACGCTCCTGGCGGAACTGGTAAAACTCACTTAATCAATATACTTTTGGCTAAAGTAAGAAGCTCATATGGGATTGCAATTGCAGCTGCATCATCAGGAATTGCTGCTACGCTTTTACATGGAGGAAAAACTGCTCATTCTGCTTTCAAGTTGCCACTCAATCTGAACACCATCGAGATTCCAACGTGCAATATTAATAAACAATCTAATATGGCAAATGTTCTGAAAAAATGCAAGCTCATAGTTTGGGATGAAAGTCCAATGTCTCATAAGAAAGGCTTTGAAGCTTTAAACAACTGTCTGAAGGATCTAAGAAATTCAAATTTATTAATGGGAGGAGTCACAGTACTGCTAGCTGGAGACTTTCGACAAACTCTACCAATCGTACCCAGAGGAACTCGAGCTAATGAAATCGCAGCATGCATCAAGTCTTCATATTTGTGGCCTAAAATAGAAAAATTTTCTTTGACCAAAAATATGCGAGTACATTTAAAAGGAGACAAGACTGCTGAACAGTTTTCTGAGCTACTCTTAAAAATAGGAGAAGGAAAATATCCAGAATGTGAAGAAAAAATTACTTTGCCGACAGGATTAGGTACTGTTGTTAATACTTTACAAGAACTTACATACAAAATATATCCTGGCATCGAAAACCTCAAAGAAATATCAATAGACTGGTTATGTGAGAGGGCCATTTTGACATCAAAAAATGATACAGCAGGAGAAATAAACAAAATATTATTGGGCTCTTTTCAAGCAAAAAAAATGGAATACAGATCGGTGAATTCGGTGCTGGAAATAGATGATGCAGTTAATTATCCCGTAGAATTTCTCAATTCACTCAACCCTCCTGGATTCCCACCACATTTATTAACATTAAAAATTGGTACTCCTATAATGCTTCTAAGAAATCTTAGCCCACCAAAATTGTGCAATGAGACTCGTCTACGTATTACTGATCTCCAAAAAAATCTGATAGAAGCTCAAATTATGACTGGATTTGCAAAAGGTGAATCAGTTTTTATTCCTCGCATACCAATGATACCATCAGATTATCCATTCCAATTTAAGAGAATGCAGTTTCCTGTCAAAGTATGTTTTGCTATGACAATAAATAAATCACAAGGACAAACCTTGAAAATTGCAGGGATCGATGTAAGAGAAGATTGTTTTTCACATGGGCAATTTTATGTGGCATGCTCCAGAGTCAGTATGCCCACAAATTTAGTTATTTTGGCACCAACAGGAAAAACATCAAATGTAGTTTATAGAGAAATTTTGTAATAAGATTGTTGTCATACATTATTATTTTTTATTATATACCTATTAAATTTTAATAAATTATTATTATTATTTATTATATACCTATTAAAATTATTATTATTATTTATTATATAACTATTAAAATTAATCGTCTGTCTTGGTCTGCGGCCGTCCGGTTAAAGTTGGGCTGTAGACATTTTTTATACTTAAACCCGGCAACGACGGGTAATTCAGCTAGTATAACATAAAAGATATTGTCCTAAACAGGCAAGCTCCGTCACCAATAATTGGAATGATAGTGTAGGGCATCATTGTGCCATTTATGTTCAATAATTCGACAACCATATTAATTTGTAAGAATGTAAAAAATTTTATTTTAATACACTTGTTTAAAAATAATGGTACATAAACTGGGGTGCGTATACGATGACGCATTAATATTCGAAAATGTAAAACACCTTGTGTATGCGTAAACGCTAAAGACATATCACAACTTCACAGCAATACTACAATAATAAGTAAAACACTTGACTAATAAGTATACGTGTTTATTTACTATATAGTATACATTTGGAAGTACACGTAAACCAGATCGCAAGCCGTGAGTGTCGTCATACAAATTAAATATAAACGCTACGCGTGTGTGGTCAGTGGTGCGAGCGTACGACACAGGGGGGTGTTTTGGGTGTTTAAACACCCCCCCGAAATATTTGGTTTTTTGTATGGTTATTTATTTATTCAATTTTAAATTAATTTTTATATTATACTTTAATAGACAGATATAATATTACGTTGTGTTTGTGAAAAACCGACTAAAGCAAAATAAAATTTAATACATACTAACAAATTTATAAATAAAATAAAATGATACCTACTGTGTATTGACGTGGGTATAAAAAAATTCTAAGATGCATAAGGACATGGGAAATACCTAAGCTATACAGACGGGACAATTACTGCGAATTGGAGTGTTAAAATTAATGAATAATGACGTTTCTGTTATATTTTGTTATCGACATTATCGTTCATGTTTTTGTTTTGAGAATAATGAGGTGCGTATTAGTTTTTATTTTTTTGTTTATTAATATTTTAACTTGTTTTCTAATGTTGATTGTTGCGCTATTTAGGCACCAGCAGAAATATAAATTGAATGTTTAACATTGTTAAATGTACATACATAGAGACATAGAAGTTAATTGTGAAGATATTCTTAACATAATGGCTAAAACTTCACGAAAATTAGATTTAGTATTTTAATTTTTTTGTTTATATTATAAAAAAGTATTGGAAGTACTAAGTAAAGATAATTTTCTTAAAAAAATTTCGTATGTTTATTAAAAAAAAAGTTCTACTTTTCAGCAACTGATTTTCAAAAACACCCCCCGAAACTTTTTTCTGCGTACGTCACTGGTACGACAGCATGCCTACTCCCACTACTACAGTTAGAAAAGCCCGTGTGCGTCGTCGATTATGGCAAGCGTCATAACTTATAATAGAATCATAAATGACACATGCCACCGTGTTATTTTAAAATCGAAATTAATGATATACGGTCAGGTCTCAATATCTGATTGGGGAAAGGGGTCGTTCGGATTAGCGATTTGTTCGGATTACCTATGGCTTAAAAAATATTATCGAGACCCGACTTTAATGTGAGCTAGCATAATTTATAGATAAAGTGTTGAGTATCCGAGACATATCTATATATTATCTGTGTTAATGAGGTAGAATGGACAGTAAATAATTGAAATAAAAAAAACTTTCCTTTAAAGCAGTGGTTCCCAACCTTATTTATTCTACGCCCCCTTTGTAGATTTTCAAAAATTTCGCGCCCCCCCCCCCACATATAAATTGAAAAAATTATAATTTTTTTGTTTACTTTACATTTTACAAATTAACTATATAATATTTAGAAAGACTACTTTTTTATTGATGATAGTAATTATAAAATATAAATAATTGTAAATAATATAGTATTATAGTGAAATTATAAATTGACATGAGTAATTAATTAAATTAGTAAAAAATATAAATAATAGAATGTATAATAAAATTAACATTTAATGTGAAGGCTGACAACACTTTTCTTTGGACAATTTTTTAAAGTTCGGCTCGATGTTTGATAAAGAACACCTCAAGTCAGATTCGACATCCAAGCGATTTCTATGTTTGGTTTTTATAATGGCCAAGCTGGAGAACCCAGATTCACATAAATAAGTCGATGAAAATTGTACAAGGACTTGTAAGGCTTCATTTGAAATTTCAGGATAAATGGGTTGGTATTTTACCCAAAACTCTTCCAAAGAGCTGCCACTGTTAAAATCAATTTTTGCGCGTGAATCGTTCTTCAGCTCGATTGCCTGTTCTTGAAATGTATCCGGCAATGTGTCTACGTTAGCACTGAATGGGCAACTTGTTAGCGTATATTTCCAACTTTCGTTAGAAAAATCCGGAAAATATCGCATGAATTCATCAGTCAAACAGTCAAGATGTTCAATCACTATACTTTTCAATCCAGCAAGAAAAATAGATTTTTCCTCATCAGAGATAAGTTCGTTCAATCGACGGAAAGACGAAAAATTAGGAGTCTCTTTGTTTACTCGGCGTTTCCACAGCTGTATCTTTTCTAGAAATGAATTTATAGAATCTTTGGCGGTTATAATATTCGTATTCCTCCCTTGTAATTTGAGATTTAGGTTATTAATAGTTTCAAAAATATCTACTAGGTACGCAAAGTAGAATGTGAAGTTATCATCGGTAAAATTCTCACGAAGATTGTCTTTTCCTAATTGTAAAAGCATAATTTCAACTTCAGATTTTAATTCGTACAAACGTTCAAACATATTCCCTTTGGATAACCAACGAACCTCTGTATGGAATAATAAAACAGAATGTTCCGCGGACAGCTCTGAACAAAGAATCTTAAAAAGACGCGAGTTAAGTGCACTGCTTTTGATGGTGTTAATAACCTTTATACATACTTCAAGTACATTTTTAAGTTCAGATGGCAGCGTTTTTGCAGCTAAAGCTTGTCGGTGTATTACACAATGAGAACCAATTATTGACGGGTTTTTATTTTTTGCTAGGCTTACAAAACCCGATCTTGACCCTAGCATTGCAGGTGCACCGTCTGTACAGACACCTACAACATTTTTCCAAGACAAACCATTCTGATCAAAAAATATGTCAATGGCAGACAAAACGTCACTGCCTTTTGAGGTGGAATTTAAAGCCTGGGAAAATAGAAGTTCTTCTGCGATGGACTGTTCATTTATAAAACGGCAGTAAACTAATAGCTGGCAACAATTGGTCACATCAGTTGATTCATCACACTGGATTGCAAAGAATACGGAATGTTTTAATTTATTAATCAACTGATTTTTAATGTCCAAAGCTAATTCATCTATACGTCGTTTCACTGTATTATCTGAAAGAGATAATTGAGCTATTTTCCTTTTGCTTTCTTCGCCAAGTACTATTTCAACAGCTTTAAGTATGCTAGGTTTAATTAATGTTTCACCCAAGGTATGGGGTTTCTTTTGCTGAGCCACCATGAAGGCGATGTGATATGAAGCTTCAACAATTTTTTCATTATTCTGTTGAAACTCACCGGTATGGTCAATTTTCATTTTACTTAAGGAATTTTTTTTAGCAACAAAAAACTCTTTAGGTTTTCCTTTTAGCATCGGATGAGCTGTGGTTAAATGTCGTTCTAGTCGACTAGGTCGGAGGGCATCGTTACTTAATACAACGTGACAAATAACACACTGAGGCTTTTGGACACCATCTTTTTCAATGAACGTAAAACCAAATTTGACATAATCATCGATATACGTTCTTATTTTCGGAGGAGCCATTACTTTGATATACGACATACGTGCACTCGCGACGACTACGTACTACGACACTGACGTGCACTGAGCAACTGCAAAATAAAACTAAATCGAGTCTAAACTAATCTAATAGTTTTTTCCCCTGGCTTTTTCTTATCGTACTGATTAATTTACGGACGATGTGGCATGGTGCACTATGGCTAAACACTTGTAATCTTTATCGATTACTTTATCGACTTTAACGACCCTATATTCCATAATCTATATTCTATATTCTATAACGATAACCAGTCTTTATTAATTTTTCATTTTTTCTCTTCATTTTAAATATAATAAAATTTGATAAATAAAAATTTTACTTTGTGATGACTGCTTGCGCCTCCCCAGCGATGTGTATACGCCCCCCAAGGGGTGCGCGCCCCCCAGGTTGGGAACCGCTGCTTTAAAGAGATATTGTTGTACTATTAAATATTGTAACAAAAATTATGTTGTAGGGCACACTGGTGCTGGCCAGCTATGGGGTATTAATAATAATAATCAAATAATAATGGTAATAATAATACACAGAAAAATAAATACAATAATACACAATAATAATAAATACAATAATACACAATAATAATAAGTTATGACCTGGTTTTCGGTCGCGCTGGTGGTGGTAGGAAAACACAAGACGAAGGTGATGACAAAATGGTAAACTGGTGGTAACTGGTATAAAAAATGGTAACAAAACAAAAGAGTACTAAAAAATGGTAGAAAAACTCGAACACAATCCACTACGTGTTATGGTCTTCACGGTTAGCGCACGACAGCCAAAACCGGCCGTCGAACCGTCCACCGATAACATTCATATTATGCATTATTATATAATAATGTCGCGTGACTGCTTATCACTCGAACATACCGCCCACCTGGCCTTCATGAGTCGATTGGTAATCGGCATAATTTAACCGAGGGACGTTTGTAGAGATTTCCATCTGGGGTACGAACTGTGGCAACCCTTACTACATCATCAGCACCTGGGTGTGTTTCTACTACACGTGCCGTCTTCCAGCTGAGAGGTGGTGTAGGCTCTTTAATAATAACAAGATCCCCAAGAGCGAGATTACGATCGTCTTGATACCATTTAGATCTTACTTGCAAAGTATGAAGGTATTCCTTTTGCCAACGTTCCCAAAAATGTTGTTGGATACGTTGGACCATTGTCCAGCGTTGACGAAGTCCAATTTTTGGAATAGCGCTATATGGTGATGATGATGGTACTGGTAAAGAAATCAGGGGTTCCATTGTTAGAAAATGCCCAGCAGTAAGAGGTTGAGAATCATTAGGATCTGCGGACATGGCTCCTAACGGACGAGAATTAAGGGTGGCCTCTACTCGATGGAAGATGGTGTTTAATTCTTCGTAGGTCAATATTTGGTCGTGTATCGTGCGATGAAGTAGTGTCTTGGCCGATTTGACCGCGGCTTCCCAAAGTCCACCCATGTGTGGAGCAGCGGGTGGGTTCAAATGCCACTGAATTTGGCGTGTTGATATATTTGTGAGTAGCTCAGAGGAGTCGATAAGGTTCTGAACTTCCATCAAATAACGTTTGGCTCCCACAAAATTGGTTCCGCAATCACTGTAAAGGTCCGTGCAGCGACCACGACGACTGACAAATCGGTCAAGTGCAGCAAGAAATAGAGCGGTTGACAAATCACTTACCAACTCTAAGTGAACTGCGCGTGTAGCCATGCATACAAAAATGCATAAGTAACCCTTTGTGGTTTGAATCCGTCGCAGAAGTGCCGATTTTACAAAAAAAGGACCTGCGAAGTCCAGACCCACCTGGGAAAACGCTTTTGTACCAATCAGTCTGTGTTTCGGTAAATCTCCCATACTTGGTTGAAGAGGTTTGGGTCGTGCTCGAAAACAGGGTACACATTGACGTAATTGTTTGCGAATAACACTACGTGCAGAAATAATCCAATATTCTTGATGTATGAGGTTTTGTGTAGTTTGTGGTCCTGGGTGGCAATGACGGCGATGAACAAAGTCGATTAATAATGCAGTTAAGTGGGAATTCTTCGGCAATAAGATCGGATGCCGAACTTCATATGGTAGATTAGATTGTTGAAGACGACCGCCCACCCTGAGAAGACTCCCATCTGTATCTAAATAGGTTTTTAATAACCGGAGTTTAGTAGAGCAGTCTCGTCCCAAGGCTAGAAGTTTCCGATCTTCATTGAAATGCACACGCTGTACCCATCGGATCAAGGCATGTAATGCTACGTTCTTCTCTTTTGCTCCCGGTGGTTTACTTTCATCAAATAATGTGGGGTGGTGTGCTAAGCGTCTACGAAGACGTAACCAATACGCAGTGAGACGGAGAACCTTTGGAAGTTCAGCCGATACATGCAAGAGTTTACATTCGTCTTCAGTTTGTACTGATAGCAACGTTACCAGTTTTGTTTCAGATTGGTATTGTTTATCATTTTCAATGATGGTGGGAATTACTGTCTGGGGCCATGTTTCTGCAGATTTGGAGAGAAACGTTGGACCAATCCACCACATGGGATGATTAACGAGTTCCCTTGGAGTCAACCCACGGGTCGCACAGTCTGACGGATTTTGCGCAGTTGGGACGTGTCTCCATTCTACAGACGATATCAAATGTGAGCGACACGGTTAGCCACGAAGGTTTTCAACCTAGTTGTGGGCATTTGTATCCACGTAAGGACTACCGTAGAATCAGACCACGCAGTTATTGTTTTGATCGGTAGTGAAGTCAAATTGGTTCGTAAATATTCGAGTGTACGTGCAAGCAGCAATGCGCCACACAGCTCAAGGCGTGGAATCGACAGTTTCTTTTCCGGGGCCACTTTAGATTTTCCCATGAGAAGATGGCAATGAGTAATATCGTTATCTTCTCGGGCCAGAAGGTATACTACTGCGGCATACGCTATTTCTGAACTGTCACAGAACCCATGAAGTTCATACATAGCCTTCTCGATGGTAACTCGACGAGGTATTTGAATCGATTCGATAAATGGTAGCTCCTCATGATATCTGGAATAAAGACACCTGACAGAACTATACGGTAGGACTACAGTGAGCACACTGTCGCGTCGTGCTCGTCGCTCATAGGAATTCATTCTTGTCCGCGCGGCTGAAAACGGCGGTCGCGCCGCGACGCGACTATAGTCGCGCGACTACAGCCGCGCGCATAGGAATCACACCTTAAGTTGACCCACTTGCTCGACGAAAACCGGTCGCGGTTGCGCAGGCCACCGCGTCTTCGGAGCGCTAGTGATGATCATCGCCACCGCACCTGGCGTATACGTAGTGATTCGATTATCCATCGACAGTCGACACTATCTCCGCAAACTCTATAGATTGGGTATTGGCCCCTGTTTTTGGATCATTGAAGTGGAGCTGGTGGTTTACAGTTTTATGCACATAGCCGTGGTCACTTAAATTGCTGTAAGCCCTCCATTCGTCCGAGTGAATTGTTGATCCAACTTCTACTTCACGTTGAATAATTGGAAGTAGCGTAGCTCTATCTCTCTTTTCAACTATGAAAAATCTACGGTCAGTAACACCATCATCTCGTTTACAGTAAAGTCCCAGTGGCGCACAGAGGTTATATAATAAGTGGGGCTTAATGGCCTAAATATTTTTTAACATACCCACCACCCCAAATAACACACCAATAACACGTTTGTTCTCTTTGAAAAAATATTTTTGCATTACATTGTTTTTATAGATATCAATATATCATATAGTTTAATAAATAGTAAATTCAAATTCAAATTATTTATTTTACAACATATTATTATTATGATACTATAAATAAATATACATTTAATGTACCTATTAAAAAATGTTTGATTATAATAGGCTATACTAGTCACAAAAATATTTATTCATATACTTAAATTTCAAATCTATAATATTTTAATAATTACCATAATGCTTGCTGAATGTGTTGCTAAGCGCAAATCTCGAGAGCAGTTGAACTAATTTCCCTAATTATTTTTTTATAATATTCCTTGAAGTACAAGGATGGCTTTTACGTAGAGAAAAATTTAAAAAATTGCCTGAAAAAGTCTAAAAAACTTTTTAAGAGCGTGGTCGGCGAACATCTTAATACAAAAAAGGCAAAAATCTAAGGGCGATCACCGCTTATTATATATTAACTGTATTACACAAATATTGCGTTTCCACAACAGCAATAAATAAATTAGTATTTTGCACAGAGGTCAGTTGCAAACAATCTAATATTTTGGAAAAGTATATTTTAATTATACGACGTTAAATCATCCAATTTTTCTATATTCTTATATACACTTGACTTTAAACGGTTGCAATTTCCAGTGCGGCTAGTAATAAAATATAAATATACTAATATGAATAAAGAATAAAAACATATAATTATATGATAATCTTACCAGTTGACACAGATTGTTCATATTGATCATGAATTCTATTCAGAATAGAAGAACTGGGTTGACTATTTTCTACATTTTCAGTATCGTCATTACTATTTGTAGTACCTAAATAAAAATATTCAAATTTAAATTACAAAAATGTATCTAAATATAACTATATGATAATCTTATCAGTTCTTGTAAATTGTTCTTTAAATTTATATTAATATACTAATACTATAGCTAATACTTTTTGCATAAAATACTATTAAAAAAAAAATGTTCTTGTAATATATTAATTTAATTTAATTTTTTAAGCTTCTTATATTTAATTTAATATTAGTTTTGCATTTTTTTAGGGCATTTTTGTGATTTTTTTAGGTCATTGAAATCTCAGCCCTACTTATAAGTAAAGTATGAATTTTAGAGGTACCTATTTAAAAATAAAAACACACTTGATTGTGATAAGAAAAAAAAGCATAAAATACACCTATACCTAAAATAAAATAAATATATAAAATTCTAAGGATGCACGTGAAACCATTAAAAGTTTAGCATGGTGTTTTAAAATATTTAAATCAGAGTAAATTTTGTATAACATATTGGTATTTTAATTAATTAATAATACTCTCCAAATTACTATAAAATACTTAAATAATAAACTATAATATATTATGAACATAATAATAAATTTAAGCTTACCAATTCTTTCTAATTTTATTTTCTTGGTGAAGAATTCTTTTATTGAAGCATTATTTAAATTTCTTTTTAGTTTAGGTGTTACGGTAGTTTTTAACCTACAGCTTTTCACATGTCTATTCCAATTCGTAGGGTTCATGTCTCCTCTTTCACGTCCACAAATTTCGCAATTTTTCATTGTTCGCAAATCTACTTTAAAATATATAAAATTATGAAACAATACATAATTCATTAATATTTAATATTTGACACTTTGATTAATACATTTGGATATTAATGAATAATAACTTTTACTTACCGATCACCACTCACTGTTTTAAACAGTTAACACAGAAAATTCAAAATTGTTGTTTTACAACTAGGTTCACATTTTAACACGTTAAACAATTAAACTCTTATATCGTTAAATCCACATGATGAACACACATTTACTAAAATAAGCACCAGCGTTAAGTACTAAGTAGTAGTAAACTAGTAAATAATATAATGATGGTCTCAGGACTATGGACAATATCACAATAAAACAATACACATTAGTCCGCACTCTACTGTAGTCCCGCTGGACGTCTGGTTGACTGATTGCAAATAATATTATGATAATATAATTATACCAAAAAACCAATACGTTTTTAAAAATAACATTCAATACTGTTTTGTTATCTATATAATTATCGATAGTCGACATTCGACGTTCACCGCCCAGCCAAAATTATAATAATGGTTAATGACTAATGAGTATTATAGGATGAGGAAAAATAGTCAGCCGTTGTCTAATGTCTAAAAATAAATTATCACTTGATCTAGATGTATTAATAATATATATTTAATATGTTATTATATATTGTTGACTTGTTGTATCTATATTCATTTCATTATTCTATATAATGTATTACAAACCAACAATTTATTAGTTATTAGTTAATAGTTATACCTTATGGCTTATACTAATTACAATTTACAATATTACGTATTTATATTATAAATTATTAAATCCACAAATTATTAAAGTGTTCCAACTTCCAAATGCCACCAGGCACCAGACACCCACCCCAAAAATAAGTGTGGCTTAAGCTTATAACGTGTGGGCGCCACTGTACAGTCCTACAGTAAAGTGTAGGCTGTAGAGTGCATTATTGATGTTTATAATTATACGGCTATACCTGCAATATTAGTCTCCGTACAAAGTAGATATCAACCGAAAAGTAGATAACATAAAACGCGATCAAAGTTCAGGTAGATAGCATACGACGCGAGTTCCAATGTATACAGTAAGTATTTTGGTTCAGTAATAGACTGTTGCGATCGTATTGAATTTATTACAGATGCCGTGTATACCGTATTAAAATATAATATTATCGATATAATTCGTAACAATTATTTTGTACATTCTGTATGCACGGCGGCAGCTGACTACTACGACGAGCACCGTCGACAGCCGAACACCACTGACCAATCACAGACCACCTGTCTCCGACGTGGGGGGTCTGAACTCTGAACGTTCCGGCGGCTCAGTATGCATGCGCGCAAGTGGGTCAACTTACGTCGAATAGAGTTTAGTACCTGCCGAGTACTGAATACCGATGGTAAACCAAATTACTACAACGTCTACAACCTGTTTTCCAGCCACTTATGTCGCGTTTTGTAGTCGAAAATTCATATTTTTGGATTACAATCTTACTGTATATTATTGTTGTTATACACATTCGTTTTGGACATTAGCGTTTTTATAGCATCGTATACAAATAAATACAAAAGTATGAAGTCGCCAACCGAAAAGTGTAGCGTATGAAATGATAAACAAATTAGGTATTTTAATGTCAATAATATGTGCAACACAATATTATATATTATATATCGTATATTCAACATTGTTTATATTTTATATATTGAAGTGTCCTACTGCCTAGTGATTATAATAATTTAATTTAAATATTAAATATTACTATTTAAGAACAATAACGATTCTGTATTTTTCATCGACAGTCTATTTCGTCGATCTGATATAGTGTACCCAGCTTTAGAAAAAATGCGTTCGCACGGTACTGAAGTTGAGGGCACACATAACCTCAACAACGCTAGCTGGAACAAATTTGGATATACCATTCTCATATGTTTCCACCACATTTATGGATCCGATTTCCTATCTAGTAGGGGCTCATTTAGGTATTTGTCAATTTCAATAATTGCTTTAGATTTTGGAGTACTGATTGCAGTAGCTGCAGGTGCCTGTGGAAAATCAAATATTTATTTCAAAACAATTAAAGCTATGTAGTTACTTACTAAAATAATATATAATAAAAATCAAACCTGTCGAAGTCTTTCCATATATCAAATTGTTCTTTTTCATTAGAATTTTCTTGAACGGCATTTACTTCGTTTTCCGACAAATTATGTTTTTCCAATTGAATGATAGTTGTTACACTTTGAATAATTTTCTGATATGCACGTTCATATGCTGTTGTATTACTAAAACCTTTTTTTTTGAACCTTGGATCCAAGATTGTTGTTTCTGTCAATAATCGCTGTTCTCCAATCCCTTCAAATCGTTTTTCTGCTTTTTTTCCATGGTTAAAAGCATAGAGTATATGGCAGGTGGTAAATTGGCTTCTTTTCTTTTATTTTTTATATGAGATAATAATACATTGCATAGTATAATGACTTGAGATTGACACTCCTTTTTCAGAACTAAGCTCAATCGTCATTTCCTTAAAGGGCTTAAAAATAATACAATAATGTTCCATTATATCGAAATCATCGGGTGATAAATGTTCAACTTTACCATTACCAATAAGTGCTAATGTAGATATTAATGGTTCTTTAATATCAATACACCTTTGGAACATATCGTACGTACTGTACTGTACTACCAACGGGTAGCAACATCCTTAATTAATTTAAGTAAAGGTTGACCCATCTATGTTTGTATTTGTTTTAATTTAATGTATGACTTTGTTGATCGTTTAAAAAATTCTACAATACTTTTAACTTTTTTATGAATATTTTGTATGTCTGATAACCCACTTTGTGCAATTAAATTTATGCCGTGTGCCAAGCATGGCATATGACGCCAATTGAATTTAAACTTATTGCACTTGTAATATTAGCTGCATTATCACTAACGGCAATTTTTATTTTTTCGGATATTTCCCACTCGTCGAAACATTTATTCATAAATTCAGATAAATTAATTGCAGTATGGGCTTTTTCGAAATAATAGCATCCTTATAAATTCGACTTTAAAATACATTCTATACTATCAATATAATGAACTGTTATAGCGACGAAACTATCATTGTTCAAAGATGTCCAGCTGTCTGTAGTAAATGCGATATATTTTGCATTAATTAAATTAGTTTTTACTTTTTGTTTAGTTTTTTCTAGTAATTGTGGTCAGTGCCGGATCTAGGGGGGGGGGGGCAAGTGGGTATCATTGCCCCGGGCGCCGTCGGTATGAGGGCGCTCTTGAATTTATGAAAATTCAAAAAGCCTTAGGTATGGGTATATTAAAAATGTACATATGTTTAAATTTTTTTCATTTAAAATTTTTAAGCTTGAAAATTAATATAATATTACATATTATTTAGGAATTTATATAACTATTTTTGTCTGATGTATATATCTTTTAAAATTCATTCGTCAAACGTAGTTATTATCTAATTTTTGTTTTCGAAGAAAAATCGACTGATGGGATTTGGAAATAACTGTTAGTTGTAATAATAATCTACGATAATGATATGACTATATTATATATAAGTTATATAATATAACCAAATATATATATATATATATATATATATATATATATATATATAAAATCATACTTGCGTTCTACTACAAAGCAAGCAAGACTTCATAACTTATCATATACAGTAAAACTCGCTTAAGACGCTCTTTAACAGGTTGACCGCCATGAGACTCTTTTTGGGGTCTCACTAGTTTACTCCCTAACGCCATGGTATTTTTAATGTGATAACTCAAATTTGATTTGAAAAAAAAAATGATTGGATTTTGCTGAAAATTTAAATATGGGTTCAGTATCACTTATATGACTGATTTACAATAATTTTGGACAAATTCTAGTTGAGACCCTTAATAGAGTCTCGTGGCGGTGGTGAGTAACATGTAAAGAAATTGATGATTGTTCCTAACAAACTGAGATACCAAATGGAATCTCAAAATAAAAATATTGTCATTCCATTAAATTTAGGATATTTGATTATAGAATAAAATTTTTTAGGAACTTGAGGTTACAGGTTTACATAAAACATAATAAAAAATTTAAAAAGAAACATTTTTCTTGTTAAACATATATTTAATATGCAATTAATAAATTTCATTTTTTTAGGTGAACAACCTTATAAGAATAATAAGTAATATTTTAACAAAAAGATAAAAATAATTTTAAAAAGTAACATTTTCTTAAAATTTTTCATATCACAATACACAATTTAGAGTTATTATAACATTTTCATTTTATAAAAAAAAAATTTAAGAATTAACATTTTCTTTAAGTGAACAACCTTATAGTAATAATAAATAATTATAACAACCACATAAAAAAAATTAATAAATTTCATTTTTCTTAGGTGAACTACCTTATAAGAATAATAAGTAATATTTTAACAAAAAGATAAAAATAATTTTAAAAAGTAACATTTTCATTTCATAAAAAAAAAATTTAAGAATTAACATTTTCCTTAGGTGAACAACCTTATAGTAATAATTAATAATTATAACAATAACATAAAACAAATTTTAATAAATAACTTTTTCTTATTTTAAGAGTAGATCTGTAAAAACTTTTGTCATCTCTTTGGTGGATCATGGAACTATTTTTTATAACAAACAAAAATAAACAAATAAATTATATTGGTACAACTTTGTGATCTTCAAAAAAACAGTCTACACAATAGTATTTGTCACAACCCTCGCATTTTGTACTAGTTTTTTTGGAATACTTCTGTGAATGTTGTCTACCTTTTTCTTTTACCATTATGCTATAGCATTTATGGCACCTACTTTTTGAGGCTTTTATTAGCTTATGTTTAATTGTAGTTATTTGGCTATAGGATATAGGTTCTGGTTCAATATTTTGAGTGATAAGACTTTCTACTAACGTTGTACGAAAATCAGTTATTGATATCTTATTATTAGTTACTTGAGTAAATAAAACATGAGCATTGACGACCGCAATATTCAAAAGTGTATCTAATACTACTTTTTTGTACCATTTTACAGTACGACGCAATGGATTTGAATAGGAACTCATTTGATCTGCTAAATCTATTGGAGATTTACCTTCATTATAGTCTAACACAACTCTTGGTTTTAGTGTGGTTTTACCTCGAACACACACCTCCACCATTTCACTATCATGTTCAGAAGAGATCATACACAATTCTCGTTTATCGCGCCATTTTAAGACTAAAATATTTGATGAACTCCTCAAAGATACAATTTCATTTTTTTTTAATTTTTTTTTTGTCACTTCTTTAGGATTAGATTTCCTGTTGGTTCTTAAAGTGCCAACTAAATGTGTTTGCTGCCTGTTTAAAAGTTCAGCAAGTTCAACACTAGTGTACCAGTTGTCCACTACAAGTGTTCGACCAAAATTTAAAAAAGGCTCTGACAATTCTTGGACAATTTTGGAACCAACATTAAAATCAGGAGCCGCTTCTTTTCCACAATACACCTTCACAGCTAGTGTATAGCAGGGATGAATACATAATTTAAAAAGCTTAATTCCGAATTTATTCCTTTTATTTTTTATGTATTGCTTAAATGATAATCGTCCCATAAACTTTATTAGAGATTCATCAATACAAAAAGATTTACCCGGTTTCATGCACATATTTGAATTTAACATTACATCATCTATTAAAGTTCCCAGTTTAAATAAGCGATTATTTTTATCAATTTGTGAGTTGTCAGCAAAATGAATCATCTGTAGCAAAATTTCGAAACGATTTCTACTAATGATAGTTCCAAATTTAGTTTTAAAAATTTCTGAACTGCTCCAATATAGTTCATATGATGGCAATTGAACTAAACCTGTCCAAATTAGGGTTCCCAAAAATTGTTTCATTTCAATAATATTTGTATCTCTCCATTTAGTAAGACGGGAATGAGGTGATATATGTTTACTACTAATTTGCTGGACTGCATATTTATTAGTTTCTATAACTATTTTCTCTATCATTTCATCATTAACTAAAAGCTTATAAAAATCAAGTGGGGACCCATCAATCATGCAATCAAATAAATCTGGATTTATACCTGTTAATTCATTTTCAGGATTGAATATAAATGCATTGGTAACTTTGTCATCGACTCTCCACTGACGATCTGGTTCAGATTCTGGGTTTGTATGTTTCTTTTGGCGTACAGGCGGGTTGTGTATGTCAGTAATTTCATCTTCAGAGTCACTAATGTGAGATATCTCTATATATAAAATGTACAATAATTATAAAACAGTATAAGTTATGTATAGAATTAGTTTTTATTTACCAGAGTCATAAGCATCAACATCCATAGCCCGAGGCTCAGCTAAATAATGAAATAATAATAAATAATTAAGCTCAACTGTTGTACAATTCAAGTAATATAATTACCATTAAGATGAGTAGTTTTTGGAAACAAACAACGATTTATTTTAATTTCTTCAGACTCTGAATCACTTTCATCTACATAATGTAAAATAATATTAAAATATGGATACTAAAAACAAAAAATTTGGGTTATGATGTATAATAATGTACAGGCACTTACTAGATAAATTAACATCGTGGGGTGATTTCCAAGTGGGATCGTCGTCCGAGTCATCAAGATAATCCTCGAATTCGGAATCGATTAATTCATTTATTTCTTGTGCATTCATTTTTAAAGTAAACCAACAGACAACCACAACAGTAATGGTAAAATAAACCAGAATTTAAAAAAAAAAATCGTTATCGTTTCATTAATTTTAAGTTTATCATATTATTATCAAGGTGAATATTATCAGTTGTAGTTATGATAATATACAAGTTGGAATAGTTAGATAATATCATAACATAAAACTAAAACCACGAACATGGTTAAACCACCACACAAACATGACCAGAAAACTTCATTGGTATCATCATTGTTGTCAATAAATTTAATTTAAAAATTAACAAATAAAGATAAACGTTTGCTATAAACACCAAATTATGTTGGTCACACTGTAGAATCCGTTTCTGCAATAAAAACCGTGACAACTGAGATTCTATTCGGAGTATCAGCGTATAAACATGTGTAGTCATTGAGATTCCAAAAAGAGTCTCAATAACGGTTTTGAGTAACTTAGCCGAGACTCTAAATAGAGTCTCATGGCGGCTATGAGTAACCCGAAAGAAAACTCATGGCGGTCAACCTGTTAAGGGACCAGCTCTCTAGAACGTCTTAAGCGGGAAAGCGTCTTATGCGGGAATGAAACAAAATGATGTGGTTGAAATATCGAGTTTATTTTTCTATTATTAAACATAATTTAATGAGAAATACACTTATAAATTAATTATAATTACAATATTTTTTTTTTTATTGAAAAAGAAATTTTATATACAGAAAAATAATATATATAAAATATAATCCATCCCTTTAAGCTAAATGCTTGTGTTGGGATGAATGAGTTAATTAATTATTAAACTTTATATTTACAAATAATCAAAAAGAGAAAAAAAAAAAAAAACTTAAATTATTACAATATAATATAAAACATATCCAAAAATGTATACAAATAAAATTAACACTTGAGTTCACTTAATAACCAGTTGAATATAGATTTTTTATTGATTATATAATTATAATTTTTATTATAATTTTCATGTATTTCTTTTTTTAGTTGTAATGGCATCTCATTAAAATATAACGGGCCTAAAAAATCAATAAAATGTTTACCAATACTTTTGTTATTGTACACTACTTTAATATCATAAGCTCGGTATTCACGCTTATTTATATTTACAAAATTAATATTTTTAGATATACTTAATATGGCGAATTGCTTATATAGTAATCTGACCGGTAGTATTTGTAGAGCTTTATAGTTAAGATTTGTAGAGCCTTTTAGTTCTTGTTTATTTAAACATATTCTTATCACTTTATTTTGTTGTACTTCCAGGGGTCTTATTGCGTTATCCGCACATCCTCCCCATGTTATTAAACCATACTGAAAAATTTATTTATATAATGCATTGTATATAGTACGCATAATCTCTCTGGGTAGGATTTTGTTAAGTTTGTAGAATTTAAAAATAATTGACCTTAAACGCATTACCATGCCACTAACATGTATACTCCAACGTATATTCAATAATTATACCTAAGTATTTCACTCTAGTAACTCTCTTTATTTTTTGGCAATCACAATAATTTGAAAACATAATATTTTGCTGTGTATTACATGAATGTATAGAAATATTATCAAAAGGAATGTCTGTTTTTATGATAGAAAATGCGATAAATTCACTTTTTTTTATATTTAAAGTTAATTTTAGATTTGACAGTTCATTGAAAACTTTATTTACTTCAGCAGTTGCAATTCTCTTTACATTAGACCAAGTATCACTTGAGAAAAGTAAGCACGTGTCATCTGCGTATGTAATAATTTGACCATCAACACTCATATTACAGAAATCATTTATATATAGTATGAATAGAATAGGTCCAAGAACACTACCTTGGGGTACTCCGTATGTTATTTCTTTTTCTTTACTAAGAATATCATTTATAGAAACCACTTTTTTTCTATTGCTTAAGTAACTTTTAAACCAGTCAAGACTTTCATTTTTTATTCCTATTCCGGGTAAAATGTTTATAAGTATATTGTGATCAACTGTATCGAACGCTTTTGCTTGATCTAAAAAAACTGCTAAAACTTTTTTGTGTTTATCAAGACCATTATAAATAAATTTGGTTACCTCATAAATTGCACCAGTTGTGCTTTTTTTGGGTCGGAAACCGTATTGGTTTTTTTATATCAATTTATATTTTTCTAAGAAAGAAATAAGTCTGCCTTTTATTATTTTTTCTAATATTTTTGAGAAATTTGATAATAACGATATAGGCCTATAGTTTGATATATTTTCCTTTTTTCCTATTTTATACAAAGGTTTGACAATCGCTAGTTTGAACTTATCGGGGAAAATACTTTGTTTTAGACATAAATTATAAATGTATGTCTGAGGGCCAGAAATATACTTTGATATTAGTTTTAAAATGTTTACTGTTATTTTATCGAAACCTGAAGCAGTTTCATCTTTTAAATCGTTTATAGTGTTTAAAACTTCAGTTTCTTCAATTTTTTTTACGAAATATGAATTAAAGTTAAAATTACACACTTTATCAATACATTTAGAATATGTATTTTTGAATTTTTTATTATATTCTTCCCCTACACTAACAAAATAATTATTAAATATATTAGCTGCTTGAATTGGATTATCTTGAGAGTTAATAATTTTACCATTATTCTCTATGTTGTTTTTAAAGTTTGCGTTATTTTCATTATTTTTAACATCTGTTAGTTTATTTATTAATTTCTACGTAAGTTTTGGGTCAGATATTGTTTTGTTAAATTTATTTTTGTAATAACTTATTTTTGCTGCTCTTATAAGAGAAGTAAATTTAATTCTATATTTTATATAATAATGACGTAAATTTGTGTTATTTGGATATTTTTTAATTTTTTTTGACAATTCATTTTTTTTTGTGCAGAGAGCACGACATTGAGCAAGGTATTCACATGGAAACGTACAAACATTTTTGAAACAGCGAGGAGACCTACTTTTTCCAATGACGACCAACTTCAATTTATGGGTTCCGGTAGAATTTGTACATACTAAAACCGTGAGACGTTCCTTGCTCAACTTTCCACCATGGCATGTCTCATTTTTAAAAACAAAAGACTTATCTGGCATAAGCTTAAAAAACAATCCGAATTCATCAGCGTTGTATACATCGTCAGGAGCATAGTCACGCAGTAATGAAGGCAACACATGATTTTTCCATGAAGCTATATCATCATTATTAACAGATTCAGCCTCACCTGAAATTTGGCGGTACACAATGCTATGCCTACTCCGAAATCTATCTAGCCAACCAGTCGATCCACTAAATTCGGTTGAGACGTGCGGCAATCTCCATCGCCTTTTCCGTGATTATACCTCCATTTATTGGATAATTTAAACTACGAGCTTGTTGAAACCACTCCAATAAAATATTTTCCAACTCTTCATACTTCCCGTGTTTTAATTTTTGTCGTTTGCTGCCACCTAACAAGCTGCTTTGTTCTATTTCATGTCTGTTTTTCAATAAAGTTCTTAAAGTGGAAGGAGGTATCCCCAGTTCATTAGAAATATCCTTTTGTTTTTTTTTCTCAGCCAATCCTTCATCGTACTTTTTCAAAATGTTGAGTTTGTCAGAAATCGATAGCGCTTTACGTTTTATACCACTAGCCATAACGAAATTACGGTTATACACATGCGAACGAACAGCACTTACTAAATCTCATAATACGATGAAATACAGTGAAACTGTTATAATAAGTAATGATAAAATAGGTATAGCGATAAAATAAAACAATAAGAACACGTATAATACTAAAAATTCTATTTTTATTTTCACAAAACTACTAAAATTTATCGTAATCTGCTGAAAAAAGAGCGTTTTACCCGATTAGACAGAGAAAAACTGAGCGTCTTAACAGGTGATTTTTACATTGACTAGTATAGGAAATGTCTAGGGACCGACTAAAAACAGCGTCTTATGCGGGAAAGCGTCTTAAGCGAGAGCCTCTTAAGCGAGTTTTACTGTAATTGCAAGAAAGATTAATGATGATGAAATTATAAAATATTTCGCTGCAAAAAGGGCTAGAAAAATAAACTTTTAGATATTAAAATATTATTTGTTAAATTAAAACAACCAAGTAATACATAAATTATGTTTGTTTTCTATATTTTTATACGTGTAAAATTTTAAAATATGATATTTTATATATGTACAATGTATATTATATAAAAATAGCAAAGTTTCCATATTTAAGTTTATAAAATGTTTATATTTTTTAATATTTAAAATTAATTATTATTGTGTGGTTCTTTTGACCAAAGGGCGGTTTCCCATGAAGATTGACCTAGTTATTGACAATGGGGAACCGTTAGATTTTTTTCCCTTTTTATTGCTTGTTTCTGTGTGTGTGCCGAAGGAGTCCTTGTTTATTAAGTTATAAAATTTTGTATACACTTGATGCTGCATATCATTACATCCACCTTACACTTTTTTTTGTTGTGCCCTCACAACAACGCTCGCAGGCAAGAGTGAGAGTGGTATAAACATTTACCAATATTGTAGAAATTAAAGAAAATGAAAGTTGGAATACAATTGGAATTGGATGGATGGGGGTTGTTACTTTTACAATGAGAAAAGGACAGTGTGATGAATTAACTATTTTACACTGTTGTATCTATAATATATATATATATATATATATATATTTATATAAAATAGGGTGGTTCACGTTTATAGAGGCTACATTTTTTTCGAGAAATTTAAAATGAGTACCCTCCCATTTTTTTTAAGTGATAAGAAAAAATAATTCTGCTAAATTTTGGACTTGATAAATCAACCCCTTCACGTGCCGCAATAGGGTTAAATAATGGCCCAGAGGGGTTTTTTTTAGTTTTTTTTTCAGTTTCTTTTTAATTATTTCAAAAACTAAAACTTTTACAAAAAAAATGTTAAACTATAAATTATAGAGAAATGTACTGTCTACAAAATATGTTATTATAAAAGTTCTATTTAATCCATTATTTCATATGGAAAAACTAATATATAAATGCCTAAGAGTGTAATGAAATATTTTGTTTATACGTAGTACGTATATTCTCAAATATATGTGTTTTAAATCAAATTAAGATTGAGACTTTTAATCGTAATTTAAATAAATTGTTGTACGTTTGAATTTGATAGCAATGTAGATTTCAAAAACACTAGGTACAAGTTCAATGTCACAATTTATTTTTAATTCCGAATTATCACGATAACGATGATTTTATCTGTTATTACTTTATCGTCAAATCAGAATTTAGATTATTAGGTATAACGTAGTCACTAGTCAGTATATTACAGTCATGTGTGTAACATTAGTTTTGTGATATTCAATATTTTTATTTTTGTAAGTAATTGTTTTTAATATGTCTAAACGAAAAATTTATTTGATAGAATCTGTTAAAAATCAAATTACGGGTAGCAAATTACCATCAATTAAAGACTGTTTAAGTGTACTCTTTTTTAATCTGAGGTTAGTTAAATTAAATGTAATCGACGGTGCCGCACTTGTTATTGACGAGTGTTTAATTTATAGGAGGAAAGCAAGAATTCCAACTCGTGACCGTTTGAATTGTATAAAGAAATTAAAAAAAGTTTACGAAGATTGGCGTAGCTTAGAGAAAAATGCAAAAAGAACCGGAGATTTATACAAGCAAAGAGAAAAAAAATTTGTCGATTGTTTAAATGATTTGTTTGATATATCACATGCTAATGCGGTAAACATGATGAAAAATGAGGAGGACATTGCATTTTTAAATTTACAAAGACAAAAACTAAAAAGGTCGTCCAGGTTGCATGGTTGGTAAAGATTTAATATTGTCCAAGGCAGAAGAGAGGATGGAATCTCGTTCAGTAAAAATAAATACAAATCTTACTCCGACTATTGAACTTGAATCTGGTATGTGAAAAATATTTAAATAAATTATCTATATTTAAAATTAATATAAATTTGTTTTTGATAATAGTTAATTACGATAATTTGTTTACAAGTTCAGACGAAAGTGAAGAATTTGAAAATTTGGAAGAACACGAAGAAAGTCATGAAGGCCTGTCTAAAACTAAAAGGTCAAGAAAACATTTAATGACATCTCGAGTTACTTCAGCATGTAACGTGGTCGGGGATGACCCGTTAAATATAAGATATTCAGGGAAGAATTTAGGTTCTTTTGAATATAATTAACCGTAGCTCGGGAGCATAAATGGTATATAGGATTTTAATGTTACAAATAAATGCGTATTGGTAAAGATAATTATTAATCTATAATGGTTTATTAAGACTTACTGACATACTTAAGAATTATATGGCTGTTTCGTAGTTGCACGGAGTTCCAGTTAGCGTGATGGTAATCGCGGAGAACTGACGTTCTCTTACATATCGATAGTCGACCATAGGCCTTACAATATAAACTGTGAGTGGGGGGGGGAACTTAATGTATAGTCAGCTTATATTATGTTTCTATAATACTAAAGGTAATATATATAAATATAGTAGTGTAATAACCCAAAAGTAAAAGGAAAAATAAGGTGGTAAAAGGAACCGGGTTAAATTACCTTCCTCCTTCTTGTAAGGAGGGCACTCGGGGTTACAAAGGTCCGAGAGCCGATGTAGGTGACTGTAGGTCTCACAAGCTTATTACAATTATATCACTCACCTGATTCCGCCTCGTTGTACGGCTGTTGATACTCGTACCGCTCACGGTGTAGGATTACAGGAAAAGAAAAGTACCATACGATGAATCATGTCAAGGTGACACATCATTTGAAGCTAGAGAATCATTTAAAATAAACACATATTTTGTTATAATAGATTCATTACTTTCAGAGTTAAGGAAGCGTAAAAACTGTTATGATGATATTAATACTATGTTCGGATTTTTTTCAAACATGATTGATTTACCAGTAACTGAAGTGAGAAAGAAAGCTACCAAATTACAGAGTCAGTATCCTGAAGATCTCGATGAATCATTTATAAATGAATGTATTCATTTTCATGGATACTTAAAAAGTTTACCAGGAAATTTATCACCAAAATCTATTTTAGAGTTGTACAAAATCATTGAAGATCACAATATAGCAGATGTCTACCCATATGTAGATATTGCGTTACGTATGTATTTATGCTGTCCGGTTTCTAATACTTCAGCTGAACGGTCATTTAGTGTTCTGAAAAGAGTGAAATCATACTTGAGGTTGAGATCTTCAATGAATGACAACCGTTTAAACAATTTGGCAATTTTAAATATAGAATGTGAGATAACTAAATCAATTAGTTATAATGAGGTCATTGAAGATTTTGCTGCCCAAAAATCTCATCGTAAAATATAAATGTTAATGTTTCAATTTATATTATACTTCATATTATATCATGTTCTAAACTGCTATGTATGATTATGTTGTTATTTTTTAATGATCATAAAACAAAGGTAAATAAATGTTAAAATTTTGGGGGCACCAAATTATATTTACCCGGGGCATCAAATCTCTAAATACGCCACTGGGTCTAAAGGTTTCCAGAGCATATACTATAGCTAAAAGTTCTAGTTCTATTGCACTATATTTTTCTTCTGTAACAGTGACACGTCATGAAATATATGATACGGGATGTAATAGTTCGTCTTCTTCGTCCTTTTGTAATAAAACACCGGCAATTCCAATTTTGCTAGCGTCTGTCCATATTACTATTGGTATGTTTGGTTTGAAATGTTTTAATAGTGGTGGGTTTGTTAATTTTTCTTTAAGTATTTTAAACGTTTCTGTGTGTTTATTTTGCCATTTTACCGGGGATTTTTTTGATTCAAAATGTCCTCTTGTTAAGTCGGTTATTGGAGCTACTATTTCAGCGTATCTTGGTATGAATTTTCTAAAAAAATTACATAACCCTAAGAAACTTCTTGTTTGTTTTATATTTTCTGGTGTAGGGAATTTTTTTATTGCTGCCAATCCCTCCTCATTTGGTTTCACTCCGTATTGATTAACTATTTGTCCTAGTATTTTCAATTCAAAATATCCAAATCTGCATTTCTTTGCTTTCAATTTAAAACCTGTTTTTCTAATTCGCTCGAGTAATTTTTCTAAAATTATAAGTAGTTCCTCGAATGTTTTTGCATAGTTTATGATATCGTCTACATAATTAATTGTGCCTAAATATAGTAGTCCTGCCAGAGCCGTGGCTACTGCTTTAGAAAACTGTCTTGGCGAGTTTTTATATTCAAAAGGAAACCTAGTCCATTCATATAATCCAAACGGTGTAATGAACGCTAATTTATGTCTATCAGTTTTGCCTAATAGAATGGTTTAGAAATCCTTGTTGCATATCCATAATATTAAAATATTTAGCACCTTCTAGACAGTCAAATATCGTTTGTATATTCGTAATTGGAAAATTTTGATGTGGTATTTGCTTGTTTATTTGTCTATAGTCAATCACTAATCTTTTTGTTTTATCTGCTTTATTAACTAAAAATGCTGGACTAGCGTATGCTGAATTAGATGTAATTAAACCGGCATTCAAAAATTTGTTGACTTGTCTTTCTAATTCATTTTGTTCAGATAGTGCTAACCTATACGGTGGTAAGTTTACCGGGTTTTCTGATAACGTAGGTATTAGTATATCTCCTATATCAATAGCTCCCAAGTCCGTATCACATTGCGCGAAACAATCCGAAAATCTCATCAATATTTGTTTTATTTTTATTTGCTGATTTTTCTCTAATTCTGGGTTAATATCAAATTCTAGTTCTCTTTTCTCTGAGTTGTTTTGTAAATTGTTTAAATTACCTATGTTGCAGTTTTCGTTGTTTTTATCATAGTGTCTTGCGTAATTTGTAAATGGACATTGTCTTGTGCAATTTTCGAGTCAATGAGCTTTTTGTCTATGTTTTCAAAAATGTGTTCTGGATAGTATTTTAATTCATGAAACCCGTTTTTTTTATATCTGTTGTTTTTTATTAGTGTGTCTTGCGACATTTTTAATTCTATATTGTCGCCTACTAATTCGGTGTTCGCTAAATTCCCGCTAACGTTTTCAAATTTGTGTTCTATACAATGTGTTAACTCATCAAAACCATTTTGCACACTATGTATTTCATCACTCCTTTTTATATTTTGTGTTATGTCGTCATTAACTTTTAAATACTGTTCAATATATAAATTTATTAAATAAATAAAAATAAAATAAAATAAATAAATATGTTTTTTAATAGTTTCTATGCCGGGGATTGTTGTAAATATTATTGTGTTATTTAATTTTAAGGGTTGATTATTTATATTTATTCTACCCGGAGTCCAATGGTCATCCTTATGAAATATCCCTATAAATGGTCTATCAGATTTATAATATATTATTGCCGTGTTTTTTTAGTATATTTTCGTTTGTTTTATCATGGTTCTGTGTTCGCTAAATTCCCGCTAACGTTTTCAAATTTGTGTTCTATACAATGTGTTAACTCATCAAAATCATTTTGCACACTATGTATTTCATCACTCCTTTTTATATTTTGTGTTATGTCGTCATTAACTTTTAAATACTGTTCAATATATAAATTTATTAAATAAATAAAAATAAAATAAAATAAATAAATATGTTTTTTAATAGTTTCTATGCCGGGGATTGTTGTAAATATTATTGTGTTATTTAATTTTAAGGGTTGATTATTTATATTTATTCTACCCGGAGTCCAATGGTCATCCTTATGAAATATCCCTATAAATGGTCTATCAGATTTATAATATATTATTGCCGTGTTTTTTAGTATATTTTCGTTTGTTTTATCATGGTTCTGTGTTATAATGATTAAGTTTTTATTATATTTATCCGACAAATATGCGAGGTCTTCGTCTGTAAGTTGGTAACCCGTTTTACTCCTTGTTATTTCTATGTCCTTCAAGATTTCTATTATAGTTAAGTTTATGCCTTCTTTTTTTAAACAGATTTTTAACGCATGTGCCCCACAATCTCCGTCTGTTGGCGTTTGTTCCGCCCTTTCTAGATAAGATGATATTTTGGTTATTTTGTTTCTTAAGTTAGAATCTATTTCCTTATCATGGTTAGGTTAGTTTGGTTGTTTATGTCCTGTGAATTAATTGTGTAATAGTCAGCTTATATTATGTTTCTATAATAGTAATACTAAAGGTAATATATATAAATATAGTAGTAAACGTAGTATATGTAACAATTGTTACAAGCATTAGATAAATGCAAGGTAAGTGACCGGGACGCTATTCACATTATAACAGCTTTATTGGAAGCTCTATCTTTAAACATAAATAGCTCGCGAAATGTTACGTAAAGAAAGCGCTACCTCTATAAAGTCCGAATTTTCTGATACTTATTTAGATTTTGTAGTTATACATTGGGATTCTAAAATGTTGACTGATATAACGGGTAAATCAAATATAGACCGTCTACCAGTTGTTGCCACAGCCCCCGGCGTAGAGCAACTACTTGGAGTTCCTCGCCTCACATCATGTATGGGATCCGAGGTATCTTCTGCAGTTTATGACATATTACTCGAATGGTCGTTAGAAGATAAAATTCAAGCTATGGTAGTTGACACCACTCCTTCTAGTACGGGTCGATTGAATGGAGCATGTATTCTTTTAGAACAAAAATTAGAAAGACAACTTTTATTATTAGCCTGCCGTCATCATATGTATGAAATTGTCTTAGCAGGTGTTTTTTCTGAATCAAAGCTCTCTATTATGTCCGGTCCAGATATACCTATTTTTAAAAAATTCCAAAATAACTGGTCAAACTATTCCACTTTTGAAACTGATCAAGCGATTTACGACAAACTAAAAGATGTATCTGCGGAGGTATTGTTATTCACAGAAAAAAAAATTAGGGAAGAATTACCTAGAAATGATTATAAAGAGTTTTTAGAATTAATTATAATATTTCTAGGAGGAAAACCTCCAAATGGTATCAACTTCCGACAACCTGGCGCCTATCATCTAGCAAGGTGGATGGCAAAAGCCATTTACTGCCTAAAAATATTTATGTTTGAACAACAATATAAATTAATACCTAGGGAAGAATCGGCAATCAAAGAAATATGTTGTTTTATTATTACATGTTACGCGGAACAATGGTTTAACTGCATGGATGCTATCGAGGCACCATTAAATGATATTATTTTTTTTAAAAAATTAGTGTCATATAAAAATATCAATAAAAAAATAGCGGAAGTAGCAATAAAGAAATTTATTAACCATTTATGGTATTTAAATTACGAATGTATTTTATTTTCATTATTTGATGAACGAATTAAAATAGAAGAAAAAAGAAAAATGGTGGAAATGTTAAGAGAAAAGAATGATGGTAATACTGAACCTCTAAAAAAATTGTCATTAAAGCCAGAAGAAATAACAGATTTTTTAAATCGTGATTTACCAACAGACTTGTTTACACCTCATACATTTAGTACATTTTCTCGGTTCAATATTTCTACTGATTTTTTACAACTTGATCCAATTGAATGGCCCAACAACGATAACTATAAAAAAGCTCGAAGTATTCTAATTTCATTAAAGGTAGTTAATGACACGGCGGAATGAAATGTCAAGTTGATGGAAGAATTTAATCAAAAAGCGACGAAAAATGAAGAACAAAAGTAATACTTATTACAAGTTTGCAACAACAAATATTAAATATAAGTTTAATATAACATAATAAAAATTAATTTTTTAGGTTGTTCAAGACTACAGAAAAATGTATCCACCATTTAGCCGACAATGTCTATCAAATGTACAATAAAAATATGCTTAATATCTTAGAATAATAGTAAAAAATATTTATCAGTATCTTAAAATATTTTTTATACTCGTTTTTCCATATGAAATAATGAATTAAACAGAAATTGTATAATAACATATTTTGTAGACATAAATCTATAATTTATAATAAAAAATTTTTTTTGTAAAAGTATTATTAGTTTTTAAAATAATTAAAAAGAAACTGAAAAAACCCCTTTGGGCCATTATTTATTGCGGCACGTGAAGGGGTTGATTTATCAAGTCCAAATTTTTGCCAGAGTTATTTTTTCTTATTACTTAAAAAAATGGGAGGGTACTTATTTTGAATTTTTTGAATCAGTTTTTTTGGACCACCCTTATATATATATTATATATATATATTGTTTTTTTTTATCTGGTGGATTATAATGCGTGCTTACAATGTGATATATAGATATTAATCAGTAAATGATTTACAATTTCTAAATTTTTTTTTTCGAATATGTGCCTTGTAAATGGTAATCACAATATTGAGGTACATTTTTGATTTTATATTCATACATTTTTTTTGTATTTGTTGTATAATACTATCTAATATTAAATACTGCATTACTACTTACAGAATATTCTACATACACATACATTATACACATTGTGCGTGAACAATCACATACATAAATAATTATCTAATTAATACATTATTATTATTTTATTGAATATAAATTCTGACATTTTTTTTTTTATATATTTACATACTTATGTAGTAGTTTGCTTAATCTACAACTAAATTAAAGGAACACATTTTTTTTTCTATCTTACTTGCTAGTATTTTTAGATATTTGTATTTAACAGTTTTTTTTTTGTTTTATAGTCTAATATCTATTCATAATCTTAATTTTTACTTCACTAATTACATATTACTTATAGAAAATACATGTCGAATATATATCTTTCATTAATTGATATGAGTACCTAATAATATTTATTTTTTACATTTTTAATAATCTTTTTGTGTTGAAATTTGGAACATAAAATTTGGTAGTTGTCGTACAGGAAAAATAATATATTTTATTACAATCTCTCTTAATATTTTATTTTGTTATTGAACATTGAATGTTATGAGATTAGTGCGTCTTGGTTAGATTTGGCTGAATGCTCCTTTGAATGTGCGTCGTACATGATGTTGACCAGAGAATAAGAGCAGAAGTGTGAATGAAGAGAGCTAGGTACTGGAAATGTCTAGGTAGTGATGTATTAGGTGTATATTATGATATTAGTATGGAGTATATTGTAACTCTAAATCATGCAGCGGAAATACATAAATAATAAGTATTGTTGTTGTATAAGCCATCTTATTTATAATTTTTTGGTTACAATATAACTATAATTATTTTATTCTTTAATTTATTTATGTTATATAATATATTTTATTTTATTTTTATTTTTATATTATGTTGACAATTTTATTTGCTGTCCATTTTTATTTTGCCATAGTTATGACTAGGCTTAGGGACTTGTAGCTCTAAAAAATACCTAAATATGCATGCAAATATGCACCAAAAAATGACCAAATATGCTCTAAAATATGCACCAAAAAATTACCAAATATGCTCTTAAATATGTACCTAAATATAACCGTATACCTATGTATTAAGATATGGTCCCCAAAAAAATAGGTATAACAAATATGTGGTAAAATTAAATATTTATTTTATTAGAATTTATATTAGGTAGGTATATAAGAATATTATTACTTGAATTGAAAATGATATAATAAATTGAATTTTTAAAAGATAATTGGTTTAAATTTTAGTGTTCTTCCGTGTCTTCCGATCCTAAAGTAAAAATAAAATAATGTTTAAATATTTAAATGTTTTAATTCTTATTATTTTATTAATTTCTTTACCTTGAAAATTACACTGCACAATAAGATATTTCCTGATGTTTTCAAACGTGAATCTACGACGATTACTTGACAGTAAATTTTTATAGACGGAAAAACTTCTTTCAACATCTACAGACGACATTGGAGCATACATAAGATAAACCAGATCATTACTTGTCAAGTCTTCAGGCAATCCTTCCATATCTTCAACTTCGCCGCTTAAAATTTTTGAAATTTTTAATAAAGATTTGTAACCAGGATTTTTTTCTAAAACATCATTTAACTTATTTACGACTGCTTTGCCTTTTGTACATTTTAAGTCAACAATTTTATTTTTCGCATCTTTGACCGTTTTTAATGAATCGGATAATTTTATTCCTTTCTTTTCCAAAAATGTTATAGATTTGGGTAAAAATCCGAAATTCGATTTAATAAATGCCAAGTTACAATGTAGGTTATTCTTTTCCAAATACTTTTTGGCTGTCTTAATTGAAGCGGCGTCATCGCTGTCGAATGTTTTTAAAGCTGTCAGAATGTTCTCCAAATGTTCGCAATAGTATATGGTAGCATTTATCCAAGTTCCCCATCTTGTTAGTATGGGTTAGGCGGTAAAGGAATCTCGTTTTTTGTCATATTTAAAAATGTTTTTATACGTAAGGGAGATTTTCGAAATACTTTTTTCACTGAAGATACTACCTTATCTACTTCCGAAAATTCGTCACGAACTTTTTCAGCGAGCCTGTGAAATGCATGTGCAAGGCAGGTAATATGAATAACTTTTGAATAAAGTGTTTGTATAGCTGTACCCGCCTTAATCATACGAGTATAAGGGGCTGCATCGCTCACAAACAATAATACATTGTCATGTTCAACTCCTTCAGGCAACAATATCCCCATAGCTTTATCAAATAATTTGAATATTGTTGAATGGTTAGTTTTGTCAAGTTCCTCGTAATGCAATAAAAATATTTGACCGGCGTTATCAATCTCTAGTGTTCCAATAATAACATTTGCTACAGAACGCCCAGAGGCGTCAGTAATCTCATCAATTGAAACCCAGATTCGTTTTCCGTTGACAATCGCCTTAATTTTTAAAATAGTCTCTTGGTAAATATCGTCAACGTAACCTTTACGAAGTGTTGTTTCACTAGGTATATCTTCATTCGTGTATTTTTCTAAAAACCATTTAAATTCATTGTTTGATAATTTATTTAAGGGAATATTTGACGAAAGCAAAGCCTTGCATAAATCTTTGTTGAAATTATTATTTTTGCCCAGGTTGGTGTTTAAAACAAACTGCTGGTTTACTCTTCAATTTCTTTTTTATTTAACACTAGTTTGAATTTATTGTTTAAGTTGTTAATTTCTTTTTTTTTTATTTTGTATGGTCCTCTATATATGGGTCCTAATTTTGAAGATTTTCCTACCTCTAAGAATGGGAATTTTATCATTGCTAAATCATTTGTGGGTTTTTTGTGGTATTTCTTTTGAATTATTTGAGTTTTGTGGATAATTAGCAGTATTCTATCCCTTATTTTATTTAATTCTACTGAGGGTTCTTTTAGTTGGTATAGTAATTCTTTAGGATTTCTTAAAGATTGTTTAGTATTTGAATTTATCAAATTTATGGTCGTCATAACGGTGTTAGGTTGTTTGACGTTTTTAGTAACATTGTTATTATTATTTTCAAAGTGTGGCAAATTGTTAATGTAAATGGGTACACTAAACACGTATATTTTCTCTTTATTTATAATTTTATGATTGTGGGACATAGTTATTTGTATTTTATTTATGCTGATGTTTGTGTTATTGGGACGGGTTTTTAGTTTTTTTGACACCCGAAGGTTGTTCTCAGTGTGGTGATTGTCGGTATTTCTACAAAGTGTATTATTTTGTTTGGGATTTTATTGGATTGTTTTGTTGTTAGTGTGCCTGGGATCCAATGAGTGTTTTTGTTAAAGTTATATACTACTGTAAAGGGGTTATCACCATTCCCATATATTATCCCTGTGTCGTCACTGTCATTGTAAATATAAGTGTCGTACCCGTAATAATTGGCTATTGAGGCCAGCTCTTTGTCTGACCACCGAAAGTCTGGTAAGCTGTTTATTTCTAACAACTGTAATATTTCACATATAGACCATGGACGTGACTTTATTCGTTTTGTGATCATTTAGGGCGTTGCAGATTGAGTATAGTCCACAATTCCCATCACTGGGTACGTTTTTTCCCTGTTTGTACATAGAAAATATGTTGTATGTATGATTTTTATTTATAGCTTGTATATTATTTATTCTATTTTCGTTATTTTTGTTTTCAAAAAATGCATGTATTTTATTTATTGTTTCATTATGTTCCTTAGATTTCCAACTATGTGTTAGATTCTCATAATTTTGGTTATATGTGTATTTTAATATTAGTGTTTTGAAATTCTGAATAAATTAATTGTTTGACTATGGACCAATTAAGTTTGTCCAGGCCAGATGCAATTGTAGGCATCGCGATTTTTGATAAATTTTATTGTTGTGCTTTAATTCTTAAGTTGCGTATTGAATTTTTAATATCCTTATATTTAGGTTTATGGTAATACCATTGTTTAGTTATTAAGTGAAATATAGTTTCTCCAGTTCTACCAGTTCTCTGGTTGTTATTCGTAGCTACGGTGTTTCCTACTTTTAATATTTTAGACGACAATTCTGGTTTTGTGTCATCATATTTTTTGCATATTAACTTTGCTATGCATGCATTAATTTTAAAATCAGCTGATATGCAGTGAGTCTAAAATAGAACCATAATATTGTTTTACCATATCACAATTTTCAAAACGCCATGGTACACTTATCTGCATAATTTCTCTTGGTTTAATGCCTAATTGTTTTTGTATATTTATTAATTTATTATGAGAAGATGGTCTAGAAAAATGAATATACAAGGACTCTGGTGTATTAAAAAATAAAACTGAGCTTTTTACATGTTTACACATTTCTACTATAACTAAATTTAGTTTATGTGCAACACAATGGAAAAAATTGCTTCTGGATGAAATTCTCTAATTTTTTTTTGAACTCCATTTATATGGACTGCCATTACACTAGCGCCATCGTATGATTGACCTATCATAGGCACTTGATCAATATTTAGAGTTTTTAAACTTTCAAGTATGGTATTTGAAATACCAGCTGCAGATCTTGATGTAAAGCATAAAACAAAAGACAAAAACCGTTCTTGAACCACCATTTGTTTTGTGTATCTTACACAGATTGTAAGTTGTTCTTCTTTAAATAACCTGGCTACATCGCACATTAAAGCATACATTCCACATTCAGTTACTTCTTGTACTATTTGTGACCTCACCAAGCCAGCTGTTATACTTATTAAATCATTTTGAATTAAAGAACATGTGTAATTAAAATATGATGTTTCCATTTTACTAGCAAATGATGGATTATAAGTTGCTAACATACAGCATATTTCTTTGAAATTACCTTGATTAAGTGATTCTTTGTTTTCAGTATGACCTCTGAAGATTAAGCCCTGATGTGCTAAAAATAAAACTGCATCAATTATCATAAGCATGTATTTTCGATTCTTTTCAACTTCTTTGTAAGCACTAGACAGTTGTACATGTACATTACCAGTTTTTTTAGTATTCTGATAATATTTGTATTTTGCCAAATTAAAAAGATGATATGAACTCTTGCTATGCTAATTTAATTTTTCTGAAATTTTTTTCCAATCTTTAAAATCACTTTTAGTGAAAACTTCTTCAGAATTTGAGCCAGTACCAAAGTTACGGCAATAAAAACAGAAGACTAAATCTTTGTTTTGGCCATATTCTATCCATGTATACTCTTTGTAGTATTTAGATGAAAATGAACGGTTTTGCTTACCAAATAGTTTTTTTGGAAATGACACAAGTAAAGGCTGATTTACACGTTACCAGTTGCTGGCATACTAGCTGGCATGCTAGCTGGAGGGTCACTGGCGTTTGGCAACTGGAATTGGCAGGTTACTGGCGCCCATCGTTTACACGACGCCAGTTACTATAGTTGTATTGTGCTATTAATTTGCGAACCTATAATGCAGTAGTGCTTTTGTAATTAACATAAATAAACTGTATAGCATAAAATACATTTTTTTTCAGTACTTTTTTCATTATCACAGAAACAGCTAACATCATTGCTTTTAAAAAAGCAGTGCATTCTATTTCTATATTGTTGCGTGACGAGCTATTGGAAATATGTGAAGAGGAATCGAAGAAGAAAAAACGAAAAGTTTGGATAAGAGATTGGATGGATAAAAAAAAATGTGGAGCATCAGAAACAATTATCAAAGAACTGCATGACAATGACCCACAAGAATTTAGATCTATGATTAGGCTAACAACAGAACAATTTGAAGCGTTGTTGATTATGATAAGTCCAATCATTACCCTTGAAGACACTTTTATGCGCGACACTCTACCAGCCAGGCTAAAGCTAGAAATGACATTAACATTTCTAGCTTCAGGAATGAATTTCAGAATGTTGTCAATTATGTTTCGTGTTTCTAAATCATCTATTTCAAATATGATTCCTGATGTGTGTGATGCCATCTACTCAGTTTTGAAAGATTACATAAAAGTAAGTATAAAATACATACATTTTTTTTAAATTAAATGATTTATTTAATTTGATAAATTTAAATAATAAAAACATAAATGAGTAACCTTTGTAACAAATTTAAATAATAAAAACATTGTACGGGCCGGGAGCATAAAATATTATTACGCGTTCCCGGTCACCATCAATATGCGTGCTTATGCTTACTCTAACACCACCGATCGACCAAATGTAAAGTGTAGTGGTGTATAGCTCAACTAGCAGTGGTTAGGTTCGCCGTGCAAGTGCTAGCGAGCTATGTGGTGGTGTGAGTGTGTTAAAAGTGTGTATATGTGTGAATGTGTATGATGTCTAGTGTGTACTTAAAGGCTATGAAAAAATAGGAACTAATAATGTAAATAAAAATAATTAATCGTAAAATGGTATAAATTGTTTAATAATGTTTCTGAGCATCGAAAGAACTATCCTGATTGTAGTTAAAACGCTCTTAAAAATACAAATCCAACTTTTATGTTATAATAATTTTATTGTATTAATATTACCTAAATTATTTCGATTATATTTATAAGTTGACAAAGTTGTAATATATGTTTTATGTAATACTGCATGTATATTGTATATGACTTATTAGTTATTAGTGTATGATAGAAAAAAAATTAAAGATTTTATACATGAACCAGTTACTCATTATTTTAATATAATTAAATGAGTTAGATTATTCAACTGACTTGGGATGACTCAAAAAAAAATTTTTTTTTCTTGTAAGCTCGTTTTGAAACTATTTAGAACAAGTATCAAGTGTAGGAGATTAAGTTTTCAAAATAAAATTTTTTTTGACCATTATTAGACCACCCTAATGTGGATATTTGATTTCAAAATGTTTACAGAAACACACTTGTAATGTTTGTTTAAATTTTGCTAAAACTCAAGATAAATTAGATGATTCTTTTTTATTTAATTATTTTAAAAGTTACTCGAATAAAGAAAAAACGACTTTTGGTAATCTTTTAATGTCACCTGACACATTTTATAATTATGTTAATAAGTTGAATTCAATTTTCATTCTACATTTTCCAATTTTAGCTGTAGAAAACGATGTCGGTATGAAATTAAAAAACTTTATTGATAATGTCCCATTTAGTCATCCATGTTCAAACTTTAATGTAGAATATTTAAAATTATTATATATACGTTTGAGAATATTCTGTAGCATAATGGACTTAATGTGATGATCAGTTACTATTTGTGATAATATATTTTAAGTATGAAACTATTAAGCAAAGAATTATTTTTAAAAAATTAAGTCAAGTAGTTCCTGTACTTTTATCTGTAAGTTGTTTTTATTTTAACAAAGTTTACCTAATTTATTTTGTTTTTACTATTGTTATAAAAAAGTTACTATGTTGGTTTATTTTATTAATGTTATAATATTTTTAAATTAGTATTTTAATAATTTTAAATAGTTAAAATGCCTAGTTTTGACAGTTAATGTTTTTTTTACAAAGTTGTATTATTATTAATTTCAATATGTTGTTTAATTCACAGATCTTTTATTTAATTTATTATGAAATGGTTAAAAAGATTAAATTATACCATATAAAATCATAAAATGAAATGTGTTACTTTTGTACCTGACCCTATTACAATTGTCCCTGTTGGGGGTACAATTGTAACATTTTTCTTTTTTTTACCTTCATTAATTTAGAAAATTGAGAAAATTAAGGTTCAATACTCACTTATTTATAAAAGTATTCAGTTATTTCAATGATTAAAAGTGTAACTAAAGAAAAATAGCTTAAATTTTGGAAGAAATAAATGATTTTGTGAAAAATGTTACAATCGTACCCAGTCTCCCCTACTCTCATTTCTTTTTCAACATTGATTTTGGTTCGATACTTGCTTTTTATTACAGCAACCGCCGAAAACCCAGCTTCACACAAATATGATGTCGAAAACGGAATTAAAATACGTTGAGCCTTATCACTTAAAAGAGGATATTCATCTTTTATAGAAATCCAAAATTTGGTTAAATCCATACTGCTAAATTTAGTCTTCAAACTATTGTCGCAATACAACTCGATAAGACTCTCTTTTTCGGTAGAAGTAAACTCAGATGGAACAGTGGAGTTGAATGGATCTTGAATCCAAGAAAATTTATCTATATTTTCATTTTGAAAGTATTTTTCAAACCAAATGATGAGTTGTGATAGGTGATCTACAAAAATAGACTTCATATCTTGAGAGATTTCAACTCCGTTAGAGGTCGAAAACTGCTGCAAAGTTAAAAAAGAATCTAAAAAAGAAATTATGACTGTTCAATAAAAATCGATCCATGATTTAAAAAAAGTCACTATATTAACAAAATTTCTATATAAAGACGACGAACACGATAGAGCAACACACTACGCGAGACTGGCGGTCATACTAATCCGAAAACAAATTTTATCAAACACGTCTCATAAAGTCATGACTATGGTCTAAAAATAAATTTAAACTCATTAATGGTGGTGAGGATAATGCGACAGAACCGATAACGATAAACAGTTTATCAATTGTGTGAAGTCGGAGACATAAAAATTATTTTTCTCTACCGATATTATAAAGTTAGTAATCGGTTTTGTCGCATTACCCTCGCCGCCGTCATCGAGTTAAAATTTATTTTTAGACCAGGTAAATTTCTACGGCGACGCGGCGCCCCTTAAAAGACATCGCGGCGCACAGTTTGGGAACCGCTGTATTAATGTATAAATAAAGTATTTTGGCGTACTTTATTTAAACTATTAAGTATAAAGTACAAAAATGAAAAAAACAGTACAATACTTTGAAAAATAGTACGGGTGGCAACCCTGATCACAAGTCAAAAACCGCTCTATATCTTCAGTTTTTAAATGTTTACGAGCCATTATAAAAACAAACATAATATTTGAAAAAAATAATACTATTCAATATAATCATAAAAATCGTTCCTCACATACACAGTGGCACATACGACGACGCGTAAACAATATGATATTACAGCGACATAGATGTGATTAATTTAACGATAATCGTTTTAACCTATAATATAATCATTAATAATATTGGGGAAAAAAAATTATACCATTGTAATAACTCAAAAATATCAATAGAAGGCCCATTGTAAGGGCGATTTATTAAATGAGCTAATACAATACGAGAGAGTTGCTCGGTCGTGAATCCGGAGAGGACCAGGTCAATTGTGTTGCAAAAAGTAGTGATGCTAAAATCTTACCTTATCTGTAATTGGACGTGGGATGTGAATAAGATACTGCGTGTATGAAGTAGCTGAATAGCAGATTCAATTCGGCACTCGCACAGACTTCCTATCCTCGACAGTCAGGTGATCACGTCCAAGAATTGTACTTGAAATCAAGCCCGTGTGCACACACGACGGCAAGACCGTATACTGCAAAGTTAATTTATAAGCCGACTGCCTTCCGAACTAGCCAACGCTGCCTCGTCGTACGGCGTTAGGTTAGACGCCTTGTGTATTCAAACTAGGCAACTTAATGTACACTGCCTGACCTGATGAAGTAGGCAGCACTAGATACGACGACGATAACTCATAGGAAGGGACTAAAATTGTCTTACTTCTACGGGGACAAGGACGTTGAGTTTATGCATAGGAGTAGGGAGGATGAGTTTAGTTAAACCAGGGGGAAATCTCGGTGGTCGAAATCGGTTTGGTGCAATGACCACCGAGCGCACATATAATGGACTATGACTTAAAACTAAACTTAAATTTAATATGATGATGATGAGTGATGTGAATGGACAGGACACGGTAGATGGACTTGACGACCTGGGCGGCCTCTCACATACCACGGAGGGTATTGGCGGTCTTACGCAGTGAGCACACTTGACTCTGGAACGGATACGGTAGAGGGACTCGAAGACCTGGGCGGCCTCTCACATACCACAGCGGGTACTGGCGGTCTTACGCAATAACACACTTCGTTTAATTTGATTTTGTAGATGAACACCGACGACCGGTGTATGTCTCAATAACAAAGGGATACAAAATCATTCACATAAATAAATATAACTCACGTGCACAATTCGTTGTGGATGATATTTATTATATCAGTAAGATAAACCAGATGATGTTTTTCGTTACAATGACTCGAGATACGTCTATAAAATTGTTCATAATAACACACAAGAAAATAACATAATAATAAAATATTTCAGTCGCATTGACCTCATACAATTTAAATTGCAACAAAAACCAATAATAATAAAAATTCCGATTATATATTATATATAAAAATTAAAAAACGACTGCTATATACGATCAGAATAATTGACAACAACGATAATAATATTTTTACATACACACACTTACTAAGAAAATATACATCACAAAGATAATGTATATATTATAATATTACGGACGAGAACGGAGAAGAGGAATGGTTATTGTTTACGCTAGTTGCTGCATTATCGCAATATTGCAATTAATGTTCTAATTATCATCGTATGCATATCAATGATAAACGCAGTACTATTGCTTTTGCGTTGACGCGGCAACAATATTCTTTTACATTTTCAAAATTACCATCGTTATTTTCAAATTCATTTAAAAGTTCAGTGAGTTCTGCTTCAGGAAACAAGTCTTCAGATTCATCACCACTATCTAATTCCCCAATATCTGATACATTTCCGTCACCTAATAAAGCTAATATGTCATCCTCACGAAGCATTTTATACTGTTAATATAAAAACGTTTTTTTTTTTTTTTACAAAGAAGTGTTGAAATAACGCAAGAAAATGTAAACAATTAACAAAATTTACATTCTAACGTGTAAGCATTATACTATATAATATCGTTATACACACAATCGGAATATTAATTATTATCATCATCATGATAAATTGGCTCGGCGAAAAGACCGCTAACGTGATACGAAGACTCAGAGGTCAGATTACACTATAGTGTACCCATATGTTTTCGAATATAAAATAAAAACTATTCATCTCAAAGAGGTTATAAAAATTGGAAAACATTAGTTACCATATTTTCTCATGGAAAAAAAAAGATCAATCAATAATGCGATCCAACGGAGTAAAAATCAACTGTAATTTTAAAATCTATTATCAATTTTTCGATTAAGGATTTTTTTGATTTTTGATAATAAAATAAGTAGAATTATGTATACACCGTTCTTATCATTTTCATTTAAATGTACATGTTTTTTTCATTTAGAAACAATTATCATTACGCAGAAAAACCAAATAGTTCATTAATAATAATTTACTGAATTTTTAGTACACTATAGTGTACTCTGTGTCTGAAAGGGTTAATTTTTAAATGGCTGTTGAATATACAGTGTACTCCCGATTATCCGTGGAATAGGGTGGCAGGACATCCACGTATAAACGAATTCCGCGGATAATCCGCAAAATTAAATTTTATAATAAAAAATGCAATATGTAATGACGTTATCGCATAATCGACTATCGCAGCCCAATTTAACCGATAATGATGTACATTCGAGGGTCTAGTATTAAAGGAACATAACATAATGTGTATTAATAAAAGTACATACACATTACACATGTATTAATATTAAATAAGCGTATTTTACGTCGTTATCGAGTTATCGGCTATGACAAATGCACAACCCAATTAAACCCATAATGATTTATAATTGAAAGATACAATACGTATATATTTTTTTGTATACATATTATATAGGTATGTAGACGATTCCGTGGAAGACGGCGGATAATCGGGAGTACAATGTATTTTGAAGTAATAAAAATGTATCAGTGTTACCATACTTTAAGAATATTGGTGACGTTGGTTTCAATTGTGTCCCCCTGGCTACGACCCGCAAGGTTATGTTGGCGCGTGCGCATCGTGCATGTTTATTGTTCGGTTGTCTTTGTCTGTCTCGACTTCGTTTGCCGTAATTCACTATGTGATCATGACTCGTGAGACATGTCATGTCATGGCTGTCGCATGCTACTTCCGTTTGATGGGCGTTCATGCTGCAACCACGTTGGAAATGACGCCGTCATCATAGCTGTACTTGGTAATTATTTCACGTGATCTTATATCTATTTCTTTTTACGCTTTTCACCCACGTCTCTGTTATTTTCGCATAGTCGTGTGGTTTTATCGTTTGCTGCAGATACACGAGCGTATCACGTGTACGACACGCTTTTACTCTAACGTGGTATCGGTTCATGATATTGCAGCGCGGATCTAGAAAATAGCATTCGTCTACGTCACTGAAATATGTTTAGAAACACGGCTCCATCGCGCCCACGTTATATAGTCTGTACATGTTTTTCGTTACGTTTTCCCTGCTGGAAAATTTTAAAGATAAATAGTAACTGCAGCGAACAACAATGTTCGATGATGTATTGATACATCGAAATTTAAAACATCAATATTCATGTAAGCCGCCGCGTGCCTGCCCGAGGTCGTACGGCAATGTTCAAATCTTAAACTTTTATTCCCGCCGGTGCCCGTAGGCCGTAGTTAATCATTATTACCACGCCATATGACCGCCGACGACCATAAATTCATTTTTTTTTCAAATTTCTATATTTTCCAGGGCGCTTCAGAAAAATACCTCAAAATAGCAACATGGCGTAGAGGAAATCATGACGATTATTTGGGTATAATGAACATACCATTTCCATGGTAAAATTTGGAAATATATATCAAAAATCTTAACAACTAAAATACTGAAATTTTTAAAACTTGTTTTATTTTAATTTTATTATAATTAATGAAAATAATAATATCCAAACAAAATCAGAATCATCTATTTCACTTATATCACTAATATCACTCAACTCATCACAAAAAAGTCCATTAACAATTTCATTGTCTTTAATACGCTGCTTTTTTGGCCTGCTTGAGCCAACCGTTAAGATAAATTCTCTTACGAAAAATTAAAATTTACTAAATAAAAATACTGAATAAGATATTATTATGCTTATGTAATACCAGTGTTGATGGAACGTATCATAAAACGATGCATAAAAGGATATGCGGGCACCAGCGGGCATATGGCCTCAGAAGTAAACACAAAGTTAAAACAATTAAGGATACATGGCGTACAAATAAGCCATAAAGTATGGGTGCCGGCGAGCACACAGCGGCTAATGTCATAATAAACGCTAATATCCGTCGTAGGTATTATTATGTTTTTTAACATGATAAGTATTGTGTTAGCTCTACGCTTACATTATTGCTTTGGTCCTGTAAATTATTTAATGAACTTAGAATTGTGAAACAAAGATTAAAATGTTTATCTAGTTTTGGGCTGCCATTTATTTGAGATTAAAAATCGTGACTTTTAATTTTAGGGACCCCTCCAAACATTTGAGCTTTGTATGTACTTATTTTCTATTTTTCTATTAATTATTATTTGTGTACAGTACTTTTTTCTCGGAAGAATGTATCTTCCCAGCTCTCTGTTTACTCATTATTTTAAATATATCAAAGATTATAGTATAATAAGATTTTAGTTCTTTTATTTGAGTTAAATTATTAGTTTAAAATGTTAAAAAAATTGTTAATCATTATATATGTATATCATTATTGACACCATCAGAGTCTTCAAATTCATCACCTTTGTCTTTATTAGAACCAGGCAATGCAAATGCAAATTCTACTAATTTCAATAATATAGAATAATCGGTGTTTGTTTCTTTAAATTATTTAAATATAGATATCCATTTTTCTTCAAAAGCTAAACTGTGCTATTCTGCAGATTTTTCTTTAACAAGTTTTGCAAGTAATTTAAATTTTTCTAACAGTTCTTCATTTAAAACAATGTTTAATTTTACAAAATTGATTGATAGTTTTAAATTTGACCAGCTTATTTAATTTGTTTTCAACATAAAAATACATGATAAAGAATTAAATTCAGGTATGTGCTGATTTGAAGCAGTCCAATCCATTTTACGATTTAATGTATTTTTTAGTTTAACATAAATATTGTTTTTCCCTTCCCGAAATTAGTATTTGTATTATTATCTTCTGAATTGCTAATTTTTTTTTTTTGATACCAAATTTTCCAAAATGCTTAAAAAATTTTTATGAATTAGATCTGCTGTTTCTCCTGGTAAGCTAGAAAAATATAAAATTTGATTTTTTTCTCAATTTTCTGGACTAAAATACCTAGCAATGACCAGCACTAATTTTATTGCCTTATGGTCTGCTAATATTGAAATATAGTAAGCCATCAATTGTATTTTTCATTGCATATGTAGCTTAAATATTTGTTATCAAGTCACGAGTTTTAGTTTTTGCGCGAGTAACCTTTTTTTCGTTAAATAATTGACGAATGAGATCTGCAGTACAAGTCATAGAATTAAAACTATGATTATGCATTATGAAAAGCTAAAGTCACTTCTTTAGCAGCTAATTTTTGGGGTTTCATCATTAGCATTTAGTTTTAGTGGCGTAAAAAATCACTAACCTTATTTAAAGTAATTACAGCTTTTTTTGTGTTTTTATGTTTATTTGTTTTAATATGGCCAGTTATATCTGTTTTTCCACAATGAGTAACAGAAAAATTACTTATAGAACAATGTACGTCAAAATCATTATTTCGTTTTACTTTTTTTTCCCTTTCAGACCCGAATTATTGGAACTTGAGAAAAAATTTTTTTATTTTTTAACATGCTGATAGGCATTCAATTAACATGTTGACGGACACAACTGCTATAGCAGTTATGACATCGACTGTAATTTTGATGACGGTTTCATATCTCATAATTTGGTCCAAATTAAAAATAGATTCTTGGTTGGTCATTCCATAGATTATGATTCATTTTAATAAAAATATTTAGGTAGAGGATATTTTAACTACTCACCAACTGAATCAGAAAAACTTTCTGCGGATGTCAGTTGATATGCCTTTATTTCATCCGATATTTTAGGTAACATTTTTGATAATGGAACCTCGGATCCAAAATTGTTGGAATTGATAAAAATGTTACATTTTCAATTTGTTCAAGTCTTTTTGGATTTTGTAGCAAATGCTTAACTGATAAAATAACTATAGTTGTTATGCCAAAATTTTTGTTTTATCTACAATTATTTAATGACCGTAATTACAATTGTATTACGACTTTAGGAAAGGGAAATTAAAAAAAAAAATTGGTATTTTTTTTTTTGTTTGTTTTTAAAATTCAATTTAATAATTGCTTTTTTTAAGGATTTATTTTGCCACAAAATCCGAGCCCTACTTATCATTAATACCATACCAAAAAACTACATTCTGAATTTTACTGTCGCATTGTAGATATTTGCCAATTTGTGAAATATGAATCTCACATCTCTAATATGATTTTCAGTTTTGTATTATGTCTCTTTACTAATGTCAATGCCTCCGGTATTTTGATTGCTAATACGTTTTCTGCGAAACCAACTACATAATTGTGATATAGGAAATAATAGTATTATGGTTCTCAATTTTTTCTTTAGAAGCTTGGCTTCCCTACTAATCTTATTGGTCGAAACTTATTTAAGGTATTTACCATAAATAGCTCTGTATTTTAGTAGCTTCTTTCCTTTTGACAAAGGTGAAAATCTGAAATCTAAGATTATACATTTTATATGATTAGTGTTCACTATTGTAAATGTTTCTTCTTTGACATATGTGTAAGGGTATGTGTAAGTTCAGTTACAAGACACATTTTTGAGGGTAATCCACTTATTTTATTTATTAAGAGAAAAAAAAGGAATGAACTAAAAAAAAAGTATTAATTTTTTTTTGTTGCAAGCATGAATTGAGTTTTAGTTGTGTGTTTACATATTTATTATGTTAAAATAATATTTCATATATTTGTGAACTTAAGATAATTAATTATTTAGTATAATATCATAGATTAAATAATCTATGGTATTATTATTAATGCTTTCTGTTGGATTTATATTGAATCTTTATTTGTATAAATTATAATAAAATAAAATGTAAGTTTTTATTTATATTTTTACTTAAAATATAATAGTTTTTAATTGATGATATTGCTAAAATATATTATTAAACCATTATGTTACTCATTATTTTTCTTAACTGTTGTGTATATTTACTAAATTCTATCAATAGCTACAAAGATTGAATCTCATAATAGACATTATACTTTTTCTGAAACCAGTTTCTATAAAACTATATAAACAAATATTTAGAATAATAAATAATGTTTCAGCTCAATATTTTCGAACATACAATAAGAGCCTCTGGCACGACATGGCGTTCTCTAAGCTCTACATTGTGTTATTGTACTATATTATGAGTCTCTGGCATGACATTGCGTTCTCTAAGCTCTAATTTGTATTGACATATATTAATACACTGAGTTTTTCTACTGTTCACTTTTATTATGAGAGTTGGTACTAACCTACAAACTTAAACTAGTGTGATAAGTAGAATAATGAACTTATTATAGACTTATTAATAAATACAAAAATAGCCATTGTTTTTAATTAGTAATATACATATAACAGTGATATTATAGTATTAAATTATTTTTTATCATATCTTACTTTTGCAAATGAAATACTGTGCACCAATTAAAAGGTAGTACGAACAATTTAGCGTTTAGAAAGTATAACATGGTCAAAAATCCTCCAATTGTATTTGAAATTAATGAATGCACCACAAATACATTTCCATTAATTGTTTTAATTCAATATTTAATCAATTTTGCTTGCAACAACTAAGTTTAAAGCATATCAATTTTGTAACTTGGTGATCTTGACGTTTCATTGTTTCAAATTTACATTTTAGTTTTACCTTATTCTTGTTTGTACTCTTGAGATGTCTTCAAGCCATTCACCTATAGCCTGTCTAGTTGATATTAAGATTCCATTTGAAAATGTGTTTTAATCAGTGTGTTTGAGAGATATGGAGGATTCTTGGAATATATAAATGGTAAAAACTATATAAATAAACAACCCAGTTGCTAAACTATATTACATTGTTGAATGCACATCTCATGACACACATTTTCGCTAGGCTATAACGTGCTTGTCCAACTATCGGTGGACCAAGACCTACGAATACAGTATTTTGAAATACGATATACTTATGTTAATCATTATACGTAATCGGAAAAGTATGCATATGGTGAAGATATGTTATATCATATATAATAAGATAAGTTTCAATATCATTCATATCTTTTGGAGAAGCAAGACAGACAAACATTACATACCTGACTTGATGCATTTTCATTAATAACATTACACACTTTACCATCGATCATACTTAGTACCAACTCGTGTTTAATTTGAAATATTTTATTGCTTTGAATAATCAATCATGCCCTCGGACCTTGGAATTTGAAGATTCTAACACCGCACTTACAAAGCCTTGTGGGACCTCGGGATCATAAAAAATGTCGGCATTGGTGCAAAATGTTGACGGATTAACGCAAAATGTTGACGCATTATAGACATTGTCGGATGTCACCTGTCCGCCGATTGACAGAGTATCACATGGCCTAGGGTCCTGGGAACCGTAATCCCTGATGAGGCGACGGATTGTAAAAAAATTTGTAGATTGTGCAGATAGCCCACGCATGCCTGTATTGGCAGCCACATGGGAAAATAATAAATTTAACTTTTTGACTTCTGCCTAAGGAATAAAATGTATTTCTCAACTGTTCATGGTTATTCTTTAAATATTCTCTGTAATTATTAGAATCAAACTATAAACTGAATTTAGAACCATCCATAATTGTGAATGCATAGTATAATATATAAACTCAGCAATTAAATGAATCCATTTGTTTCGGAACATTTTCCAAAGGACATGCAATTGTTAGGTAATGGAAATTGTTTCTCGCCACCGTAGGTAACATTGAATCTCAATTTTTCAATGTTTGAATCGATTTTTTGATATACGACTGTCTGTGTCATATGGATTAATTGGATCCATGATGTAATACTCTCTGGTTTTGAAATTTATACAAGCTATAATCCAGTGATTAGCATTATTAACTAACCATGGGAGAATGACCATACTGTTCTGAGGTAATGTAATTCCATAGTTATACTCTTCACCAATATACCTTTTTACCATAAGCTGTGACACATCATGGCACGATAAAATGTGTATGTTTTTTGAACCCAGCTTAAAAGCATATGACAACAAACAAGCATCTATTACAAAGTTACACAGCCACTGTTCTCCGGACAACGTATCGAAATCCGAAAAGTAAATGTAGGTCATGATGCCACGATTGTTGTCACTAGATGATATGTAATCATATTTTCCAACTAGATAATCTTTATTCTTTGGCATCTTTATATGTTTGTAGTTTGTCAAATCTTTTGGGAGCATATTTTTGTCAAAATCATTTGATTGCACTGCTCTTTGAAATGGAGATATATGACTTCCAGGTGTTGAAACCGATTTAGTCAAACTGTAATGATCGAGTGATTCATTTAAATCATTTACAATCATCTCTTCATTTAAAGGCTCATCAAGACAGAAACTTGTGGCATTGACACATTGTATGACCTCAAAGTTGTCAATTACATTAACCACTTTTGGCAACATGTTATTCTCATCTGTCAGACTTAGGATTTTTAATGACATTGCTTTGAACGGACGGTACTTGGTGTGTTTGAGATGTTTATGTTGTTTCTCTTTTTTTCCCCAACTTTCTATTGCATCTAAATAATTGTGACTAGAAAATTCTTTAATGTTAGTTCTTTCTTTCCCTTTGGTTGTACTCTGTTGATTAGACATATTATTACTGTCAAAAATCAAGTACACGTGTACATTTTTTTTTCTTATATTGTACTTGACTTGTTTGTGTATTCAATGCCATTGTTGACCTTATTATTCATAATAAGTGTCCAAAGTGCGAAGAAAGGCACGCACTTCACTATGAATTCATATAAATATGATTCATCAAAATATTCATTTGCTATACTTTCTTAATTTACTAAACCGTGTTGTATACTAGATTTAACCTGTTCTTTGATTGACTGAAATCTACAGTACATCATGGAGTTACTAGTGTTAGACTCGCATAGAAATGTATTCATTCCTTCCGAGTAATCTTTGCCTTCCTCGTTTGATTCATTTGGGATTTGGTAACTAACATTGCAATTACCTTTCATTGTACTAATCGCACATTTTGTTTTTTCTGTACCATAAGGCGATAATAATATAATTGAAAATATTCTCAACCAATTTTCAATATCTACCAAACTCGTTGCATTAAACAGTATACATATCCATATCAATAATACTATTTCTTTTCATTTTTTCTGTAGTCTTACGATTGATAGTCTCCAATTGAAACTACGTGTAGACGTGATTCACTATAATTTTTGTGTAATGGTTTGCACATATGTTTATGATGGTCACATTAGTTCCGTCAATGTTTTCAACCAATACTCTGTAACACCAGTTAAGGTAATCAAAAATGGAAGTGAAACCATTCCATCTTATACACAAAGCATTAATTTGTGTATAACTGAAATCTGTCACTATATTTGTGAATACGGGCCAAGTCAGTTTGTGTTTTAAAACATATGCTTTAAAAGCATTCAACCATTCTGAAATTGCAACTATGTCGTGGACTGAGCTAATCATTTCAAGAACGGGACATGTAACACTTGAGTTCCTAGGTAAAGGGATATTAACAACTAGAACATAGTACAGAACTCTTTTGCTGTTCATGATCATTTTTCTCACAACTGTACCTGTGGCATTCAAATAACCAGTAACTGATTTTTGTTGTTCATTGAGTTTTTTTAATATGTCCAACTGCTCGTTACTGTAGCAGTGCACAAATGGTGGTGCACCAACACCTACAAAGTGATTTCCTTCATCGTTACACATCATTACAATATCATTAAAGTCATCTCTATCATATTCAAAAATTTGAAACTGCCTTCAAAAAAGGAATAATTGTGGTCGCTGTATTCTTTTGGATAACAATAATTTGTGCGCAAAGGTAGAAAAACCCCTGACTACATTGGTGTTCTTTTGAAATAGGCATTTCTAATGGGGCTTGGAACAAGTCCATGATTTTTCCTGTTTGTAATTTTAATTGGCGTGACAATTTTTTCTTTGCTTAAATTTTCTAGTAGAATAGGAGTACTACTAGGCATATTTGGATCTCTTATCGTCCGAATTAAATCACTTTCGGTTGATATACTTGTGTGTCCTACTGAATCATGGTAATTTTGGACAGGTTCATACTCTGTTTGCAGAGAAACAAAATTAAAATTATCTAAACTAATTTTCTCAGTCATAAGATTGTCATTAACAATAGAACTATTTTCATTAATACTGTTTGTGTAATCTATTGAATCACTCAAGGAAATATTGAAGTGTTTAATACACGTTTTATACAGTTTATAACAATTTGCTTTATCTGTTGAAACTTTAATATGTCTACATAATATATCTGTTAGAGTTACTTTGTTGACATTTGAGAAATCATCTAATGTATAATTATATTCTTCAATACATTTTACAATTGAATTATTTTAAGTTTCGGATGTATTAACTACTTCACAGTTCATAGTTTCAATACATTTACGAAGAGATGAAGTTTTTCTACTCATAGCTTTCACCAATGAGTTTTTTAATCTGTGATCAGTATCTTTCTTAAAGATGATTTTACAAATATTAGAAACACAACTGTCAGAGACTGAGACATTCTCAAAATTTAATTCGGGATATTCAGTATTAATATAATGAGCTACCTCTTTCAATTTATATTTCAAACTCATTTTGTAGCTTATAAATTGTTAATTTTGTCTGATACAAAAAAACCGTAGACAATTATAGCAGTTTGAAAAAACTTGTATCTGACACAAAAGCCGTAGACACATATAGCAGTCTGAAACAAATTTGTTCCGACGCTCTAGTATCTGACACAAAAGTCGTAGATACTTATATTAGTCTGAAACAGACTTTCTTAAACACCTGTTAAAATTAATTAAAAAATACAAGATAATTAATATAATAATATAATATATTACACTTTGAAAAAAAAAACACTTGATTTAAAAAATTGAAAATATATGTAAATAAAATGTATATGAAAAACAATAAAAGTTAAATAATATCAAATAAATATATGTTTATGATGTTGATAAAAGCGTATCCGGATTACGTTCACCTGAACTTACATTTGACAAACGTAATTTTTTCTTAAAGTAGATTCGTCTGGTATTTTTTTATTTGTTTATTTTTCTAAAAATTCGCGAAAAGTTGGTTGATTAAATTTATACAGTGGTATATTCGCAGATAGAAATGCATTAGTTAAGTCTTCAAAGAATGGTGATTTTTGTACTGTTAATCAATTTTGAATTTGTGCACCTGAAATTTGTCGTTGTAATCCTGCTTTGTGCTTATCTCGTGATACATGATGTTTGCATTACGTATAAATTAGTTTGGTAAACCAAATGTTCGATTAATGTTTCAGGAAATATTTGTTGAAACGCACTAATCGGATCTAATACATTTTCATTTATGTCTTCTGATGGTCCTGTTGCCTCAACAAATAAATCATTTTTTTCGAAGTGTCTGAATTCATTATTCCAAACTAACCCATCCCTGTGAATTCTAGCAGTTAACACATTCGTGGACAGTTGAAATTCCTGGAGCGGAAATAAACTACTTTTAAAAACGCACTTAAGGCCCCTGCAAACGTATCATTTTTAAGGAGTTGTGTTTAGGCAATTATTTCGTTTCTTGCAATCACTGATCGTCTTTGTGTGTGTAGTAAATGATCATTAGTGTGTGTAACTCCCCTACCATCACCCGCTACACATATACATTTACAATTCATTGTTATTTCTTATCTGTTTTTTTGGGCGGTCGCGGGTTTGCGGGTCGGATATAATACACTAGGTACGTAAATATTATGAAAATAAAATAACAAGTATAGGGTACAATACATTTGAGATGACGTGTACATAAAATAGTATTGTGTGTGTATTATATTATTTTTTTTTTATTAGTGAGATTTTAACAAAAAATTATAACATCTCGACAATTATAATAATGCACATTGGTACATAATAAAATAGTAATTGGTAAAGCTCACACTCATTTGGAGGCCAAGCAGTATGAAATTGAGCGTAGCATAATTAAATCGAAACTTTCTGTTAATTAATCATTGTAATTAAAAAATTATAAAAAGTTCAGTTTTTGTAACTAAGGATTGAAAACAATGATTCTCATAAATATTTCGTACTGTAACCAAAATATCTAAAAATATATACCTGTGAGTTGGAAGAACATGTTGGAAATGGCAGTAATCCTAAATGGACCGGTATAAGCATTAGAATAAGAATACTAATAAAAAAAATATCAATGAATATCAATAATCAAAAAAAAAAAACTGATAAAATAGTTTAGTTATTGACGTGTATTTGATTACATTATTATACAAAATAAAACATGTTACTTGTCAGGAGAAAATTTTGGATCAATTATTTCTGGCAATAAATGATCTAAGTAAAACTCTGCTAATGATGTTTCCATTTTCGTATTCCAGAATTCATCATCACGATAAATTTTATCGACAGAAATTCCTAATACATGATTATAAAATATTATTAAATTAAAATGAATACTATTTTACAAATATTACTAATTATACAACTACAAAATTCAATAATAAAATTAATTACCTTTTGGAGTCCAAACTACAAAATAACATAAATTTCTTTGTGTTATGTGAAGTTGTCCCTGTACTTGAAAATGGTAATTATGATTTTTTTTTAATATTAAATTTTCTAATTCTATTTCCATAAACTTTAATTTATTTTGTTTCTGTGCATCATCTGGTGATAAATCTTTTGCCGAATATGGACACTTAATTTCAATGATTGCATCATTTCCAATAAGGCCATCTGGTGATGCAGCCAAAAATGGCAAATTAAAATCTACAAATAAACCGGCTGAGAGTACTTTTAAGTTGTACATGGTTTCAAACTCTGTTTTTGCTATTGATTCAAATTGAATTCCGTAATTAAATCATGACATAATAAAAAATCAAATCAAAGTATACTATAAAATATAATTCATAAAATAGAAAACACAATTTACCTAGTAGCAGTAGTTCCATGGAAATAACAAGGTTGATAAAGAATAGAAATTACAGTGTTTTTTCTAATGGTAGTTTTACGCATCTTGCAAATTTTACCAAAATTGGATGCCGTTAATCTGGACAATCTTTCTTTTTTCCATTCTTCGTTATTTGATTGATCAATCGTTCGGCGTTCTAATTTCAAAATATCAGTCTTGCTTAATTTTAATTTGTCTAAAAATTCAATTTTTTTGTCTTCAAAGTTTTCTTTTGTCATTGACAATGGTTGACAACCGAGTTCTTCGTCTACAGCACCATAGTCGGAATTCGGACCAAAAATGATTTTTTTTTTTTTTGGTCTTGAAAAAAAAAAAATAAGTAGATATTTTTAACAAGCCCATCGTTGTTTAAATATTATAATAATTATAGTATAATGTTATAAATTACCTAGAACTATTTTTACAATTTGTTTTTTCAGTATATCTCCTTTTGTTTTCTTTGGCAATACATTTTTTTGTATACATTTGACGCGGCACTGGTTGTCCTCGGTGGTGGCTGGTGCCGGTCAATAAAAATATACACACGTAATGAAATGGTTGACTAGTTGTTTATTTAGTAAGAACAAGACACACACGCGTTGACCAAATTGGTGAAATAAATAAGTGTTATTCGCGTCGACTGTCGGTGGTCGAGTCTTCGTCGTAGTTGTCCAGTCGAACGATGATGGGCCAGAGCCGAGATCGGTCGGCTCGTGCGACGAAACCGGCTCCGGCAAAGGCCTCCTTCCTCTGCCCGATGTACGAGGTAGGTGGGGGCTTCTGCCGAACCGGTGCTATCGTTATCCGGGTTGTGGCTGGGTAAAGAGCGACGCAGTCCGGGAGAGTGGTGTACATTATGTACCTACACTACCCCGGACCGTGTCATACTCCCCCGCCAAGCCACTCTACCGGTTACGATGGACCGTCCTTTAATGGTGTCCCTGCCCTGGGGACGTGGGTGGTGCGTTGGGTTGAAGTAAGGGTGGTTTCGGTTGACCGGGCTAAAATTGGTTGACTTCTTATAAAATTGCCGTAAATAATTTGGTCCATAATTATATGCAGAGACTGCAGTATTACACCGTGCGTTGTAAGATCCTAAAAGTTTAATATTAAATATTCCAATACATGATAATTAATCCTAATTTAATTTTTAATTTTGTCATCATGAATAACAGATTTAAAAAATATAAATAACGTAGAAAAAGTTACCTCTCAATGAGAAATTCACCGTTTCCCTCCTACATACTTTGCGACTACACTATTATAAGTTTCAACACTGTTATTATTTACATGGTAGATTAGGCTGTTGGAATGATAAGCCACTAAATTGACTGCTGCAATTAAATCATTCCACACACCATATTTTTGCATTTCCGGAACCAAATTAACTTAATTTTCTTTGTTTTTTGAACAAAAGTAACTAAAAGAGGAATAAGTGCCATGAAAAGATAAAACTATATTTATTTTTAAATAAATAAAAAATATTGTAGTAAATAATATTTATTTTTTAAATATAATTTTCTTATACCTATCGCATTTATCATGAAATCCAAATACATGAAATGGCCCATTTAAAATATCAATTTTTAACAACTTCACTTTTTCATTCTGAGGCAAGTCCATGTTTTTTCTAAATGTAATAGCTTTCGTAACGGCAAAACTTAAATCAAAAATAAATAATATAAAATTAAATTGAAAGTATAATAAAAAAAAAAAATTAAGATCATTTAAATTTTTATAATTTATTAACTTACCGTAGTCTAAGTAAATTTTCTTTTATTTTAGTTCTAATAAATCCTGGTACAATTAAACCTGATGCACTTTTTCTTTTCGTAGATAAATCTCTGAGACGAACAGAGTAGTTACGTAAAATATGATTGGTGCATTCGATTTTCTTTACTATAATTTCATTCCCATATGGTTTTGCTATTTGAATTTTTTTATTAACACTACTATCTCCATCCCCAATTATTTGATTATATATCAAATTATGCATTTTAACGCTTTGGCGGAATCCATCAACAATTATATCTGCCTCCATAGCTGTAGATGTTCCCGACCAGTTTTTAAAACATTCATGTTTTGTTGGAGGTCTATTCATTGTTTCAGCTTTTTTGCATACAGTGCAATATTTATTACGTACACCAATAAATAAAACTTTTTTAGTTTTATATCCCACAATACATGCCTAGTAGAAATTTATTTTATTTTAAACAACTAATAGAGTTAAATTTTTATATAAGTATTAATTTTAACCACTTTGAAATATAACAAATTATTTAATTTTTCGATTTCAATAAAAATAAATTTATTAAAGTACCTAAATTAAATATTCTAAATAGTAAATATTTTACTCACCACGCCAGATAATGCATTATAATTTGATCTGTATGATCTTTTTGACCACGCTCCATCGACCACAACACTTATCATAGGTATCCCATCTTTGGATACATCTCCATTCTCAAGGGCTATTTTGGCTTCTTCTTTAGCAGCTTCTTCAGTTGCATCCCAGGCAATACATTTCATTTTTTCTCCTACTTCTTCGTGCAATTTTTGATAAGTTGGGTTAGACATACAAGGCATATTTTAAGCTAGCTGAAAATTGTTCAATGTTGGAATAACCTTGACCATTATGAACAGTCGATGCTACAATAGCCAAATTAATTGGTACTAGTTCATCCGTAAATGGTTCAGTCCGTACAACTTCTTCTTTATGGCATATTTCACAGATAAAATGAAATTCGCTTAAAAACCCGGACTGTATTTCTTTTATAAGACGCAAGTTTAAAAACGTACAATCAAATGGATGGTGTTTAATTTTTGCAATAGTATTAAAAATATGTTGTATGTCTACTATTCTCCGGCCACTGACAACACATTTTCTAAGTACAACAAAAATTTTGAAATATAATATTTTGATATAAAATATGTATATATACAAATACAATATACGCATATAAATAAAATATAATAAATAAATAAATAAAAATAATTAATATTATAAATATAAAATTGTATGTAAAGAAATTGTAAATAATAAACGAAAATATACTAACTCGGGAATTGAGAACGAATTGCTGTTATTACTTGAATAACTATATTCCAAACTTGACTCTCCATGTTCAGGAATTATTGTATTAGTAGATCTAATTAATTATAATAATAATTTTTCAAAAAAACATTAAATTATTATTCAAATGATTTTGTACCATAAAAAATAAATGATTCTGAGCGAAGTAAGCTTTATGTAATTTGAGTTTTTAAAATAAATTGTTAATTTATTTATATTTCATTACCTACATTTAAAATTTTTTAAATTTTAAGTGCTTATATAAGTGGAAAGTTTCAAATTTCTACAATTATTTCTTTTAAATTACAGTGAAAAAAAAATTCATTGATCCACACCGCACTCAGAATTTAAACATAGAACCAACTACACTAATGGAATAATATATTCACTTACATAATATTGTTATCATGACTAACTGTATTGTCGACAGTACTAACTGAAGGTAATATTTCACTCGGAGAATTATCTAAGTTAGAAATATCCTGTAAAAAAATATCATAGCAAAATAATAAATTCAAAATAACTTTTAAAATCAAACCGACTTACCTTTTTAGGTAAATTTTCTTTTTTCAAAGCTAATATATTGCCTTTGTTTTTTTTTTTTTTTACTTAAATATGGCCTGAACTTTTTACCAAGATATTTTTTTCTATTCATTTTTAATATTAAATACAGTATTACAAAATTAAGGTAAAGTATACGCAAATCCTAAAAACAACTGAAAATTACGAAATTTTTGTTTACTCAAGAGTCAGGACAATGATCGACGATCGCAAAATAAAACAAAATAATGTGTATACTCATAGTAGTTATAATCCATAATATAACAACCTATTTAGCAGGGGCGGATCCAGGAATTTTCTGTGGGGGGGCGCACATTTTGTAGACATTTATGTGGACCAATTACATTGGTCTTCCGATTTTTCGTCAAACTTTCTATGTAAGTTAAAATTATATTTATGTAAAATTAAAAGTATTTTCCCAAATATGTTTATGATTTTATTTATATCTAAAAATGTAATAAAGATAGGTAGGGATAAGAAGTAGGTATATAAAAATAATGAATCATAATTACTATTTATGATAAAATAAATACTTTACTTAAGCAATAATTAATTTAAGTATTAATATACTTTAAATAGGTACCACATACTTACTATTATATATAAATGTGTTACCAATTTATCATTTTGAACTAACTTACGTTCAAATAAAATTAATCACAGTTTAATTCAAGTAGGTATAAAACTTTATTTTATATTAAATAATCAATAAAACAAAACAGAAAACAAAATAGTTGTTACTGTTATTATAACTTCATATATAGGTGCTTAATATTATAAAATAATCATTGTACAGTTAATAAAATTACAAAATAAAGTCCAATTTTCTATTTTTATCATTAGCAAATCTATTAATGATATTCTCAATATTATTATGAATATCAATATTTTTGTGAATGTATAACAAAGCTAGACCAGTTAACCTTTCTTCGCTCATTCTAGATCTTAACCATGTTTTTAGTAAACGTAGAGAAGAAAAACTTCCGATGAAGTAGTAGTTTCATTATTATCATTAATAATACGTTGCGATTCTATTGAGCTCGTCGAAGCAGATGTCAATAAACTATTGAACGACAAACTTGGAGTTAAAGTATCCACTTCTTCTGTTGATGTGACACTTTCATGGGTTTCATGCAACTTAATTTTTTTTTTATAACAAATTTGTCCATTATAGGTTTAGAAATATACCGTTAATATTATATAATATATTATTATACCGTTAATATAACCATTAAGAAATAATTTAACATAAATATAGGTAACCACGACATAGAACAGCTAGTTCAATACTGAAACTATTTTTTGTACACTTGTACACAATACGAAGAAAATCAGATATTGTTGTTGTTGTATAATTTAAATTGTAATCTGATGAATAGTGAAATATTATATGTATAGATATCTATTTCAATTATTACGATAACGGGGACTGTGCCATACGTCGGGGCCCGAAAATAATCTGAATGGAATATTTATTTTTAGATATAATTCAAATACTTATCAAGATAATATTAATAATAATAGGTTTGTTCCAACACGGAGTTTGGGACTAGTTGCCGACTGATCCGTGATTGGTTTATTGCGCATGCGTTAACGTGGATTAATCACGGATTCTAAACTCTGTTGGAACGCTTTTCGGACTGTCAATGATTGTAAAATGTTAATAAGATAATAGATGTTAGTTGCGTTTTTTTTGTGTGTGACTTGATAAATAAAATTAAAATGAGCGATATTGAATATGATTCAGATGACTATTATATGTCTAGTTCTTCGTCTGACGACGAATTAGAGTTAATTAATATCCCTCAAATAAGGAACGAAAATTTCTTAGGTGAGTAAATTCTAACGGGCTTGCTGATCATCTTTTTATTTGTGATTAAATTTCTTTCTTTTTGTTTAGAAGAAACTGTACCACAATACGACGATAAAACATATTTTGGACATTTTCGGATCAGCCGTCATGTTTCAACTATGATTGCTAATTTATACAGGAACAGTAATTATTTTGAAAATAACAAGTATGGCCAATTTGGTCAAATACCTGCAGCTGACCAGGTTTGTTTTTAAAATTATTGTTATAGACATTTTAATTTACAAATCAAGTTATTCTTGTGTTCATGGTTTTAAGATTAGCTCAACTTATTTGTATACATTTATAATTTAAGTGTGATGTAAATTATGTAACTATTAGTTTGTAAATTGTCATTTAATATAATATTAGTCGTTTACAAAAACCTTAATTGGTTTCAGGTCATTATTTTTATGTGGTTTGTTGGGCACCAAACTGCAAGCTTCAGAGATGTTGCAGACCGCTTCAATATTACTCTAAGCTCTCTGCATAGAATAATTGAACGGCTAACATACTTTTTAAGCAACTATTCACCCCAGATTATCAAATGGCCTAATAATGAACAAAAGCGAGAATCAGAAACGGCATTCAGGGAGAATGGATTTCCTATGGCCATAGGGGCTATCGATGGTTGCCATATTAAAATAGATAAACCCGACAATGATCCAGATTCATACATCAATAGAAAAGGATATTATTCAATACTAGTATGTATTTACGTGATTGCTTAATCAACCTTATGACATGAGTTTATTATAAATACAATTTTTTTTTTAGATGCAGGTTGTATGTGACCACAAGAACAAAATCATAGATTTCTTTTCCGGTTATCCTGGGTCAGTACACGATAGCAGGGTATTTAGAAATTCACCACTGTGCAATTCTTTGCAAGCAAAATGTGGTTCTTATTTTTTGCTCGGTGACAGTGGATATCCATTACAAACAAATTTGATGACTCCATTCAAGGATCGAGGACAGTTAACAAGGAGTCAAATTAAGTACAATTTAAAGTTAAGTGAAAACAGATATCGAATCGAACACTGCTTTGGAATTTTGAAACAAAAATTTAGACAGTTATATCACTTAAAGTTTAGAAACATTGTAAAAATTGTACATTTTATGCGAGCATGTTGTGTATTATACAACATTGCCCTAAATGATGATTTTCTTGAATTACTTGATCAAACACAAAGAGCACCACCAACCCAAGGTGTAATGGATGTTATGGAGGAAGAGAATATTGTGGATGACTACAATGCCACAATTATTAGGGATAGAATAGTAGCTGCACATTTTATTTAAATAGATCTGTTAACTTAATACATGTATATCATAAACAAAAATTATTTTTAATAATTATGTAACTTAAATTCAATTAAATAATTTTTTCTTATTTAATTAATTGAGTTTTCATTTATGTATACAACTAATTTTTGTTTTTTATAAAGTATAAACCTAAAGCAATTTTTGTTTGTTTGTTTGTTTTTTATAAATTCGATAAAGTAAACCATTCCTATCTTTTTAAAAAACTTTTTGCTATTGGCATTCGTGATCCAATGTTATCGTGGCTTATCTCATATGTAACAAATAGAAAACAGATTGTCAAAGTCAAAAACTTTACTTCATGTCCTTTTAGTATTCCGTCTGGAGGTTAGCTAATGATACGCAGGTCGATTTTTTTAGTTTTAACTCTATTGAGTCTTTTTATTATTTTATTATTAATTATTACCTGTGAATTATGCATTAATATTATATATCTTATAGATGTTATATTTACGTACATCACTGCGCTGCTATAGCAGTATAATTATATTTTTAAAATAATATAATAAAAATAATGATTCAACTCAACCTGGTTTATTTTGTGTAACAAATTTTGAAAAAGAATATTGTGAAATAAAAAATAAACATAAAAATATAGTCTTATATAAATTGAATCAATACAATATAAAATAATGAAATGATTTTTTACAACATATTTTTGTGAATGTCTTCAAAACATGATCCCGGGCACAGTGGAACATTGCAAACTTTACATTGATACTGGGTTTGTTTTCTCACGTGTTTTTTTGTGCATATTTTGCAGTTTTTGAAGTAATGTTTTCTTTTATACAGTGGAGGTAATGGGATTTTTTCTTGATAGTGTTGTCCTTCTTCTGGCATTGGTCGTTTGTTTTTTGGATCTTTTGGTTTTGGGGCATTAAAAATTTGATTAGCTGTTAAATCTATTGGAAGGTTTATCATATTTTTTATTAGGATATCACGAAATTCTTTAAAAGTCATAGAATCGCAACCAAAATGTTTTTTGAAAACTATTCCACACTGTAATATCTAACAGATGAAACAAAACTTTTTTATACCATCGTGATTGTTTTCGTGGGCTGCTATAATATTTTACCATTTGGTCTGACCTATCGATACCACTCATGTTATTATTATACTAAATAATTTAATTTGGTTTTTTTTTTCATTTCCAAATCGATTTTTGGATGATAAAAGCTGTGGTTGGTATTTTGTAGTTATCGCTAATACATCACTTTTATCTATCCACTTAGATACATAAATGTTTCCTTGTCGACGCCAAATATAGTCTCCAGATTTTAACTTTTTTGTGGTTACGCATTTTGGGTTGCCTTTACGGTTACTGCGTAGTGCTCCTGTTGTATGTGTTTTTCGATGTAGAAGTTCTTTAGAAAGACTTATACTATTATAATAATTGTCCATAAAAACTGTATGTCCTTTATCAAGAAATGCTTCCAAAATACGAAAAACTAAACTATTTATTTTTGATGTAGAACTGACTTGAATTTCTTCTCTTTTTCCTTTATACATCTCCATATTTAGAACAAATCCGTCGGGTGTACAGAGCTCGAAAAACTTTATACCATACCTTGCTTTTTTAAGTCTCATGTATTGTCTAAATAAAAGGCGACCACGATGTAATAAAAGCGATTCATCAAGTGATAGACATTCGTATGGAATATATGCAAGTTGAAAATTATTAATAAGTTTTTTAAAAATTCCAGAGAGCAAACAAATGGCCAAAAATTTATGTATTTCCTCCGCATCAACTTTTTTAAACTCAGCTGTACGACAGTGTTTTTTATGTGGACGAATTTGTGAAGTTAATTTTACACCATAATTATTTGTCGAGGATACCACCACATCAGTTATTTCACGTGTCCATAACATTTCGAATATCTGTAAAGGATTATCTTTTGCGGAATCAGGTATATTTAGTTTGATTCCTGACATACTATTGTCAAATTGGAAGTCTGGTATATCTTCCCAATTCTCGTACCATTGATCATCATCATCATTGTTATTAGCATTATTATAATCATCTTTATCACTTGAACTTACCTCAAACGATTCATTACTTGTGTCACTTTCAGTATTTGTAAAAGTATGAGACGGCCCTGCTCTTGGTGACGAATCTTACATATTTGTGTAGGTGCATAATTGTGTTAGTACATACTGAATAAATATTAAATTTTTACCCCCTTTAAATCCTGAACTATTTTTTTTCTTCAAATAGTCTATATGTTTCAAAATGGACTCATTAGATATTGATATGCATAGGAAAAATATTTAAAAAAAAAAAAGATCATCGGTTTTGCTAAAAAACAACCCACACATTTGTGTAGGTACGTACTGTATTAGTATAATAAAAATAATAATAATAAATCCATTGTTTATGTAACACATCAACAAATAACAATTTTAAGAAAAGAAAATATTGAACTTTTTAATACACTTTTTTATCAAACTTTAAAAATAACATGAATAGAAAAAAAAAATTACAGTAAATAATATAGTATTCTTTTATACGTGAAAATCTTTAAAACAAGTGTTCTTTGTAGTTAAACACAAATAAATATTACATTTCGTTACCTACACGTAAACAACACGTATCTCCATTTTCTACATTTTTCAGGAGAGTGAAAAAACTATTTTATGTTGGCTGCACATTTTATGTAAAATTAATTTTGTTAGTTAAAGTTAGTACTACGTGTTATATGACTTCTCAACAGAAAAAAAAACCAATTTCTGCAAAAATTTCTATATATTATATGGTACTTGTTATTAGTAAATTGTTTTGGATATACGTGGAATTGCTTTTGGAGATACGAGCTATTGTTGCACTCGTTTTTGGTAATACGAGTTATTTCTTTCCACATATTTTATTTATAATTCTTTTTATAACCTGCTATATTTATTTAACTGTAAATTGTATGATATCTTAATTGGTTAGGTAATTAACCCTTTTCTAATATCACTTAATAAAGTTTTAATAAGATTTATAACAGTAATGAAATCTAATTCTTTAGATTGAAGATATTTTGAAACAGCAGTAGTGTAATGAAAAATTTCAAGGAATATAAATGAAGTTATGATAGTTTCAAAAGATGTCCATTTTTGAAATAAAAACCTTGCATCTGATGCTGTACTTGAATCAATCGATTTATCTGAGCTAAGAAAATATAAAGATTCCAATAAGGCATCATAGCGATCACTATTTTCATTTTTACTAGACTCTGACCAAGGACCGAAAATACTTTTCAGTGCTGCGTCCTTAGTCCTTACTATTCCACCTAGTGGTTCCCAACTTTTGTATTTTTCTCAATTTATCATTTCCAGTTTGATCTTCAGAAAGAAATTTTTTCCAAATACCAGTTCTTTTATAAGAATCAGAAAAAAAAACTGCAGTTTTTTGTAATAAATTAAAAAGAAATTGAGCAGATGAACAACAGGATGTGACAGCAGATACTATAAGGTTCAAAACACTGATATGGTTGTTGCCGAAAAAAGAAAAAAAAAACCAAGCAATTACCTTTATCGGTTATTAATCTATAGACATTTATATACACTAATTCCATGGAAATCAAAACGATAAAATAAAATTTTTTTCCAATAACTTCATTATTTAATTTCTTGCTTAATATTTCTGATGCACAACATAAAAGCTCGCTAGCTGTAGCTTTGCTAATATATGTAGATCTATCACTATTTGTGACGATCCAATTTTCAAATGATTCACTACTTTTCATAATTAAACGCTTAATTAAAGGTTCATATTTCGTTGTGTGTGCTATTTCTTCTTTAGCCAAAAAATAAATTGAGCGAAATAAAAGAGAGAAATGTTTTCTATTGATTTTACATTCTTCGGAACTTTGATTTAAAATTTGGCAATAAACAGGATTTTTCGAGAATACTAAAGTCAGTCTTTCTTGTTCTATACTGCGAATATGTGATGCAGAATCGTTATGTTTATTTAATTTACCATCTTTTCCCAGTGCTTTTTTAAAATTGTTAAATGGTGTTTTAATAAAAACTCCCCCTGTGCTTGTCAATAGTACTGAATCATTTACAGCATGTTTTTCACATAATTTGCAAAAAGCACCATTACGTTGAACATCAAAATAAAGCCATGGAAAATCATTTTCCCATTTTTTATTATAAAATCTTTTTTCTTTACCTTTTTTTGTATAGGTAGGCGTAGGTAATTCATCTATATCTGTGTCAATCGTGTCATGATGAGAATCATGGGGCTCTGAAGTTTTAGTTATTTTATTTTGTGAAAAAAAATCTGTTATTTTTCTTTTGGACATTTTTGTTACGGAACAACATACAGGTACAAACCACTAGGTAAAACTGATTAAACTTATTATTTTAGTCTCCACGGACCGTGACAATAGTAGGTACGTACCGTAGCCCGTAGGTACGTAGTTTTAGATTATATCGTAATCTAGCCGTCATCATAAATTGTAATTCGTGATAATTATTTTTCGTTATCTTATAACTGCTATAATTTTGGAAAAGTCAGGAGATAGTCCTATATTGGCAATTTGGTATAAAAACATTGATTAAATAAATTATATTTTATTGAACGCCATTAGGTGCGGTAATCGTAACGTGCATTTAATAAATAGGTACATTTTGTTGAAAGTCAGAACGTTGAATTTGACAGGGGGGGCGAAAAAAATTTTCGGGGGGGCAAATGCCCCCCCTGAAGTATACCTGGATTCAACACTGTAAACAAGTATTAACAGAAGTCAAACGGTTAAAAAGTGGAGCAAAATTAATACCAAATGATTATAAAATATTGAAGCGCTATGATATAATGAATGTAAGTAATATTGATAAATTAATTGTTCCGGTAACTGATCCAAATACTATCAAATATTATGTTCATAACGAAGAGTTGTATAACATAATTCATGACGTCCATTTGCAAACTGGACATGGAGGTAGAAACCGGATGGAACATGAATTGAACGCAAAATATAAAAACATTACTAGGGAATGTTTAATGATATATTTAAATCTATGTGAATTGTGCCAGAGAAAAGGTAAAACTGGGAAAAAAGGGCTAGTTGTTAAACCAATAATTTCTTCAGAAATGAATTCTCGTTGTCAAGTAGATTTGATTGACATGCAAGCTCAACCTGATGGAAATTATAGATTTATTTTATTTTACTAAGATCACTTAACTAAGTATGTTTTACTTAAACCATTAACACACAAGCGTGCAGAGGAAGTTGCCTATATATTACTTGATATTTTTACTACATTTGGAGCTCCGTGTATCTTTCAAAGTGATAATGGTAGAGAATATGTTAACAAGGTTATTGAAGAGTTATGTATTATGTGGGAATAACTGAAAATCGTACATGGAAAGCCACGATGCAAGACAAATAAATGTAAGTGTAGGGCTGCAGGTAAACTATGTACTTCTAAATGTCATGATAGCTTAAGTTGCAAAAATAAATAAAAAAAATGTGTTAATATTCATAAAATAAATTATTATAAATTATTAAGATAACAAAAATTGTTTTATACATTTTCTAATTAATTGCCCGGGCACTGTATTGATTTACAATGCCCGTTTATACACTTTGACCTAACATATATAATACATAAATATAATAGTTGTGTTGATTGGTAAAATTGCAATGTATGCATGAAATGGCGAGAAATAATATGCTACATTGGTCAATGACTGTAATGTACACCTATATTATTTTCGAAATAAAAACAAAATAAATTTTAACTTTTCATTCAAAATTAGAAATACTTGTCAGTAGGTAGAAACTAGAAACACAATTATTACGTATTTGGATAACAGGTAATTAAGTTTATTATAAATGCTTAATATTTCAGTTTAATATCCAAGGAGCAATTACAATATACATATATAAATTACATTATAAATAGGTTCAGAGTTGTCTAAAGAGAGAGGTCCATAATCGTTACTACCACGTAAAGCTATCTCTTGACGCCCACAAAGAATAATAGTTTGAATAATAGGAAGTAATCTTTTTCTATTTTGTTCAATTTGAATAGCACGCGCGGAATCTAATTTTTGAATTATATTTTGACAGTTTTTGGAATAAATGGCAATAAAATTATCTGCGCGCATAGCATTAGATTCAGTTTGACTATGCTCATTAAATTTTTCAATCGCTTTTTTCCAGTTATTAAAAGGTTTTATAACTAATGTAATAAGTTTCTGGTGACTGCCTTTGCCACCAAATTCGCGACCAAATATAGCACAATATTTACAAACAGCACCTTGCTCACCAATTCTTGAAAAAACAACCCAAGGAAAACGTTTAATCCATCCTAATTGAAACTTTAATTTTTTTTTTTAAATTTGTAGTTATTGGAAAATTATAGTTTTCATCTGGTGACCAATGATCAGTCAATAATATAAATTTTATTTCAACAGATACATTTTTACCCAAATAGTAGCCAATATCGTTGTCTTCAACTATTTGCTCCTCGTCTGACTTCAATACATTATTTTCATTTGTTGATGATGGCGAGTCTATTTGTAGTAGGATAGGAACATTATCGGTCTAAAATTAAGTATTATAATATGAATTAACGCTTCGGTTAATAAATTATTAATATATTATAAACATAATACATAAAACAATATAACGTACCTTTGAAAGTTTAGAAAAATAATTGAATAGTACAATTTTGTTTTCACGTTTACTCATTATGATGAATTTAAATACTTTTCGACGTATTTGTCACAGTACGGCGGACAACAGTATGTCGGTATATTAATTATTATTAACCCTTCAATGCGCAATTTTTTTTCTGATAAAAAAATGTTTTTATACTAATTAATGTACCAGGATTTCGGGAAAAATATTTAAAAAATTCTCAAATCATTTTTTTAATATTCAAATCAAGGATTTTTTATTTGTTGCTTTTAAGCAACATCGCGCGTATGCACGTGTAAATACACGTACAGTGGGCCAAAAAAGTCTCCGTACACTAATGTTAGATTTTTTCCATTACACATAATGATAATTAAAAAGTTGAATAACTTTATATTTTTTACGACAATTTATTAGGAAACACATAAAAATTATGTTTATAGAAAAATAAAGCATATATATTAATTATTTTATTATTTACGTGTATATTTATAAATAAATGTAGAAAAATAACAACAACAAAAGTTTCCGTACACCATAACATAAATATTTTTAACTTTATACAATTTAATAATTATTATCACTTTATTATAATTAATGGTCAGTTGGTCCTCCTTTGGCTGTAATAACTTCGTGCATGCGCTTTTCCATTGATTGCACTAATTTTAATGTAACAGTAGGGTCAATACTGTTCCATATTTCAAGTATTATATTTTTCAATTTTTCTTTGTTTCGAATTTGATAATTTTTTAGACGTCTACCTATTTCATCCCATAGATGTTCTATGGGATTCATGTCTGGTGATTGTGGAGGTGTGTTAAGTTGCTTTGGCACTCGATACAACAACCATTCTTTAACTTTTTTCGCGGTATGTTTTGGGTCGTTATCTTGTTGAAAAATAAACGAATTGCCAATGTTTAGTTTTTCAACACTGGCATGCAAATTATTTCTCAAAATGTTTAAATATATATTTTGATCCATAATTCCATCGATAAATACCAAATTACCAACACCAGTAGCACTCATGCAGCCCCAAACTAATACATTACCACCTCCATGTTTTACTGTTGGGCACAAATTTTTGCAATCCATCTGCTTATTAGGTTTTCTCCACACCATAAATCGCCCATCTGAACCAAAAATATTAAACTTGTTTTCATCACTGAATAATACAGATTTCCAAAAATCATTTCCCTTATTAATGTGTGCCTTCGCAAAATCTAAACGTTTCTTTTTATTTATTTTACTGATAAAAGGTTTTTTCCTAGCTACACAACCTTTATATCCTGCGTTTCTAATAACATTACGAATAGTCTGTGGAACAACTTTTATATTATAGTCAGTGTCAATCATACCTGCCAGTTTAGGTGCACTGGTTTTTGGTTCCATCACAATTGTCTTTAGAATGGCCTTCTTTTGATTTGATTTTAATTTTTGGGGACGACCAGTACGTTTTCGATCTTCAAAAGAACCAGTTTCGTTGTATCGGTTTATAATATATTGTACATTGGAGTGCGATTTTTTTATTATTTGTGCAATATTTCTGAGAGAATTACCATCTTCTCTTAGTTGAACTACTAATTTACGATCAGCAATCGGTATTTCCATTGTTCAATGTAAATAATTGAATAAAACGTACAGTACTGACTGATGCTAGGTACCTACTGCCATGCTCATCATGTCTCACTGGGTTTTATGGTAAGATTATATTGCCAGACCATATATATTATTTTAAAATATGATAGAAATCTCAATTTCACGGGTTTTTCACATCTCAACACTTTTTTTATCTGATATTCATATGATGTACGGAAACTTTTGTTGTTGTTATTTTTCTACATTTATTTATAAATATACACGTAAATAATAAAATAATTAATATATATGCTTCATTTTTCTAAAAACATAATTTTTATGTGTTTCCTAATAAATTGTCGTAAAAAATATAAAGTTATTCAACTTTTAAATTATCATTATGTGTAATGGAAAAAATCTAACACCAGTGTACGGAGACTTTTTTGACCCACTGTAAATACCGTCTTATTTTTTCAAATCTTTTTTGGCTCAACGCTTCAAAAATAGGGGGAAATCCTAGTTGTTCATTCCAATAATCTCGGACATTAGGAACGTGGCAAACCGAAGCATATAAGCATACGCCAACAAATCGTTTTAACTCGTCCGTAGATACTTGAAAAGATTTTTCTGGACTCTTTTGTACAGCAAAAAGTTCAGACTCATATTTTATCTATTATATAAAGAGAGACTTGTCCTGGGTGATTCATCATCGCCTAGCCGCAACCGCTGAAGCTATGGATATGAAATTTTCAGTAAATGTACTTATTACCATGTATAGGCGCACTAAGAAAGGATTTTTCGAAATTCGCATTTTAAAGGGTAAAAAGAGCATAAAATAGTTAATTTTTAATTAACGGTGGGTGAGGTTCGCGGTACGGCAGCCGTCGACGCGCGGTGGCTAGACGTGGCCGCCCAAATTTCCCCTTCCATGTCACCGCCAACGACCAGCTTAAAGCATGATTCACACTAGTCAGACACGTTCCGACAGACACCGTACCGTACCGTTCCGATACAGACACGGTCAATTCATACTATTCAGACACGTACCGACAGACACCGTACAGTACCGTTCAAATATACTATACTTATTATCAGTCGCTACACAAGTTTCACTCTTTTCCTCTTTTTATATTTTATTAAGTTTTAAATATGTTTAAAAATTTTACCACCTGCGATTTGGCAATGATTGCTATTGCACTAGACCAGCGGTTCTTAACCTTTTGTAGAACACGGACCCCCGATGAAATATTTTTAAATATCGCGGACCCCCTACCAATTTTTTGTCGAATATCTTTTTTTTACAAAACATATCAAGTTATCATAACCAAAATTATAATAACTATTTTATATTACAAATTATAGAAGTAGACATAACAAAATATACACATTTATAATTATTTTTTCTTTGTTCATACACGGAGTCGTTTCATCATCAACGTCGGAATTCTTTCTTTTTAAATTTAACCAACGTTCCATTTAAACTTAAATGTCTTAAAGATGATTTGAAAAAATATCACGTATTAATCGTAAATTATGATGGTATAAAACTGATCAATTGCACTTATTGGTAGTAAATATACGACTGCCGACATAAGTGCTGTATGCCTGTACAATTTGTATGAACAAGAAAAACTAATATTAATAATATTGTATCGAATTCCACATTGTCATTGGTGTAATAAAGATAAGATAGGTCGTGACAGACAATATAAGATTAAAGAATATAAGATTAGATTATAATTTTATATGAAACAAAATAATAATCCAAAAATATTGTAATAATGCACTCATGTCACGTATTAGCTTATGTTAGATGGTAAGGCTGCCGCGGACCCCCGACATGAGTATTGCGGACCCCCAGGGGGCCGCGGACCACAGGTTAAGAACCGCTGCACTAGACGAAGAACAAAAGAATGTACAACAAAGAATATGGATTCATGATATTTTGATAAAACGGCACATCGAAGGTGAATACATAACTTTGTATAAACAATTAACTGACCACGAAGAAAAATTTTTTAAATACTTTCGTATGACGAAAATTCAATTTGATGTACTCTTATCAAAAATTCAAACTACAATTAGAAAAAAAAATACAAGTTTTCGTAAAGCCATATCACCAAGAGAAAAACTAGCTGTATGTTTAAGGTAAGAAAGTATGAATTTTGTAACAAATTAATTACAGACACTTTAAGATATAATGAATTATGAATTGTTAAATTTATTAATACATTAAAAAATATTTCAATAAATAATATGAAATTTAATGGCAATCTCCAAAAAAGTATAAAAATAACTATATTATACTATCAAAAGAAACGAAAAAAAATAACATAATAAACTTCAATTAAAAATCCAAAAATAACTTATTAGGAACCACCTTATTTTATTTTTTAATTTAACAAATACTATATCTAGTGAAAATTAAATAAAAATAAATTCTTCTAGATATCCTTTAAACTTTAAAGGGTGAAAAAAAACAAACAAACTTACATAAAATTTAAATAGAATTAACTGCATTAAATTTACGAGTAGTTTTGATTATCATCGGGAGAAAATGTATGTAAATAACTACCACATGATGATGATGAAGCTGTTGAATCATACTGTATATTTTGAATAGTAGGGTTAGATATTTCATGTGTAGGTGGATTTAGGCATGGTTGTAGAACTTGGGTTGATTGTGGTAGTATGAATGCTGACGATGGTGTATTTCCGGATTGATATTGTAGTTCTTGGCTAGATTTAAGTTCATTAAATTCCAAATCAGAGACAATAGAAAATATTTTCGCCTTTGCTAAACTTTGATTATATGGCGTGAATTTTTTAACTGTTGAAGCTATACTTAAAAAAAAAGATCCAAACCATCTTGTTGAGTTTCCGTTTTGTTATTTTTTTCTTTCGTTTTTATGATATACTCCATTAATGTTGCAGAAGCTGATTCTGTAGGCTGTTTCCGTTTACGCATACTAGTCTTATTTATTTCTTTTGGTTCTAAAGATAATTTTTGACTGCGTACTTTATTTTCAGAAGATGAAGTGGTCGGAGACTCAATAATAGTTAAATGTGTTTTAGATGAATTTATATCTAGGTCATTATCACCTTCTTCCACCTCAACTATTCCGCTTTCGTCATTTGTTTCATTTTCTTCTTCACTAAGGATATTTAAGGAACTTATAGTATCCCTTTCTCTCAAATGAGGCCGTAAAAAGGACATTTCTTCTTCATATTTCCACTTTTTTATGTGTTTTGCTGATTGGCCAGATGTCGTTTGTGATTTTTTCATTGCCCTTCTCAATGCGTCCCTCAAATTGTTCCATGTTTTCTTGCAATCATTTACTATATAAATATAAATTACACAATATTTAAAATATTACTATTTTACTATTTTATTACCTAATTTCGAAAGTTTAGTTTCAAAGTTATAAAATTGCATACCTACAAAAATTTTTTAGTAATAATATAATTTTGGTATGTTGGTGTAGAAGGAGGTCATTTCACATTTGTTTACAATAAAAAGCAATTTTTTCGATTTTATTAATTTCAGTTTTATTGTAATTGTTTTCTTTTATAGATTTTTGGCAACCGGAGATTCTTTTCAAACTATCTCTTTTAGTTACCGTTTAGGTAAACAATTGTTTTAGAAGTTTGTAATGCTATTATAACTAACTTGAAAGAAGAATGTATGCCAATGCCAAAATAAGATGATTGGAAAACCATATCTAATGAGTTTTGGGAAGTGTGGAACTTTCCCAATTGCATTGGTGCATTGGATGGCAAACATGTTGTCATTGAAGCTCCACCAAATAGTGGTTCACTTTATTTTAATTACAAGAAAACATTTTCAATCGTTTTAATGGCTTTGGTTGATGCGAAGTATAAATTTATTGCTGTGGATATTGGGGCTTATGGGAAAAGTAGTGATGGCGGAATTTTTTCCGGTTCAAAAATGGGTAAAGCTTTTGAAAAAAATAAATTTAATATACCTAATGGTCGAGCTTTACCAGAAACAAGTGAGATTTTGCCATACGTAATGATAGGAGATGAGGCATTTCCTTTAAAAAGTTATATTTTAAGACCATACCCCGGCATACAAATTCACAGTGATGAAACTAAAAAAATATTCAACGAACGACTATCACGTGCGAGAAAGGTTGTAGAGGATGCATTTGGTCAGCTATCACAAAAATTTCGTGTATACCAAAGACGCTTAAAATCATTACCGGAAAATGCGGATAAAATAATTTTCACTACGTGTATTTTACATAACTTCATAAAAAGTGATAATGAAAATCAATTTGTATCATCAATATCCGAACAACTACCTAGACATATTACAAATATTCCAAATCAAGGAGGAAGCGCACCACAAGTAGCATTCGAAGTGAGAGAAAAATTCAAACAATTTTTTAATTCACCTGCAGGTCAAATCCATTGGAACTAATCAATTTAAAGAAGTTAATTTAAATATGTTATTTTTAAATACTTATTAAAAACTTATTACTATTAATTATTTATAATATGTCTATACCAATAAAGTAACTTAATAAAATCATTTATCTGTATCATATACGTACAACGATTTTTATATTTCTTGTGAATATCCTATGTCACCGATATAATATAATCACCGATTATATACATATAGTACAAATATAATAAATCAAATATTGTTATTAACTTTTCAAGCTTTTCACCCAACGAATAAAATTTTAGTAATTTTAATATTTAAGTTAATTTTACTATACATCATAAAATTTTCAATATGTTTTGACTAGTTTTGAGCTGTTCATGGACATTTTAATTACATGCAAATAAAATTTATTTTAAAATGAATTCGTTAGGTCAAAAAGCTTGAAAATTCTAGGTTTCTAATATATTGTTACAATGGCAATTGAAAAATATTAAAAATACATAATCACAATTTTTATATATGCATTTCAAGTTTGAATTTTGACAAAATACGTAAAAATCACGTAAATATGTGAAATGAATGTATTATATGTATATTTTAGTTAATATTACCACTTACCAGGTATGCCTAAATAATTTGAAATGTTTTTCCAGCAGGATTCTTTGTATGCATGGTCACTATACTTTTTGTGTGACAATGCATACAGACACTCTTGGCTTCTAACGAGTTCAATTAATATGTCTATATTCATTTTATTTTCGTTTGAAAAATATAAAAAAAGTGTAATATTGCACAAACTTCAAACGTATGTATTCAAACTGCGAATAATATGTCTGTTGTCTTAAATAATATGTCTGTTGTTCATTCACACTTATCATACAGACATGTTCAGACCGGTTCAGACACGTGCCGTTCCGACAAAACATTCTCGCGCGGAATGTCGGACGAACGCTGTCGGTCCGCTACGTGTATGAACGGAACGGAAACGTTTATATGTGAATTACTGTATTTAAACAAATATTAAAATATTTTCCGGAACGGTACGGTACGGTGTCTGTCGGAACGTGTCTGACTAGTGTGAATCATGCTTAATACCGAACCGAAAAGCAGATAATATATAGATATGTCTCGGATTCCCAACACTTTATCTATAACACATTATGCCGGCAGTACACATTCGGCGAGACATTGTGAAACGTGCTCGGCGAGGCTCTCGGCGAGTTTTTAGTTAAGGCGAGGGACCACGAGTGCTCGCAGTACATTCTCGTCTTACCTCGGCTTACTCGTTCTCATTATTGTGTTCAGTACTCCAGTAGATTTTGACTGTTCTACGAACATGGACGTTGTTGAGGTTGCCGCTGCTACAGCGTATTGTGCATTTGCTTATTATAATTACGTAAACATATTTTGCAAAAAAAAAATTAAGAAACCTTGGAGAAAAAGAAGATGGTGGATGAAGAATATTCATCGCAAGAGAACAACGTAAGTATTCGAAAAACATGGCTTTTAGTTTTAATTTTATTAATTATAATATATATATATATATTTGATACTACATAATAACAACTATTTAGTTGGTTCTATATACTATTAAAAATTACGTTAAGTGATTTAAATTTGTTTGTTATAGACAAAGCATTGAAAATCAGTTTTCGGAATTAATTTTTGAACCTTCTGGAGAATTCGAAAATTTTACGCGTCTCACTTATACAGATTTTGAATACTTATTAAGTAAAGTATCATCAGTTATTTCTAAAAAGGACACGCATTGGAGATAAGCAATACCTGCTAAATTACGCCTGGCCATTACTTTAAGATATTTAGCCACTGGCGATAGTTTTAAAAGTCTCCACTTTTTATTCAAAGTGTCCAGTGAAATCATATCCAAAATTGTTCCTGAAGTCTGCGAAGCCTTGGTGGAAGTTCTGAAGGATCAAATTATGGTAAAAAACAAATTTTTTGATAATAATAATTAAAATGTTCAAATATTTTTTTATTTTAAATCAAATACATAAATAACTTTTTTTTTATAAATATGAATTTATAAATATTTAACAAAAGAAAAATAACAACTTTTTATTAATATTTAACCAAAAAAACAACTTTTATTAAATACTTAACCAAAAAAAAAATACAACTTTTGATAAATATTTAACCAAAAAAAAATAACTTTTTATTAATACTCAACCAAAAAAAAACAACTTTTTATAAATATTTAACCAAAAAAATAAAAAATATTAAAAGAATGTTAAACTTTTATTTATTAGCAGTTAGTTATTCTCATCAATCATTGAAAAAGCTGTATTAATTATGTTTCTTTCATCAATGCGATGATTGTAATTTTGTGATGTTGTAGATGTATTTTGATTACCAAAAGTTTTATTTTCATTCAAATACTGTTGATCTAAATTGGGCGGATAAGTCGAACATGTCGATTCAGAATACAGTGAAAAGCTAGAGGGAGGTCTGCTTTGATATGTAGGGGTCGAAAAAGTTGTTAATGGTGGATCAATTATTTCAGTAGATGAGGAACTTGAGTGAACAGAAAACGAGTTTGCATTACGTAATTTGTTGAAATACAAACCTTCAATTTCGTACATAAATACCTCTCTTTCATGTTCTGGCAGTTTTCTTATTTTTTTCGCCAACATCTTACCAAATAGATCGTATTCGTCATCATCTTCTTTATCACTAACTCTTTTGGATATCACATTTTTTAACATGTTAAATGCCTCCTTCATTTGGTTTCCTGCTTCTTGAAGCTCAGGAGGGGTACCACGACGTCGAATAGTTGGCTTTGACACTGAAGGCGTTGAGTTTCGTTGCTCAGGAACCTCTGTTCTCGTATTCTCAGTTGTTATATTTTCTATGATATTCCCTCTATCCATAGTTACCTCACTTTGATTATCTTCGTTGTGTACCTTCGTAGGTTTTTTATAGATATGTTTTTGGGCTGAACAATATTATTTAGTTATATTAAACAGTAATTTGTTATTTGCATTAAAGTAGGTGTATTATTTTGATATTTGAGGAAAAAATATTGAGTATATATGATTTATAGATTTTTTTTGTAGAAAAAAATATTGAGTGGTACCCTACATTTTTTTTTACAGATGCCGTCTACTAAAGAGGAATGGCTAAATGTAGAAAAAGGATTTAGTGGAAACTTTCCCCATGCCATCGGAGCAATGGACGGGAAACACGTAGTTATACAATGCCCTGCTCATACAGGATCGGAGTATTTTAATTACAAGAGATCTTTCAGTATTGTCCTTTTAGCTGTAGTAGACAGTAATTATCAGTTTATGTTCGCTGATATCGGAAGCCAAGGAAGAATAAGTGATGGCGGCGTACTAAGGAATAGTGTATTATGGCAGAGAATTTCAGAAAATAATTTGAATTTGCCACCACCATGTCCTTTGCCTGGATCAGACGAGCTGTTGCCTTATGTTTTTTTGTGTGACGGTGCTTTTGCGTTGAGTACGCACATTATGAAGCCTTATCCGGGTAATCATGAATTTGGATCTGAGAAACGGTTATTTAATGAAAAATTATCAAGTTCACGAGTGTTGGTTGAAAATACGTTTGGGATATTGGCTTCGAAGTTTCGAATATTTAGAAAACCAATCGCATTAAGTACAGAAAAAACAGCACTATTGACCATGACATGCATATTACTGCACAATTTTAAGAGAAAAAGTAATTCCAATAATATTTATGCTCCACCGGGTACATTTGACACGTATGAAAACGGCAGATTAATTCAAACGGGATCATGGAGACAGGACTTACAGGATTCTTGTGCAATTAGGCCTTTGGAAGGAGTATCTCGCCGACCAACAACTAATGCTATAAAAATTAGAGAAGCATTTACGGCATACTTTTACAATAATAAGTAATATAAAATACCTCATACATTAATTATAAATATTATGATAAAATAAATATTGAGTAATAAAAATGATAAGTTGTATTATTTTAGATTCTGAGTGAAACGAAGAATGTATTGGTTTTACAATTATGTGTTTTTTTTTATGTATGTTATCACTTCTTCGGGTAGTAGAATTGGTCCAAAAAATTCATCCTGCCCTATAGTTAGATCAGAAATTTTATCTAGTTGGTACTTTAGAGAGGTAATTTTTCTCTAAAGTTGAAAGTTTTTTCAAGCGTAAGGTTTAAGTACCGAAAAATTGAGCAAAAACGGTAAAATTTGCTACGGAGAGAAAAAATTTAAAAATATATTTGATGAAAAAAAAGCTATGCACGTAGTACAGTATGGTGTAAGATACCGCTGAACGTTTTATAACAATTATAACAAATTTCGCTAATGAAATTAACATCAAAAACCTTTTTTACTTAAATAAATGAAAACCACCATACAGGAGTATTTATACATTATATACCTCCAATATTATCTAGTATTTTATTTCCAAATAATTTACATGTAGGATGAAAAATAGAGCAGTGTATGACACCGCACTGTACCATAGGTTAAGGATTATTATTGGTTGTAGATACTTACTGTATCTCGAGTATTTATATTTTATAGTTGTCTGACATTCGTAAACTGGTGCTAGAAAAGATTCCATATATTCATAAGCAAACCATATTGGTTTGTAAATATCACTTATACCAGCTCCTGATTTGATTGAAGCTTTTTTTTTGCGCAAATGACCCCTAAAAGTAGCCATTAAGGAGTCTTTTTTTTTCTTTAACTCTGTTACTGAACATTCTAGTTGTCCACTTAGTCGAACCCATGCATCGTTGATTTTTTTTTTATCCTTGTGGTATGAATGCATCGGGTCCCATATAACTGGTTCGTTTTGGTATAACTCCAAAAACTTTAATATTAATTCATTTGACCAATCACACATGATTAAAAGCACAATAAAAATAAAAAATAAAAAATGTCTACTAATATTATGTTCGAGAATGTTCGAGAGTGTACGAATGTGAAATAGGTGCTCTCGTGCTCGCGTCTCGACTAGTCTCGTGTCCTTTGACTCGGGTACAAAAAACCGCCATTCGACCGAGCGCCGTCGAGACGAGACGAGGCGAGGCGAGGTGACACGAGCGCAACTAGTTCACTATCGCGCTCGGCTGCTCTCGCAATGTCTCGCCGAATGTGTACTGCCGGCATTACAGTCGGGTCTCGATAGTCCGAACACAGGCTAATCCGAAAGACGCGGTAATCCGAATGGGCTTGAGAATTATCTTATCGCTATTATGTAATATGTACGTATGTATGTACATATTATGAATTTTTTTTTTTTTTTTATTGAGCGTTACAGCTTCGGCAGCATAGGCCATTAGCTTTGAGTTTTATACAATTATATACTTATAAATATTTACATAGAGTAGGAAAAAAAAACAGTTTATACAATATTAGTTACTTATTACTATTAATTATTATATGCTTTTTTCTAAATTTAATGCCTTGAGGAAAGATATGATGGTTTCTAGTAGGCAGTCGGGACCGATAATTTCGTACAAGTTGGATGTTATGTTATGCTTTTTACGTTCTTCCTCGTTGGATCTGCACTCGGTCAGCAAGTGTTTAACAGTGAGGGTCGTTCCCCACGAGGGGCATTCTGTTGGTGTTTGGTTGTTCATAAGGTGACCGTGAGTGAGGAGGGTGTGACCGATTCTTAGTCGGGTTATTATTATTTCTGTTTTCCTGGTTGTTTTTGTTTGTGGCCTATTATGAATTTATAAATAATATTTTCCGGTAATAACATTTTTCGATTATGTTTGTAATCGCACGTGTATATCGTTTATAAATATATGAACGTCGATTACATACGTTCGTCAGTTGAGTGTCGTACTGCATAAAGATTTGATTTAAAGATTATTAGATTAAAGATTTATCATTATACCGAACCGAAAGGCAGAGATGTCTCGGATACTCAACACTTTATCTATAAATTATGCTAGCTCACATTACAGTCGGGTCTCGATAATTTTTTTTAAGCCATAGGTAATCCGAACAAATCGCTAATCCGAACGACCCCTTTCCCCAATCATATATCGAGACCTGACCGTATATCATTAATTTCGATTTTAAAATAACACGGTGGCATGTGTCATTTATTTATTTATTTATTTATTTATTCAAATATACGGACGTTAGTCCTGTTACAGTTTTAAATGTGTGTGTACAGAGATATTTAAATATAAATACAGATATTATAGAATATTATAGAACGAATATAATATTTTACATAAACTATTGTAAATTTTAAATGAATATTATAAGAAAAATCTTAAAGTATTATCTTATAAGTATACAATAAAGAAAAAGACAAGTTATATAAAATGAAAGGGAAATGTGTTGCAACCACCATCAGAAGGTTTGCAGGGGAATTTAAAATATAATTCTTATTTGAAAATAGTGGGTAAAATGGTTTTGGATTTCTGGTATTAAGGTTATTTATTTTTAAGTTAATCAATGATAACAAATCTGGACAATCAATGAGGCCTAATAATAAATTTTGAAGAAATCTAGAAAGTAAATATATTCGTCGGTCTTTGAGTGGTAGGAGATTTAGGTACTGTAAAACATTATCATAAGAGCCATGGGGAGGCCTGTATATATTAAATTTGAAGGAAATAAAACGCAAAAAATTATTTTGGATAGATTCTAACATAGATATTTGTTTTGAGGTATTGTTTTATCCAAATAAGAGGACAATATTCAAGTTGGGAACGAACAAGGGAGCAATAAAGAATTTTCAAGGGAATAGGATCCATGAAAGAGCTACAAATGCGCTTAATAAATCCCAAATTACGCATTGCTTTATTCTTTATCATTTCTGTGTGAGGTGAAAAGTTTAATTTGGAGTCAAAAATGACGCCCAAATCTTTAAATTGAGATACAAGCTCAATATTAGAGTCAGAAATAGTATAATCATAATATATTGGATTTTTTATAAGACAAAAGCGCATAAATTTACATTTATTGACGTTAAGAAATAAGTGATTCTTATTACACCATGAAATTAAGTTGTTAATGTCGGTTTGTAAATCAGATGTATCTTGTTCAGTTTTAATTATTTTTATTAATTTTGCATCGTCAGCAAATAGAAGTATATTAGAATTTTTTATAACATTAGGTAAGTTATTTATAAAAATATTGAATAAGAGTGTAGATAAGTGGTCTCCTTGAGGAACGCCTGATGGAATTGGGAAACATGTAGATTTAAATTTGAGGTGTTTAACAATTTGGAAACGGTCTGAAAGAAATGATTTGAACCAATTAAGAAGAGATCCTGAGAAACCAAAAGATTGTAATTTATTAAAAAGAATTAAATGATTAACTTGATCAAAGGCTTTAGAAAAGTCTGTGTAGATTATGTCAGTTTGTGTATTAGAATCAAACGAGTGAAGTATTATGTTTTTTGCTATGGTCAAATTGTTGCAAGCTGAACGTTTTGGCATAAAACCGAATTGATTATTTACAAGAAATGAAGAGGAAAAATGTGTCAATTTTGATGAAATTAGACGGGAAAATAACTTGATGATAATTTAGAGACCGGTCGATAATTTGAGATTAGTGAAGGATTACCTTTTTTTAAAATGGGTGAGATAAATGATATTTTCCAAAGAGATGGAAAAATACTTTTACTAAGTGATAAATTAAACATACTGGTTAATAGTTAATACTGGTGCTAGCATTGATTATATAATAGACAGATAGCCCACGGTATAGGGGTTTTTGGCGACTAAAATTATGTTTCTATTGACTGCCAACAGGTAGCGTTGTATCATTCATCAATTAATATTTAATAAAATTTATATAATACAACTTTTGTTCTTATCTTAATCCGAGTTTCCTTGGCGGTGGTCGGTGTATTATTAAGAATTGTATCAAACAACCGACCGCCGTTATCGGTGTTTATACCGAAATTAAATTCCGAATAAAACAAGCTCAAAACAAGCTCGTCCCGTTAAAATGATTAATATACCATTCAATAACCAAATATATATTATTGATCTATGACAATAATAATAAATATTAAAAATTAATTTTGAACAAAACAGGTAAAGACGTATAATTAAAAACCATGATTTTCTTTCTCTATCTGTCACACGCGATACTTATGGATTAAGACATTTTAAATTTTCAACTTACCGATGGATCTATTAATGTGATAAAGATTTTGAAAACTAATTTGAATACGTCGTGAATTTGGGAATTATAATAATAATTTTTATTCAATTAAATAAATATAATGATAAATAGAAACTTAATAATAATAATGTTAATTCAAATAAATAAATATAATCATAAACAGAAACTTAATAATAATATTAATTTCAATAAATAAATATAATCATAACAATAGAAAAATGAGATAATAACAAATATAAAAAGGTAATGAATAATGAAATTATATATGATTTAAAATTTTTAATTTTGTAACTTAAGCTAGTTGTGATGAAGTAGAAATTGTTTGAGTTTTTTTAAATATTTTACAAATTAATAATTTTTGTATGATGAATAATTTATGTTCTATACAATCATTATCATTTAACCACTCATTAATAAGAACGTCCAATTTTATGTTGCGTGTTAATTTAAAACGAAGTTTTTTTTTATGGCAAAGTTTTTCAAAATGTTTTTCAAAAATAGTTAAAATATGATTAATTATTTTGTTAAAGTAAATAGAGGGTGCCATAAGTCCGATATTATCATTTTTAAAAGAGTTATAGTTTTTGTTTATTATAAGTAATTGATTTTTTTCATTTAAATCTTTATTAGTTAAAAAATTATTTTGACACAGGTGACAGTTGAATTTTTGTAAACATTTATAGGCAAGGTATCCGGCGAAGTATGTTACTGAACAGTCTTCTAATGTGACTTTCGAAATTTCGTTGTGATCAGAAGGCAACGTTGATGAACTACATGAAATAATCGACTCAGTATCACTACATTCAGAATCTATTTCATTTATTTCATTACCGAAAGTGATGTAGGTACTGAGTCAAATATTATATTGTCATTGGATTCTTGGGTTTCCTCACAGTTAGCCCCTTTTGGTGCGCATAAAGAAAAAATACAGCTACTTCTAATGGAAGTTCTTATAGTACGAGATGTCGGATTTTTATTATACCCCCCCTTTTTGTCTAAAAATACTAAATATATTTTCCAGGGCATCTTGGTTTAGTCGATTAGTCATTATGAATACAATTTCATTCGATTTTTCAGCTTCGAAAAACTGCAGAATACCATTGATTGTTTGCGTGAATCCTCTAAAACATGGTGGTTGCGAAATTTTTCCGTTTTTGATTTTTTTCAAATTTGAAAAATAATTTACAGATTCTGATAAAAAGGTTTTGACTATTCCTGAATGGGTTAATGCAGATTTATAAGGATTACAACTATACAGCGACCTACTATTCAAAGAATCAAATAAATTGTTCATAAACTGAATGAAATCTGCAGTATCCATTGCAGTTTTACTGCGGAGTTGACCAGTTGCTACGCAAGTGCGGATGGTTGCTGCCATAGAATTACTCAGTAATTGAGAAGCTAATTTTACGCGCATTTTTTGAAAAGTAGAAGGGTGGATATGTGCATCTGTAATTTTCAAAAGACTTTTACTTTTTGTATTTAATTTGTCCAACTGATATGTATCTTTTATGTCTTTATATGAAAAACTTTTATCATTTTTTTGAAAGGAAGCCTCAATAAAATTGTTACGTACGCTTTTAAGTAAGTGAGGAACGTCAAATAGTGAAAATATTTTTTGACCGTTAACGAAAAAAAACGGATTATCTTCGGAAATATTTAATAATTTCAAAGCGCTTTGATTGGTTGTGCCTTGGTCACAAACTATAAGTTTTGGACACAAACCAACATTAATTAAATTATTTAAAACATCGATGACCAAATTTTTTAAAATTATTTTATTCATGGTCGAGTGTGTAAGGAAATACGCAACAGGAAATTTCCACTGGGAGTAAATTCCACGAGCCATAAACACTAAAACGCAATTGGCACTTTTATTCGACCTACCATAAGAACCCAAATCTTGAAATCCCTCGATAAAATCACAGTCTTTGGAATATTCTAGAAATTCTTTTATATACATTTCGTCGAAACTAACGGTACACGCTTTTTCTTTATAACATTTGTGTTCAAATTTTTTTTTAATATGACTAAAAAATAAATCATCAAAACCCGGTAAATATTTAGACTGTCCAATCCATCGTCGAATTGTTGAAGGAGCTGGTAAATTAACTTTTTGTAATCTTAAAAATTTATAAGCAGTCGGTGATTTATAAAAAAGATTTAAAGCTAGATTTTTTTCTTCTTTCGTCCATGATTGACGTTTATTTTTAAACTGCATAGTGACCAAAGCTCTAAAATTGCAAGATGGGAATCTGTGTTTGAATATTAAATTTTTTAAGTTATTACGGGTTTTAATTTTAGAAACTGACATTTTTAATTTTGAAATATGACTGTTTTTATTATGAATCGTTTTTGACTTTTCTTTAATTGTTTGTTTTAATTAAATTTTCCTGGGTGAATCATTATCGATTTCATAAGTTATTTTTCTTTTTGAACACGGACTTGGCATATTAATTATTTTAGATATTTTATTTTTTTGTGGTGTGGATGTTATTAAAGAAGGACTATGAAATACTAATTCTACTGCATCACTTCTAGATTTTACATATGTTTTAGTAGGAGTCAATAATGTTAATTCATCTGGTTCTGCAATTTCAACTGAAGGTGTGTTACGTTGACTTTCAGAATGATATTCGTAAGGAACAGCTGATGGCTTCAATTTATTTTTATTTTGATTCATAAAATGATCAGGACTAAAATGTTCCTGACACAGATATTTATTTCGTAATTTTTCCTTAGAAAGTGACAGTAGATTAATGTTTCCTAAGAAGAATATAATTTTCATATAATTTTAAATTATGGAACACAGGATAATGTAAATTAATTAATGAATACATACCACAGTTCAGTACCCACATTTCACTTCTCACTTCATCTTTGGGAAATCGAAACATACTTAAATTGGGAAACTGTATAGTTGTTTTGAGGCAATTCAAATATTGGCACTTATTTCCAGGCATGATTAAAATTTAAAATAGTAAATACAACACTATATCGACACCACTCGTGAACTGACCCGTGGGGACATTTCTCTTGCCGTATTATGCCCCGACGAGTTGTTGTTGTGCGTCTCTACCATTGTTTTTAATAACTAAGAAATTACAGTTTATGACACCTTTTGTGTACTATACATGTGTCATACAATTGTTTCTTTGAAAAATTCCATAATATTTTGGGGTACCAAGTATTTTAATATGTGATACAATTGTTTCTTTAAGATTCTATAATATTATGGTGTACCAAGTATTTTAATATGTGATACAATTGTTTCTTTACCCGGGATCCCACTGCACGTAGTCGGCGCGACGCTCGGTATTACGCGGAACAATACACGCGCCGTGGGATTGGTGTTGCTCGGCTCGCCAAACCGGTCTATGATATATAATTAATATTATATTATTGGAACAAATTCTATTTATAGAACGGCAGCGACCGTCCGCCAAGAGGCGATAAGCTACCACCACCACCAATATTGATCCGAGCTATACTAGCGCTCCCTAGTTAAGTTAATTGTAACCCCCGACAGTCGTGTCGACTACAGTGCTCAATAACGGCGGACAGTCCGTGATCGGCTGCCAATTTTTCCTACAGCGTGGCTTATCTGTCTATTATACAATCAATGGTGCTAGGATAAATCTACAATTATAGATAAAGATAGTAGGAATGTCATCAGGGCCTGTAGTTGAACTTAATTTCAGGTCAGAAATCATATTATGAACATCAAGTTCGGTGAGAGTAATATAATTCAGATTTAGGGTAAAGTTTGAATTAGAATTATCAAAAATTGAAGACGGTGAACTAGGTGATTGAGGAGTACAATAGGTATCAGAGAAGTATTTACCGAAGAGCTCAACGATATCGGTACCGTTATCGGCAACAGTTGTGTCCAGAGAAAGGGAACAAGGTAGAGCATCGGTGTGTGTTAACATATTAATAAATTTCCAGAAATATTTTGGATTACTTTTAATTGAGGATTGAACTTTACTAATATAATTTTTATGATCTAATTTAGCCTGCTTTTTGCATTTAGCTCTTAAACGGGAGAAATTAATATAGTCAGAGACATTATTAGATTGTTTATAGATGAGATGGTCAATTTTTTTATCTTTAATCAATGATTTTAGCAGTTTTGAGTACCAAACAGTATATGAAGTATTATATATAAATTTCATAGGGACATAATTATTAATTGATTTATATAAGATAGAGTAAAATTGGTCAACTGTTTCGTCTATATTGTAGGAATTTAAACTAAAAGTAGAAAGTGAGTCACCAATAGATTTGACGATTTTGATGTAATCGCAATTATAATAGTCATAAATTAAATCGTGTTTGGCTATCAAGAAATCATAATGATCACAATTCAAAGATATATTGAGAGCTGGGTGGTGTATATCAATTGGTAATAAAGGGTCTGGGTCATTAGAGACAGTTATGTGAACATTAGATAAGGCTAAATCAAGAATGGTATTATTATGATTACGCACCATATTAAATTGGTTGAAATTATAGTGTGATAGCATGCTAACAAAATAAGAATCAATTTGAGAATTACTTATTAAAGGTAAAGAATAGAGCGACCAATCTAACGATGGCAAATTAAAGTCACCTAATAAAATTAATTTGGCTTTGGGATTAGACAAATAAAGCTCATTAATAGATAGGAAAAATTGTTCATACAGTATAAGAGGTGAAGTGGGTGGGATATAAATACAACAAATAATAAACAAGTTAGATCCCATTTGAATTTGAACAAAGACCTGTTCAATACAATTAATAGTAACATTTAATATTTTACTTTTCAAATGAGATCTAACGGCAACTAAAACTCCACCACCACGTTTATAAAGACTATTTAGTGAGGATCTGTCAGAGCGATAAATAATATAATTATTAAAGTTAAGTTCAGAGTTTAATATAGAAGGGGATAACCAGGTTTCAGAAAAAGCAATTATATCAAAGGCAGACGCAATTAAATTAGGTATAAGAATATTAAGTTTTGAGACTATGCTTCTGACATTCTGATAATACATTTGTATACTCTTGATTTTTATTAGTTTTTTTGAACGATGACGGTGGAGACTATTGACGGAATGCCTTTGTGGTATTTGATTAATAAATTAGGCTCACCATTTGAACGTCGTTCATCAAGTTCTTTACGTATATTTTGAAAATGTTCACGCTGTTTCTGAGTTTTATCACTGCTAATTCTCACATCTTTATATGTTTGGTTGGATTTTAATTTTCGAGATGAGCCTAAGATTTTGAAGACATCAGAAGTGGTATTTAACGTTACTTTTAAGGGACGGGTTTGTCCATTGGATTTCCCAAGTCTGTGAATTGTAACCGGTTTAATGTCGATATTGAGGCTTTGAAAAATTAGATTTGTCGTTGATATGTCTGAATTATTAGCGTCAGTTTGGCATTCGGGTACATTAAATAAGATAATGTTTTTCGAGCGGGCTTGGCGATCGATAAAACCAGAAAAAGAATCTTCACTTAGAGTAGAATTTTTTGTTTCAAGAGAGACGACACGTTGAGCGTTTTATATAATTTATGATTCTATTATAAGTTATAACGCTTGCCATAATCGACGACGCACACGGGCTTTTCTAACAGGAGTAGTAGTGGGAGTAGGCATGCTGTCGTACCAGTGACGTACGCAGAAAAAAGTTTCGGGGGGTGTTTTTGAAAATCAGTTGCTGAAAAGTAGAACTTTTTTTTTAATAAACATACGAAATTTTTTTAAGAAAATTATCTTTACTTAGTACTTCCAATACTTTTTTATAATATAAACAAAAAAATTAAAATACTCATTCTAATTTTCGTGAAGTTTTAGCCATTATGTTAAGAATATCTTCACAATTAACTTCTGTCTCTATGTACATTTAACAATGTTAAACATTCAATTTATATTTCTGCTGGTGCCTAAATAGCGCAACAATCAACATTAGAAAACAAGTTAAAATATTAATAAACAAAAAAATAAAAACTAATACGCACCTCATTATTCTCAAAACAAAAACATGAACGATAATTTCGATAACAAAATATAACAGAAACGTCATTATTCATTAATTTTAACACTCCAATTCGCAGTAATTGTCCCGTCTGTATAGCTTAGGTATTTCCCATGTCCTTATGCATTTATACACAGTAGGTATCATTTTATTTTATTTATAAATTTGTTAGTATGTATTAAATTTTATTTTGCTTTAGTCGGTTTTTCACAAACACAACGTAATATTATATCTGTCTATTAAAGTATAATATAAAAATTAATTTAAAATTGAATAAATAAATAACCATACAAAAAACCAAATATTTCGGGGGGTGTTTGAACACCCAAAACACCCCCCTGTATCGTACGCTGGCACCAATGACCATACACGCGTAGCGTTTATATTTCATTTGTATGACGACACTCACGGCTTGCGATCTGGTTTACGTGTACTTCCAAATGTATACTATATAGTAAATAAACACGTACACTTATTAGTCAAGTGTTTTACTTATTATTGTAGTATTGCTGTGAAGTTGTGATATGTCTTTAGCGTTTACGCATACACAAGGTGTTTTACATTTTCGAATATTAATGCGTCATCGTATACGCACCCCAGTTTATGTACCATTATTTTTAAACAAGTGTATTAAAATAAAATTTTTTACATTCTTACAAATTAATATGGTTGTCGAATTATTGAACATAAATGGCACAATGATGCCCTACACTATCATTCCAATTATTGGTGACGGAGCTTGCCTATTTAGGACAATATCTTTTATGTTATATGACATTCAAGATAAGGCCCAAGAAGTACGTAAAAAGATAGTAACCTATGTGATAAATCATTGGGAAGATTATTCAATAATGTCACATGATAGTGATGGAAATAATTATCGTAGTTCTGCTGACTACTTTACTGATATGTTAAAATTTAATACTTATGGAGGTTTATGTGAGCTGGTGGCAGCCGGACAATTATTTTTGGTATTTATTGAGGTGTACTTAATTGGTATTTATTGAGGATTTTTATAACACCATAATGTATAAAATAATGTTACAATAATAATAAGAAGTAAAAATAGTAATAAGAATAATACTAATAATAGTAATAATAATTACAATTTGTCTAAAAATATTAAAATAAAGTAATTTTTTGCTGACTTCTGATTGTTACAATGCATGGGCAACCTAGGATAAACTTATCTAAAAGGAGCCTGTAATAAATATAAAAACTGATAAAATAAAAGTTATAGTAGGTTACACAAAAAAAATGTACACGGGCGAAGCCGGGTTATTCAGCTAGTTTTCTCATATAGTTCGTTCGTGAAAAAAAAAATTAAAAAACAGTAATGGAGTTTCAAAATATAAGTTATTGGGTAAAAGCTGTTGATTGTGGTGTGTTGTACTATGGTTGGTTATTAACACATTGACGGACACATACCATTTTTTTAATTTTCCAAATCTACCAAGAACACACTTTTCTACTACTGCTATGGCAGTAATGAAATTGTTACTGTTATAGCAGTAGTGCTATACGTACATAGAAAAAGCTATGTTAGTTGACATGACTGCTATAATAGCAGTAATACATTTTTTGAATAGTAAATTTATTATTACAATTATTTATTAATTAATTATTACAGTTCTTTATTATATATTAATTTATAATACAACTCTTTATTATTTATTTAATAAAAAAACATAAAAATGAAAATTTTTTCATATTAGGAGTGTTGAAATGTTTTTTATAGATATAAAATGAGTTCCATACCGAGACATCAAGTAAATGAAATATCACTTTTTTGTACCATTTACACGTCTTCCGAGGACTGCTATAGTAACTGACCATTTGGTCTGATCGGTCAACACCACTCATATAATTATTGTACTCAACAATCTCCGCAGGTTTGTTTTTTTGCTGGCCAAAGCGATTTTCTGACTGAACTAATTTTGGTTGTACTTTTGTTGTGATACATAACACATCTCGCTTATCTTTCCATTTGCTTACGTATACACAGTTTTTACGTTTCCATACGTGTTCTCCTTTTCCTCAAAGAAATTTAACTAGAGAAGAAAGAGTGTTTAACTACAGGCTATCCCGAGCTCGGCGTATAGTAGAAAATACATTTGGCATATTAGTATCACGTTTTAGATTACTTTTGACCACAATTAATTTATCACCAGAAAAAGTACAAAGAATAGTTTTAGCTTGCTGTTATCTTCATAACTTTTTAAGAAGAAAAATACAAAATCAATACTCAGATATTTCAAAATGTAACGTGGTCGGGGATGACCCGTTAAATATAAGATATTCAGGGAAGAATTTAGGTTCTTTTGAATATAATTAACCGTAGCTCGGGAGCATAAATGGTATATAGGATCTTAATATTACAAATAAATGCGTATTGGTAAAGATAATTATTAATCTATAATGGTTTATTAAGACTTACTGTCATACTTAACAATCATATGGCTGTTTCGTAGTTACACGGAGTTCTAGTTAGCGTGATGGTAATCGCGGAGAACTGACGTTCTCTTACATATCGATAGTCGACCATAGGCCTTACAATATAAACTGTGAGTGGGGGGGGACTTAATGTATAGTCAGCTTATATTATGTTTCTATAATAATAATACTAAAAGTAATATATATATATATATATAGTAGTAAACGTAGTATATGTAACAATTGTTACATTACCTCCCTCCTTTTTTTTTTTTTTTTTTTTTTTTTTTTTTTTTTTTTTTTTTTCATTCCCACATATATGTGCTTTTATTTAGAAAATGGTCCCCCTTTTTTTTTATTACAATATTTATAATGTTAGTTTTAAAGTGATTGAAATTCTACTGAAATTTAAGTGTTTGCTACAACTTTGACATGATTATTGTGGCATTGGTCTATATGTATACAATCATTGGAAATTGTTTTTATTTTCTAGGTATATAGATTCGGTAAAATGTATGTTACCTCTTACAGTAACACTGTCACATATCTATTGTTGCCTGATTCATACATCTCTAAAGATTATTTATATATAAAATTGGCTATTTAGCCTCCATATTTGTTTCAACACTGTGTATTATCTAATTATGCCTCCTCATCAATGTCAATAAAGTGTTACCGTAGCTTTGTCGTTTTTTTTTTTTTTTTATTTCAATCAGATTAACACCAATATTATTATTTGTATACTACTACATATTCGCTTATTTTACCTAAATATCTATTTCCAGGGATATTTTTTAATGTTATTTTTACATCGTTACAAATTTGTTTGTTTTACATAAATATATATTTCTGGAGCTCTTCTTCTGCCATCTCCGTATGTAAGGTTATTGGTGAATCCGGTAAGACAAGATCCTTGAATCCTGTTGATATTGCCATCATCCGGTACTGCTATCCTAATCTCTCAATGTCCTCTCTCTCTCTTTTTTTTTCTTTTTAATTACATTATGTGGTAAACAAAAACAATGATATTATAATTTGCAATATATTTTCCCTATATTTTGTCCTAAACATAAACGTACATTGAAAAAAACAATATTATTTATTAATTATTGTCTAATTATTGTATAACTTATTCTATAATGACCCCTCAGTTTCTTTTTAATGATCTCGTGGTTTGTTGATTTTACCCAGTACACACTAACTTTTCTTACCATTATATGAATAATTATATAGCTTAATACTAACGCTCCTATATATAATCCGTATTGGCGCAGTGTATTATTTGAAATAGTATTATTATTATCGTTTTTCTCTATTTCCGATATAATGTAATCTAAATTATTTGTGGATTCTTTTAAGTTTTTAAAATTAGGCATTTGTAATTTAGGCAAAGGGGTGTCTAATGATTGTATTTTTTTAATTTTATTTGTTAATTCGTCTACATTTACAACACTGAATTCGGTATAGTAATCTATGAACACTGTCCTATTTACTTCTTTTAATGGTATTAATATTATGACTGATGTATATACCATGCAATCTTTCGGTATTTTTAAAATCCTCGTACTTTTTAAAGTGTGAAATGTTGTAGTGATTGGAAAAACCAGGGTTGTTAGAATTTCATTTTCTATCCAATGAATAAATATAGTGCCTAAATAAAGTAATTCTGAAAGAGCGTTGGCTACTGCTTTAGAGAACTGTCTTGACGAGTTTTTATATCTAAATGGCAACCTAGTCGATTCGTATAATCCAAACAGTATGATGAACGCTAATTTATGTCTGTCAGTTTTGCCTAGTAGAATGTTTAGAAAATCTTGTTGCATATCCATTATATTAAAATATTTAGAACCTTCTAGACAGTCAAATATTGTTTGTATATTCGTAATTGGAAAATGCTGGTGTGGTATTTGCTTATTTATTTGTTTATAGTCAAACACTAATATCTTTATTTCATCTGCTTTATTAACTAAAAATGCTGAACTAGCGTATGCTGAATTATATGGTGTAATTAAACCGGCATTAAAAAATTTGTTGACTTGTCTTTGTAATTCAACCTGTTCATAAAGTGCTAATCTATCTGGTGGTAAATTTATCGGGTTTTCTGTTAACGTAGGTATTGGTATATCTCCTATATCAATAGCTTCCAAGTCCGTACCATATTGTGCGAAACAATCCGAAAATCTCATCATTATTTGTTTTATTTTTATTTGCTGATTTTTATCTAATTCTGGGTTAATATTAAATTCTAGTTTTCTTTTTTCTGAGTTGTTTTGTAAATTGTTTAAATCACCTATGTTGCAATTTTCGTTAGTTTTTATAATAGTGTCTTGCGTAATTTGTAAATGGATATTGTCTTGTGCAATTTTCGAGTCAATGAACTTTTCGTTTATGTTTTCAAAAATGTGTTCTGGATAGTATTCTAATTCATGAAACCCGTTTTTTTTATATCCGCTGTTTTTTATTAGTGTGTCTTGCAATTTTTGTAAATTTATATCGTCTTGTACTAATTTTTCGTCCGTTAAATTGTCGTTACTGTTTTCAAATTTGTGTTCTATACAATGTATTAACTTATCAAAACCATTTTGCCTATTATGTATTTCATCACTCCTTTTTATATTTTTCATTATGTCGTCACTATCTTTTTCCGGGGTTCTTGTTATAATATTATATTCTTTTTTATGTTCAGGTTCTAATTTATAAATCTTAATTGTGATATCTGTTGCAGATTTTTTTTGATTTTTTTCGTTATTTGGAAATAATCTATAAGTATTGTTTTTTTGTTCCTGTGTAAACCCAATTTTCAGCGGAACTACTCGGTTTTTTTGCATATTGCAGTTTCTTTGTCTATGTCCCAACACTCCACATCGGAAACATGTAGGTAATCCAGGTTGATTTCTATATGAAAATCTGGTTCGAGGTATATTTTCTTGATTAGATGGTCTACGAAATTGGGCACTTGTCATTTGATTATAATTTGGGTCAAAATTATAAAACGGATAAAACTTTCGTCGTCGATTGTTTTGATAGTATTGATTTGGATTATTGAATCTGAATGGTTGGTATGGTGGATTTCTGTTATCAAACGTGACGTCATTATTATTATAACCTTTCCTTCCATTATGATAAGTATCGTTTCCATAATTAGGCGTATTATTTTGAGTATGTTCAAGTTTTATTTGGTTTATATGATTTTTTAAAATATCCATATCTCTTGTGAGTTTTTCCACTGCTTCATTTACTTTATCTTCAGACCGCAGTAAATTAGATACCTCGAGTTTCTCAAGCGTTTTTTTAATATTTTTAATTGATGTATTATCAGCTAACATTATTAATTGAAAAGTCTCTTTGGGCAATCTCTTTAATATATGTTCGCAATTGTCCTCCTCGGTCATGTTCTTATTTATTTTATAACAAATTCCTGTTATCTTAATTATAAATTCTTTATACGTTTCTCCTTTCATTAATTTAAGATTTTCTAATCTCGCCCTAAGTAAATGTTTTTTTCCTATTATTGTAAATTCTGATATAAATTCTTCTTTGACTTTGTTCCATGTTATATTCTCATTTTTTAATTTTAATTGATCAAAGAAATCTGCTGAATCCTTAAGGTATAATTGTAAAATAATTAATTTGTCTTCGTCATCCCACTTGTTTATGATAGATACCAATTCGAATTTTTTTATAAATTTCTCTATATCTTCATGTCCTTTTCCCGAAAAAATATCAGGTTTGTGCGTTATTTGGTTAAGGGCCATATCTGTAAATCGTTTTTTTGTTATCGTATTTGTTAAACCTTCTCCTCTTTTATTATTAAAGGTAAAATCTTCCATATTTGGTATTGGGTCAAATTTAATTTGTTCTTTTTTTCTCTGCTCTAAACTTAGGTGAAATTTATTTATCTATCTGTATTAAAAGATCCTTTAATTGATGTGTTACGTCCAATGTTACAGGATTATCTCCCTCTAGCAACTTTGTGTTTTCTAAAACGTTTATCGTTGAATTAGTTTCTATAGGGATATCACTAAAAAAATTTTCTTGGTTGTTGTATGAATTTAATTGAAAGTTATCATCTGTAAATATTAAATTTGTTTCATTTGTGCCCTCATCAATGTCTTGAATGTTTCTAAAACTTTTTATCGCTGATTTTGCAATCTTTCTCAAATCTGTAATTGTAGATGAAACCTCACTATGTATATTACAAAAATTTAAAAAACCTACTATTTCCGATTTATCTAATAAATTTATCCAAGCTACTGTTTTCTGTGAAATTATAAATTCAAATTTATCTTGTAACGGTGACTGATTGAATTCTTCTTTTTCTAAATTTTTTACTACGTATAGGGAACACAGTGCAAATTTTCGTACTAATATATTAGAAAATGGTAACTTTCCAAACTTGGAATTAGAAAAAAAATTACCTACATCGACTTCTTCGGTTCGTCGTAACAAATTTACTAACTTTATTTCGTTTATTTCGGTCCCAAAATGTTCATCAAGATTTAATATATTGGTTTCATTCACTTTTGTAATTTGATTATTCGTATTCCGTTTGATATAAAATTTGTTATCCATTAAGCACCATTATTTATTGAAACATTTATACTTAAATAAAAATAAATACTTAAAAAATGTTTTATTCTAATATATTCTTTCTGAAATGTACTATTGTCTTTTATGCATCTACTTAATTATCCACTTAATCATATAACTCTTAAAATATCTATTCACGTTAATATTATTCTCTTACACTTACTATTTTTAATTATACTTAAATTTACATAAAAACGTATATAGTCAATATATAAATCTCTTTACTTCGCAATAAGACTACCCTTTTTCTCTTTTCGTTTCCCTAATCAATATAATATTATTCTCAATTAAATCTCAAAAATCTTCAATATATATAAATAAAAATCTCAAAAATTTTTAATATAACAATATATATTTTTACTCTTTTTATTTCCTTATACAATTATTATTAAAACTTAAACTTCATACATTTTCAATATATAAATCTCTTTAATTCACAATAAGACTATCCTTTTACTCTTTTTGTTTCCCTAATCAATATAATATTATTCTCAATTAAATCTCAAAAATCTTCAATATATATAAATAAAAATCTCAAAAATGTTCAATATAACAATATATAATTTTACTCTTTTTATTTCCTTATACAATTATTATTAAAAACTTAAACTTCATACGTTTTCAATATATAAATCTCGTTAATTCCAAATAAGACTACCCTTTTACTCTTTTTGTTTCCCTAATCATTATAATATTATTCTCAATTAAATCATCAAAATCTTCAATATGTATAAATAAAAATCTCAAAAATTTTTAATATAACAATATATATTTTTACTCTTTTTATTTCCTTATACAATTATCATTAAAACTTAAACTTCATACATTTTCAATATATAAATCTCGTTAATTCACAATAAGACTACTCTTTTACTCTTTTTGTTTCCCTAATCACTTTAATATTATTCTCAATTAAATCTCAAAAATCTTCAATAGATACAAATAAAAATCTCAAAAATGTTCAATATAACCATATATACTTTTACTCTTTTTATTACCTTATACAATTATTATTAAAACTTAAACTTCATAACTTTTCAACATATAAATCTCGTTAATTCACAATAAGACTACTCTTTTATTCTTTTTGTTTCCCTAATCATTTTAATATTATTCTCAATTAAATCTCAAAAATCTTCAATATATATAAATAAATATCTCAAAAATTTTCATTTCGACTACACTTTACTTTATTATTTCTATACGCTTCTTATAATATAATTTAATGACTAAAGACAAGTAAAAATCTAAACCAATTGCAAGTATTTGTAATTCCAACTATTTAAGAGCTTCGGCGCCTCCACCAATATGTAACGTGGTCGGGGATGACCCGTTAAATATAAGATATTCAGGGAAGAATTTAGGTTCTTTTGAATATAATTAACCGTAGCTCGGGAGCATAAATGGTATATAGGATCTTAATATTACAAATAAATGCGTATTGGTAAAGATAATTATTAATCTATAATGGTTTATTAAGACTTACTGTCATACTTAACAATCATATGGCTGTTTCGTAGTTACACGGAGTTCTAGTTAGCGTGATGGTAATCGCGGAGAACTGACGTTCTCTTACATATCGATAGTCGACCATAGGCCTTACAATATAAACTGTGAGTGGGGGGGGGGACTTAATGTATAGTCAGCTTATATTATGTTTCTATAATAATAATACTAAAAGTAATATATATATAATATATATAGTAGTAAACGTAGTATATGTAACAATTGTTACAAAAATACAATAATTTTGATGACCCTGAAAATGACGTTAATATAGAACATCCTCAGTTACACTGTCTACAACCTCTACGAGGAAGAAATGCATCAATATCCGCGAAAAATATTAGACTAAAGTTCTGTGAAACAACGAAAGAAAATTACTTGGCAAGAAAATATTATTTAAAATATAAATGTATTTTTTTTTTTTTTTTTTTATTAATAGAATCCATTTATTACATAAATATAAAAATTACATAATAAACTTATAGATTATCTACCTTCTAAAAGCAAATGCTTGTGTTGAAGGTAGAGAGCGACAAATTACTTACAGATAGTAATTAAATAATATAAATACAAACAAAAGAATAATACTTAAAATATAGTAAACATATTACATAACTACCCTATTGACAATATTAGCCAGTCATTAACAGTTTTTTTGACATTTTTATGTTTATTGATTATATTCTTCTTAATAATATTTGGCATGGAATTAAAATAAGTAGGACCCAAGTAGTCAACGAATTTTTGACCAAAAGATTTTTTAAAATATATCACTTTAACATCGTATGCTAGATGTTCCCTTTTTGTTTTTCCATTATTTTTAGTTATCCAATTATCTATGTTTTTACCAATCCATAATAAGGCAATTTTTTTAAATAGTAAATCCACAGGTAATACATTTAATAATTTAAAGTTTTGACTTGTTGAACCTTCAAGAGTAGGTTTCTGCAGACATATTCGAACAATTTGTCTTTGTTGAATTGATAAAGGTTTTAAAGCATTAGCAGAAAGGCCTCCCCAAATAAGTAGACCGTATTGCAATAATGCTTGATATAATGCTAGATATACTGTTCGAACAACATGTATTGGTACTACCACTCGTAATTTATAAAAGTTATAACTTATAGTACGTAAACGCATTAATAAATTGTTTACGTGCAGATTCCATCTTAAATTCTTGTCGAAAATTAGACCTAGATAACGAATACTAGAGACCCTTAATAACGTTTTACATTTTATTTCCTTACATGAGTTATTATTATCACAGACATGAATTTTTAATGTATCAAAGTTTTCCTCTCTATCATTAATCATAAAGTTCATAAACATCGTTTTATCATAATTTATCGATAGTTTTCTATGGTTAAGAAAATCGACTACTTTTTTAAACCCTTTAGTAGCTTTAATACGTACATCAACCCATGTGTTTCCTGCGAAAAGTAGACATGTATCGTCAGCATAAGAAGTTATAAGTCCTTCAATTTTTAAGTTACAGATACTATCCATATACAAAATAAATAAAATGGGACCCAATACACTGCCTTGTGGAACTCCACAGTTAACTACCATTTCATTGCCGATAAAATTATTTATTCGCACTATCTGTCTTCTGTCATCCAAATAACTTTTAAACCAATCCAAACTTAAAGAATTAATACCAAATTCAGGCAAAATATTTAAGAGTTCTGTGTGATTCACCGTGTCGAACGCTTTGGCTAGGTCCAAAAATATAGCCATTACTTTCTTATCATCATCAAGTGCAGAATTTATAAAACGTGTGACGTTATATAATGCATTTTCTGTACCTAATCCTGGTCTAAAACCAAATTGATTTTTAGACAGAAGTTCGAATTTTTCTAAAAAAATTATTAGTCTATTTTTAACAATTTTTTAAAATATTTTGGAGAAATTACTTAGCATTGAAATGGGTCTATAGTTATTTATGCAAGTTTTATCTCCGTTTTTGAAGAGAGGTTTGATTACTGCCACTTTAAATTTCTCCGGAAATATACTGTTTTTAATACTTAAATTGTAAATATGTGTTAAAGGACTCCATCAAAACCTGCTGCTGTTTCATCTTTTAAATTATTGATAACTTTTAGAACGTCAGATACACAAATACTTTCAGTGAAAAATTGGTTAAAAGAAACTGAAAAAACATCTTTTTTATATGCCGTAGTCGATATTTCAATATTATTGGATAAATTTTTGCCTATGTTAGTAAAAAATTCGTTGAATGTATTTGATACCAATTGAGGATTTTCACTGGTATTTATTGTTCTATCATTTATCTTAATTTTTTTAATGTTATCATTTCTTGTGTTTTTCCTATCTGTGATCTCACTTATCACCTTCCAAGTATGTTTTGGACTAGAGGATACTTTATTAAATTTATATTTAAAATAGTTAGTTTTTGCAGCTCTTAAAATTGTTGTGAATTTATTTTTGTAGTTTTTATAATAAGAAGCAAGCTTTATATTATTTGGATGTTTACTAACTTTTAGAGATAGTTCCTGTTTGCGACGTACAGAGCACAATAAACCTGCTGTCATCCACTCTTTTAGTCGTTTATTTTTTGAATTTATTTTTTTAACAGTCGTAGATAATTCTAAAAATTGTATTACTGTCTTTAGGAAAATATTTACACATTTATTTACGTCATTACAATTAAATAATTCAACCCATTTTTCATTATTAAGAAATTCATTTAGTTTTTTATAATCTATAATTTTGAAACTATTATTAGTACTTGTTTCTTTGTTTTCATTTTCAATAGACAAAATTGTGGAAAAGTGATCTGTGATGTTAGTTTGTAATACTCCTGCCTCAATATTACACTCATTTACATTTTTAATAAAAATGTGATCCAAGCAAGATGCTCTCATACCTATGGGCGTTCTTGTAAACACATTAATGAAAGATTGAAAACCATTTTCCGATAAAGTATCTAAATATTCGTTATCAACACAGTCATTACCTATGATGTTTAAGTTTATATCTCCGATAATTATGATTTTTCCATTAAAATTTTTAAGAGTGGTAAATATACTATTTAACGTGGTCAAAAATTCGTTTCTATCGCCTGAAGGTGACCTATAAATACACAGAATACATAAAGATAAATAATTAATTTTCATAACAATTTTTAAAATATTAGCATTAACATATTCATATTCAAAAAAAAGATCTATACATAGTTTATCTTTTACATATATCATAACACCATCATTTTGATTTCTCTTAATTTTTGAAAAATATAAATGATAACCTGGTATTGAAAAATTACAATTATTAACATCATGCCATGTTTCTGTTAAAACAATTATGTCTAAATTTCTATTATTGACATCATTTTGCAAAAATAATAGTTCGTCAAAATGATTTCTTATACTTCTAATATTACAATGGAATATATTAAAAAACTTTTCATTAAGTATTTTGTATTTATTCATAAATTCTGGTATGGACAAAAAATAATTAGTTTTATAATCTAAAAAGCGATCTAATATGTTATTATTAATCATAGTATTTGAAAATGTCTTATTTAGAGAAATACGAAAAAATAAATTGAATTAAAATTATTAATGTTTAATTTGAAAAATTATCTAACTTTTAATAAGTCTGCCTCTTCATTTATAATAAATCCTTTAGTGTTTTCATTTTTTTTAATAAAAATTTTACAATCATTAAACCATACATATTTGAAATCTTTTTCTTTAGCAAAACTCCTAGCTTTGTAGAATAGATAACTATTATATTTAGTGAGATAACTGTTTATAAAAATACCTGCATTTCCCCAACTTTCATTTATATTATTTAACTTGATTTTTTTCATTTTTGACAGATCTATTAAGTCTTTTTTCTGATCAGTGGACATTTACTCGGCTACAATCTTCATTGGTTTATCGGGTACGATAAGCCTTAACAACAGAAACTTGTTTTCCTAATTTGGACGCAATGTCTTCGACTATTTTTACGCAGTTTTCATTTTTGTTATCTGGTACTCCTAATATTTCTATATGATTTGCGATTTGTTTTTGTTCAAATAAGTTAACTCGTAATGATAAAATGTTAACGTCCGATTTTAACTTATGATTAATTTCTTTTAACGTTTTATTTTCTTCCTTTAATTCTTTAATGGTATTTAATACTTCTTGTAATTGCTTACCGAAGTCATCGAATTTGTTACTCATAAATTGTACCGATGTGGCTAGATTAGCGAGCGTATCATTTGATCCTACGAATTTTTTTTCAGCTTCCGGTTTCGTAGTACCATTGCCAGAGGTTTTACATTTTGAACATGCAAATTTTTTCTTGTTGATAGCTGATAGTTTTCTAAAAGATTCTTCTCTAACACCAGCGCATGTAAAATGTAAGAATTCTTTGCACACCAGACATTTTAAATCATCACCATTATTAATTTCGTCAATACAAACTGAGCACAACATATCAAGTTTAGGCAAAGTAATTTAATTGTGATATGTATATAGTATTATACTATTGTACTGAAAAACAAAATTTAGAATTTCGAGCAAAGCAATAAAACAAAAACGATAAGATAAGAGAGCACAAAGTAACAAAACACGACCTGTAACGCTGGACTCTCGATAGTCACTGAATGTATGTTAAAATATTATTTAAAATGTAAATGTATGTTAAATGTATATTAAAATATTATTTAAAATGTAAATGTATGTTAAAATATTATTTAAAATGTAAATGTATGTAAATGTATGTTCTTATAAAATTGTTTATTTGTAATAAATAATTAAACTTCCAATTACCTCTGGTATGTTTTGCTCCTCTGCGTTTATTGAGAGGTCTACGTCGTCTTGTGTCTCGTCCTCGCTTTGTAAAATAATTGTAGATGATCCATCCACAGGTACTTCTTGGTCTTGTAGAAAATTTAATTCATTATAATACCATAACGGAGGCACGTATATATCATCAGTGCCACTTCCAGATTTGTAGGACGCTTTTACTTTTTTCAGCTCTTTTTGATAATTGGTTCTCAGACTATTAATTTTCTTTTTCACAATTTCTTTGTCTGCATTTGGGTCCACTTCTTTATATTTTTCAATTAATACATTATATGTCTCATTCTTCAGGTTTCTATCACTATATTCAGTACTTTTAACTTTCCATAAAGCTGTATGTTGGCGATATAATTGCAATAGTTCAATAATAAATTGGTGGTCTTCAGTGCACTTCACCATGGTGACTTGAATTCAACTGAACCGTCAAAAACAATTATTGTACAATATTATGCCTACACGTACAAATTATTCAATATTGTGTCATTATTTTCAAACAAGCACAATTTTCATTCAATACTTGCGCAGTATGCACATATTAGTATCAGACGCACAATAATATTGCACAATATCAATTGCGCAATAATATTGATCGTGTAGGGGCTGCTTAATTCCAATCCATATTTAGCCGTGGAACATTTGTCACTGACTTATATAATATGTATAAATATTTTTTTTATACTAGACTTTCATCATATTAATTATTAATACCAAAGTAGTTGTACATCGCTACATTAGAATAATATTACTAGCAAACAATTTAAAATGGTTTATTTAGAATAGAAAAAAAAATATTATAATTATCCTAAATACTTAATTTATTGAAATAGAAAAACAAGATACATTACAATTTTTATAAAAAACCTAATCTTAGTGAGAAATTTGGGACTGTTTTCCCTTCATTATTAGCTTCCTTCGTGGTCGAATGGTTGATAAGCACACCCTCATGTCGTCTTCTAAGTTCTTCAGTTGTGATCGATTTTTAGTTTTGATGGCATTCATTGAAGAGAACGCTGCTTCACAAATATAGGATGTAGAAAAAGGCAGTATCGCATTCATAGCTTTTCTTGAAATCTTGGGATACTCATTTAATACATTTATCCAAAAATATGAGCCATCTACGTTTATTTTGATTTTTTTTAACTTTGACTCTCTCGCAGTATCTTCAACTAATTTAGAGTACTGTAGTTTAAGTCCACGTATATCAATCAATTCACTTTCTTCATCAGTAGTAAACAATGCAGTCTCATATGCTGAGTCAATGAAAGGATTTCTCACCCAGTCCATCGATGAGACATCCAAAGACGGAAAATACTTTTTTATATTTTCATAAAGCAAATGTAGACTTTTTAAAATTAAGTTTGTAAGATCTGAATTAATGTGACAGTTCTTGACAAGGTTAAACATATCCCAATTTGTCTGTTTTTCAATTTTTGAAATCCATAATAACAACTTCTGTTGAAAAGAACTGATCTTATCTGTAAATGTGAGAATGTTCTCTTGCCTTCCTTGCATGCACTTGTTTAAGTAATTTAGTTTTTCAAATATATCTGCTAGAAAGGCTACTTTGGCACACAAGGAATCATCGCTGAGAAAATCAGCATATTGTAATTCTTCACAAGTAAAAAACAATAGTAACTCCTCTCTAAGTTCATAAAATCTTTGTAGGACACGTCCACGAGATAGCCATCTTACTTCTGTGTGAAACAAAAGCTGGGTTTGCTCACTATCCATAGCAGAACACAAATAATTAAATAATCTTGATTTCAAAGGTTTACTTTTAATGAAGTTTACCATTTTGACAACAGTTTGCAATAGCTCAGGCATCAAAGATTTATCAAAGAGAGCTTCTCTGTGTATGAAGCAGTGAGTCAAAAGAATATCTGGGTTTTCTTTCTTAACTAATGCCAAAAAACCTGTTAAATGGCCAACCATTGAAGGGCACCCATCTGTACAAACACTCAAACAATACTTCCATGATATATTGGCAGTGGTAAAATAATTGTTAACCAAATTAAAAATGTCTTGTCCTTTTGTAGTTTCAGGAAGGTCTTTACAAAATAAAAATTGTTCTATCAACTCATTATCGCATATAAATCTTACGAACGTCACGACCTGAGGTTTTCCGGTTACATCTGTAGACTCGTCTAATTGAAGGGCAAACAATTCAGCTGCTTTAAGTTTTTCATTCACATGGAATTTTTCACTACACATAACGCATTGAGGTATAGGCATTTCTCCACCACTCGACGTGAAACCAAATGATAAATAGCTTTCGGGATATTGTCGAATAATATTTTTTGATCGTACGTTAGCATTTTTACTCGCACTCACCTCAACATTAGGAGGATTGAAACTCGGACCTGGCAATTCCTCAACATCAACTTTATGAGCATTATTTGGACCAGGCAATTCTTCGCTTAATTTACGTTTCTTTATTAAAAAACGATCCGTCGTGCGCGACACGTATTACGAATGATAATCGTAGAGCGAAAAGAAAAAAATTTCCGTTAAAATAAAACACGGTAGTAATTAATGTACTTCACAACAGACGATAAACGACTAACTTACTAACATTTTAAATTATTTAATGAGAAATAGTGAACAATATCCCCTATAACAGTGGTGCGCAACGTTTTTTGATCCACGACCCCCCAAAATGATTTATTTTGATAATACGACCTCCTTTCCTACCAACATTATGTAAGTGTATAATATAAATTTACTTAATAGTCTTAATGTATACAAACATTTTATTCATATACATTAAATCTTTAATTTTGGGCAATTTTTATATTTCTTTAATTTAACTAATTAAAAACACGAAGAAAAAAATACAAAACTAGAGTTTTATAAAATCTAAAGTTAAAAATGTATTATTATAATGATAATCAAAATTTTAATATTTTTAAAATTATAAAATTACTATTTAATTATTTTAATGAGAGACCTGATTGTAGACATGATTGATTCTATGTTTGGTTTGATATTTGACACTGCTGCTCTTAAATCAGCTTCAACATTTAATCTGGAGCGATACTTGTTTTTAATTATCGTTAGTGTTGAAAATGCTGTTTCGCGTAAATAAATTGATGCAAAAGGAAGTAAAATTGATATGGCTTGTTCTGATAATTCTGGATACTCAGATTTGATGGAAATCCAAAATGTATCACATGCATTTTCTTGAAATCTGATACGTAGATTTTCATCTGATGACAAGTCAATAAGTTCTTCGCTTATTTTTAAATTTCCTAATTTTATTTCATTGATATTAAAATGAAACGTATTTCTTATCCAACCTAGACTTTCTTCCGGGAAATCTTCAAACCGTGCATTATTAAATTTGTCATCGTCGATATAACTTTTCCACAGAAGAATTTTCTTTTTAAAAGCATTGATTTTATCAGAAAGAAATAAAATATTAGTATTTTTCCCTTGTAGGCTTAAATTTAGACAATTTAGTTTTTAAAATATATCTGCAAGATAACCCAGAATTGCAAGCCATTGCTCGTCTAAAAAATGTTCTGAAAGTTTATTATTACGTTCCAGAAGAAAAATTCGTGCTTCATCTTTGAGTTCAAATAGACGTGATAATATTTTACCACGAGACAACCACCTTACTTTAGTATGAAGAAGCAATTTTTCATGGTCAGAACCCATTTTATTGCAAATTATAGTAATACGGAAAGCATGTCCTAATCAATAAACCACCAGGAAGTGGATCTCTATATTACAACTATAAGGGTACATTCAGTGTTGTTTTATTTGCAGTTGTCACAGCTGACTACAAATTTATGTATGTTCATACTGGTGTAAATGGGAGTGTTTCCGATGGTGGTGTTTTAAAACATACAACATTTTATAAAAACTAACTTCAGGACAACTAATGCTACCACAACCTAAGTTGCTTCCTAATACAAATAAAACACTACCGTATGTTTTCTAGGTGATAGTGCATTTGCGATATCTAAATACATTTTAAAACCATTTCCTCAAAAAAACTGAACACATGACAAGCGCATTTTTAACTACAGACTATCACGCGCGAGAAGAGTACATAGTTGAAAATGCGTTTGGAATTTTATCATCGCATTTTCGATTGTTTAAAAAGCCGATAATAGTTAACATAAAATATTGATGTAATAATTCTAGCATGTTGCGCTCTGAATAATTTTTATGGTGAGCGAATTGGGCAATGTCGACGAGTGCTTCCCGGCATGCGTGGAATGATCTTCGTGCTTCGTCCATCCAAACGATTGGTCCGAGAAGCAGCGGGCTGGCCCAAGCGCTGGACGATGGTCGACAGATACCTTGAGACGTCATGTACTCGAACTCACGGCGGGCGATGGCGAGTCTATCGGGTGGAAGTCGTCGTGGACGAACGAAGAGCGGCGCGCCGGTTTTATGAAACTCGTGTTTGACATCGTGAAGAAATTTCTTCGGTAACGGGGATTCACGTGTTACGTTGAGAAATTTGCCAAGGAGGCAGTCCCAGTTTCGTGCGTGTGTCACCGCGAAGAGCGGAAACGAGATGTTCCGGGCGGACGACGTTTTGATAGACTGGTTGGTTGCAGGGTCGACGAGGCGGTTGTTTCGTATGTCGTTGAGCAGTCCGAAGTATTGGAGGAAATCCGCTCCAATTATGGCACGCGTCACGTCGGCCATTTCCTAAGTCCACGTGAGTAGTGAGTACTCATGAGAGTCCGCTGTTGAGGTGTAGAGTCCTGGGGCCGTAAGTTTTGATTTTGGTGCCGTTGGAGGCCGTGAGATTTATGTCGGATGGCTGCCGTATGCCATGATCATAGGGAATGACCGAAATCTCAGCCCCCGTGTCGATAAGGAAGTTTTTGCCCGTTCGGGTGTCGGTGGTGTACACCCGCGAAGAACGTGCGACGGCTTGGAGAATGGGCTGCTCGGCCATGCCGGTTAGTTTTCCGGTGTTTCCCGGATTCGGTCGATTCGTCTCGGCGGTCTATGATTGCACGGCGGTCGGCAGTTGCGTGCGTCAGCCCCGTAGCGAGCATGGTAATAGCACTGTTGGCCAGATTTCAATTCTAAGCGGCTAAAAATCTAATTTTTTAAAATTGATTAAAAATAGTCATTCTCAATACGAAATAAAGGATTTTTTTTATTTTTTAATTGATTTTCAAATTTTATTCATTGAAATATTATTTTTCTCACTATATTATAATTTATAAGTTAACATTTTAATTTTAATGATTTATTATATATTTTTTTACATTATTACATTATTAAATATATGTACAATTCTTGTTCTCATAAATTTAAACATAGGTATACATTTTTATGTAATTTATTATAGATAATTAGTGTTAATTTGAATCAGAATTCGAAGTTGTATCATTTTCTGATGACTGTGTTTCTTGATTTTCCAAGTTCAATAAATACAATGCGTCCGGAGAAAATTTTTCTTTTAAATGTTTTTTTGGTGGGCTCAGCGAAGATATAAGTGGATCCGAGGATACAAGGAGAAAGTGTATTAAGTCTGAATTAGTATTAATGCGAGAGGATTTCCTAGAATGATATTCTCGATACCTTAAATAATCTTTATTTCGCGATTCTTGAGCTTCTTCCGATAGTTGCCCAATTGGGAGAAGCGCGTATTTTATAACAATCGAACCGTGTATTAATACTTTGTACACACTAGGGGGCATCCGATACCAGTTATATAAATGCACATAAAGTTCTGCTGTTTTTTTGGCGTAATTATCAAATCTTTCAAAATTAATGTCAAGACCACCGTTAGTATTGTCGAAAATCTCTTTAGTAAATTAACGTTTACTCCAGTTATTTCCGATACCATTTCAGGGTCTTTAAAAAATCTTCGGGCAACATTTCCGGTATTTGATGTTCCCATACCCTGAACAACTCTATCGACTTTCAATCCCATCTCATTCCATAGTCGATTTTGAATTTCTTTTTTTCTCTCAGCAACTAATAATTTTTGATCTTGCGTTAGTCTACTCGTAGTAGGAGTTGATAACTTGTATGCTATATGCAAAATGCACTCTAGAAACTTAATCCACGCGTGAAGTGTAGATAAACCGTATTTTATGTTTTCTATATTTATATCAAAGTTGCACAAGTTTTCAAGATCGTTCATTGCTTTAGGATTACATTGACAAATAAAACATTTTTGACTCGATGTGTCCGTTAAAACATTAATCACTTTACCATCAATCATAGTCATAATAAGTGTGTAATTAACGGTTAGTGACTTTTCATGATCAAGTACTACGAGTATTTCTGTGGTTTGCAAGTTCTCAATATCTTGTTCGACTTTTTGTACTTCTGTTCTAGTTGTTTCTGGTGTCTCTTTGGTATATATGAACTTGATTGGTCTACAGTAGCGAGTGGACGATGGTTTTGGATTTTCCCACAAAATTATTTGTTCATTAGTTTTATTATTATTTGCATTTAATTGTAAAGGAACTAAAGAAAATAAAAAAATACTTGCATCTGATTTTTTGTTGTGTTCAGGCTTATGATCATCAGAAAAACGTTGATGGTATTCGTTATGACCTGAGCTTCCATCACAGCCCCACTTACATATGAGGTTAATTTGTTTATCAATTTCATCATAATGATTATTGAAATTGTAGTCCAAAGTTTGTAACAATCTATTAATCGTATGGTCTAAAAGACGTTGAAGTGGTATAGATGCATCGACTTCACTTACTTCAATTCCATCAGGATAACATCTTAACTTAGCCGAACGAATTTTATTGTATGATGGGTAAATATTAGCTCCCCTTTGTTTCGCTCCCAAACGCGTTATATTATATGAATCTTTAGTCATTTTCGTATTTATTAAAAAAGCGAGCGCTTCATCTTCTGAATACGGAGTAATTTTATTTTTCTCAAATGATTTATTATACAGTTTTCTTATTTTTATTGGACGATTTGGAGAATACTGTGTTATTTGCGTGAGCAAATTTGCTGCAGCATGTTTTCCATCTCTATACACGATAGACTTAGTGGCATAAACTAATTTTTGAGAAGAGTGTGAATCTCTTAATTCTTTTGTATCTCATCTTTTAGAACGATCACTTTTTTCAGAAAATAATTTTTTAGGCCTACCTCGGCTTGTTGATGGAAGATCTATTGATAATTCATCATTATTGGTCATATTATGAGGAACGTTAAAATCTAATTGCAGCCAGTTATTATTTTTATTTAAAAATTTAGACAAATCTCGTCTTGAATCCCGCCATTTTTTATTTGTGGTTGTACAATAACCCGTAATTTTGCTTTTTATAATATTTTCAATTTCTACATTTCCCGATTGGTCGCCTATCTTATTACGTATGTATGAACAAAGAATGTTGATTGTATCAATTGAACATATTTTACCGGTCAAATCATTTGATTTTAAAAATTCAAATAATTCAATATTTTTTATTGTATTTTCAGAACTCATTTTCCTACAAAAAAAAATGCATAACTCAGTTAGGGGCACTTAGGGGCAGATAAAATCACTAGTATTTCATACAATAGAAGTTAAATAATAAAATAAAATATTTATCAAAGTTCTATAAATCTCTATAAATTATTAAAAGTATTCTGAAATTATAATTAACTCATTTTAAGATTTAAAAAAAGAAAATATTAATATTGAAATAAAAAAATATATATATCCACCACTAAATATACCTAAAACTAATTTAAAAACATACCTGCTATAAGTATTCGTATATGTAAATGAAATTAAACTAAAATATATAGGCTTAGTGTTCATAAAATACAATCCAACTTCGCACTGTATAGTACCACAATGTTTAGCTAAATGATGGAAAATGAAAACCTATCTAATCGAACAATGATTGTTTAAATACAAAAACCATTGTTGAAATACAATAACCATAAATAATCCTTATCAACAACATCAATAAATGTAATTTAATAAGTTTTATCTCTTATCTTGGATACTCAAAACTCCTATTTTTGGCCGCTTAGAATTGATTTCTAACCCACTGTGCGGCGTTTGATAAGCTTCGGGGGCGTGATGGTGAACGGACACGTGTCGATGCGTTTGCGGAGCTCGATGATGTGTGAGGAGAAGCATCGTTCGTCGCGAGGTCGCGAGCAGAGCTTTCTCGGTCGAGAATACGTTCGACTTGTCGTGTGAGACTCAACAACGCGTTCTCGATTTCAGTGACCCGTTCGCTGGTGTTCGAGACGGCGTCCACGTGGGTGCTGTTGGTAGCGTCCATCACGCGGTCAACCAGTCGAGAGCGGAAACGATGGCAAGCTTATAATCATTTTTACATATTTGACACGTAACAGTTTTTTTTTTATTTTTATTGCTTTTATCTAAAAAAAAACATTATAGCATCACAATTAGATGTATAAGACGATTAAATGAGATAAAAAAAAGAAAAAAAAATTAAGAACAATATATATATAAAATTATTAAATGCGGAAACCAGCGTTTGAAATGAAAGAGATGATGAGGGAAATTACGGAGGGGGGGCGAGAATTGAGGAGATGGATTAAGTCCGGAGAGGTGTAACCAAAGGAAGAGAGTTTGGATAGAAATGGATTGCGAAGATGAATAAGAGAAGGACTAGAGAAAATAATGTGCTGGAGGTCACAAATGGCTTCGAAGTTATGAAGAGTGCAAAGGGGAGAGGAATTAAGAGAAAGGAGAAATTAATGAGGAGGGAGAAGATTATAAGGCGAAGGCGTGAAAAAGATACTATTGAGGAACGGGGAAGGTCTAGATCCAGGAACCAGGGGGAGTTGGGGATGGAAGCAGAGACGGATCTTTGCCAGGAGGTGAAGTTAGGGGGAAGACTAGACCATAGGAAGGACCATGCTTCTTTTAGAGTTTTGTGTAGGATGGGAAGGAAATCAGATATGGGAATTTTAAAGGATTGTGTTTTTGGAGGAGGTGGCTAACCGGTCAGCTGTCTCGTTACGAAGTATGCCGATGTGGCTAGGCACCCAGAGATATTTGACTGATTTTTGGGGTGAGAGAAGATTAAATATTAAAGATTTTACTATGAAAATGAGAGGGGAAGTAGGAGAATTGAAGGGGTTAGAATGTTAGATTGAATAGTGAGCAGGCATGATTGAGAATCGAAAACAATTAGAAATTTTTGAGAGTTTAAAATCCGATCGAGTTCTTCATACTCTACATCTCCATACTCTAATGATAGCTGATGAAAATTGTGTTCAAGCCATCTTACGACTTTTCCCATCTTGTGTAATATGTGAATGCTTAAATATCCAGTGTTGGTTAGCCCATGTTTCCGTATCGATTACAGACATTTATTTTATAAAATATTTATTGTTTACTCCAAGAATACATTGAATATCTAAAATAGCGGTCGACATGATGACACGTCCTGTTAGTTTAACGGAAAAGCAGCAACTGACGATGTAGAATTACAACTTTAGGAAATTATATGAGCGTACGTTCGAAATGGTTTGTGATCAAGGTCATGCTCGAACAGTAACTTGGAGAATAAAAGTATTATTAAATATTCGACATGTGATAGCAGGTAGTACTTCTCCACAAACAACACATTCAGGTCTAGGAACATTTTCTATCATAACGAATGAAAATCCACGTGACAAATAATCCTCACTATATTTCCTTATCTTTATTGGGAGTGGAACAAGAAGTTTAGTATCACCAACCTGTGGTAATTTTTTCATAGGATTTTCTTTGGATGGATTAGTAACCGATGACGGCACGTCTTGAGAATCGGTTGGTTCTGTAGTTTTCCTTTTACTAAAACTACCAGTTTTTAACCAATGATCCATAGTCGAAAATATTATAAAATATCAAAAAATAATAATTATGAAAGATTTTTATGTACGTAGTATGTGACACGGACACACTGAAAGCAAGCGACAGACTAATTATTAGAATAGATTTCGATATAAAACTAACAGAGAGTGATGTATATGAGATAAAAATGGTTAATGTATTTTTAATAGCTTTATTAATGAATATTTATTATTTTATAAAATAAATAAAAATAACTTTTAATCCTTTTAAATAAAAAACAATAAAATATGATAAATAACAAATCTTCAGGAAAAAGATAAATACATTCTAAAACTTAATGATAAAACAAATTTTTAACTTTCAAACGGATAGTACGAAGTCTTCTGATCTTGATCCTATTTAACGCTTCTGCTATCCTACACCACCTCGCCGTGTTGAAAGCGTTGACGACATCTAGCGCTACGACGGTGCATAGTTCTCTCTTTCGAAGGGGGCCAGATCCTGCCCTGTTCACTACGTCCATTACGGTTGATATGGCATCGACGGTTGACCTGCATTTCCTGAACCCAAACTGTCTTTCGTTGAGCTTGTAATCTCCGACCAGATGATCCTCTAGCCTACCCTTGATGATTCTTTCGAAGAATTTACCTATCGTGTTCAGCAAACTTATTGGTCTATAGGATGATGATAGTTCTAGAGGCTTATACCCCTTACGAAGCAGTACCAGGTTGGCGTTTTTCTATGTTTTCGGAAAAATACCATGGCTGAGGCACAGGTTAAAGACTTGTTGGAACATCTCCGGTTTGTTTAGCGCGATTTCCTTTATGACCCGGTCTGTAACGCCATCTGGACCAGGAGCTCTGCCCGATGGTATTTTCCTTGCCCAGTTTTTGATTTCTGCTATCGTTATCGGGGGGAAGTTGTAAGTTCCATGATTGTCTGGCCACGTTATAGTTCATAGGCTCGGAAATAGCGAATCGACGATGAGCTCTAGTCTTCTTGGGAGCGTTATCTCTGGTATAGCCTTTCTGCCGATTAGTTTTTTGGTCAATTATACCCCCCAAAGGTCAAAGATGACGCTTATCGAACGGGTTAATGAGGTGTTAATTACCTAATTAATGCGATAATTGATCAATTATCGTCCTCAAAGGTCAAAGGTGACACTTATTGAAGAGGTTAAGTGACCAATTAGCATAATTAATGAGGTGATTAATAGGGTTAACCCATTAGTTCCCAAGGTTACAAAAAAAACAAATTTTATGTTTTCACTGCATTTTATTCGTTTAATATAAACTCAAATAAGAATTCATAAAGTCAAAAAAAATTATACCTTCTTAGTTTTTTTACAATAAAATGTTGCGTATACGCAACATTGGGATTAATAATATATTATTTGTGTAAAATTGTTCAAAGCAGTTTGCGTGAAGATGCACTCTACACTTGACACATGTATATAGTGTTATTTTTACACTGTCTACATCGTCTTCTCGCTTTATTTTCCTCTTCTACTATCACGTGACCGACATTATCAACTCGAACTTCCATGGGTAATGCGCTTTTTGATGGTCGTCCATAATTTGGATAAGAAGGCAAATTTATTTGGTTACTTGATCCTGCAATATCTTGGCCTTGTATAAAATCTTCAGTGACTTGTTCATTCATTTTCATAAGAGAGACTGTTATATAGGACTTGAAATCTAACTGTGACATTTTTGATTTGTTTGCTAAATTGTATATTTTCCAGGAATTTACAGTAACACTGTCGGTCAAATTTACAAAGACCACCACCACTTTTACATTGATTCTGTAATTACATATTCCGTTATCATGTAAATCAACACCTCCTATAGTGGCAACGGCCACCACAGAATTATCGTTATATCTGACCAATAATATTTTTTGATCATTGTCAAAAGAAAAATCATAAGAGCCACGATCTTTTTTCTTTAAATTGTTCACACTATCTATTATAGTATTACACGTACGGTTTTTACGTATTGTTCCAGTAACATAAATCTCATTTTCATTCAGCAAACAGAATAACTTGTATGAAGAGAAAAAATTGTCAAAAAATACACGATGAACTGATAGCTGTTGAACTACTGACAATAATTCCAGCACGACATTTGCTCCCAGTCCTAATTCATTTTCATACGTACTTTTTTTTCACCATAAGGTATGAATTTAATATTTATACATGTAACCATTAAGACGGTGCTACACGATGTGTCAAACGGTGGCTCCAACATTGGCGTGCAAACATTGGCTGAACATTGGAACCAATGTTTGACTGACGGATGCAGCTACACGTTGTGACCAACGTTGGATCGAGTGTCATGTTGGAATTCAGTATACTCTTATAGTTCGGTGTGAAAAGTGAAATAGAAAAAAATGGACGACGTGGTTGCAGCTGCTGCTACTGTAATTGTTCTATCTTGTAGTCAATTATTAATTGCGAAAAAACAGAAAAAAAGACGTGAAAGGAGGTGGTGGATGACGTCGTTACACAGAAGTAGAGAACGGTAAATAATAAAGTTGATTCTAAAATTGATATTTCTATCTATTTTATGCAGCGTTAGTTATGAAATCGTATAAATTAAATTTACTAGATATAATGCCTCAGATATGCTGTTGGCTCTACGGGCAGAACCATCGGGGAAATTCCAAAACTTCTGTCGAATGTCGTCAGAAGATTTTGAATTTATTCTTACCAAAATTGGACCGAAAATCAGCAAACAAGACACTAACATGCGGAAGGCAATACCGATCCAAGAGCGTTTGGCAGTCACTCTCCGATTTCTGGCAACAGGTGATAGCTTTGTAAGCTTGGAATACCTATTTAAGATATCACATCAATCAATAAGCCGCATCGTACCGGAAGTTTGCCTAGCTATTATTGATGCACTAAAAGATGAAATAAAAGTAAGTACCTAATTAAATTAATGTTATGATGTTAAAAAATAAATTTAACACATTAATCTGTTTTTATGTATTTATAATTTATTTAATGCATTTTACATTACAATATTGTGCACAGGAAATACATGTTTATTTATTATATTTTTCTCCTGTCTGGTTACCATCCACAAATTTCTCAGAATTTGACTAAAATTCAAGGATAGTATCTGATTGTGTTTGTGGGGCAGTTACATTTTGTTGTTGTGATTGGGATGGTTGTATGTACGCATGATTATCAGTGAGATGTGGTGTGTAGGATGTTCCAGGAGACTGTTCATACAGAGAAGGCGAATGAGAAAATTCATGTGTTGAATATGTCGATCCAGGTGAAATATAACTTTCCAGCGATGAACAGGGAGATGAAACAGTATTAATAGTTCTGGGAAAACCACCTTGTGTTTTTGAATCCATTTCCTGGAGTAGTGCTTCAAAAACCATGTTATCAATTTTATGTTCCAGTAGTAGACGATTCCGGGGAGATAGTTGACGAAGTTTCTCGGCTAATAGCTGTGCATATAAGTCAGGGCCATCTTTATTTTGCTGTGAATTTGGCTTCTTAACCAAACTCTGCAAAACATCACTTGCTTGTTTCAAGTGTTTGCTTACTAATTGGCTATTATCAACACTTCTTTGTTTTCTCTTCATTAATGGACTTTGTGGGACTGAGAACACATTCCTGTTTTCTTGAGTGTTTTCTCTCCTTACATTTTGAATTCCACTGTCTCCAAGTGAAGAAGCTTCTAAACCATCTTCTTCAAGATTAATATGATCTAAATCTTCTTCGTTTTGAATAAGATCCTCTGTTTCATAAATATTTCCATCAGCAACATCCTAAAAATATCATCATTTTTATTTGAAAATTTAAAAAGGGCGGGTAAGTGGATGTCGCTACGCTGTACAGTAGATTACAAGCAGGTCACTGTATAATGGATGGTGTTAAATTTGAATTCAATGATATAATATCATTGTACATGAAAAACGATTCTGAGTGGAGACGGTATGTCAGTCTAGGACATTTTAAATTATATTGATATTGTTATTATACGGTTAGGTAAATGTTATCTTTAAATGCTTATTAAAAAAAAATGTGCCTATGTATTTTTAATATTTTTCATCTGCCTTTGAAAAAATATACTAGGAGCCTTCTATTAAATTTTCAAGCTTTCTTAGCCAACAAATAAAATTTTATTGATATCTTTTAGTTGTACGCTGACAGTCGTCGAGAGCACACGTATGTGCTCCGTGTCGTCGTTATTGTGCGCTATCGCGGATTGTTCCGCTTATATTGCGATTATTGATATATTTTATTATACATCGTTGTGTTTATTCGAAGTCATCTACCCGTGGCGGCCCAGGCCGTCGTCTAAAAATGGATTCGACGAACAATGGTACTACGGAGATAACACTAATCCCCGTTGATCAAGCAATACTGGTGCGCATGAAAAATGAAAATGAAACATTGCACAAACTTGTAATCGAATTACAAACGAGTAATGCACAATTACAGAGCCAATTACTAGACATCCAAGTGAGTAATATTAATACCAATAATACTACTATCACTACTGCTATAAATAAAAATACAAACGTACATAAAGGAGCCGATCACAGCTCAGATATTAGTTCAAACGCACAGGCAAAAGATACCCAATCAGTACCAAAAATATACAAAACACCGCCAATTACAGCATGTGGTGTTAACGATATACAGAACTTAGTTTCTATTTTAACTCGTGAAGAAGTCGCCGGTCATGAACAGCAACTAAAAGCTTTCGCTAACGGTGACATAAAAATCTCAACAGAGGATGAACAGCAGTTTAGACGAACATTAAGAGTTCTTGAAAACAACAAAATCGAGTTTCATAGATATCAATTGAAAGCTGAAAAAAAATTCCGGGTCGTAATACGTGGATTGCACCCAGAAACCGACATATGTGAAATCAAAAGAGACCTATTCGACAAAGGGTTTCCTGCAGGCGATGTCTCAAACATTCAAATTAAAAAAAGCTTAATCCCAACGATAAAAATAGCGAAACTAAGCGTATAAGATTGCCTTTATTTTTCGTAGACTTTTTTTTTTTTTTTTCCTGTTTTAACCGACGACGCCGCGGGATCTGCTTTCGCATTGCTTCCGCGGCGCCGCCATCGTTTATTGACGGTGTCAATTATTAATACATACATGGGAGCAGACGGGACAGCTCCCCGACTTACCCCGTTCAAATTAATGCGTTGCAAGTCTTACTGGGCTTCTTCCTGACCTTCTAGGGCCGACCGGAGTCCGCCGCCCTTGAACTCGCGTGCCTGTTGTCCGATTGGCGAGCCGACCGGAGTCCGCCGCTCTGGATGTTTCGTTCTCCATCGGGCGGTCACGCGTTCCCCTGTGCCCTTCTCAAAGCCTCTTCCTCGCGTTCATCCTTTTCCTTGGTTGACAGAATCGTCTCGATCATGCGGATGAACTCCAGGCGATTAGTTTCGAACTGTTTGGTAATTCTCCTTCGAGCTTGGGCGTCTTCAGGCAAGTCATGTGGCAGGGGACCACACAGGATTTCCTCAACGTCGCCCGCGTTCAGAGATCGCCTCATAATCTCAGTCATTCGGACGCGGTCGTCAAGCCATCTTGGGCAGGTAAAAACCGTGTGCTCGACAGTGTCATCGGGGTCGACGCAGTATACGCAATAGCTGTCGTCCGCCCGATTAAACCTCTTCAGATAGCTCCGGAAGCACCCGTGCCCCGAAAGCACCTGTGTCAGTCGGAAAGTCAGGGTTAGTGGTGGCTTTGTTAACCAGCGCCCAACGTCAGGGAGGAGCCGGTATGTCCATCTGCCTTTATCGAACCGGTCCCACCGAGCTTGCCAAGCTGCTATGCTGATTGTTCCCTCTTGGTTTTTTACGGTGCTCGGGGCGACGTCAGTCTGGTCGTCCAGGCGAACCCGAACTCTAGCCCTTTCTGTTGCTAGCAGCCCTGCAGGTAGCATTGAGGCCAATACTGACGAAGCATCGGCCGAGACTGTCCTGTAGGCACGTATTATGCGGAGTGCGACGGTCCTCTGCGCTCTTGCCAGTTCTGCGCGATTCTTAGCCGTTTTTGTCCCGCGGACGGCCCAGGTCGGCGAGGCGTACAGCATCTTACTGTTTGCCACGGTGCCAAGAAGCGCTCTTTTGCTTTGCGACGGTCCGCCGAGGTTGGGCATCAGTCTGCCTATGGCTTTCGCTGAGTCGGTAGCCTTGCGGGAGGCCTGTTGTATGTGTTTGGTGAAAGAGAGCCGAGTGTCGATCTCGACACCAAGGTATCGCATTGACCGTTTGATAGGAATTACGTGTCCTTCAACCAGAAGCTCAGGGTTGTCGTATTTGTATTTCCCTGTCAGAACTACAGCCTCGGTTTTGGTGGGGGCTAGCTTCAGTCCGTTTTCTTCTATCCAAGCCGATACCTTAGCTAGCACAGGATTGAGCAGGGTAGCGGTTGCTTCGCCTGTGTGGGCGATGCCTATGACGCACACATCATCGGCAAATGCCACAAGTTGGACACCCGAAGGGGTTTCCATGCCCAATAAGTCGTCGTAAAAGACATTCCACAAGGCCGGTCCGAGAACCGAGCCCTGGGGCACGCCGCACGTCGTACTTCGGCGGTGGAGTGTTTCGCCGACCAATATGGATCGATCCTGTAGGTAGGATCTTATCATTTTCACGAGGTACGAGGGTACATTCTTGACCCGGAGGGCATCATCCACCTTCTTCCAGGGAGCCGTGTTGAATGCATTCTTAACATCTAGTGACACAGCCACGCAAATATCCCTGTGCCGTGCCGCGCCCAACGCTGCACCGTTTGCGGCGTTCAGAAGTCGTTCAATTGCGTCAGAAGTCGAGCTGCCTTGGCGAAACCCGTATTGGTTTGGTGATCTATGACCGGTGCTATCGAGGTGCGTGTCGAGTCTTGCCAGAATTAGCCGCTCTAAGAGTTTCCCCGAGGAATCAAGCATACACAGCGGTCTATAGCTGGACGGTTCGGTTGTCGGCTTGCCGGGGCCTTTGTGCAGTAGTACCAGTCTGGATTCCTTCCATCGGGAAGGGAAGGTGGTGTTGGCCAAGCAGTTGTTGTAGACGCTGAGTAGGGTGTTAGGCTTCTGGTGGAACACCTTGGCTAGAACCTCGTTGGGGATACCATCGGGGCCGGTTGCCTTACCGGGGGGAAGTCTTTTGCAGGCTTGGGCCAGTTCGGCCAAAGTGAAGTCTTCAACGGTTTCATCTTCTGCGGTTTCTGGTGGATGGGGCTCGAGTGCCCAGTCCGTCGCTGGGGGGTTCGGGAAGAGGTGATCGGCGATCTCCGACTCCATGCCGCGGGCTTCAATTCCTGGACGTCGACGACCGATGCGTTTGGTGACGACTTTGTAGGGAAGACCCCACGGGTCGGAGTCAACGGATCTGCATAGGTCGGACCAGCATTTAGCCTGGGAGGATCTTATCGCCTGCCGCAACACCTTCCTCTTGACTTTATATGCGGTTCGGTGAACATCCAGTTGTTCGTGTGACTCTCGCCTTCTAGCTGCCCTGTGGTAGCTCCTACGCAGTCGACCGTATTCGTCGCGTAGCGTGGCAATTTCTTGGTTCCACCAGTGGGCTTGCCTTCTGCCGTGAGGCGGTGGTGCCCTGGGCGGCATGCATGCGTCGCAAGCAGATGTCAAGTACGAGATGTGTTGGTCAGCAGCTTGGTCAGTGGGCGTGTTTTCATCAGTAGCGGGCAGAGGTGTTATTGCCAGGTGGGAAGTTAGTGTGTCTAAATTGAGCCGTCTGTAGGCCCATCCCCTGAGACGTTCCGGGGGATCGTCCTGATCAGGAGTCCGTTCTAACCGGAACTGAATGTATCTGTGGTCACTCGCCGATTCGACTTCGTCCATGACTCTCCAATGGGTGAGGGCAAGGCAAGGTCGGCAGCGGTGGAACGTGACGTCAATCACCGACTCGGCGTTTATTCTGTGGTACGTAGGCTTGGTGCCAACGTTGCCGACCAACAGGTCCAAACTAGCAGCTAGGTCAGCTAATTGGTCGCCTCTAGCATCGTTCCGCGCTGAGCCCCACTCCTGCGACCAGGCATTAAAATCGCCTCCGATGATAACCGAGCAGTGCAAGTCTGCCGAGCGAACAGACTGCTCGACGTCTCCCAGGAAGTTGGCGAAGTTAGCATCCGTGTCGTTCCGGGAGATGTAGCAGCTGTATATCCTAATGCCCCGTGACTGAATCCAGGCGAAGCCGCGACCCGCCCCGATCGAGTCAGGTGCAAAGTCAGCGGTGGCCGTGAGAGCAACTGCACACGTTCCGTCGGTGCTGGCTACCCATCGGTCGTCATGAGTCGGGTTCCAGTTCTGTTCAGAGACTATGAGAATTTGAGCGCCTGTGGCAGCTGAAGTATGTTGGAGCAAGCTCTGTGGTGTGGAACTCCGTTGAAGGTTGATCTGTAGGCAGCGAATCATTGCAGCGTGCTTAATCCATCTCCGCTGCCTACCTGCCGAGACTGGGTTTGTGGATTACGCCCGGTTGGCTTCTTGATTGCCTCCTTCCTGGCTTTGCACATACCTGATCGTAACGCACATATCCAGCTCTTTCGCACGCTACGCATAAATCTTTGTCTGCCAAGCATTGTTTTAGCTCGTGCCCTGGTTCTCCACAGCGTTTGCAGTTGGACGATAGGTCGGGCCCGGAGCAATTACCACTTTGGTGTCCAAATCCGTGGCATCTGAAGCACTTTTCTGGTTCAGGCCGCCTAGGGCGAACACGGCACATTGTCCATCCAATTGGTACTCGGCTTATGCTAGAGGCGGCGGCTCTAGTCATTCTGGCAGTAGCGATCTGCTGGCCGGACCTGGTGGGCCAGAGACTGGTAATCTGCATAGCCTGTCGTTCGCAGATGGCAGTTTGGTCATCATCAGATCCTGGTATTGCCGCCCGCAATGCTGACAGGACCTCATCCTTGGTTGCCACTGCGTCGAGGTCCACGATCTCGACTACAGCATACTGGCTAAGCTGCGATACTCCTCCGACAGAGTCACCCAGCCTGGTAGCAATGGCCGATGACAGCTTCTGTGCTGCTACTACAGATCCAGCACCTTTGTCTAGCTCGACTAGCAGATGACCATCCCTGGTTTTATGCATGCCGGTTACCTGAGCTCCCAGCTCCGCCAAGTTTATCTCGCTGTTCTGCCTAATTGCGCGAATAGTGTCTGCGTATGAGGAGCCAGCCGCCAACTTGACTAGGACAGCCGGGGGCTTGGCCCTGTGCTTGGCCCCTGTCCCCAGAGGTATGTGTTGGCCCACCGTTCTACCATTGGGAGGTGCTAGGGTTGTTTTCCTGCCAACGACTTCCTTCCACCCTTCGCCATCCGTCTCCATCGACGATTCAGCTCCATCATCGGTGTGAGTAGTCATCTCTGCCGGCCCACGAGCACCTGCCTTACTTGGGCGACGTCTTGTTGACTCCTTCTTCCGACGCTCCTGTTCACTCTCCCACCAGTTAGGGGTCAGTGTGGTATCCGTCCCAGCGTCAACCATCACCGGCCCGTCGATGCCCCTGACCACTGGGCCGATCGCCAAGCCGTCCCTCGATTTCTTAGCTGGGGGGAGAAGTGGTGACCTCAGTTTCCCCTTTCTAGTTAGCATCGGATCCACGACGTCAAAAATGTCTTCGAGTATCTTTATGAGACGGTTGGATCCCGATTTGTCTCCCCCTTGTCTCGCTTCGATCATTGCCGTTTTCAGCAAGGATTTGATGCACGCCAGTCCCGCCTCTACCTGATTCCCGCTGCCCTCCGCCGTGGAGGTAGGTATTGTTATGGCAACCTTTCGTTTAACACCCGTAGCCGGTGTAGTATCACCTTCGGCACACAATCTGTAACCCATCGGACTCGGGTTGGGGTCACCAGATTCAGCTTCCATGGTGTCATCATCGTCATCGTGGTTGCCGCGATTCATACTTCTGCGGCTCGGTGGTTTATTAGCTATGCGTCGCTCTGTATGTCATACAGTGTGTAGGTATGTTATTTGTTTGGCTTCCGCCTCGACCGTGCGCCGCCCGATTCCGCGGTGCGGGTTCGGCGATAACGGCGGCGACGACGGCTCGCCGACGACCTTTGGCCGACCGCTCACCGATACGAAAGAGTAATAATGTGATAAGCGTTGCTCTTACCTTGATCCGTGGTCATATAATCCTAACCTAAAACTGCCCTTATGGGGGAGATTTTTATAGGGCCGACTCGAAACCGACACCAGTCCCTTCTCGTACTTTTTAGGCACTTTTCAGTACAAAGAACATAAAAAACTGTTAACAATTGCCAGCTGGAAGCGCCTTGATATCAGGACGATGCTAACACTCATGCTACTGCTACGACGTCCAACCGAACTATTTTTCGTAGACTTAGTTCCACAAGAAAATAATAAAGACATTTACAAGCTTGATAGTCTATGTTACCATAAAATTAAAATAGAACCACCAAGAAAGAAAAAAGATGTGCCACAGTGTAAAAACTGTCAGTCTTTTGGCCATACACAAAATTACTGCCACAAAAAACCAGTGTGTGTAAAATGCAGTGAATATCATAGAACAGAAAACTGCCAAAAGTCAAAAAAATCAAAAGCTAAATGTGCTAATTGTGGTGAAGCCCACACAGCAAACTGGAAGGGCTGCTCTGCCTACAAAAAAGCAGAAGAAAAAGCACACCCAAAAAAGGTTTCTGCAGTACAACGCATTCAACAAAAACCAACAAAAACTGTCACAGCGGCCATATCTTATGCACAGATGACTGGCTCTCCTAATATTGATATAACGCCCCAAACGTCCAATCAGCAACAACAGTCCAACGTAAACAACCCCTCGTTAATAGATATCTTATCTGCACTTACTAATATAACAAAATCGCTAGAAAACGTCACATCTAGACTAGATAGATTAGAAAATATTCAATCTAAGTCTAACAACAAAAATCAAAAGAAAAAGAAATGAATCGCTCGTTGCGAATCATAGCATGGAACGCCAACGGGTTAGTGCAGCGCAAACAAGAACTCGATGACTTCTTGCACAATGAAAACATTGATATTGCTTTAGTATCTGAAATACATTTTACACCCTGGACTGTTCTAAAAATCAGAAATTATAATATCTATACCACTCTCCACCCTAGCAGTAAAGCTCGAGGAGGTACAGCGATATTCATAAAAGATTCCATTAAACATTTTGAATTAGAAAATCACTCGGAATTATACCTACAAGCCACAACCGTTAGTGTCAATGATGGAATCAATGACCTTACGGTTACATCTACTGCCCACCACAGGGAGGCGCAGACGAAATTAAATTCACTGATTTCTTCCGCAAGCTAGGAAATAGATTCATTGTCGGTGGAGACTACAATGCAAAACACACTCACTGGGGATCAAGACTAGTCACTCAAAAAGGACGTGCCCTATTAAAAGCGATTAATACTATTAACGCTGGAACTATTTCTACCAGAAAACCAACTTACTGGCCAACCGACCCGAATAAGATACCTGATCTATTAGACTTTTTCGTGGTTAAAAATATTTCGCCTAACTACGTTGAAGTTGAAGGACTAATAGAACTATCGTCCGACCATATTCCTGTGTTATTCACACTAAGTTCAAATGTCATAATGAAAGAACGAAAAATCTTTCTCACAAACAAAAGAACAGATTGGGATCTCTTTAGGAGTACCCTCAAAGAAACCACCACTCTTTCAGTGAAGTTAAAAACACCATCCGACATAGAAGTGGTAGTGCAAAAATTAACTAATGACATCACGGAAGCAGCAAAAGTGGCAACATCAATAGTTCCGAGAGGAAACAACCGAGAGACTACATATCCATTTGAAATTAGAGAACTAGTTCAAAAAAAGCGTAAGGCGAGAAGAATCTGGCATAGAACTCAACATCCAGAGGATAAAACCAATTGGAACCGTATCAGTAAAATACTGCGCTACAAAATTAACGAAATAAAAAACGAAACATTTAAATCATACTTGAGTGGCTTAACTGCAACTGATGATACTGATTACTCACTATGGAAAGCCACAAGACGCATTAAAAGACCTCATACCCACGTGCCACCTATTCGAAAAATAGATGGTACCTGGGCACGCAATGAGCAAGATAAAGCCGAAGTATACGCCCAATACCTCGAGAGTGTATTTCAACCAAATGACATCGCTTCCGAACTCGATATGATACAATGCCAACCACTCAACGAAACAAGAGAAAAAATACGGTTTTTCACACCTCTAGAAGTCGCTCATGAAATTGATAACAACATCAACCCAAAAAAGGCACCTGGCTTCGATGAGATCAGCCCACGCATACTCAAAGAGTTACCAAAGAAGACGATTATTCTTTTAACAAATATTTACAACGCAATCTTACGACTAGAAAGTTTCCCTATGCAATGGAAAAAGGCGCAAGTGATCATGCTACTTAAACCAGGTAAGCCACCAGAACGAGCTACCTCGTACAGACCAATATCACTTCTCCCAAGCATGTCAAAGCTCTTTGAAAAGCTACTTCTTAAACGCTTAAAACCTCTTATAGAAGAAAGACACCTTATACCAGACCACCAATTTGGATTTCGAAACAAACATTCTACCATTGACCAAGTTCATCGAGTCACTAATGTAATAAGCAAGGCTCTTGAGGAAAAAAAATACTGCTGCGGAGTGTTTCTAGATGTAGCCCAAGCCTTTGATAAGGTTTGGCACAAAGGACTACTTATAAAACTACGAGAGCAACTACCACACACCTGGTGTGCACTTTTAGAATCTTATTTCACCGAAAGACAATTTAGAGTTATATATGAAGAAGCGATCACAAGTTGGAAAAACATATTAGCAGGAGTTCCACAAGGTAGTGTATTGGGACCTATCCTTTATCTACTTTACACAGCTTACATTCCAACCAATTGTAACTCAATGACAGCTATGTTTGCTGATGACACTGCAATTTTAGCAACAAGCAGTAATCAACAGACTGCGACCGAAAACGTACAGACCTCAATCAACCACATTTCTAATTGGACAAGGAGATGGAAAATCAAGATTAATAGAGATAAATCAATGCACGTAAACTATACACTACGTAAAACTGAAAATCTCCGAATCTCGCTGGATCATACGTCAATCCCACAACAAAACTCAGCAAAATATCTGGGTATGCACCTCGATTCTCACCTTAACTGGAAGCACCACGTCCGTCAAAAAAAACTACAAATTAAAGAAAAAATGCGCAAGCTGTACTGGCTAGTTGGAAGTCGTTCCACACTAGACCTGACAAGCAAACGGCTTTTATATATAGCTATTATCAAACCGATATGGACTTATGGCATTCAACTGTGGGGATGTGCCAGCAAATCCAACATCGAAGTCATTCAACGCTGTCAGAATATCGCCCTTCGCACCATTGTTGCGGCATACCGGTACGACAGGAATGAAATCATACATCGAGACTTGAATATATCATCCATCCAGGATGAAATCAAAAAGTTTGCCAACAAACAAGCGAAAAAACTCGAGCTGCATCCCAATGCAAGTGCAAAAAAAATTCTAGACAACTTACAAGACATTAGGCGCCTCAAACGCCTAAAGCCATACGACTTAGTTTAAGTAACTTAGGCTAAGGATAGGGGCTATTTCACTGGAGATACAACCCCAAACACGTTCATGTATAATATATATATTTTAGGTAATTCATTATTTTCATAATACTATTACTTAAGGAATTATCATATTGTACTACACATAATGTATAGTATTTATAAAGACTCTCGGTCGTTTAAATAAAGATGCCATAGGCAGTAAAAAAAAAAAAAATTGATATCTTTAAAAAAAAAACTAAAAAAAAAATGGAAAATGAAAATGTCCCTAAACAGTTCAAAATAAATCAAAATATTTTGAAAATGTTATAGTGTATAGAAAATGCAAATATAAACAACCAGTGAAAATTTCAAGTATCTACAATCATTTGTTTTAAAGTTACACCAAAAACCAAATTCAATTTTGTGTGAAAATTCCCGTTTTTCCTTAAATTTTCTTTTGTTAATCTTGTCGCTTGTGAAAACTATTGGGAAATTTTAATTTTTGACCCCCCAAAGTACCAATTAGATTCACTTTCGTATCAGAAAAGTTACTATTGAAGAAAATTGAAGCATTTTTACTGTTCTTAAAGATGATGACAGACACAAAAATAAATTTAAAAAAAAACAAACATGGTAAAATCAATACATTCATCCCTCCGCTCAGAATCTAAAATTCTATGCTATTTACTACAAAAATTGTTACAGATTTTTAATTTAATCTTTCTAAAACTAAAAAATTCTATAATTTAATAATAGCTGTGGTTTATTATTATGTGTTAAAAAAACAGTGATTCAATAATAGGTTCCATTTTATGTGAAGTATAAATTGTATTTTACAGCTGCCAAAATCACAGGAAGATTGGAAAACAATAGCAAATGGGTTTCAACATCATTGGAATTTTCCACATTGTGTAGGAGCAGTTGATGGAAAACATGTACTATTGCAAGCTCCATTTAACAGTGAATCTGAGTTCTTCAACTACAAGAAGTCATTCAGCATTATACTCATGGCATTTGTTAACTCAGAATATTGTTTTACATTTGTTGATGTTGGTGCGCAAGGAAGAATGAACGATGCGGGTGTGTATGCTACCAAGAGTGTTTATCGCAAAATAATTCGTAATGAACTTCTCCTTCCACCACCTGAGCCCTTATTAGGACGACTGAAGAAGGTTCCATATGTTTTTATAGGCGACGATGCATTTCCCATGAGTAATAGTCTTCTAAAACCTTACGGAGGAAATCATCAAAAAGCTAGTTTAGAACGAATTTTCAATTATCGTTTGTGTCGTGCACGTAGAGTTGTAGAAAACGTTTTTGGTATTTATGCATCAGTTTTTCGAGTGTTCAGATCACCTATGTTACTACAACCAGATAAAGCTGCTTTAATATGCATGACATGCTGTTTACTTCATAATTTTCTACGAAGAAGCGCAACATCAAGAAAAATATATGCCCCAACTGGTACTTTTGATTATGAAGAGGACGGAGAATTGATTCCCGGAACATGGCGCAACGATATACAAGGGATGACATCTTTCAATCCCCTGGTAAAAAAAACCTAGGAAACCCTCCGAGGAAGCAAAGGACATTCGGCGAGAGTTTGCAGAATACTGTATGACAAGTGGAGCAGTAGAATGGCAGAATTATATTGATTAGAGGTTTATAGTTATTTTTGTTTCGTTAACTTTACATTTATATTTGTATTAAAAATTTGTAAGGATGAATTCTTAATTAATATTATGAAATATACCCGATAATTATCTATTAAACTTACTTCTGAATTCAGTGAGGGTATCTTCGTTTTTTGGACTCGAATAAACCTATCTATTGCATTATAGGCGAACCAAGACGGATAGTACACATCTTGTGACCCCGATCCAGTAGTCTCTGAATCCACTACTTTCTTCCTCAATGTCCTGTAGGTCGACATCAGTGACTCTTTCTTCTTTTTCAACGCAACAACTGGCATTGTAACACTTAACTCGTTAGCTACTTCATACGATAAAATGGACGGCGGTCGTTTTCTCACGAAGATGGTTCTCGCACAACAAACAATTTAAAACAGTAAAAAAAATGAATCTATTATAAAGGCGATTAGCGCACAGTAAAATAAACCTTGCGGACGACGTTCTACACACCTTGAATATGGACGCACGAGAAAGAAAAAATATAAATCACACACGAATAATTACAATAATACACACACACTGGGTTTTCGGACTTTCGGTTATATAATAACTCACGATAACATATATTGAATAATTTAAAATCTTAATATTAACTTAATCTACGTGTTTGTTTGTGTGTGGTTTGCATTAATTGGGCGGCCTGTGGTGCGCCGGAATAGCCGGTGACCGAGAAATAGTGCAACGCGACCGCGGCGACGTAGTTCTTGTTTTCGTTATCGGGCGGCAACAATGCTTATAAGTGGACAAATCAGGTTCACGATACCGTCTTTCTTTTTTATTTAAAAATGCTATAACAGCGAGCCGAGGATCATAGTGTGCGGTTCCAACTCCTTTCAATGATACATACAGAAGATAATTAATGGTTTCTTTTAATAAGCTAATTTTATGATTAGTTTTTATTTGATTATAATGTGAAATCACTCTTTCTGTCATTATTGAATGTGGGTAAACAATTAATAGAGTAACTACAAATAATTTTTGTAATATGCCACTAGTTTTAGCAGCTATAGTCCTTAATTTTAATGAATATTGAGTTCCTTTATCGGTTGTATCAATATTTGGAATATCTTCTATCATTGGCCAAAAATCAGTTACATTATTAACAAACTCTAAAACTTTATCATGACCGAAAATATTTTCAATCAACTGACAGCCTGCTTCTATCATTTCTTTGCAAGAATTTGCAGAAATTAGTTTTATCATCTGACTTATAGTTTCATCTTCTTCGACGTTTAGATGTTGACATAAAAAGTTCTTAAACGATAAAACATTTTCCTGTCCAACTGGACCCAGCATCTGCGATTATTATTTACAAATGTATTATAGAGTCGTCGATTATTATTATTTCTTGGACTTGGTACATCATTAACATTCTCGATTTCATCAGTATCTTCATCAACAATTTACATAATTATAAAGATAGAACATATAAGTATATAAAATTAAAAGATAGAAAATATATTACAAGTTATTAAATTTTTAAGCCAGCCTGGTTAATGAATGATATAAGTGAGGTAATAATTGGTATAATTTGAGAGGAGAGAATGGATTGGGTGTCGAGAGAGACATTAAAAGAGTGAATTAGGGCGAAAAGGATATTGCGTTGGAGAACCCCAGAGGGACAGTGAAAAAGTATGTGAGAGATATCGCAGATAGTGGATCGTGGACATGTGACATGCATAAAGGAGAGTCATTGAGAGAAAGTTTGTATGAGTGTGAAGGTAGTAGAGTGTGTCCAAATCCTAGACGAGAAAAAGAAGTGATTGTATTACGTTTTAATTTGAGATTGTGAAACCAGATTGTGAGATGGTATATAGTTGGTGAAATACTTTTGTACCAAGAGGCATAATTGGGGGCTAGTTTGTTCCATTGGTTGAGCCATAAATTGGAAATATGAGATTTTAATAAGGGACAAAAATCGGTCCAAGGGATTAAAGTTGGAGAAAGACAGCAGAACGAGCAGGTTGATTTAGCAATGGAGTCCGCTATTTCATTTCCTTTTATGTCAGAGTGGCCGGGCACCCAAATGAATTCGACTATAATCTCTGAAAAGGAAAGTTAGTTCATATAGGAGTTGGACCCGGCCCAGACAATAATAATTTTTTGTTAAGGAAAAGTCAGCATTTATATTTTGAAAGAATTTCGGCCCTTTTTCTATTAAGTAAGTTATTAAATTATGGGATGTTAAATTCCAATCTCCGGGATCATTAGAATACTCAATTACGTCATTATTTTTAGAAGAAGCACCAGTGAACGAATTCGATAAACTTGGGACATTATGTGAGTCCGATGTACTCGTATTTATAATATTATCTTCTTTATTAATGGTATTTTCACTGTTAGTATATTTAGGTATAAAATACGATGTAAGAGGATTTACTTTTTTTAGAAAGTCTGCTTCATTCTTCTTTTTATTTTGAGTTTCTTTTAACTTTTCCCAACCTCCTTTTGGTTTTGACATTTTTCTCGGTAATTCAAAAAAATATATTTACTTGAAACCCCACTATATGATACACGCCTTTGCTGTCTATTGGTATATTTAAAAAAGTTTCAATTTCATAGTCGTTTAAAGACATATTTACGAAAAAAAAGAAAACTGCGTAAAAATAATAACAAGTAACAGTTTGTGTAACGGTAAAATGTACGGTAAAATGTAATAACGGTTGGGAGAAACAAATGTCCACAATTATTCGGTGCCGGGTAGCCACTATAGCCGGTATGACTTATTTATTTATTTATTTATTTGAATAAACGCCTTGTAGGCTCAAGTACAGATTAATAATAAAGTTTACAGAATTTTGAATTACAAAAATGATTTGTGTGATAAGTACATATAATGTGGTACATAGGATCAAAAAGAAAAACATAAATAAGTGAATATAATTATTAACATTTTGGACTGAATTAATGAATTAAATAATGACGTTTTAGATTTGACAAATTATTAAAAAATAAATCGAAATTTGATGTATTTCCTAATGTTAGGAGTCTATTAAGTGGACCATTTTGTCCATAGTTAGTGCGGTGTGTTTTGATATGGAATGTTGGACATGAGCGGGTATTGTATTGCGGTACGTGAAACGAAATACATTCCAAAAGAGGAGGGCAAGAGATTATACCATTAAGTAATTTATATAAGAAGGATATATCTTGACATATTATGACGGGCTGAAAGTGTATCAAGTTTAAATTAAATTGTAGGTTTTGAGCTGAAATATCATCAATATTATTCATTAACCTTTTTTTATAACCTATAAAACGAATAAATTTTCTTTGTAATCGTTCAAGTTTTTGTACATGAGAGATCGTAGTAGGATTCCATATAATGGACCCATATTCCAAAATAGGACGTACGAGGGCACAAAAAAGAACTTTAAGACAGTTTATATCATCAAACGATTTGGTAGACCTAAATAAAAATCCTAGAGTTTTATTAGCCTTAAGACTGATCTGATCTATATGGGTAGAAAATTGGAGGTTTGTTTGAAACGTGACACCGAGATCCTTTATATTTTCATATTCTGGCAGAGTATTGTTATCGATAAAATAATTAAATGCAATTTTTGATTTATTTCTATGGAATGATACTTTAGAGCATTTGTTTGCATTTAGGTTTAAACAATTTTTGGTACACCAAGTGGATAGTCTATTTAAGTCATCTTGCAGTAGAAGGCAGTCCTCAAAACGAGAAATAGTATAATACAGTTTAAGATCATCTGCAAAGAGTTTAAATTTACAAAATTTAAAACAACTGTCTATATCAAATAAAAATATTAAAAATAACCAAGGGGACAAGTGTCCTCCTTGAGGTACACCTGATGTTACACAAATATGAGAAGAAAGATGACCATTTAATATTACTTGTTGAGAGCGATTTATCAAATATGAATGAAACCAATGGATAAGATTACCTGAAACACCGATTAAATTTAATTTATGAATTAGGAGTTCGTGATTCACTGAATCAAATGCCTTTTGAATGTCGGTGTATAATACATCCACTTGAAGACCGGCTTCAATAGATTCTATAATGTCGGAATAGAAACAGAGGAGGTTTGCTTCGGTTGATAAACCTGATCTAAATCCATGTTGATTTACTGATAATACATTTTTAAATGAACGTGATATTGTTGGCTCAAGTAATTGTTCAAATAATTTCGGTAGGGACGAGAGTTTAGAAATAGGTCTGTAATTTATTACAGATTCTTTTGGTCCAGCTTTAAAGATTGGAATAATATAACTATGTTTCCAGAGGGATGGAAACTGACTACTTCTAAGTGACCAATTAAAAATTAAAGTTATTGGGATAGATAGGGCGCATTTACAAGATTTTAACAATATATCAGGAATACCATCAGGACCTGGGCTTGGTTTAGAACTTAGGTTTTCTAGTCCTAAATATATATCTGATACAGATAGTTGTAAATGAGGGATATCAACCATTTCAGGTGTAGATAGACTATAATTATTTATATCAATTTGAGCGGTGGAGTATACTGAACTAAAAAATTCACTAAATAGGTTTGCTATATCGGGACCTTTATTTTTTCGGATATTATTATATTCCACATAGGCGTGCGCAGACGTGTGTGGCAGGTAGTGCAGGTGCATATTGCATTATTGCTACTGCATACTAATTTAATTTTTTTTTTATTAATAACGAATTATATCAAACAAATTAAAATTCGTTAAAAATCAGAGCATTATTTTTAGTCAAAAAAGTATCTACACAGTACACACATACAAAAAAAAAATAAAATAAAATAAAAAAAGACATTTGTAAAATTAATAGGTAGGTATATTATTTATTTACTAAAATGTAATTTTCATAAAATATAATATGTATACCGTATACAAATATGAGGTAATCTATATATATATATTATATTGTCAATTATAATTCTAGTCGACGTTTTCCAGGTACTAAATGTTTAAATTCATCCATCACTTTATTATAATCAATGCTATTGGCCAATTCTTGTTCAATAAATATTAATAAAAGGTTATCAAGTCGATCTTGTGTCATTAAACTTCGTAGTTTTGTCTTCACTATGCTTAATTTTGAAAACGACCGTTCACATGTACAACTCGTGACCGGAATCGTTATAAATAATTTTACTGCTTTATAAACATTACAATATATTAGTTTTGTTTGTTTTAACCAATCTAACCAGCACCTTATAGATTTATTAGAACTTCCTGTTTGTAATTTAACAAGTTGTTCTTTCGGCAAATGTTTAATTAATTTTATTTCAGCATCAAGTTCACTTTCATTTAACATAAATTTTTCTGAGAGTAGATGTAAATCAGAAATACTTGTATCTAATTTTAAAAGTCTTCCCATAGCATTGATTAATTTTAAAATATCTTGGTTAAAACGTTCTTCAATACCCATAATAAGATTATCAAGTAGTGGAATATAGACTGTATTTTTTAATTCTTCTTGTTTAGTTTTTGGGAAATATTGATTTTTACTTGTATCAATTTTACTGGATATTTTTCTTATTTTTACTTCTGGTAAATTAATCTCATGTATATTGCAAATAGATACTGCTTCATTATATTGTATTGAAAAATTTATATTATCAGATCTCATTGTTGTTAAAGCAGCTTTTAAGGACAGAACCACATCAACGGCCGATAAGAGATTTAAGTTTGGATCTTGTAATGTGGCACTCACTTTTAAAATCATTATTAATATTGGACTTATAACTTGTAACACAAAAACAAATTAAAATGTTTTCATTTGATATAGCAAACCTTTTGCTTTTGCTCTAACATCTGCCATTGTAGTTTTTTTAGCAATTTCCTCCAAACATTTAAGTAGAGAAGAATAGTTGGTTTTAATTGCTTCGACGGCTTCCGAACGGCAAGCCCATCTAGTCGTTGATAAAGACTTAAGGGTTTTAAGTTTTAATTTAGAAGCTTGAACGATTTGTTCGAGTATGGAATGACGAGTTGGACTTCCTTCAACAAAACTGTAGATCATTTGTAAACAACCAAAAAAATTAAATACAGTTTTATTATCTTTTCCAAGTGAATCAACAAGAACCAAGTTAAGGCAATGTCCATAACAATGAACATATGATATTTTTGAGTTGGCTTCTTTAGCTTTAGCTTGTACGCCATTTAAACTTCCAGCCATAGAAGCTGCACCATCAAAGCATACACTTATTACAGAATCCCATTTTAAACCAACTTGAGCAATGGTATTTGTTAAACAATTAAAAATTGATTGTGCATCAACAGAAACTAATCTTTGTAAACCAATAAATTGTTCTACAGCTTCATTTTTTTCTTCATCAAAAAAACGTATTACAACAGAAAGTTGTTCATAATGACCACAATCGCTAGTCTCGTCAGCAATTATAGAAACAAATTTATTCTCAACGTTAGAAGTTATAGTTTTAATCATTACATAATGAATACTTTTTATTATGTCATTTTGAATATGGTTACTTGTATATAAAGCATTTTTACTACCATCATTCAAATGATTTGCTAACAAATTATCATATTTTTTTAAAACTCCTAAAATGTCCAAAAATAATCCTTTTGATACACTTGAATCTTTTTCATTGTGACCTCGAAAAGGTTTGCCACTTTTAGCTAAACATAATACAACATCTATCAAGCGACATAAAATATTACGATTTTTCAATCGAATTTCCTCTCTTTGGGATATACGTTGAGAATTACTCTCATCTAAAACAACATCAATGGATTTTGAATTTAAAAATGTTGAATAGGAATTAACACTATTAGAATGTGCTTTAGATTTTTGATGGTTATTTAGAGATGTAGTTGCATTATTCCAAGAATTAAAACCTATTTCTGAAAATGTTTTTTCTTTTTGACCAACATTTAAACCACTACTTGAATTAAACATTCGACATGTAAAACAAAATGCTCGATCTACTTTAGGACTATATTCCAGCCAATTGTAGTTATTATACCAATTTCTATTAAAACTTCTATTAGTACCTCCTATTTTAGTTCTTTGGTATAGTTTTAATATTGGTTGATATGGTCCTTTCATTATTCTATCTTTACGTTCTAACTGATTTGTTGGCAATTTATTGGTAGGATCATTTATATCACACAATGTACCTATTAAATTTAAATTTAAATCATGTAATACTAACATAATTTTCCATTTCTATCAAATTAACACCATTTATTTACAAAAATTCAAATTAATAAGAAAATAAAGCCACCATACAATATTACAAATTAACATCATCACATATTATACACATATTCCATCATTCCTTGGTATTTAATAATTTAATATTAATAGTTCTTTATAAATATTTCAATTGTTAGATATTACAATAACCAATTAATAACTAGATAATATTCACCTGTCACCAAACATATAGATATAATAAATTAGTTGTATATAAAAATCACATACAAAAAATAAGAATTAGTAAAATATTGTTATACATACAATGAATATAGGAACGCTAATAACATTGAACACAAAAAGTCAATAACACAGAACACATAAACAAAATAGTTATTATTTTATTAATATTACCAATATTGTCTAATAGTTCACAAACTGTTGTTTTTGATGACTGATCCATTTCAAATTGTTCTATAAAATGATAAAATAAATTGAAACTAATATTTTAAAACTAATTTTTTGTTTAAAATAATTGTATTCACACCAGTTACTTCTGTTCTTAGTTGTGTATTTACTTTTTCTATGGCATCATTCATACATAGTGGCAACAGCATTGAGTCAGATAAAATTCATAATAATTATTTTGTATACTTAAACTACCTACAGCATACAGATAATACAGCTAATAATTTTTCAAATATTATACATTATATTACATTACCTGATATTGATTTTGATTCATTAACAATAATTTCCTGTGCAGTTTCATGCTGATCTTTATTAAATTGTTCTATAAAACAATAAATTGCATTCAAATTAAATTCAATATTCAAGTATTCAACGGTAATAATTTGTATCAAATTAGTTTAACTTAAAATAGAAACAATTTAGATGTAGGTACCTAATAATTAAATGATAATAATAATATTAGTTCAGAGTTCTTAATTCATTATACAATTATAATTCATAATATGTCAACTTACCAGGTTTAGATTTAAAGAAATCATGTAAAGTTTTTGTTTTTAATTTCTTTGTAGTACTCATATCTACTGTCTTCTGATGATAGACGATAGTATATTAATAATGACAATGAATGAAAATGAAAATTATATATAAATTTAATCAAATCTAATATCTATTGAATAGAAAACTCGTGTCGTATAATGAAATTTATGAAATAAATCGAAATCAAAAACTATACATTACCTTGTAATATGTAATAATATTATATTAAATATTATACCTATTATTTTAACTTTGCAGTTTATTATTTGATAACAATATTTTGGCGCTTAAATTGTATTATCAAGTGTTTGACTCAATTAATAGATATATATTATCAATGGTTTGACTGGTTTACGGTTAGCCGTATTATAAGTATTATATGTAAGACCGTGCGGTTAGCTACCGTCTGCAAGATCCATTGTGTAGGTAGTTGGTATCATCATAGAAAAAATCAGTACCCATATTTGAAGCTATCTTATCATTCAAAAAATATAAATTTATACTCACGCTTATGAGTATAACTGTAATTATTGAAGATACGTATACTATATACATACAATTTTGAAAAATAATTTTTATCTTCATTTTTGAATCATAAATTATTATTAATTCGTAAGGGGCCTTTAAGGGCAGAGGCACTAATGGAGGCTCGCAGGTCGTGCATATGCACGACCTGCACGACCCGTGCGCACGCCTATGATATTCCATCTCTGCCGGAATACTATTTTCTTTTTTTTCACTTTTTATATAGTTCCAGAACGATTTTGGGTTATGAGTAAAGTTGGATTGTAATTTGTTCATATAAAATGTATAATTAGATTTTGCCTCACGTTGACATAAAGCACGAAGTCTAGAGAATTCATGATAATACCTAATAATATTAGTTTGTTTATATAATTTATGGTTTAGTTTTTTTTCACGTATTAGTTTTTTTAGTTTATTACTATACCATTTAGGAAATGTGCATGTGTTTGTATTCGATCTAGGTACAAATTTGTTTATAGCATCGTATAATAATTCATAAAAAGTATCAACGGCTAAGGATAGATTAGTTTTATTTAAAAGAATACTATTCCAATTTAGTGAACATAAAAAAGCGTTCATTGCATAATAATTTCCACGAGGAAGGAAGGGATCTGGAGGAATATTTTTTATGAATAGCTATTAGGACACCACCGCCTCTACTATGCACACTATTAAAAATATTACGGTCTAATCTAAATATATTATAATCTTTCATACCTAGTTCAACGTCATTTACATCAGGATCTAGCCAAGTTTCTGTTAGAATTATATAATCAAAATGGTTGAAACTAGGCATATTTAAATTTACGTCAATTAGTTTTGTTTTTAGATCACGGACATTTTGATAATAACCACATAATATATTATAACTTAAATTACTAAAATTAATATTTTGATTTTTACGTATACTTGAGCTGTTTGTTAGTTTTTTTTAACCAATATTGGTAATCCGTGAACAAATTTTATGAACCAGGTATTTTCTCCCGAACTAGAATTTCTGTTGTCGCGTTCTTTTTTCATTGCAGATAAAATTTATCTTTGATATGAGGTGAGGTCTGTAGTTATCCATATATTTTTCCATTCAGGAAATGAGAGCAATAATCTTTTGTTTTTAAGTACTGATGTCACCGCCTCGGTAGATTCAAACTCAACCCGTATTGGCCTAGATTTATTATTTTGATTACCAATTCTAATTACGGAAGAAGGTCGTAGCTATAGTTTTAATTTGAGCAATAAATCTTCAACTAATGTTTTATCATTATTTGTTGAATCCGGTACATTAAAAATGATAATATTTTTAGATTTAGATTCTCTTTCCTTACTTTCACGAATAATATCTAAAGGTACATTGAGCTGGTGAGAAGTAGAATTATTAATGAGTAAGGAGTTTGAACGAAGAGTGTCTATTTCTTTTCTAAGTGCTATATTTTCGTTTTTAAGTAATAGTATATCAGATGCGAGAGAATCGGTTTTTTCAAGTATTCTTTCAGAGGTTTTTTCTTGAGTAAAAAGTTTTGTTTTAATTAATTGAATTTCTGTATGTAAACTTTTGAGTGAGCTCATTACGTCGTTAATTGAGTAATCGCCTATAAGTTTAGTTTTAGGATCGGATGATGGAGCAGTTTTAATTGATGGTAATTTAGGCATGATTTTTTAATGTAAAAATTGTAATAAAAATCAGCAATTTGATGTGAGGACTTGAAATCAATAACGGGCTAAGTGCCAAAAAGTTGATATTGAATTATTCACAATTTTTTTGAAACCAGAGGAAAATTGTAAAAATAAATTTCAATAACAATGTAAGACCCTTTAATAACTTATACTTAACACTACTCATGCAAAATATAAGTTTAATTTCGCCCCTTAAAATAAAAAAAAAAATCTTATACTAAAAAAATTATAAAACGTGTTAAGTCACAGCAGTATATATCGGTAAAAACGTGCCAAGTGCCAAAGAATTTTTTTTTATTTTTTTACAAATTAATTAATTTAATACAGATATTGGTAATATTAGACATTTGGTAATATTAGACTTAAGTTTTTACAAATAATAAAAAACGTAGAGAAAAAAATAACTTCATTTGCTGAAGATCTTTTTTTTTTTCGACTGATATTTTATTTTCACATACCAAGGACGGTAAATCCATCTCTTTTATTGTGTTAACTGTCACACCTTTTTTGATGACTTTGCACGCGCTCCAAGCTTCAAGTTCATTGAAAGTAGTCTTGGTTTGCACCACACCGGGCTTGTCTTTTGTTATTTTGAGCCAAGAACATTTTGAAATTTGAAGTTTTCCAGTATTTAAGTACATGTCTGCTGCTTTTTTGAAATCATAGAAATTATTGGGTTCTAATAAAGTGACAATAAACGGGTTATTTGGTGTGGCGTGAACAATGAGTTTTACCAAGTCCATTAGAACTTCACACTTTTCAACTCTTTTACGTTTTTCAATTTGGGCGAAATCTCTGTCACAGGATAGAAAGGAATGCCCAGACACTAGGTACTTATGATTAATTTCGTCAAATTTATCTGTGAGTGTTAAATATATCCATAGAAATAATAACATTTTGTTTTTATTTTGGCCCACACAGTTATCAGACCAAATAGTTAGTTTACGTTTCACTGTTGGATTAGAATTCAATGCTTCAAAAACACATGAAGCGATTTAATTTCCTCCTCGACCACTCATACCTTCGTGCCATAAGAACATGTGCCCTCTGTTACTGTCACCAAAATGTACACCTAAATTGTAACAGGATAACTGACGCAAGTAAAACATTTGACTATGCGTTAATGAAGGCAAAGATAAGACCTGTTCTAAATCCATTGAAAACATGCAAATATCACTGGTAGGGAGCTGAGACAAAGCCGTGTCTTGTTTCATTTGTTGCCTTGCTTTTTCAGCTTTTAAGTTCTAACATATTTTTGGTATGTTTATCACGTGGTTTTGCCGCTACTTCTGCTGATAACAAATCACATTTACTACAAGTATCTGTACGTGGTTTATAAAATGAAATATTTGGGCATTTTTGTTTAAACGTTTCAAAGAAAAACCTGTAGGTAACAGGAGAGTCAGGAAATTTATCTTTAAACGAACGAAATAATCTACTGATATTTAAATCTTGGCTTAAATATTCTTTTTTGCTTTTTTTTTCTCCCGTAATGACTCTCATCTCTCGGAAAGGAGTTCACATGCTCTATTATAAGGTTTTTATCTGCATCAGTAAACTTGCTTCTATTCTGCGTATTACCACGAGTTTCAGTATATACAGTCTCTCCCTTTTTTTTAACACTAGAGTCTCAACTCTGCGTTTAGTAATCCCAAAAACTTCCATAAATAATTTTTTACAGACCTGTATGATGTTGCCCGTTCCATCTGACATAGAAAAACATACGGTAACTTGCCGTCTGCTGTCCTTCAGATCATCATACTTTCCGTGACGCCTTCTTTTCACCGGGGTAATAATCATCAAACCCATCAAATAAGAATTTTGTTTACAGTTGTCTTTTAAGGCATAAAAGTCATGAAATAGGAGTTTCTTTTGAGTATATTTATTTATTTATTTATTTGTTTATTTAACGCCAATCGGCAATTCAAAAGATTTACAATATAAGTTATATACAGAAAAGATTATAGTAATAATAGTGATAGAGAAAAAACGAGGTGGAACATAGTAATTTACAGTAAATATTTAGTACAAATAAAAACATAACATTATGATACAACTAAAAACTAACTAACTAAAGTAATATATACATTTAAAATATCATGGTTTACAAGTTATTGAGCAGACGAAGCATTCTGTGTAAAGGATGGTTATGAGAGTAGTTGAAACGGTGAGAAGGGACAAGGTAAAGAGAGTGATTTCTAGTGTAATGTACAGGAACGTGGAAAGAGATAGAGGAAAGAAGGTCAGGGGCATCAACAGTGCCATTAAGAAGAGAGGTGACAAAGGAAAGGTCAGCTTCTATACGGCGAGAAGAAAGAAGAGGGATATTCAGGGAAGATCTAATGGATGAATAGTCATGGGGCGGGTGAACAATCTTGAGCAGAAAAGCAGCGTATGAGAGGAATCGGTTTTGAACTCGCTCTAAGCATAATTGGTCTTTAGCCAAATATAGATGCCATACAACAATTCCATATTCCAAAATAGAGCGGACAAGAGAGAAATAGAGGGAACGAAGACAAGTGGGGGACGTGAAAAGGCTAGTGTTGCGCTTTATGAAACCCAGGACTTTTAAGGCTCTACCAACTGTTATGTTAATATGTTGTTCGAAAGAAAGAGAAGGAGTTAGGTAGATACCAAGGTATTTGACAGAAGAAACACGTTCGAGTGGGGAGCCATTGAGGGAATAAGGAAAGATAATATGTACAGTAAAACCTCTCTATAACGGAATCGCTTGGGACCAATAATTTTTCCGTTATAAAGAGTTTTCCGTCTTAGAGAGGTAAAAAAAATGTTTCAAGAATTTATGTATGTGTACGTATGTACGATTTATTTTATTAGGTAAATACCTCGTAAAACGTAAATTTATACAATACGATTATTATACATATATGACTTAATACTTTTTTTAAATTTTTCTAGCCAACCGTTCGAAGCCTTGAAATCTTTGACATTCATTTTTTCAGCCAATTTCATAGCTTCTGTTTGTATAATTGGACCGGAAATTGGCAAATTTTTTGACCGAACGCTGACAAACCACTCATACAACTTTTGATCAATTTGTTCAAATGAGGGAGTTTTCACTCTTTTACTCTTTTCCGAGTTTTTGCTATTTACCCATTCATCCATAATCTTATCTTTATTTTTTATCGCGTCGTAAACTTGAGTTTTTCCACATTTAAATCTAGTAATAAGTTCCTTCGTACTTAGTTTTTGTGTCTCCTTCAACTCGATTAGTTTAACTTTATCTGACAAAGTCAGAGCTGTACGTGGCATATTAGCGAGTAAAAACTAAAAACAGTACGAAAACAAACCAAATCACAACGATAAAACAGACGGTGAGCACTGCACGTTTACTAAACGATATGAACAATTCAACAGAAAAAAGACGACTGGGCAGTTCATACATTAAAGATATGTACATACGTACATATCTAATCTTTAATAATAAACAATAGTATGACAATCGTGAAACGATACCGTCGAATATTTCAGATAATGACAGATAAAGTTTAGATTATCTAGTTACCAAACATACATACATACATACATACATATAGTTTATACTTATGTAAGTGTATGTAATTTATCTTTAAATAATTCTATTTTCCGTTTAACAGAGGGTATTTTTACTAGTTGGATTACGAACATTTTCCGTTTCCGTTTTGTAGAGGTTCCGTCTTAAAGAGTTCAATTTTATATATTATTTGAACCGGGACTATGGACATTTTCCGTTATAAGGAGGATTCCGTCTAACAGAGGGTCCGTTATAAAGAGGTTTTACTGTATACGATTTCTGTGGAATGTCATACTATGGCACTTGTTGAGATTGAGCGTAAGGCCTATACACTGAGTCCAGAGACAGAAGGAGTCGAGATCTGACTGAAGTTGACGGCAGTCGGAGATAGAAGTAATTTTAGAATAAATTTTAATGTCATCCGCAAATAGAAGGACTTTGGAGAATGAAAGGTAATTGTTAATTGAGTTAATAAAAATTATGAACAGAAGAGGACTAAGATGTCCTCCTTGAGGGACTCCAGAAGGAGTTATAGACAAGTCAGAGGTAGCACCATGGATTTTTACAAATTGCATTCTTGGACTAAGATATGATTGAAGCCATGATAGTAAAGGGTTCCCAATACCGAGTGATTCTAGTTCGGAGATAAGATGGCTATGGATAACTGAGTCAAAAGCTTTACTAAAGTCAGTGAACACGGCATCAACTTGGCAATCGGACTCAAATACCGAACGAAGGTTGAACTTATACGAGATAATTTGACGACTGTAATAACTGTAAACCAGTGGTTTTCAACCTTTTTTGGGTCGCAACCCCCCATTTTTATTTTTTTTGTACTGCGACCCCCTTCAAAAAAAATGTTGTTTTATTCATCAAAATTTGATTTAATTACTGAAAAAATATTTATATGTTATACGATTTTGATTAATTTACACTTAAAAATTTAATTAATTCATAATACAACATTATTTTAAAACAAGACAAGCATATACAATAAATTTAAATATAAAAAAAAATACATAATACAAACTGTTGTTAATGGGATACTTGAGCTTGAGCTTTTGAAATGATTGTTTCCATATTAGGTTTTATATTAGAGACTGCAACTCTTAGATCTGATTCTAAATTTAATTTTGTCCGATATTTGTTTTTTATAACTGTAAGAGCTGAAAACGCCGTTTCACAAAGGTAAGTGGTTGCAAATGGCAGAAGTGTTGATACAGCTATTTTTGACAATTCTGGGTATTCTGATTTTATAGAAATCCAAAATTAATCACTTGTAGTTTCATTAAATTGTATACGCAGATTTTCATCGGCAGATAACTCAATTAATTCCTCGTTCATAACTAAACTTAATTCAGAATTCATTTCATTTATATTAATAGAAAATGGATTTCTTATCCATCCCAACTTTTTTTCTGGAAACTTTTCAAACCGTGTGTTAAAATGGTTTTCCAAATTTTTGAGATGAAGTAATATTATGTCTTTTATTTTTTTAATATCAAATATTTCATTGTCAGCAATAAATTCTGAAAAACATGAAAACATTTCGAAGTTTTCATTATTAATATAATTTATCCACAAACTTATTTTTTTTTTGAAAGCATCGATTTTATCGGAGAGAATTAATATATTTGTATTTTTACCTTGAAGACTTAAATTTAAATTATTTAATTTTTCAAAAATATCGGCAAGGTAACTTAAAATTGCTAACTATTCTTCATTTAAGAAGTGTTCTGCGAGTGTATTTTTATGTTCAAGTAGAAAAATTCGTATTTCATCTTTAATTTCAACAATTCTTAATAATATTTTACCACGGGATAACCACCTAACTTCAGTATGAAGTAGTAGTTTTGTATGATCAGATCCCATTTCATTACATAGTATCGTAAATAATCTAGAATTTAATGATTTTAATTTTATAAAGTTAATTACACGTATAGCATCTTGTAGTACTTCGTTGACAAATGGTTCAAGTTTTTTAGATGCTAAAGCTTCCCTATGAATCATACAATGAGTAAATAGTATACTTGGTGAAATTTCGTTAACTTTAGCTCTAAAACCTTTCTTTGATCCAGTAAGTGCTGCTGCACCATCTGTACAAATGGCCTTACACATTGACCACGAAATTTCATTATTTTCAAAAAATTCATTAATAAGGGTAAATATGTCGTTACCAGTGGTCCTGCCATTTAAAGTTTGACAAAATAAAAAGTCTTCTAAAATGTCTTCTTTGTAAATATACTTGACATAGACAAGAAGTTGAGAAAAGTTAGAGATATCTGTAGATTCGTCCAGTTGCATTGCAAAATAATTACTTCGCAATCTATTTAAAAGTTGTTTTAATATATCATCAGATATGTTTGAAATCCGACGTGATACAGTATTATCAGATAATGGAATTGATTTTAAATCATTTGCATATGCCTCACCGTGCATAGCCGTTACAATTTTTATAGCAGCTGGCAAGACAAGAGATTCGCCAATCGAATGCGGTTTTTTTGTTTTTGCTATTAAGTATGAAACCTCGAATGATGCAACTAAAGCTTTTTGTGAAACTGTAGAAAATTTATTTATAACTTTTTTTTGAACCTTTAATGCATTTTCATGTCTTTTAAAAAATTGTTCATCTTTATTACTATATTGCGGATGTTTCGTTTCTAAATGTCGTTTAAGTTTAGAAGGTTTCATACTTTCGGAAGCCAATATTTCTAAACATATTACACACTTAGGACGATGTTTACCTTTTTCTTCAATAAAAGTAAATCCAAATTGTATATACTGATCTTGATATTTACGTTCTTTTTTTTGGTTCTCAACATTTAAAGTTTTTTTTTCTTCCAATTCCTCGTTGATAGGCTGGTCCGTTATTGTTTCCGACAGTTTACGTTTTTTATTTTCACTTGCACTTGCACTTGTACTTGCGCATTTAATTAAAAATGTTTCCATTTTAAAACAGTATAGTCACGTACTTTATATCGCGTGAGATACATGTACTGCACGAATGACACCTAAGTAGGAACTGATTATTATAAATATTTGCGACTGAAATTGTTCAAATATACCTATGTATATGATACGAGTTACGAACAATTTAATAATCCATATTCGCTATCGATAAGATACGAAATAAGAAATTAAGATTATACGCTCCTCAGCATGTTCTATAATCTATAATTCTCTATATGAAACAAAATTAAAATTAACTTTATTTTATTTTTAAATAAAATGGAAAAATCATTTCATTTATTATTTTTGGCGACCCTCAAACCTATCATTCGCGACCCCCTTGGGGGTCGCGACCTCCAGGTTGAAAACCACTGCTGTAAACAAATCGAACTAGATAAGAGAGTGGTACGAAGTCGCACTACCTCACTGTACAACGGACTGTACTGTACTTTAGATAAGTAAGTTGATACCGGTTTCCGAACAAAGGTTGAACTTATACGAGATAATTAGACGACTGTAGTAACTGTAAACAAATCTAACTAGATAAGAGAGTGGTACGAAGTCGCACAACCTCACCTCACTGTACAACGGACTGTACTGTACTGCACTTATTAATGCATAGTAGTGCATATATGCACGTCTAATATCGATGGTCAAAAGGCCAATTGTCGTAACCCTCACTTTGGTCGAAAATGGGATTATAACGAAATATTTAATTTCATATAATTTTCTTATGTTTAACCAATTGTCGTAACCCACCATACTGTTTAACTATTATATTTTTAAGATTTATAATTTATTTTAACGTCGTAACCCATAATGATAAATAGTGACAAATGCTGTAAGCCACATAAAAATATTATAGTATAAAAACGTAAGCCTCAAGACTTTTTTCTTCATTATGCCACATTGTTGTAACCCACATGCTGAAATCTAAAATGTTCATGAAAATAATAATATTATATTATTCCGAATGTGTTCGTATATGACATAGGTACACCAATAACTTATTATTAACATGACATTATTGAATAATTAAACAAAACAATGCAATATTATAAATTATAATATTTATAAAGACTTAATTTTTACGTTTAGAAATAAATAAAATAAAATTCGCTTCTTGAATGACAATAAAAAAAATAAAAATTAGGTATAACAACTTGTTTTCATTTTTAAGAAAATTAAAATTAGTTTTCCAAATGACAAGAAAAAAAAATATATAAAAACTATTAAACCAGGTTGGTATCATCTTCATCGTCTGTTTCTGCCAGTGCATCTCTAACTGTACTTTTCCTCGATATAGATAAATATTCCTGGTGATACCTTGGTGGAATCGCATTTGTTTCACAAAGTTTTACCAGATCTTTATATTTTGCTTCAGATATTGGTAGTTTTGAGTTATACGCATGCATCAACACACCAATTTCATTTCTTTTTCTTTTTGTTATTTTTGCTGTAACATTTATAATTGTACCCAGTACTTCGTAAAGACGATGTGATCTTGGTGGGAGGTAGATTAAATAACGCTGAAATTCCGGAAGAACAAAAACACCCAATTATTTTACCAACTAATCATAAGATAACCAGATTAATATTTGAAGACGTTCACGAAAGACTACTGCACAGTGGACCACAACTGTTATTAGGAGGTGTCCGACAGCAGTATTGGCCCTTGAAGGGAAGAATTATGGCACGCTCTGTAACAACAAGATGCGTTGCATGCATTCGTGCAAGACCAACATTTGTGCACCCACTGATGGCAGCCTTACCAAGAACAAGAGTAATACCCTCCAGACCATTTACGGTGAGTGGAGTGGATTTTGCTGGTCCACTGTTGGTGCGAAGTGGAGTAAGACGCATTTCTGGTGTAAAGGCGTGGATAGCGGTCTTTATATGTTTCTCCACTAGGGCAATACATTTGGAAGCTGTAGTTGGGTTAACGAGTGGAGCATTCATAGCTACCTTACGGCGATTCATGTCACGTAGAGGGAAATGTTCAAAAATATACAGCGACAACGGAACAAATTTTATTGGAGCTCAAAAAGAGTTGGCATCATATTTAAAAAATTGTGACTCAAATTTAGCTAGCGAAGGAATTGAGTGGAAATTCAACCCTCCGTCAGCACCACATTTCGGGGGACTGTGGGAAAGCGCGGTCAAAAGCACAAAGCACCACTTAAATCGTTCTCTCAAGGACAGTCGTCTTAATTTAGAAGAATTAACTACATTACTATGCCAAATTGAAGCATGTGTCAATTCGAGGCCGATTACTCCACTAAATAGCGATCCCTCTGAACCAGAAGCTCTCACTCCGGGCCACTTTTTGATTGGAGGACCGTTAGTATCACTACCAGAACCGAACGCAGATCATGGAGCCATTGATCACTTAACCCGTTGGAAATACGTTCAGGCATTAATGCAAGGTTTCTGGAATCGCTGGCAAAAAGAGTACTTGCCGCAACTACAAGTCCGAGGTAGATGGGTTTCCAGAAAACCACCTTTGAAGGTTGGCGATGTGGTCATAGTTAAGGATGAGTTAATGCCACCCACCAGATGGAAGCTTGCTAGAGTGGTCAAAACTCATCCAGGATTAGATAGCGTAGTAAGAGTGGTGACAATCAGACTAGCCACAGGAGTTGAGTTAAAGCGACCCACAGTGAAGCTATGCGCCCTCCCAACTGAGGTTGAAACCGATAAAGTTGAAACCCTTGGGCTTCAACGGGGGGAGAATGTTGCCGCCCGATAAAGAAAATGAGAGCCTCGTCGCCGTGGTCGCATTGCACTGTATCTCGGTCACCGGCTATTCCGGTGTACCACAGGACGCCAATTAAACACACACACACACACAAACAAAACACGTAGATTAAGTTAATTTTAATATGGAAGATTGTGAATTATATAATATGTAAACAAAGATGCCACGCCCGTACGTTATTATACTTTTTCTGTCAACAATTTTTCTTGTCGTACGTGAACCATCGTGGTGTAGTGATCGCCGTCCATATAAATCGCAAATTATTGGTGCGCTAATCGCAAATATTTATTAATTGTATATTAAATCGTAAAGTGTTTTTATTGTGCGCCAATCGCCTTTAAAATATATTATATCATTTTTATATCTTTTTTACATCAGTTTTTATTATTTATCATATTTCTTACGTGCGCTAATCGCCGTAAGTGATTTAGTTTTTATTAATTATCATATTCTCACGTGCGCTAATCGCCGTAATTGTTGAATTTTATATATTTTTTTTGTATTTCATTATTTATATTGAGTGTGCGCGAGTCGCCACTGTGAGTTTTTTGTGTAATTCTTAGGTATAGGTAGCGGCTGGCCAGTACGCTCCACAAACTGTGAGTTTTATTTATATATTTATTTTTTATTGTTAATTTAATTATTGTTGGGCCAGAAGGGCCGTTATATTATACCATTACCTTACCATATTTTAGTTCCTATTTTATATTATAGTTTTAAGTACACACAAAACACAAAACATATATACACACACCTAACACATTCACACCACCACATAGCTCACTAGTAATTGCGCGGCAACCCCAACCATTGCTAGATGAGCTATATACAACACGACACAACACAATTACACATAATTGGTAGGTCGGTGGAACCGACCGCACGCATAAGTCGGTGTCCGAGAACAGTGCAATAATATTTTGCACACTCGGCCCAAACACACTATAAGATAGTTAATGCTATTTTTAGAAGTTTAAAATCTATCATGATGGCTTGTGAGCATATCCATAAGGACGGTATAGATCTTGCATCACTAGCAGGTGGTATTTTGTTGGAAATAAGAAAAACAAGTTTCTTTATCACCTGTTATGTAATGAATGAACTCCTCAGTGCCCTCTCTTATCTTAGTAATACTTTGCAAAAAAGAAATCTTAATCTGGCTAATGTGATTCCTCTCATAACAACAACAAAATTACATCTAAATGATATTGCAAATCAGTGTGTAAACACCAATAGTAACTTGTACATCAAAATTCAAAACGAAATACTTGATAAGTTTGGGTCTGAAATGCATTTGACTGCTAATGAAGATACAAAAACAACATTAAAACAAATGAAGGAGTATTGTGAAAGCTTAATCAGAGAAATTGATAATAGATTCAATGACAAATCTATTAATATAATGAAATTTGCTAGTCACTTTGAGAGCTTCCAGTCTTTCATTGGTATACAGGACACTAAATTGAAAACATTTTGTGGTTATTTTCCAATGCTTAATGCAGAAGCTATACTGGTAGATATGAAGTCATTTAATTTTTTTATCAAGTCTATGCTGGATAGTGGAATATACAAAGCACACGAAAGTCCATTAATTAAAATCATGGAAGCTGATATAGGATATAATGAACTACAACAGCTTTGTGAAATACTTCTCGTCATTCCCGTTACCACAGCTTCGGTTGAAAGATCTTTCAGCACAATGAATAGAGTTCTTACGAAGACGAGAAAAAAAATGCTCCCAGGAACCTTAATGCATTGCATGCTTATCAGTATTGAAGGGCCTGACGTTCCAACAGAAGATTTCTTGGACAAAACGGTAGATTTGTACGCAGCTAAAAAAAATCGCCGAATTCGATTTCTTTAGAACTTAAAACAATTTATTAACAGTAATAATATCATTTAAAATTAAAATTCAATAACTTTTAACTAAAAATAATGTAAAAATGTTTTTTCTAGCTATTATTATTATTTTTTTTTTTTGTACCTATATTTAACTTAACATACATGTATTTAAAAATAAGGTTAGGTTATATATAATAATACTATGTGTGTATGTAAAACTTTATGCGAAATGTTGGGTGTGACGTATCTATTTAATTATAATAATAGTTCACAGTCATAACAAACTACCTATTACAGTATAATAATGTGATATTGTGTAAATAAAATAATACGTATTATAATTGCCCCTCCGATTTTTTCAAATGCCCCTCCGAAGAAAATTGTCTGAAAGAAACACTGAATACAATTTATTGTAATTGTAAGTATAATACTAAAATAAATTTAAAACGTTAAATGTCTATAAAAACTCAAAACAGTCAAAATATTTTTAAAATTGTGTCATGTATAGAAAGTAATAAAATAAACATTTGGTGAAAATTTCAAGAATCTACGATTATTCTTTTTTGAATTACAACAAAATAAGAAAATCGATCGATGAGAAATTATTAGTTTGAGGTTGAATATTCAATGTCTAAAAATTTGAACTTCAGTCGTACAGATCCGTTAAAAAAATTGCAATTAATATTATTCGATTCGGTAAAATCCTTTTTAGCACGTAATAATTACTCTTTTAATAAAAAATCCTAAAATAAAACTTTAAAAAAACCTGATATTAGTCTTAAATTTTCTAAAACACATAAAATGCTTTAAAAAATAAAAAAAATGACGAATTGAAAATTGTCAAAAATTTTTCAATTTAACCACCGTTAATTTTTGAAAAAATTAAAACTTCATGTTTTGATTTAAAAATACACGAAATATATATGTTATAATAAACAAGCATCGCGTATATCGCACTGCTAGAACAAGACTGCCACAACTCAAAATTTATAGTTTTGAGAAAAATCGATTTGAAGTTTGGACCTAAGATATTTTAATGAGTTTTTTACTTATGCGTTTGAAATTTAACACTTAAATACTTACAATCATACTTTACAACATTATTTTTTCAAATATTATGAAATTCACTCTTAAACCCAAAAATTTAGACTTGTGGCCATTTACAATTTTTCAAGTAAATGCAAGACTGCCATAATTTGAGATGTGACTATATTGCATACAGAAAATGATTTTTAGATGGCCACTTATTAAAATATGGCAGTATTGAATTTAAGCCAGGAACATTTTTATGTCATAAATCGAGTTGTGGCACTGTTGAAGTTTAAATTATTATATTATTTATTAGTAATTTAAAATTTGATTTATTGTTGTATTATAATGACTACTCTCTTATGTCGCGTAGAGGCCGTCTTAAATTCACGACCACTAGGCCCATTGTCTACCGATCCACATGAATTGGAATGTCTATCGCCAGGACATTTTTTAATTGGCCAACCTTTACTTGCTGTGCCGCCACGTGTTAACATCGATAATTGATGTACTATTGTGAACCGATGGAAGTTACTTGACCAATGCCACCAGTCTTTCTGGCGTCGCTGGTCCAATGAGTACTTGCACACCTTGCAAACTCGTTCTAAGTGGTCTACAAATATATCCAATATTAAGGTTGATGATTTAGTATTGATTCGTGAGCCTCATATACCTCCATTAGAATGGCGTTTTGGTCGCGTCGTGGAAATCTTCCCTGGACCAGATGGGGTCGTAAGAGTGGTTCGTCTACACACTAGCCGCGGCCCACTGACTCGTCCAGTGGTTAAGCTCATTCCATTCATAGAAATCCAGCCGTCAACTCCGTTAACCCCATAGCAAGCACTGCGACGATTTCAGGCAGCTCGCTGGTATTTATTATGTATACTTTTTTTTTTTTCCATTTTTATTATAATTATTACCGTTTCTCACTCCTAAGAGTGCTAACTCTGTTCTTTTGATATTATTTATTATGTTGTACGAGGCACAGCACCCTCTCCACCATTATTTTCAGTATTATTTATGATTACAATGAGAGGCATGGCCTCCCATGGGGGGAGTATGTTCGAGACTCACAGCTTATATTCTCTGCGTGCCCGGAACCGGTCCGATATCTTATCGGATCGATATGTTCACCGGGACCGTAGAGAATGTTCTCGAGATCGGTGGCTACTGGCTGTCGTCGAGTGACTCCCATGGTGTGAGGTAGTCTTGTGTGGTTCGGTGTTTTGAGCCTGTCACCTTCAATTTTTAACTTTTCGTGCTTCCTTTGTGATTCGTCATTGATCACGAGCTTATAACCGGGACCTATCTTCAGTATACTTGAGTTTCCGTCGCACGTGTTGAGAGTTTTCCACGGTCGCGTGGGATAAAATCCAACGGGACCCAAGTATACCAAGGTAACGGGGGCTGTGCCTCCCCTTTTATTATTTTATTTTTATTGTCATTATTATTATTAATGTTTATTATACGTCAAATTATTATTATATATTTTAGTGTAGGGCGCCCAATTACAATCATTTGTAACTAATTATTATATCGTAATATATTATATATCATTTTACAAATATAGACAAAGTAGTTCCTTTTCTTCATATTTATCATTATCATAAAGAAAGCTATCTCCGCTACCCTGAACGATCAAAAAAGAACGTGCGATTTTAGGACCTTGCCTTTTTAATAGCGTACGACAAATACGTAGGCGTTGTGCCGCGTCGGTCTAGGCGCACAAACAGTAACATTGTTTCAAACACAACTGAAAATATTTGGACTGTATTACAACCAAAGTATTTAGATTCGCCATCACAAGAAAAATGGTTACAAATTTGTGACATATTTTTTGAGCTATGGAATATCCCGAATGTGTGGGCGCTATTGACGGTAAACATTTTCGAATAAAATGTTTACCGAACACAGGATCAACATATTTTAACTATAAAGGTTATTTTTTTATTGTGCTCATGGCTTGTGTCGATGCCGATGGATTATTTACGACGATAGATGTTGGTGAAGTAGGAAGAAATATTGATGGTGCTGTATTTCGAACTTCAAATCTTGGACGTGCTTTAAATTTAGACATATTACAATTACCTCCTCCTAGACCTTTGCCTTCAAGTAATAATGAAAATAATTTTCCTTTTTATTTTGTCGCAGATGAAGCTTTCCTCCTCACTAAATATTTAATGAGACCTTATCCAAAACGAAGTTTGGATAATAAAAAAAGATTGTTTAATTATAGACTTTCAAGAGGCCGCAAAAGCGTCGAGTGTGCTTTTGGTATGTTGGTATCCAAGTTTCGTTTATTTGAAGGGCCAATTTATTGTAAAGAAGACACTATAAATAATATTATAAAAGCTGCTTGTGTCTTACATAATTATATTCGTATCAAACAAGGAATATTTTCTCACCCTAAAAAAATCGACACACAACAAGAAAATCAACAAGTTCAAGTTCAAGCTCAACAAAATCACGCAAGATCGTTATCAGAGGCACAACAAAACAGAGAAAAATTATGTGAATATTTTATGATACCAGCCGGTTCTATTCCATATCAATGGAATACTATAATTTAATTTAACTAATTAATATAAATAAATAATATGATAAATATATTTAATATAATATCAGTATGTACATTTTACATACAAGATTAATTAGTAATTGCGTTTTTGATTTTTTGACAACATTTTACTTACTAGAATTGTTTGTTTTTTTTGAAATGTCATTCCATGCTTTTTCTTTTATGTCTTGTCGAGTGTAATTAGATGATGTTATATCATAAATACATGGGTGACTTTCAATAAGTTGTACGAAAGACACATTTTCTTCTTGCTTATTTGCCATTTTAAATAAATTATTAACAAAATACGAAATTGATTGTATCTAATTAAAATAAACCAGAGTAATATAAATATTTTTCACAAAACCCGCAAGCAACTAGGGACTAGCAACTAGACAGAGACTGACACGTCGAGTTGCTCAAAAATAGTTGTCAAGCAGTTGATTTGTTTTCCAGTCCTGTTGCGACCGGTGAGAACATGTCAATTTAGTTATACATGTCGCGTTGCATTGCGGTTGCGTTGCCGTCACCAGTTGCTTTTGGTGAGAACACCGCCTTAGGCTGTATTATACCTGAAACTTGCACAGCGATTTTTGAAGGTCTTGTGGAAGACTATATGATGGTATGCTATACACCTATACATTAATCTTAAATATTATCTTAAATATTGGTATATCTTTCGGAGTTTGTCTTATATTAATTAAAACGTATTAGTTACTGATAAACAGGATAATTTACATTCCTTAAGTTAATCATTGTTACTCCAGAGTTACTATAGGGCACATATTTTCATAAATTAATTATGAACAAGAATCAAGAGTAAACTAATTATAATTTTTAAAACAATTTCTTTTAAATATTTATCAGCCTTTGACAATAAGTTCAGTAAATCATAACATAAATTATGATATAACATTATTTAAACACTTATCAATTAATTATAAACAGGATTCAAGAGTAAACTAATTGTAATTTTTAAAACAATTTATTTTAAATATTTATCAGCCTTTGACAATAAGTTCAGTAAAACATAACATAAATTATGATATAACATTATTTAAACACTTATCAATTAATTATAAACAGGATTCAACAGACAACAGTAAACCAACTAATTTTTAAAACATTTTCTTTTGAATATTATAATATTATATTATTCTATTGATTATTATTGAAAGATATATAATTTGTCAACTGGCCATAAAGTTCTTCTTTTGTTGAGGAAGTTTGAGCGCTAGGTTGTACTATTGTTGGTTGAAATTCATATGGAGCATTAGTCATATAACTTGGGTGATACACCCTTTCATTTGATCTACTTACTGAACCATGGGAAGTAGTATTTGAGTCACTTAGTAGAAACAACAAATTAAATTACTAATTTTTCAACAATTGTTCTTTGTTGAGGACATCCAATATTCCTTAAATCATGAGCATACTTTTTGCCAGAAATGTCAAACACATCATCAGTTTTTTCAACCTGTGAAGATGAACAGAATTATTTTAAAGTTTTGTTAACCATATAACAGTTTACATATAACTGTATATACAATTATATATACATATAACAGTTAACAATTCATCTAATTTTGATAGAGTTCTCTTTCCTTTTGACTTAATGTGTGGTTTTTTCATTATCGACGATAAACTATCAGTTTCTGAAGTAGACACGTACTTGTTTTTGATAATGACTGATTACAGTGTCCTGTATATCATCATTAAATTCAGAAGAAATATCCTGCATAAAATTTATTAATTGTAAATTAATTTTTTATCTGATAATTATTATTTAATAATTATTTTTTAGCTATTAGAGATTTACTATTTAAATTAAGCGAACTCAAAAATATTGTTTTCTCATGGAATTATTGGGATATTTTTTCAGTTTCCCAGAAGTGAACAAGAATGGAGAAATATTGCTGAAGATTTTAAGAATCATTGGAATTTTGACACATGTTGTGGTGCAATTGACGGAAAACATATAATAATAATAATAATAATATATATTTATTGTTATAAAAATCAATAAATAAATAACACCCCAAGGGGTATGGGTACAGTAATATATATAAGAATTATGAACTAACAATTATTAAATGAAACATGTAACATTAATTATTTGAATTATAAATACAATTCTTCAACGTGGTGCATGAATTAAAAAAGAAATCGAAATTTTTTATTTGATTGCATAATGTTGGTAGGCGACACATGTGACTATTAGAGAAATAATTTGTTTTTGACTGTGGTATAGCAAAAGGAGGATTTTGTCTTGAATTGAGGAGGGTACTTTGAGACCAATTTTTTGTAATAGCTCAGGACAGTTTATTTCTCCATTTAAGATTTTATAAACAAAAGTGGCAACAAAAACTAACCGTCTGGTCTTAAGTGATTTTAAACCTGCAATTTTAGCAATTTCATCTGTAATTTAGGTTAAATATCATTGTTTTATAAGCATAAAAACAGATGACATTTTTCTGGACTTTTTCTAATTTATCAATAAATTGTAATTGATTAGGATTCCATAATATCGTGCCAAATTCAAGTGATGATCTTACTAATGAACAATAAAATACTTTCAAACATAAAGGGTTTTTAAAATCATAGCAAGTACGTTTGATGAACCCTAAAACACGAAGACTTTTCCCAAATATTTTATTTATATGTGCATTAAAAGATAAATCAGCTGTCAGAATAATACCTAGATCTTGTACTTGATTAACAAAAATGAGGGGGACGCCATTTATGATATTTTGAATTTATATGAGATTTAGAGTGGTTGAATGAAATATGAACATATTTAGAGGTATTAAGACACATACCATATAATGAGCACCATAATGAAAATTGATCTAAATCGTATAGTAGGGAAATAATGTCGTTGGTAAAATGAATAGGCATGTATATTTTCATATCATCGTCAAATAGAAGAAATTTACAATTTGTGAACCATTTATTCAGGTCATTAATAAATAATAGAAAGAGTAATGGGGATAAATTACCACCTTGTAGAACTCCTGACGTAAAGTTAATAATATTAGAAACAGATTTACCAATTTTTACTAACTGTGAGCGTTCACTTAAATAAGAAGAAAACCATGACAGAACATAAACATAGAGAAACCCCCAAACAGTGGGTCTTATTATTTTAATTATAAAGGCAAGTTTAGTATTGTGTTGTTAGCTATTATAAATGCAAATTATGAGTTTATAATGGTCCACACTGGAACCAATGGAAGGGTATCAGATGGAGGTGTTATACAAGATACAATATTTTATGACAGACTATTGAAAAATTAATTGAATTTACCTCCTCCTATATCTCTAAATGGGACACAGTACACTTTACCATACACATTTGTTGGTGATGAAGCATTTCCATTACACGAAACATTGTTAAAACCACATGCACAAAAAGGATTAACAAAAGAAGAACGCATATTTCAAATTTTATATATATCATAATCAAATTTTCTTTCTAATGATCCCTTAACTAAAGCCATGCGCTCATCAAATGAAAACAATTTTGATCTTTGGCCTTAAAAGTAAAAAAAAAAAAAAACTCTTTGTTATTATTTCACCTTTGTCACAGTAATATTTATAATTGTTATATGCAAAAGCCGATTGGCGTAAATAAATAAAAATAAAATAAATAAAATATTTAACTATAGGTTAAGTCGTGCCAGAAGAATAGTGGAAAACGCATTTGGAATTATAGCTGCACGCTTTCGCATTTTTCACACAGACATAAAATTAGATGTTAAAAACATTGATACAATTATTTTAACTTGTTGTGTATTGCATCATTTTTTGAGAAAATTATCAAAAAGTTATTTAACTAGCTCTAATGTTGATCAAGAAAATACAGATTTAGGACAAATTGTTGCAGGTGAGTGGCATGGTGACAATTTAAATTTGACTCCGCTACAATGTAGTCCAAGATCAAGTACAGAACTGGCGAAAAAGCAAGGAATATGTATAAACAATATTTCAACGATGAAGGAAAAGTGTAATTTCAGGATAAGATGGCATTTACAAATTAATGCAATGACATTAATATAAGTTCTTTATATATTATTAATTTATAATGAGCAATTGTAATATAATTAGTGCATTGAAACAAATAAACGTATTAAATAAAAAAAAAGGAATAAATGTATTAAATATATTATACCTTATTGCCTACTTATAAATTGCATTATTAATTTATTTTTTTCATAAATGCTTACAAAAATATAGTGAATAAACTATTCTAAATATTGTTATTAGTTATTATAACATTTTAATCATATAACACTTCTATATTAATTAATATACAGCAGGTTATGATAATGGTAATTATTGATCACTAAAAATTATTTTAAATATTTTTGCTCAATGTTAGTAGGTGTCATACTATAATAATTTATAAACAAGATTTAAGAATTCAGTAATTTTGTAAAGTAGGTAGTAAAAATATTTTATGAACTCACTTTAAAACTATAATCCGTGTGTTCTTGATCATCTAATTCTTCATCGTAATCAATATTTGGTATATTTGTTGTTCCTATACGTGCAGTCTCAGAGTCTGCAATAAAGCTTAGTATATCATAGTACCATAAATTTGGTACATATACATCGTCAGCACCATCTCCAGATTTATTCCTCCTCACTTTTTTCAATTCACGACAAAAACAACATCGAAATCCATGAATTTTTTTGGTTACAAAATCTTTATTGGCTCCAGGAAATTTTTCTTTGCATTTCAATACCAGTTCCTCATATGCATCGTTGCGCTTATGCCGATTTAAATAATCAGAAGACTTTGAATACCATGGACATGGATGAAGTCTATACAAATTGAAAAATTCTTCCAAAACTCACGATCACAATTATTTTCCATTGTATTTGGTAAAGATATTCAGTTATTTCTGCATTATGATGAATGTTATAATAAAAACATAATTAGATGTTATTTCTTATTATAACAACTAAAGATATATCGTGTATAACAAAAAAAAACTAAGTTAACTAAATTAACTAAGTTATTATAATAAAAAAAATATTAATTTTGTATTTTATCAATTTTAAAAACGTGATAACAATAATAAAATAATCTCCAGGTGGCGCAACACTGCCATACACACTGAAACATGTATCGGTAACAGTTGCAACCATAGAGTAATTACTAATTATTATTTAAGTATTACTCTATGGTTGCAAAGATATCAAAGTATCCCGACCACGACGTGATACCGATGCATGTTTCGCGACCGGGTGATACTGAAACAATCATTGAAACACGTATGTACTTTCACTATGAGATTTGTGTCATGATACTGTATCATAGCCACATGTATCGCAACTATATTTTTTATAATTGCATTGAGTATGGCGCCCTTAAAATATTTGGAGTAATAAAAATGTATCAGTGTCGCCATACTTCAAGAATATTGGGAATTTTGGTGACGTTGGTACGTCGGGGGTCTTAAACTTGATTTCAATTGTGTCCCCCCCACTGAACTGTATACTAGTATACAGTTCAGTGGTCCCCCCTGGCTACGACCCGCAACTCGAATCTTGGTGTCAACACAGGTTATGTTGGGGCGTGCCGCCCATCGTGCATGTTCATTGTTCGGTTGTCTGTCTCGACTTCGTTTGCCATATTTCACTATGTGATCATGAGACGTGTCATGGCTGTCGCATGCTACCTCTGTTTGAAGGGCGTTCATGCTGCAACAACGTTGGAAATTCCGTCGTCATCGTAGCTGTACTTGGTAATTATATCACGTGATCTTATATCTTTTTACGCTTTTCACCCACGTCTCTGTTATTTTCGCATAGTCGTGTGGTTTTATCGTTTGCTGCAGATACACGAACGTATCACGTGTACGACACGCTTTTACTCTAACGCGGTATCGGTTCATGATATTGCAGCGCGGATCTAGAAAATAGCATTCGTCTACGTCACCGAAATATGTTTAGAAACACGGCTCCATTGCGCCCACGTTATATAGTCGGTACATGTTTTTATAAGCAGTAATACGATGAGGTGCTTTTAAAAACATTTTTTTTCCATTATTTACTAGTTTATTTATTCCCAGGAAAATGTCTCTAACTTTTTCGGCCACACGGTTTAAGCCATGTGCAACACAAGTTATATGAATCATATTAGAATAAAATATTTTTAATGCTCCTCCAGTTTTATCATATATGGCGCCGCATCGCTAATAAACAGCAAAATTTTGTCTTGAAATAACGTGTCTCCAAAAAATTTCATTAAACTATCATTCACAAATCGAGAAACCGTTTCATAATTGGTTTTTTTCAATTCTTTGCAAGAAATCAGAAATGAAGTAGGCATTATTTCTGGATGAAGTATCCCAACAATTAAACTACAAATATACAGCCCTCTAGAATCAGTAGTTTCGTCTACCATAATGTAAATGAAATTGTTGGTTAATTTTTCCCATATTTTTGTAAGAGTAGATTCAAAACATATTTTTAAGTAATTTTTTCGTAACGTACTTTCATCTGGAATATTCTGATTAACATATTTTTGTAAAAAATTCTTAAATGGTGTCGACTGAAGTTTATTGAAAGGAATATTTGTGGCTACCAAGGCATAACACATGTCTGTTAAAAATTCATTTCGACTAGCCATGGCTGAGGTGGTTTCAGGTATTAACGTTTGTACCGGATTACACTTATTTTTTTTAGCAGCAGTCATTTGTTGATGCACAGCTAATAACAACAAAAAAATGTTAATAATTATTGATTACAGCAGAAAATTAGTGTTACCGTAGGTACGTACTTGAATTACAGTGTGCGTCAACTTGTGATTTACGTTCACAACCAATAGCCTTATTGCACGACGTGCAAAATATAATTTTGCCTTCCGTTTTCAATTCTGGATATTTTTCGATCCAACACTTTATTTTGGAACAATGACTACTGCTAATTTTCGGCATTTTAAATTAAATAATATCAAGTAATAATCAACTATAAAATTGTATAAAACACGAGTTGACTATGACGGCTGCGGATAGACTGTAGTGCTGTAAGTGTATACTGTATATGTAATCTGTCGACTATCGTAGTACATTATCTTAATTACTTCGTATTATATCGTTATTTATATATAATTATATTGTTAGATATAAAAGTCCAATACTTTGTATAACAACATAATATAGCACCGATAAAAATAATACAAAAATACAAAATTATTTGTACAAAAGTACATTTTTATAAAAAAAACCCGAAACGTGCAATTTTGTGCAAAAACCCAAAAACGTGCAAATTTGTGCAACATAAAACTTTCTTTAAATTAATCTACATCTCTTGATTTGGATTTGTAGCTTTTGTCTATTTAATTTAGAATAAGCCATAAAAAGATGCAATTGCACGGGAATCTGGTCTTTAGTAATAACTATTGTTATAGTATTGGTAATGAGACTTCCAATATAATATACCAAACAAATTCAAAAAAATATATTTATGAATTATAATAATGAAAAAGATACTATCTTTCTTGTATCACTGTATGACTAAAAAATATATATATTTATAAATATAAAAACAAATTATCACTTTTATAATAGATCAGCGTTTCCCAAACTTTTGTTTGGGCTGGCCCGGTAATTTATATTTTTCACCTTCGTGACCCACCAAAATATTTTACGTTTATCATTGTGTAATAAAAGGAAAAATAAAACGCATTTGAATATCTACATAGAATTTTATAATAAAATGAAAGCGTTAATTTATATTTTGAAACTACAATGTAATAATTATAATATAGTTACTAATTGTATTAGTTGACTACTATTAGTGAGAAGTATGAAGCTGTTAATTTTTAACTAGGAACTCCAAGTTTACTGGAAAGGACGTCAATTTTATTCTTAAGTCCGGTTCGACATCCAACCGATTCTTGTATTTATTCTCCAGGAACACGAGTGTTGAAAATCTTGCTTCACACTTATAGGTCGTGACAAAAAGCATTAGAAATTTTATCGCTTGTTCTGCTACAACTGGGTACTCTTGACGACAAGATAACCAAAAATCTATTAATGGCCATTCCTTATATATGTCTTTGGGTGCCGTGTCACACGAGAGTTCAATTAATGATTCAAAATTTTAAGTCCGAAAAAGTTGTTTCGATATTGATTGAAAATGGGTTTCTTATGTTGTAAATAATAGTTATTCGTATTAATGAATTTATTTTTACTTAAAAGTTTAAATTATCAAATGAAAATGATAAATAACAAATTTAATATGAGAATTTCATTAAATTTTGCGACCCGGTATTAAATTTTTTATGGCCCGGTAGTGGGTCGCGACCCACTATTTGGGAAACGCTGTAATAGATTATCAGACTTTTAGTAGATATAAAAAAACTAAATAAAAACTTAGGAATTGGTTGGGATTGAGATATTATGTGTTGATATAAATCATCAGTAAAAAAATCAATTGGTGACTTCAATGAAGTAATTTTATTAGAAAGTGGTTCAGTCTCAAATTTTAAAAATTGTGGATCCATATAAAAGTTTGCTTTTTTCCATTGCACTTGAGATAATTTTGATTTAAAAAGTTTTTGATTGTTAATTTGAGATATATTTGTAATTAGTGTCTCATTGATAGGAGGTTCATTACATAAAGTATTTGGCTCACAATCATCAAGAACAATAGGCATATTCATAATATCTAAAGGTTCAAAAACTTCATCATTACCTAGATCCAATTCATTTTCTAAAATAACGTTTAATATTTCTTCACATTCTTCTGGCAATAATCGATATATATAACCGATATATTATATATATATATAATCGATAAATCGATAATAACCGATAATCGAATAACCCATGAAGATCAGAATTAGGAGACCCAACTAGTACGGCCATGTGCATGAAAAAATAAATATTCTGCGAAATATCGAATAATGCACGATTAAACAGCCATAGTTTGCGCAATTTTGTAGCTCGTAAAATTACGAATATGTGTATATTTCATTAAAAATTGTGTTATTATTATATTATAAACAATCCTATTATTATATTGTTAATTATTTATCTCAATCAATATTATTCAATAACATTAACATCTTGTAATCTTGTGTCCTGTGCATTACTAAAATACTTAATATGTATTAAACTATTAACTATTAGGTATTGGGTACTCTCTTGTCTCTAGTAGTCTAGTCTCTTACGGATGTCAGGAACTGAAAGGTCTGATACTTACTTCTAAGCAGAGTACTTACCTACATCTAATATCATATTTCAGTAGTTTTCAAAAAAATCGGGAAAAATGGGTTTTTTTATATGGTAACCTAACCAAATGTTTATATTAGTGTTGAGTTTTTTAAATTTTAAATTTAATTTAATTTTTCCAAGTATTTTTTTTTTTGAATCCGGATTGGGTATTTTAATCCGGATTAAACGGATTGTTACTTTGTGTTTCAATCCGGATCGGTAATCCGGATATGGATTGATCCGGATTTTGTGCTCAGCACTATTATTTACCATAAATAGCTCTATATTTTAGTAGCTTCTTTCCTTTTGACAATGGTGAAAATCTGAAATCTAAAATTATACATTCTATATGATTAGTGTTTTATGTTTATGTTTATTGTAAATGTTTCTTTTTTGACATATGTGTAAGGGTATGTGTATGTTCAGTTACAAGACACGTTTTTGAAAGTAATCCGCGTATCTTATTTATTGAGAGAAAAAAAAGGAATAGACTTAAAATAAAGTATGAATTTTTTTGTTGCAAGCATGAATTGAGTTTTAGTTGTATGTTTACATATTTATTATGTTAAAATAATATTTCATATATTTGTTAACTTAAGATAATTAATTATTTAGTGTAATGTCATAGATTAAATAATCTATATAATCTATATAATCTATGGTATTATTATTTATGATTTCTGTTGGATTTATGTCGAAGAATCTTTATTTGTATAAATTATAATAAAATAAAATGTAAGTTTTTATTTATATTTTTACTTAAAATATAATAGTTTTTAATTGATGAAATTGCTACTATATATTATTAAACCATTATGTTACTAATTATTTTTCTTAACTGTTGTGTATATTTACTAAATTCTATCAATAGCTACAAAGATTGAATCTCATAATAGACATTATACTTTTTCTGAAACCAGTTTCTATAAAACTATATAAACAAATATTTAGAATAATAAATAATGTTTCAGCTCAATATTTTCTAACATACAATAAGCACGACATGGCGTTCTCTAAGCTCTACATTGTGTTATTGTACTATATTATGAGTCTCTGGCATGACATTGCGTTCTCTAAGCTCTAATTTGTATTGACATATATTAATACACTGCGTTTTTCTACTGTTCACTTTTATTATGAGAGTTGGTACTAACCTACAAACTTAAACTAGTGTGATAAGTAGAATAATGAACTTATTATAGACTTATTAATAAATACAAAAATAGCCATTGTTTTTAATTAGTAATATACATATAACAGTGATATAATGGTATTAAATTATTTTTTATCATATCTTACTTTTGGAAATGAAATACTGTGCACCAATTAAAAGGTAGTACGAACAATTATTTAGAGTTTAGAAAGTATAAAATGGTCAAAAATCCTCCAATTGTATTTGAAATTAATGAATGCACCTCAAATACATTTCCATTAATTGTTTTAATTCAATATTTAATCAATTTTGCTTGCAACAACTAAGTTTAAAGCATATCAATTTTGTAACTTGGTGATCTTGACGTTTCATTGTTTCAAATTTACATTTTAGTTTTACCTTATTCTTGTTTGTACTCTTGAGATGTCTTCAAGCCATTCACCTATAGCCTGTCTAGTTGATCATCATCAGCTGTATCGTTGACTTAAATTTGTATGTCTATATTATCAGTTTCGGAATTTGATGTAATATCACTAGAATACTATATGAATCACTTCCAGACGGAATATAAGAAGTTGAAGAATATTTAGTCGATTCATAAATACGAGGATGATGATAATTATTATAGTATTTAATCGACTCGCAGATACGAGGATTCAGACCAGGCCATATAATAATAATATAGTAGACCGATCATATTTTTATCAATAATATGAGTCTTTTTATTTATATACTCCGGCTACTACTACTACGGGGTCAGACGACCTGAGTTCATTGAGGACATGGAGAACAATTGTTCTGCCATAGGTAACCAGTATAATAATTATAGTAGAAAAAAAAAGTATAAACAATATGTATATGAATATATGAATATAAAAAATAATTTATTCAATGAAATCATAATAGAACGCTCTCCCACGTTTTCCCTTATAAATAAATTTTAACCTATTATCTGTGCCCTCATTATATGACGTAATTTGCATCTCACTCATTATTATCGCCTTTGAAAAAAATACGTCGATCTCTTCGTCATCAACATCACGGAGCGTCCCGACGTTAGCATCACCAAACTTGGTGACCACACCTCTAAACTTCACAATAGGATATTCCCTATCTTGTAGAAGTTCACCAATGGACGTGTGCTGGGAAGCTTCCTGCTTCTTTAAAAGCGCCGTGATCGAATTTATGGTCTAAAATGAGTTAAATATTAGTATCTATACGAATGTGTGTATGTGTGCTTAAATACTCGTATATGCAAATATATCAAATATTATATATTATACATATTTTACTTAAACACGTTCTGATTACTCACGATTGAGATGATTGAAATTCACACAGTGTTGTTGGTGTTGCTGTTGTCGTTGCAAGCGGAATCCAGCGAGTGATACGAATCTGACTATAGTAGTAGTAGTAGTAGTAGCCGTTACTGCTCTAGACCAGTACTTCTCAATCTTTTTTGTACTGCGACCCAAATTTCCCCCGATTAGATCGAAACATTGTTTCACTTTTCAAAAAGTAGGTAGGTAATAAAAAACAAAATTTGTATTATATAAATATGTATACATTTTTATTAGGTATTTAGTATTTTATAAGTTTATAATTAATATATTTTTAAAAATGTACTTATAATAATGAGGTGTATGCGAAATGTGTGCTTGTTTTCTTATGGTTAATAACAGCATTGACACCGCTTCAATTTTAGTTGTTTTCAAACTTAGGAGTTCGATAACTTTAGCTCGTTTCGATGTTTGTTTTTGATGCCCACCATTACTGAAAATCCAGCTTCACACATATATGAATAATAATAGGAGTAAAGTCCCGCCGGCGAGAGAACGCTACTCGTTCGCGCATCCAAATGACAGAGCTCCGCGGTTTCGTACCCAAATTTCTCCCACTCTACCACCTAGTCGCCGCCGTAAATTCCTCCACTCGCTACGCGCGACCAGCGGCAAATATCACGGCCGCCGCCGCCGCCGCCGGTGTATACACCGGCTCAAGTAATACATCGCGAAAAAATTTATAGCTGGCTATTGGGGCTCCTATTATGTATTCAATAACAATGCAAATAATATGTATATAATGTAATATTTTATTTATGTATACCAACAACATAATACATCATTACACAACATAATACACTTTATAATATTAATTAACTAAAAAAAATTCAAATACAAAAAAAAATCAAAATAATCAAAATAATTAAAATAGAAAAAAATCAAAATAGTTGATATACAAAAAATTTAAAATGGTTAAAATACAAAAAACATCAAAATAATTAAAATAGAAAAAAATCAAAATAGTTGATATACAAAAAAAAATCAATCGGAGTCATAATCTGAAGAGCTTGTATCTCCTGTTCCTATCGTGAGAACATGACGTTCATCTTCTTCGGGTAACTCGTCCATAATTTCGTCAATAATATGTTCCAAGTCCCAAAACTTGTCTTCCACCTTTTTTACGTGTTCCACGCCTTTTTGCAACAATTCCATTACGTCCTTTAATTTGAAAGTTTTGTTATGGGTCCGGACATAACTTTTAACGGACGACCACGCGAGCTCGATTGGGTTGAGCTCTCAGTGATATGGAGGTAGTCGCAATACGAGTTTGCCGTTATCTTTTGCGAGCTCATCAATTACGTATGTGTCGTGCTTTTTTTTTATTTTTTTCACTTTTTTCATTAAATCAATTTTAATGATAGGATGAGTAACGACCTCACCTTTACTCTCGAGCCAATCTATTATAGCCTGTTTGTTCCAAGACATCACTGGTATTTTCTGTTTTTTTACCGAATGGTAAGAAGCATTATCCATGACGATGATGGCGTTCGGTTTTAGTAATGGCAGGGTCTTGACAAACCATTCGTAAAACGTATCGCCATTCATTTCGTCATGGTAATCCGCAGAATTGGTCTTGGATTCGAAACACAATAGGCCCCCCGGAACAAAACCGTCTGACGACCCGATGTGTAACACTATGAGACGCTTACCTTTGCCCGAGGGTGCCTTTTGTCCTGTGGTGAGACCTTGCAGGTGTGCATCTCGTGTTGAGGTGACTGTTGTATCCATTCACGTTCTGCTGTGCGTCTCGCCTGCATTGACCCACGTCTCGTCTAAATAATATATGGGCCTGTTTTGTGCTCGGTAATGCCTTATTTTGAACAAGTAATTTCGGCGCCAAGTTATCAAATCTCTTTCGAGAAGAGCACTGTTGCGATTTTTCTTGACGTACTCAAATTGTAAATCTTTCAATATTAATTGGAAAGACGTACGTTTAAGATTCGGTAATGAGTCGTCCTCGTTGATGGCAATTAACATTTTCGGAATTGTCGGCATCTCACGGTTCCTCCAGAAATTGTGAATTTTTTGCCTTATGGCATTTTTGTCGAATTCGTCAACTTTTTGGAGTATCGTAGGTCTTACTTTTTTTTTGTTTGGCGACGACACTGTACCCTCCTTCTTGTACTCACCCAATGTAGTTTGAATTGTACGTTGCCCAATACCAGTGGTTCTTGAAATGTCAACGATAAGGTCCCTGAACCCCAATTTGGGCAGCGTTGGATTGTCGAGCTGTTGTTTGATTTTGTCTTTGTACACATTGATAATTATTTTCTTTTGAGCAGTGCCAACGAACTAAAGAAAAAAATATATATTTAAAAATTAAGAATTTGCAAATATAATAAAATTTAAAACAAAATGAATTAACTTAACTTATTTCTTAAAATTAATAATTTATTCGTTAATTTCACGTTAAGAAAGTAAGTTAACAGTTAACAGTTAACACTTACTTTTCCTCTTGGATTTTTTCTGGCAGGAGAAATATTTACGACGTCCTCCATGTTGTCCATGTTGTTCGTATAAAAAAAACAATTACGTATTTAAACACGAAAAAACTGTGTGCACGCAAAAATGAAAATTGTATGTAGTGATGGGCAACGATATAATTTTCTGTATCGATATCGTTCAGATTTTTCCGATATTATATCGCGATATCGTTATTTCTACGATATCGATATCGATATTCTCCTTAAATGTGTTCAACCCCGATAGCTGTATCCTAGAAAATAAATTCATAATTATTTTATTTTAATATTTTCTTGAATTCAAATTTGAAAAATTAAAATGTATGTTCTTACCAAAGTATGGTCTGACGTCCTAGTGGATTTATAATAAGAGTTCAAAAAGAGAAGATTGTTAACTCGATCTGGAGATAGTCTACTTCTTTTCTTTGAAGTTATATTGCCAGCCTCACTAAACAGACCTTCACATGGGACACTAGTTGCGACTATCGACAAGTATTTTTTTGCCAATTTTGAGACTTCTGGATATAAATTTGAATTTTCTTTCCACCATTTAAGTGGATCTTCGTCACGATGACATTTTTTAGTCATATTCTTGTAGTTTTGTAGTTGTATTGATGCTGTTATCGGAGTTTCAAAACCAATCGAAAATTCATCTTCATCATCGCTGTCAGCCATTAATGAACGCATTTTTTTGGTAGGTGGATTATCTTCATCTGAGCTAATAACATTTTCTATTTCATTTGATTTATTTTGATCATTTCTAATTTCTTGGCTCTGTGGATTCATTTCACAAATTTCAGTTTCAAGTTCTTCCCAAATCAAATTTTTTTGCTCGTCGGATATGAATTTTAGTTCGTGAAATCTAGGATCTAACGCAGCTGCTTTAGATAAAACTGGACTCATCATTTCTCGTCTAATTTTCAAGTCTTGTAGTATACTCAATTTAACTATCTTTATAAAGTTAGAATCGGTTTCACATGCTTGAACTGTATTAAGAAGACTTTTAATCAGGCGGCTTGCTACGGATGCCGTTACGTATTTGTCACCGCCGAGTGTATTAGTTACAGATTTGAAAGGCTCTAAAACTTTAACTAAATCTTTTAAATTTTGTACTTCTGTTGATGTAATGAACCATTCGTCAGTTTTCTTATTTTTAGATATGACAGAATTTATTGAGTATCTATGTTTTATTACACTTTCTATCATATTGCATGTAGAGTTCCATCTTGTGACACAATCTTGCACTAATTTATTTTGTGGTTCTCCATGTTTCACTTGTTCCTTTTCCAATTCACTTTGAGCTGACGAACTTCTATTGAAGTATCCAACTATTTTTCTTAACTTATTAATCAATTCCTTGGTAACATCATTTTTAAGACCAGCATTTACAGATAGTTGAATTGAATGAGCTGTGCACCTTACCAGATTAAATTTATTCATATCATTAATCGCTTTAACCATATTCGCAGCATTATCACAAACAAAAGCCACCACTTTATTTTCAATATCCCAGGTTTTAAGAACGGATTTTAAATTGCTTACTACATTTATAGAAGTGTGTGATTCGGGTACTTCAGTGACTTCCAAAACTCGTGAATGTAAGGACCAGCTGTCAATAAAATGACAAGTTACACCTAAATAACTGTTATTTGAATCGGAAATCCAAAAATCGATGGTCAAACTAATATCAGAAATATTTTTTAAATACTTCTTAAAATTATCCCTTTCCAAAAGTGCTACATGATCAATTAATCGTGATATTGTTCGTCTACTAGGTACAGTGTACTCGGGAATACCTAAATCCAAAAATTCACGAAAGCCTACTCCTTCTACTATACTCAAGGGTCTTAGATCTTTAACTATAAACTTTATCAAACCTTTTGTAAGTTCCTTGTTTCTTTTACTGTTAAGAGGTAGTTTTGCTGATGGTCCTTTGAAATATGTCGCAATACTGCTAGTGATATTTTTTGATTTCACACTTAAACACTGTTGTAAATGTGAATTTAAATTTGATGTATTTCCACTATAAGCAATTGAACTCTTACACGCTCGACAGAATACTTTTTTTTTATCCAATATAACACCACTATCATTAATTAGAATTCCAAATTTTTTCCAAATATCACTCCTAGCCCCCCAGGTAGAGGCACCAATTTTAATTCACTCATCACTAAAAATAATGTTGTAATTTGAAAATAATTATCACTGTAGGATAAATGACAGAAATATAACGGTCAGCGGAGTACGTAACAGACGTTTACGCCGCACCAACGACACAAATTAGACTGTAGATTATGGAATATCCAGTGGTACTATACCGTGTACCTCTTAAAAGTCAGCAAAATATTCCTTTAAGATAACATTGTAATGGATTATTAATACTTAATACTTTAATAGTGTACAATAATTGACATTTCACCGGAACACGTGCACCAAACGTTATCAGCTAATGGCTATTATTATTTATTAATTTATTATAGCTTAAAAACTACAAATATCAAATAGTAAATACCATGTATTTTTCTTGAAAAATATTATTTTCGATATCGCGATATATCGTACAATACAAAAGCGATGTCGATGTCGGAAATTTGTCACGATATCAATATCGTATCGAATTATCGATATCGTTGCCCATCACTAGTAGTCGGTGAGAAGCTCTAATTTTACACCTGTATGCTTCAGCATGAAGTCGAAGCTGAAACCGGGTGCCGTAAGTATGCCGGATCAAGATTGTACGTCTTGAGACAAATTTGGCGAAAATTCTTGAAAACGTCGGCCAATAATAGCACATCGATCTTAACACGTTCATGACCCCATGCAAATGGTGTATCCTTATAAAAAACCAAAAATAAATTTTTGGAAAAATTACTTTTTATTTTACAGAAATAAATTAATTTCACTGCTTATATAACAAATTTGATCATTTACAACTTTCAAAAGCTCTAACTTTCATGTCAACTTATGTTGACACCGGTTTTTTTTAAGGATACTCATTATAAAAACCCACTTGTCAACTATGATTGACATAGAAAATAATATAAAAATACCAACAAATAAATAAAATAATAGTTATAATATTTTAATTATAAAATCAAAATTGATACAACCCTCATAGATATGAAATAAACCATATAAAATAAAAAAATCAACACCTTTGTAAAATATAATAAAAACTTAACAAAAAATCAAATAACAATTTTTAAATTTTCAATGTATGTAACTTGTAGTATCACTTGTCTTCTCTTTAGCTTATCAGTGTAATTATAGTTTGAAATTATATAGTTTATATATAAAACTAAATTAAAACATTTAAAAAAAACAAAACCTTTTTTATATTTATAATAAAAAAAAATGCATAAAAATAAATTATTTATCAAACTATTTTGTATGATACATTTTAAAACAAGGATCTGCACATAAACCTATAGTATTTCCTTTTTCATCCTTACAAGTGTCACATATAAATAGAGTTGTGCTTCTTTTGAACTTTTTGTATATTGTGAAATTTTTGATACTTGTAAATTATATAAGTAGTTGGAGTTCCATAAACAGATATCCACTAAATGAAAAAATACTTTTATATACCAACGCATACATTTCCTGGGCATTGGATCAGCTCTATCTATTCCTGACATGTGATTATTATAGTCAACAATCACAGTAGGTTTGAATTTTTGTCTACCAAATTTATCAATTACATTTTCAAAACCTAAATTGTGTTTTGTTGATATCATACACACTTCTCTTTTATCAACCCATTTTGTTACATGTACCTACATTATTTTTTTGTGCATGAAGTGCTTCACCTTTTTTTAATTTTGCAGCAGTTAAAGTAGGATTATCTTTTCTATTCTTTCTTAAAGTTCCAACTACATGAGTTTTATTTTTATATAAATACTCAGCTAGTTGTACATTATTATAATAATTATCCATATACAGTGTATGACCTTTCCCTAAAGAGTTCTTCATTAGTTTATTCACAATACCAAAAGTCACTCCTCTTGAATCTGTTACTGTACCTTTACTTTATAAATAATCAAATCTAAAATGAACCCATCATCAGTACAAAGTTCAAAAAATTTTATTCCATATTTGTGTGCTTTACTAGGGATATACTGTCTAAAGCTTAACCTTCCTCTCCACAGAAGCATAGATTCATCTAATGATAAACATTCTTTAGGATAGTATTTAGTTTGGATATTAGAAATTATAGGACCAAGGACATTATTAATTTTGTGTAAACGATCAGACTTATCTGTTGTAAATGGATCATAAAAGCATAAGCATCTCAAAATAGTTTCATAACGATTTCGACTAAGAGTTTGGCCATAAATTGGATGATAGTCAATTTCTGATTGTGACCAATATAAACGTATAGCAAGGAGTTTATGAATACCCATAAGTAAACTGAGACCAATAAACTTTTTCAATTCATTTATGTCAATATTTTTCCAACTACTTAAATTTGAGCGTTTCTTTGAGATATTAAAATGTTTGCTTTCAAATTTACCCAAGTCACTATATTATTCATAATACTATCATCTAAAAATAAAGAAAAATAATCATGAGGATTATTACTTGATAAAGTGCATTGCAATCCAGAATTACCAGTAAAATCAAATAACTTAGGGATAGTATATATATCTGAATTCCAATCATCATCTGTAATTTCAACGTCTGTATCCGAGAATCTTCAATAATTTCATCACTATTATTGTTATCTGAATATTGTTGGACATAATCATCAGAACTATAATCATCGTCAAACGAATCTGAACTAGACAAGTCAAGCAGATCTGAGATTTCATTAGTATTCATCGCAAAAAAAGAAACTGTAATACGATCTCTTGAAAAAATTCTATTTTATTTGAATATGTATTCATGTACCTAACATAATAATGTGTTATAATATCAAAGATTCGGAATTGATTACCAACGTTATCAGACGTGTAAGCAAATGTTTGTACGATCGAGAAACCCAGGGTAACAGCTTGTATTTAATAATTTTGTGAAACGCGATCTACTGGAGTTATTCAAAAACCAATGATACCGAATGATGTAAGTAAAATGTGTTGAATAAAACCATACAATTTATATATTTATTAATAAAAACCACGAATCAGGAATCCCTATTTACTTAAATAGGCCGCATGTCAACTATAGCAGCGGTTCCCAATTAGTATAATGCCACGGACCCCTTTTTTGTAAATACTTACTTTTCAATTTTATTTAATTATGAAAATGAGAAATAAATTGGTACGATTTATTTTCAATATGATTTAATTTTTAATTTTGTAAACATTTTCTTAATATAGTACAAACAAATTTTCTCAAAAAAAATAAATATATTTATAAAAAAAATTATTTGATTAAACAACTTCAAACTTTATGAGAAAGTGAAATCTTTCTTTTTTGTTCATAATTTCGTCTAAGTCCGGCTGCATGCTTGATATTTTAACTCTTAAATCAGCGTCAATATTAAGTCAATATTACGATATTTGTTTTTCATGTAACAGTAGGTAGAAAAAGCTTGTTCACATCTATATGTTGTGCAAAAGGGGATCAAATGTCTTAAAGCTTTCTCAGCCAGTTGTTTTTGATCATTTTGAACAATTAACCAAAAATCAATAAGTTTTTTATCGTTGAAAATATTTTTCATCGTTCCATTAGTTACCAAATCAATTAATTCATCTTGTTCCTGTTCAGAGAGATTTTCTATTTTTTCAATATCACAGGAAAATGGATTTCTTATCCACGTATTATTTGGGTCAGGTTGATGAAAATATTTTCTTAATATTTTGGCCATGCTCAACAAGTGTTCAGATATTTCACTCTTTAACTCCTGTGATAGACATTCACACGAAGATTCCAAAAAAGCTTGTAATGTCGGAAAGTTACTGAAAGAGTTCTTTTCAACACGTATTGCCCAAATTTCAAACTTTTTAATAGCTGCTTCGATTTTATCCTCAACGTGAAAAACATCAATATAAATTCCTTGTAAACACAAATTTAGTGTATTCAAGTATTCAAACACATCAGCCAAGTAAGCTATCCGAGACAGCCAAGAAAAATCAGTTAAAAAGCCTACAAATTTGGTTTCAAGAAGAAATACTCGAACTTCGTCTCTTAGCTCAAAAAAACGCTGAAGAATTTTTCCACGTGAGAGCCATCGAATTTCAGTGTGCAAAATAAGCTGTACGTGATCACTTTCCATGTCTTTGCAAAGGACTTCAAAAAGCCTGGATTGTAGAGGTCGTGATTTAATAAAGTTTATAATTTTCACTACTTCCTCTAATGTTGTTTTCATGTGTTCCGATAGGCGTTTAGCAACCAACGCTTCCCTATGAATACAACAGTGAGTCCACTTTACTTGAGGTGCAACTTCTTTCACACGACCCAACAATCCAGTTTTGTAACCTGACATTGCTGCTGCACCATCGGTGGTTATTCCAACGCATTTTTCCCACCTAATTCCATGCTCTGTAAAAAACTTATCAATAGCTTCAAATATATCTTTTGCCGAAGTATGTAGGAGCTCGCATGAAAACAAAAAATCTTCAAATAACTGTTTTTCCCATATAAAACGTACAAAAACCAACATAGATGACTTACTTGCTATGTCTGTACTTTCATCTAGTTGCAGTGCAAACTTTTCACTTATAGATAGCCTTGTAAATAATGTTTCTTCAATATTTGCAGACATATCAGTAATTCTTCTTTGAATAGTATTATTAGATAGGGGGACAGAATTAATCAACTTTGCTGCAGATTCACCTAACATTGTTTTGCACAGGACAATTGCAGCAGGAAGAATTAGTTCTTCGGCAATGGTATGAGCTTTACCAGATTTTGCAACAAGTTGAGCGACTTTGTATGAAGCTAAAGTGGCATTTTTATTACCACTTAAACTTGTCGAAGATTTCATCAATTTTTGTGATTTTTTAAATTCTCCTAACTTGATTACAAAAAAATCCAAAGACTTACTAGTAAGTTCGCCATGTTTTGTCTCAAAATGGCGTCGTAGTTTGGAAGGTTTCATACTTTCGTTGGACAAGATCTCCAAGCAAATAATACACTGTGGTTTTGGTTCATCTTCAGTCCCAGTAAATGTAAATCCTAATTGTAAATATTCAGTGTTATACTTTCTCACTTTAGTTCCTACGGTACTCTTTGAGTTTACATTACGGCGATTTGAGTCTGAGCTACTAGGTTGATCAGTACACTAAAATAAATTTATTATAGAAATATTATCAATAAAAATACAGATAAACTATAAAATTATAATGTATGATTTGCGCAATACATAATATGCACGCATCTAACGACGGATTAATAAGTAGAAAAGTTCTTTTGATAAATAAATGAATGAGTTATTTACCTGAACTTTATTCATATCATTCACAGTATTATCTTCTTCTATTTCACATGTAGGCCTTTTAAGTGAACCAGATTTTAACCATTGATCCATTATGGTTATTCGTTTAATTTTGAAATACAATGTATAAAAAAGGACACACGGCACTAATCGCTGATCAGTAATGACTGAGACTACTAACTAATACCATAGATTAAATATACTAATATGTATACTTGGCATAGATTAATACTAATGTTGATCATTTACTTTAAATTATATGTCCGAAATATATTTTATTGGTTAATGGAAGAAAATAATCAGTATGGTTTCACGTTCTAAATTATAGTACCTAATAATAGTGTAATATTGAAGATAATAATGATATTTATTTTTATGAAATTGATTATCTAATTTTTTTTCGCGATAATCGGGTTTCAATAGTCCAAAAATACTCGGAATATCATATTACTACAAAGATAATAATTTCACTAAAATAAAATAAAAATAGCACTACAGAACAACACAACCGCGGACCCCCTAAAATCAACACGCGGATCCCTGGGGGTCCGCGGACCACCAATTGGGAACCGCTGAACTATAGTTGACATGCGGTCGTGAACGTGTTACGCGTTGTCCTACGTAAATACGGCAAATCCGATAATCGCAATACGATGCGACCGATCCGATACGATTTCGTCATCCGATATTGCGGCGATCGGACACGTAGCAAACGTGAGATCGCATTAACGGACAATAGTCGTGCGACGGTTTTGTAGGTAGAAGGAACATTGTACATGCTAATATTCGTTTAAAAACATTAATCATGCCTTTAACCACACTACAAAACAAAATGCTTCTGACTGAAAATTCGGTACTTAAGTATTTATTATATAAAAGGTAAGTTATAAATTTAATTATAACTTATATTAGGTACAAAAAAATTAAAAAATCGTATCTTCCAGAGCTATCATTTTAAAAGACCGAATGATTTTTGGTGAGTTTTACCATTTATATAACCGAGTACGTTGTGATGACGCCTTATTTCGATCGTATACAAGGATGTCAGTTGCAACATTTGACTATATAGTTGAAATAATACGACCAGAATTTGATCTAAAGTCAACAAATTTTCAAGATCCCATACCAGTTGAAGAAAGATTGGTTGTAACAATTAGGTAAGCATTTTTAATCAATGAAATTAATTTATTATATTGGTAGTAATTTATACAAACACACATAAACACAAATATATATTTATGTACCTAATAAACAAACATCTTTCAACAAAATAAAAAACCTTTCTTTTAAATAACTAATTAAAAACATTATTTTTTAATGTAAGTAAGTTTTTAAATCTTTAAAATGTATTATGTTTCTACTTGTATTACAATATTGTTAAATACATTTTTTTTTAAAGCAGACACCCTTAACTTACTGCAAAATAAGTAGTAAAAAAAATGAATAAATATTTTTCAACAACAAAATAAAAAACCTTTCTTTTAAATAACTAATTTAAAACAATATTTTAAATGTAAGTACATTTTTAAATCTTTAAAGTGTATTTTGCACCTACTTGTGTATATTAAACTACAGTAAGTTGTTTAATAAACTTAGGGCAAGTAAGATAATGCGACATTTAATGATGATTCTTGATTTTGCGACAACTCATTTATTAAAATATTTTGGAATTGATTTCTCACTCGAAGCTTTTGAATGGAATCCATTTTTTTGAAATATGGTAAAAGAGATTGGAAAAAAAGCATATCTTCATCAATTTCTGGAGCAGTTACATTGGGAGACTGTTGCAACAATGCGACTTTTTGACTATAATTTTTAATACATTTTCCAAATACTTATCATCGTCTACTTTTGGTTTCTTTCTTTTTCGAGATAGTAAACGCTCTGAATCACTAGACTGGTTTGTTACTGGTGTTGATGGTGTACTTGTTTCATGTGTATAAATTGAGTACTTTGACTAATCTCTGTTTCAATTTCTGGTGTTGATACATAATTATTTCCAATATCTATCGTATAAGGATTTGATACTCCCGTATCTGTAATATAAGAGTCATCATTATTTATCTGATCAATAATATGATTATCTTCATAATTTTCTGCGTTTTCTGTATCTTCCTCATCCGTAATATTTCCACCAGAAACCCTTGGAGTTGTGGTATCTTTTAAAAAAAGCAACAAATTATAATAAGACCATTTCCCAGTATATATTTCAGCTCCTTCTTGTGGATCTCCTGAGCGGCATTTCTTAACTTTTTTTTTCTCTATTTTTTTCTCTCTAAGTGTCTAAGAGATTTGTTAATCTAAAATAAACGCACGTTGGGTTCCAGCACTGGTTGGCCTCCCTCTTCAAATTATTCAAGTTAAATATTGTACATAAATTATCTAATTTACTTATTGTGATGTAAACACAGATTGTAAATATCTTTTTTTCTAAATAAAAAAAAAAAAAAAAAAAAAAAAAGTGTCTCGTAAATTTCTACACTTTTTTTTTGCCTCTTCCTCTATAAAAATAAATTAACTAAAATATAACAATAGCTCTAACTTCAAATGTTATAAATGTATAACAAAAAATTGCTCAAAGAACAATTAATTGGGAACCTAATTTACTACATGTTCGTGTATTTTGAACAAAATAAAATATTTTCGATTTTGTGTGAAGAAAATCAAAAACAAATTTCAAATATCAAATTGTCTATTTTTTTTATTAAAATTGTTTATTATTTGTAGGTACTTGGCGACTGGACTAGCATTTAGACAACTAGCAATGGCATTTAGAATATCTAAGACTGCAGTGTCTAATATAGTGATCGAGGTGTGTATAGCTTTATGGAATTCATTAAAAAACAAGCATATGTCTACTCCTACAGTAGATGATTTTAAAAATATTGCAAACGAATTTTATAAGAAATGGAATTTTCCAAATTGTGTTGGAAGTTTAGACGGAAAACATATCCGTATGAAATGTCCGAAAAACTCTGGGAGCATGTTTTTCAACTATAAACAATACTACTCTATTGTTTTAATGGCAGTAGCTGATGCCAACTATATATTTGTTATGATAGATGTTGGTTCGTATGGTAAAGATAGTGACGGCAGCGTCCTGTGTAATACACAGTTTTATCAACGTCTGGAAAATGGTACATTAATGCCCGGTTGCACAAACGATCGATAAAAACAGTTCATTAAGCTGTGTTAACGGTTCAATAAACAGTCAGATAGATAACTTTATTGGTTCCCTAAAGTGCTGTACTGTTGCACAAACAATTGTTTAAATTTTAGTGGTTAGTATTTCTACCAATGTTTGGATACCATGATTACAAAAAATTATCATTCAATCATATATTTTTACTGTTATCAGTGTTAATTGTTGTAAATTATAATTATTATTTTATAACTAGTTTGTATTTATTAATGTATAGTTTAGTAATTACTTTAAAATGTGTTCAAATAAAAAAAGAAGCAAGAATGTTTCTGACACCGAGAAAGAGATTCTCATTGATCTCATAAAACCAAAACTTGCAATCATAGAAAATATTAAGGTGTGTATTGTAATTAAAATTTTTATTAGGACATTATTTAAGGATCTAACTGATGTAAATGTTTATTTAATTTAATGTTTTTGAAACATTTTTTGGTTCAACTATTTTCGAAAACTAAAAATCTTCAATTTTCATATTTCTGACAAATTAAAAACTGTTGCTATTATAAAATTGATTATATTATTTTTATTTCATATAATATGTAAAAAGACTGACAGTTCTACAAATAAAATAAAATATAAGACATGGGAAGACATTAAAAGTGACTATAATGCATTGCAAACCACTGGCATAAGAAGTACAATTCAACTAAAAGCGATGTTTGATATCATGAAGCGCAATACCAAGAAAGCCCAAAGCATCGAAAAAGTAATGAATATTTTATTAAAATTATATTTATAAAATGAAGTAGGTACTTATTTTAGTAAATGCTCAGTTATCCCATTTTTTTGTAGACATAAATCACTGCCAAGTTATAATTATAAGGTACTTGACCTAATTTTGTTCAAATGTTTTTGGTATGTTAGGTGTTCAATGAATTAATTATATTATTATTTTAGGTTAATACTTACCTACTACAACCCAATGGACAAACTGAACGAGAAAAAGAATTAATAGTTGATCTTATCTCATCAAATCAACTATCAATTGTATGTTATACTTAGAAATAATTTTATTTCATGTTTTTCAAAAACAATTTATAATAGGAATTACAAAATTATTTTATTTATAGAATCAATCTGTAAGTTTGGATATTCAAACTCAAGCGTGGGAAAATATTGCTGAGTCGTATAATAACCTACAAACAAGTGGAAAAAGATCAGTAAATGAATTGAAATTGTGCAAGGAAAATTTATACAAAAGAGCTAAATTAGATATTAATAAAGAAAAAGTAAATATTAAAATTATTCTATTTTATAGTATTTAATGAAATTTATATCATAATTTTGTATTTGTCTTCAGAGAGAAATCTACAAAACTGGAGGTGGGCAAGCTAATTGTCATTATACTACTACAAGTAGTAAAATTGCTGGTATGATGGGTGAAAGATTTCAATCATTGGAGTCTCCTTATGACTGTGATGGAGATTATCCAGTTGAAGTTCCATTCAATTCTCCAAATTTGTTTACATACGATGTTGATCAAAATATCAGTACTGTTAATGATGAGGATTCAATATGTAAGTTATTATTAAATTAAATTAAAATAGCTTTTATTGTTTATGTTATATTACCGAATAACATATTTATTAAAATTGTTTTATTATTAGATTGTGACCTAGGCCCAGATGATTTAAGTTCTTCTGCAGATATGAGTGTTGTACAACCAATTTATATTGAATATAATGATGTAATAAGTGGTAAGAACTGAATTTCAATTACATTTTTTTGTAGAAGTCAAATATTTTGTAAAATTATATTCTTTAATTAGATAAGTTAAAAACCATCAATCAGCAGCCAAAAATAACTACTACAACATCCACACCCTTAAAAGTTAATGTTTCATCAAAACGTTCAAATTCAAAGACAGTTTATGAAAATTTGGAAGATATAACAACACACCATTTGGGTTCTTATAATACGAAGAAAACTTTTGTCGATCAATATAATGACATGAAGCTTATGAGAGCAAAAGTTCAATTAGACATAGCAGAATTAGAAAAAAATATTTTGATCGCAAAACAAAAGGCAGATAGTGACCATTATCTTTCTCAAGCTAAACAAAATAAAATGAAAGAAGAGATTTTAGAACTTAGTCTTAAAACTAATAAAAAGGAAATATGATTTTGTTATTTAGAGGAATTACCAGAAACTAAAATAAATTTTGATATTGTTTATTTCAAATTTATATATTATTTTTAAACTAGGATTTATGTTATTGTTAATTTTTATAAACTTGCTATTAAAACTAAAAGAAATGTTACAAATTTAAAATAATTTGTTTTTTTTATTGTCAGATCAACCTTAACAAAATAGTACAATACAGTTAATGGTCATAATCAGGGCTCGGAACTATCGTATGCTATCTTTTTTGTTAGACATTCGTCGTTCATACAGCTATTCAGAAAAATAGTTTTCAATTAAATTATTTCTTACAGCATTTCCAACTTGCTGTACTGGCAAAGCGTCTAGTTCTTCAAATAAATTATCATCAATCTGTGGATCATTTTGTGGCATTGTATCATTTTGTTTTAACAAAATATTGTGTAAAACAGCCGTAGCAACAATTGTAGTCAATGCTGATTTTGGTTGATTACGTAATCCAATAGACAGAACTGGAAAACGGCGTTTCAAAACACCAAAAACTCGTTCAATCACATTTCTGGTTCCGATTTGGGCTTTCTATAAATTCAACATTTTTTTTTTTACTTAACCACCATTATTATAAAACGATTACATTGTTAATTTAATTTTAATTACTTGATACTTTTTTTCTGCATCTGTGGTAGGATTTAACAATGGAGTCATCAAATATTTTCTGCAGGGATATCCACCATCTCCGAGAAGAAAACATCCTTTAAATTCGTTATTCTCGAACTGTGCACGCAATAAACTATTATCAAAAATTGTACTGTCATGTACAGATCCTGGCCATCTGTATAAATAATGTATTTAATACAACTGATATACCCAAACAAATAAATTTTGCAAAATATAAATTACTCTATTACCTAGCTACAATGTTCATAATTTCCATTTTGCTATTACATACTGCTTGAACATTAAAGGAGAAGTAACCTTTTCTATTCCTAAACTGTTCTCCTATATTGCTGTTAGGAGATTGGATCCTTATATGTGTGCAATCAATTGCACCAATTACTTTGGGAAATTTGCTACGTCGATAAAATCCAATTTGAACTTCTTGTATTTCGTTTTGTGTTTTAGGCATATTTATGAATAAAGGACGAAGGCAAACTATAGATTTTGACACACGCTTTATAATTCTGCAAACAGATGACTTGTGCACTTGAATATGATCACCTATAACAGCCTAAATAATTGAGACACAAGTATGTCAATTAGGTTTATATAATATATTTAAATATTTAGTTCTTTAATTAATTATTATTCTATATTAAAACATTACATTTTTTGCTTATAATTATTTAATAAATGTATAGCTCATAAATGAATAAAGTTGGAAAACTTACTTGAAATGCCCCAGTCGCATAGAATCTTAACGCTATTAATAATTGTACTTCTGGTTTAATTGCATAACTCCTTTTAGTATCATGTTTTATGTCCTTTCCAATTACATTCAATAATACCATAAAGGTATTCTTCGTTAACCTATGGGTCACACAATGTATTTATTTTTATTTAAAATCTAACCCAATATTAATTATAAACACAGTTATATTAGGATGTTAATAACATGGGGTCTTGGTCAACTGAAGTAAATGTAAACATGTTAGCAGGGTAGGACTGGGACTAAAAATGTTATAGAGATTTAGAACTAGAGTGGCCACAACTATATACCTATACATTGTGGCAACAATGACCATTGGCCACATTAAACACTAGCCTTACATGTTAGGTATATACTAATATGACCCCAAAATATGGTTGCTTGGAAATTTTTAAATATAATTACACTGCAAAACATAATGTGTAGAGCATATTATTGTATAAGGGTATTTATATTTAGGTAAACCTTGTCAGAACCCCTGTTGACCCTAATAATAATATAGACTTACCTGAATCTATTTTTGAAATCAAATTCATCATAAGTTTCCAGAGGATTAAAACGGTCTCTGTATAATCGTGGTCGAGGAAGGTTTATCAAGACTTCAAGAACGTCATGTTCATCATCGGAATTCGATGAACTCGATGATGTTGATGATAAATACATTACTATATAGGTAGTAGGTACTTTTACAATGGTAAGAAGAAAAATAAAAAAAACTTACTTTATATTCGAATTAGTAAACTATACAATTATCACCATAGATAAGAATAATATAATGTGATTATCACAAAATAATACAATCTTATCAGACCAATAAGTTATAGAACTCTTTTGAAAATTTATCGAACCGAAATCGGGTCTACAACATATCGAACCGATAACCCAATATTTATTGGATCGATAAATCTTATTGGTCTTTTGTGCAACCTGTCAAATTTTTATCGATTCAATAACCTAGTTATTGGTCCGATAACTAGTTATTGGTCGTTTGTGCAACCGGGCATAAAACTGCCAAAACTGAGTAACTTGCCTAATTCAAATCTTAAAGCACCGTATGTATTTGTTGGTGACGAAGCTTTTCCGTTACGCAATTATATAATGAGACCCTTCCCTAGACAACAGTTAGCATCAGCTAATGATAAAAAACATTATAACTATCGTCTTTCTAGGACAAGAATGACTATTGAGTGCGCTTTTGGCATTGCATCTTCTAAATTTAGAATACTTCAAAAATCAATTGAAACTAAAGTTGAGAATGCAGATCATATTGTGAAAGCTATATGTATATTTCACAATGTAATAATTAATAGAGAGAACGAATCTTCGCGTCAATGTACCATCATATCGGAAAATTTTAACATTGCAAATGTACAAGAAAGTAATAAAATAATGAGACTCCATGCCAACAGATCTACCAATCGTGCTTCCCGTACTGCTATTGATATTAGAAATATATTTTGAGTTTTTTAAAACTAATAATATTACTGAAACAAATATGTAAGTAAAATATATGTACCTAATTAATATTGTAGTAATTTTAAGTAAGTTTTTACTATATACCTACGTATATTATAATAATGTATACTTAAATAGGTAGGTAACTAAAATCAGTTTCATTTCTTTAAGTTTCTAACGTAAAATTTTGAAACTGGTATTCAGTACTATGTTTAGATTAATCTCATTTTAATTATTTGGTATAAAATTAAAAATACAGTGTAAAATGGATACTAATTATTAAACCTATTATTATTATATTATAAACTACTTACTATCCATTTTTGTATTTTTTGCAACTTCGTCCCATTCTCTGTCAGAAATTAATCTATCCCTATACTTTTTGTTCCACTTATTCCACAACACATTTCTCTTTTGTATTTCCGATATTAGTAATTCCATAATTAAATAAAATAATATAGGTAAGTAAAATAAGGTAATAAAAAAATAATGTAATAATACAATAATATTACATTATAATATACGTAATAACTAATAAGTAAACACCCAGCGTGAAAATCGCATACGAATATGCGATCAAAAACAAACTTATTTTGTTTTTCAACGCATCCGATAAGACCGGTCGTATCGGTCGTGTCGCATTGGTCATGTCGGACACTCCCGCTCGTTTCCGGTGATTTGTTTATTTTTAGAAATCGTATCGGTCGCATCGTATTGCGATTATCGCATTATCGTATTTACGTAGGACACGGCGTTAAGGTACAAATCGCTATATTGACCGAGATTTCCGCAATTAAAATGCGACTAAACATTCTCGGCGTGCCGATAATCCTCAGCTTCGACATCCTCCTGGGCGAGGGTATTGTAAAATTGAAGCTTCGATGGAAGAGTTGTTTCGCCGAATTTAGAATACCAGCTTTCACGCAGTAGACATTAACCGATACATGTACATTATTTTTTCGAAAATCCCAATATCCGACAATGGGGTGGGGAAAATGAGTCCAGTCAAAATATATTTATCCACGTGCGAGGTATAATTTGCGCCGACTCTGTGCTTTTTAGACCCCGTAACATGTTTTGCAAGAATTGCCCATTTGAAACACTGCATCTATATTCTGTGGATTTGTAACAGCATTTTTAACCCATATGATGGTCGGGAGTTCGATATAGCTGGAGCCGCCCATCGGGGTATACATGTACACACTTAACAGAAGACCATCTATGTGTTGCAATGAATACCCACTACCTTTCCCAGCGTACTCCTCCTTTTCTGCGATGAGTTTTCTAAAGTCCCCGTCAACCATACCCTCGATATCGCCGATTAAAAATAATTCCTTTGCCGAAGTCTTTAACGCTCTATTTTGCGCGGAGATTTCGACATTAGGCACGTTATAAGTCGCTTCTAGATTTAAATTATATTTAATAGGATTTTTTATGGAGCATTCACACGGTTTTTCAAATAATTCTAATTCTAACGTATTCAAAAAATCCGGGTAATTCGAGCTAACAAAATTGAATCTAGCCTTCTTTTGCCGTGCGATGCTAGGACTATTTTCCGTTTTAATCCTAAAACGCGGGGAAAAAAAATTAGAATCTATCCGCGATAGTTCACTGATAACGATTATTTCGTATGGTACCACAAGCCAATGTCTGTTCATTTTTTAATCTTTCCATAAGTGTAATTTATGTGATTTTTTGTTGTTTCCAAAAAGGTTTAGTCAACATAAGTACTTCGCCTTCGCCCAAATTATACATATCGAACTCTAGTTCCAAAGTTTCATTTTTGCCTTGGTATACTGAATATTTCAAAATGTAACCTTTTTGATCCGCAATGCACCATAATTTATAACCACGTTTTATTGGTTTCATAGGATTATACTGTTTAATTGTACTTCGACCCTTAAATTTTATCATTGATTCGTCAACACTTAATTCATGAGTTCCATGATATGCTTCGGAAAAATTTTTAATTAGAGCGTCAATCATAGGACGTAATTTATATAATTTATCTTTATTATTATTTGGTGAATTCGCATTGTTATTTGTTGCCCTTCAGCACCGGAGTTATTTTTTTTTTTAACTATCGTTTTTTTTGGCCTTAATTAGTCTTATTAGACAATCGTGAATTTTTGGTACAAAGTTTCCACGTTTTTTCCAAATCGGATTTTGTGCAGACGGTTTATTCTTTTTCTCGAGAGCAGTGGGTACAAATTGATGAACATTAGACATACATTTGGGTCCTAGATCTAATAAGTATATAAGCTGTTAGGTAAAAACTATTGTTTATTGAGAATAAAATAATTATGTAAAACAAATAAATTACCTTGAAGTTCTGGTTCAACAGCATCATCAAAATTTATAAAATCAAGAAAATCATCATCAGAATCTTGTACAGTGATGGGCAAATCAAGACCAAGACCAAGACTGTGGCAGTCTTGGTCTTGCAAACTCAGTCTTGGTCTTGGTCTAGCAAAGCCATTTATAGTCTTGGTCTTGGTCTTGGTCTTGCACTCCAAGTCTTGGTATTGCTACAAGACTCTTGCAATATTAAAAAAAAAATTTTATCCCTATTTATGCTGAGTTTGTAGAACTTGTTAATTGTTTATTATATTTAAGATATACCTTACTATATTAGTACAATATATATATACAGAGAGAGAGATTGCCTTATATATAATGCTAACATAAACAGTTATTTCATTTTGCACAATTAAAAAAAAAATCATTTTGTTAATTATAATAATAATAAACTTTTTATAACTTTATTTTGTAAGTTTTTATTCAATCAAGTCACCAGTCAATCTAAATTGTGCAGCTGTGTGATCCCTTGGATCAAACCTGCATGGCTGCAAGCCAACACTCAACAATAAAATATTTATATGATGTTTGATATTTATTAATTAATAATAATAAATATTTCTAATAGACTATTATATTATTATAACCTAAAAAGCTTGTTAATTTTATTTTTTAAAGTATGTTGATACTTTGTTGAATGTTTATCTAACCAAATAACTAATTTATAGTAATTATCAATTTATGGTTAATTTAAAAGGAATAATACATTTTTGAAAAGTTGTAGGTATTTGCTATAACTTATAAGTTATAAGTAAAAATAATTAGAATATTTATTTTAAAATTTAACAATCATCTATCATAAAAAAAAACTCATTTTTATGCATATATTTACTAGTAGTATTCAATTTATTTATAATAATTAATAATTCCTTTTGAAATAATATATTGATAATAGACCAGTCCTGTAAAAACGTTTTAAATAATGATTTTAATAGTAATTATAATATAATATTATAAGAAAATATAGCCTAAAAATTATTTTTCATATTTAATAAAAAAAAAAAAATGTTACTTCAAAATACTAAACATGTATTATAACAAGCTATAACTAAAGATAAATATTAAAAAAAAATTATGAATATAACAGTAAATTTACAAAAGCTTTTTTGACCATGAGTTAATACAAAGTAGCCACTGTGCAGATTCATTACTTAATCTGTTCCGATGCTTACGTATAACCAATGATGCCTTAGAAAATAGTCTCTTAGCAGGAACTGAAGTGGCTGAAATCGATAAAAAATCTCTTGCCATCTTAGCTAATACAGGGAACTGTGCTTGATTTAGCTTCCACCACTGTAAAATGTCTACACTGCTTCCACTCCTCGGCTGACTTAGGTATTTTTCTAGTTCTTGCTTGCTATTCTGAGAATTTGTGTAATTGATTGGAGTTGAATATAATGCATTGAAGTCTATAATATCTTCATCGTTACCAATAAAGTCTTCTTCTGGCACCTCTAACACTGGCTCTTCGCTTAAGTATATTTCATAGATCTCTTCAAATTTTCTCAGACTCCTTTCTTTTATCTCTGTTCCCCAAGCCGTTAAATCAAATGTTTCTGCCTTATGCCTTGGGTCTAGAATAAGTGAGATGCAGTAAATCCAGTTTGTTTTTTATAATGTTTTAGGATTTTATCTCTTGCCGCTTGAAAACTCAAAATTAGTTGCTCATCTATTGCAGTCCTTATAATTTTTTCATCTAACTGTTTTATGGTAGTTTCTATCTTGTCAACTAAAATATTAAAAGAAACAACAACTTGTGGAAGAGTTACATATTTTTCACCACCAAGTCTTGTTGAGAGACTTTTAAAATTGATTAAAAACTTGTGAACTTTTTCAAATATAAACCATTCGGCTTCAGAGATTTGAAATTCTATTAACTCAGGTAAAATACTGCTTAATGTAATAATGCCTTTTTTCAGTTTTAAAGCTACTCCAAGCATATCATGAGTTGAATTCCATCTGGTTGGGCAGTCCAGTATGGGGCTTAAGGTTGTTGATACACCCATTGTATCACATATTGAACGAAACTTATTTTTCATCTTTTCGCTTCTTTTTATTTTGCTAAAAATAGAACGTAACTTCATTATAGCAGTGCTTGAGTCTTCTATCTGTACTACATAGTCCTCAGATATATCTTCATCATAATCCTGGTCAACTTCTATTTCATTTACACTTTCCATTTCTTCATCAATCTCCTGGTCCACTTCTATTTCATTTTCACTATCCATTTCATCTTCACTCTCGTAATCAGTCTGTAATTTTAAGTATTTCATTAAGTCTTGAACACCCAAGTTTAAAATATGTGCCATGCAGCGAAAATGTTGATTTTTTGCATCAAAATCTTGAAGCAATTTTTCAAGTTCAGTCATAAATTTGGTGTTAGCAGATGCATTGTCAACAGTGATGCCTTGAACTTTTTTTTCCAAGTTAAACTCAACCAAACATTTGTGAAAAATATTTGAGATGTCTCGTCCTGTATGTTTACCATGAGAGGGTATAAAATCAAGGACCATTGAGTGATAAATCCATTCATGGTCTATAAAATGAATTGTTATACCATAGAAACTTTTACAAGCTATAGACGTCCAGCCATCAATTGTAAATGAAATTTTGGAAGAGCAATTTTGCAACTGATCTTTAACACGAGCTCTGAGTTGTTCAAATCGGTCTTTAACCTGACGTCGAAGAGTAGATCTTTTAGGAAATTTAAAATGTGGACAAATCAATTTAAAATAGTCCTGTGTTTCTTTATCATCAAAAAATGAAAATGGAAGATACTTTTGAGTTATCCAATCAACCGTAGATACTGTCAAATCTGTAGTATTAATGGTTCCATTAGCTACCTAAAATTTAAAACATTTTCATTACCATTGTGTTTTTACACGAATATTTTTTTGAAAATCTTAAGCTCTAAAAGTAATTAAAATATATTGTTTATTCGTGTAGTGTATATCTACAACAAATATATTTTATATTATTAAAGTAGTATAATATATTATATATATATATATATATATATATAATATTTGTATCCTATTTTACAAACCTGAAATGACCTTTGAATTAAAAGTGCATAATAATAATAATAAAAATTACTAAATTACTTAATACAAATAATGTAGGTACCTGCCTAATCATGAAAATAGTAATTAAAATAATTTTTAACAATTATTTAATTTTAAAATGCTAAGTAGAAAAATTATAGCTAGTTTTAGAATAATAAATCTCATCTACACCAGAATAATAGTCAAATTAAATTTATTTTAACATCAATATAAAATAATAAAAAATCTACCTATTTTCACTTACTAATAATCAATAAATTATAGTATACAGTTAGTTATAATTTTATGTACCTACTACTTTAATATAAAAATATATACTATCCATATATATACATTATATAGCCTATAGTGCTATATAGGTAAATAGGCAAGGTATGTTGGTAATACACTATTCTAGCTTAAATTCAAGTACATATTATGGCATATTATAATATTATATATTAGGCAAGTACTTTATTTGTATTAAGTAATTTAGTAATTATTAGAATTATATTATTATATTATTATACACTTTTGATTTAAGAGGCATTTCAGGTTTGTATAATAGTAGGGTACAAACATTTTATGAGGCTAAATAAATGCCTATGTTTTAAGGCCAGCCCTAATATTTAATCAATCATTATTGTACATACCTGTAGTTCAGAAGTCGGACCCTTAAAGAACTTGTCAATTGCATTTTTTGACGATTGCTTTATAGGAAAAAGTATTTGTGCCTCTTTCCTATGTGCAGAAATCAAATGTTTTTTTAAACCCGAGGTGTTTCTATTCTTCATTTGAATATGGATTGTCTTTTTATTTCTTTCGCACAATTTACACTTGCCGGATATCTGATTTTTATTACTGATGATTTCAAAAAAGTCACAAAATTTACTGTGGGATTGTGGATGGGATGTTGAATCCAGATTCACATTAGTACTATCCTGAACACTCATTTTAATAAATAATATGTACCAATTATAATAATTGTATAACTAATAGTTTAAACACTAGCGGCGGAAATACGACAATTGATTTTAGTAGTTATATAGTACCTAAACAAAATATAACATTTGACAGTATTACACGAATAGCAAACGAAATAAATGCTTACAATATAATAATAATACCAACTTATTTATACCAACTAATTAAATACTGTTATTGTTTATTAGTATTATATTCAATGGAGAGAGTTATTTACAGCCTTAAATAAATATTGCGGTTTATAAATATACCGTATCGCCCGTATCGGTGACTTATATTATTATTAATATATTTGTTTGTGCTCACTGGTCGCACATCAACATTTGTGTCATATTCGGCAGCTAAAAATAATTCCATTGAATGTTTTGAATCGCTATTTGTTACAAAACCACTTTATATTTTTTTATAGTATCCAATTATTTATTATCTTGTTTTCAATAATTCAATAATTCATTCTTTCTCAATTCCTGGAACGTGTAAGTTAAATGCAATATGTTTTTATTATATTCCTAATAAAATATTTCTTTTAACCTACACTAAATGATGTGTTTTCTGGGAAAATTTGAAAAAAAAAATAACAATAAATATTGCAAGACTGCAAGACTCTTGCAGTGTGGGTCTTGTTTTGGTCTTGGTCTTGGTCTTGGTCTTGCAAAGCAATTCGTAGTCTTGGTCTTGCTGCAAGACCAAGACCAAGACTGCAAGACCAAGAGAATTTTGCACATCACTAATCTTGTAAGATTTCATCAAGACTTTCCGCAATTTGAGCATCAGAAAGCATTATATTGTCAAATAAATAACTATTATAGCAGTACTTGCGAACGATCTTAGTATGAAAATTATTCGAGATAATGTTCATAATGAATAATAATAATATACACAGTTAAGTACACAGTTATATACAGGGCCGGCGTAAGAAGTATTGGCGCCCTGGGCGAAACCATAATTTGGCGCCCTCCCCCCCCACACCTAGTTTCAGTAGTAGTAAAATTAAGTTTTTTAGTAAGTTAAATAAAATTAGTATGTATTTTGTATCATAATTTTAAACTTTATTACCTGATCGTACAATATTGTAAAAAGGTTACACATATTATTTTATTAACTTATAAAATTGCCGCATTGCGTAAAAGAAAAAATTAAAAATAAAAATAATATTAATTTTAAACTTATAACTATAATCAATATTAAAACTTAACTTTTCTAGCTTTTAATTCAGAAAACTGTTTGATTGCTTCTTCATAATTTACTTTTTCGGCTAAATCATTTTCAATTGACAAAATTGCTAATGAAGAAAGTCTATCATCTATCATCGAGGAGCGCAAATAAGTTTTTATTAATTTAAGTTTAGAAAAACTTCGTTCACCGGACGCTACAGTAACTGGAATCGTCAGCAATATTCTTAGAGATATCCATGTGTAAGGGAATACATCAACTAATTTCATATCGTGTATAAACTGGAGCGCTGATTTAGGTGATCCTTTGCCAATTGGTAAAAGTGAGCTCAGATGTTTAAGTTCACTGTAAAGCTCTACGGAATTTATATCAGCACTATCTCCTTCCGAGAGTGCTCCATGCAGATCTTTACAGCATGCCAAAAGATGTTCAGAAGATGGTAATTTTTCTAAATTGTACAGAAACCCCCATAATTGCTTATGGTTTTCAAATTGAGTAAATCTTTCTTTGATAGATTCTCTGACTGTGTCTACAAGAGTGTAGAAAAATTCTCTTTTAAAACGTTCTTCGGCGCCAATCGAAAAATCTTGATCGTTGTTTTCATCAAAAAAAGTTTTCTTACGTCGTACTCGTACTTCTTTTATGATTGGGTCTATACCAGGGGTCGGCAATCTTTTTTGATGGAAGAGCCAAAAGTTACAATATACAAAATTTTTCAGATTTTAAAGAGCGACTAAAAATGTTCGTAATTTTTTAAATATAATTTTATTTTTAAATTTTAATAGACATAATAATAACAAAATTAATTATTATAATATAATACATTTATAATAAAAAAAACAGTTTTTAATAATAGAGAAACACATCAATGGGAGCAATGGCTTTGCATGTCTTTTGAAAGGTCTTTTAAATTTGGCTCATAACTTGTTGTTTTAAGTTTCAAGCACGACTCTAGATTTTTATTTGTTAGTTGGCTTCTTACTTTATTTTTTATTGTATTCATGCAAGAGAACGCTTGCTCACACGAATATGTTGACCCAAAAATTGCAAGCACTCCAAATGCCAACTTTTTCACTTCACTGTAGCATTCTGGAAGACTATTCCATGCGTCGAATATAAATTCCTCTACTCTCGGCATTTCTTTTAGAGCTGTCCACTTTTTCTGCGCGACGTGCATGCATTTCTGAACCTCCAATTCTTCCAACTTACTCTTGAGTTCTATGAACTTGTCACTCCACAGGTCTTTGTTTTTTAAATCCAGCAATTGCATTTGAAACGATCCAGCATCAATTTCAAATGGTTCAATGTTGATCTCATGGGTATTTGTGTTGAGAGGATTTACTATAAATGCGAACGGGCCCGGGTGCGACCGCACCCTCTGATCCCTCTTAGTTACGCCACTGTTTAGGAGGTCCCTGGTTGGCCCATTTATCTAAATATTCGGGTTCTTCAATATTTTGTGGAAGATTTTCTTGGGTAGGCAATATATATGATTTTGATATTTAATTTAAGATTTCAGGTGGCAATGCATACTCTGAGCAACACATTTCTTCACGTCTAAGCCCAGCTTTTTTGGTTAAAATTGAATCCAATAGTTTAGGACCCATACAATTTCTCAGCTTTGTCTTAACTATTTATAAAAATTATTCATCTGACTAAACAGTCTTTCAACGTCTGCGTTTGACCATGGTAATGACAACAGTTTTAATGCAACAGATGATAACTGTGAATAAACCAATTCTGGTGTAGGACTACAGAAGGGTCATATTCTTAAACTCTCATCATTATACGGTAAATCGAGTGCATCTTATAGTTTATGATTTTTTTTCTGGCTTTGATTATATCCCTATTAAAATCAGATTTTTCCAGTAGTTCCGGGTTATGCGCTTAGAGCTAAAATCATAACTAATGCATTGCAGCATATCCATCCACCGTCTATGGCCATAATCCTTATATGAGATATATAAATTTTCGAAAAGGGTACGTAGTTTTATCTCTAAATCAATTCTTATTTGAATAGCTAAATCATTATAAATAAATTGAAGGTGTTTATTAAAGGGAGATATTCTTCAATTAATTGGTTATTTAATATTGAACATCTAAATAGGTGATATATTTTGCAAAAAAGATCCATCCTATTTTTACAATTAATACATAAATACCCTTTAGTGCATTTTACAGAATAAAAAACCTCGCACAACTAGCATTTACAAAATCGTACGTTCCTTTTCCGAACAGCAAATCAGCTAATTCAGTAACTATAATAAATGTTTGATGTAACAGATGAAATAATTGTATAGAATGTATAGTTTATTTACTTACATGTTTCAGAGTCCATCTTTTTACACGATTATTTTTGCACGAAACTGAAAAATTTATAACCATGATGGCGTGATATGTTAGCGAGACAGACGATATGAACACACTAAATTATGGCTGCATACGAATTGCGTCCCCGATATAAAAATTGCGATTTGTGACATACTAATTGCGTCCCGGGTTTTCGATACGACTATACGAATTGCGTCCCGGGTTTTCGATACGACTATTCTAATTGTGTCTCGATTATCTGACATCAGAATATACCTTTGATAATCTCAATCAATAATCGATACGACTATATGAGTATTTCTAAAAAAAAATCAAAAAAAGACAATTGTGCGCTGTTTTATTTTATTTAAAAATATGAGTTTAATTGTAAGTGACGTTATGATAAGTGAAAAAAATAAAACATTGATTTCTATAAAGGATTCAAACGATAACGATTTTAAATTTTGTTTTCATAAACTATTGAAAAATGATATACAACGTTGGAAGTGTGTCAAAAAAACATGTAAGTCATATGCTAAATTAAACGATAAAAATGAAATGTTGAAACGTCCTACTGATCATAACCATGAAAACGATTCTGTAGAAATATTAAACAGACAAAAATTAAGCAATAATTTAAAACGAAAGGCGACCTCTATGATAATCCCTCAAAAATCATTCATAGGGAATTGTCAAATGACGTATCGACATTGACCAGTTATGATTTAACTTTAATTCGCAAAAATATGCATCACGCCCGAGCATCTGTAATTCCCAAGCTGCCAAATAATATATTAGATTTACATAATTCATTGAAAGAAGAAAACATTAAAAGTAACCAAGATGAAAAGTTTCTATTAGTTAACGACCATGAAAATAATATACTAGTTTTTTCAACAATAACTAATTTGAAGTTCTTAGGTCAAGTTGACACAATATTTGTTGATGGAACTTTTAAAAGTTGTCCTAAGTTATTTACACAATTATTCACAATTCACCGTTTATCAAATGGAAATTACATACCATTAGTTTTTTTTTTATTAATTGACAAAAATGTAGAAACTTATAAGAAAGCATTTTTTCATCTAAATTCAGAATGTAAAAAAAATAATATTAATTTTTTACCGAAAATGTTATTTGCTGATTTCGAAAAAGCAATTCACTCGGCCGCATTATTTGTTTGGCCATCTGTCGAATTAAAAGGATGCCGATTCCATTTAGGCCAGAGTTGGTGGAGAAAAATTCAAGCTCTAGGTTTGAGTAATGAATATAATCTAAATTCAGAAATAAGCAATTACCTAAAAATATTTTTTGGTCTCCCTTTTTTGAAACTGATGATATAGTATCAATTTTACCACAGAATAAAAAAGTAGAAACATTTACAGATTATATTTTAAACACATATATAACCCCCGATTGTGACTTTCCTCCTTCTTTATGGGCAATGTATTCGGGATCAATTACAAGGACAACAAATAGCTGTGAAGCTTTCCATTCAAAATTAAACGGTATGTTTTATTCTGCTCATCCAAATATCTATAAATTTATTGATGTACTTGAAAACGTACAAAATGACACTTACATAAAAATTCGTAGCAGTAGTCAAAGGAAGAAAATAAGACGTGAAATATGTGAAAAACAAGAATTTTTAAGAAATCAAATGATGAAATACGACTTTAACGAAATTACACGTTTTGATTATGTTAAAACTGTATCGTTCAAATTTTTACCGAGCCATAAATAATATTACAATAACATGTGATAACTATAACCTTACAACCTAACTTATATTTAACGACGAAAACTATATTTTTGATGTACATAATAATTACGAAACGATTAAAAACAATATTTTTAACCTACCTTTAGCAATATAATATTTTATGTTGCTATTGACAGTCCTAAATGGGAAGGAAAATAATGTATTTATATTGGACGCAATTAGTATAGTTGTTATTAATTATTGGTAAAATTATTACCTCTTGCGACAGTTACTTCATTTACATATTGCAGGTGTAAAGGTTGATTTGCACTATGAACCTTAAATAGCTCAAGAGAAACCTTATGCTGTTATACGTTCTAGGAAAAATATTGGGTGGTATAAAAGAAAAAACACTGTTAGAATATAATATACATTTATTTTACAAGTCTTAAGAATTATTTATAAACCAAGTTCTTAATGCAAACACATTATAACACGTACAATGGATAGAATTTAAATCTTACAAATAGGTAAGGTATCGTTGTATTGTAGTTGTTCGAGTCGCGGGCATCCGAGTTCTTCCAAATTGGTAATCACGCTGTGTGGTATCAATTCCTTGATGATATGCTGCTTCTGCTCGCCCTTCACATATCGACTGCCCCAACGAAAAAGGTCGTAACTCGATTTTTCCAACTTTTCAGTATGAAGAAAATAAACATTCAAATTTAGATTCTAATTCTATTTTATAACATAAACTTCCAAAATTTTGTCACTGACAGATTTAATAAGACTATAATATTATAAAGACTTAGTTATTAAAAAAAAATCATAACTTCGATGTTTTTTATGAGATACTACCTAAAAAAATAGTCGTATCTCTACTTACGACCTTTTTCGTGGATGACTTCCAAAAAAAAAAGTAGTATCTATAATTACTACCTTTTTCCTCGGTGGCTGCCAAAACTAAATAATAACTTATTATTATAATAATTTATTATTATTTTACGTCATAAACAAGTTTAGCGTAGGACTCAAAATAAATAAAATACTAGAACATTAATAGAGTCATATTTTATTTTTCAATAAATTTAACACTTGACTTTTAATGAAGCAAACATATTTTTCATAATATTAACTTAAAACAATAACATCATAAATAAAAAAAAGATTGACAACTTTTAATTTTATATGGATAATATATTATAATGATTAAAAACAAAAATCTGTTTTTACTTCTTTAATAACAGATTAATAAAAAAACAAAAAAAAATAAACGTCAGACTCAAAATATAATAATAAAAAAACAACTTGTATCACTTGACTTTTAATGAAGCAAACATATTTTTCATAATATTAACTGAAAATAATAAAAAAAAAAGACTATCAATTTATAACTAGTTATTAACTAAATAAAATAATAATAAAAGAAATATTGTGTTATTTTGATTGCAGTGACTTGTAGAAGTCGTGGTAGGTTGAGGGAACAAGTCCCATTGAGCATAATGATAGTAAATCTTTTTTTTTAAGTTTTTCAATAGGTAATTTTTGATGATATGCCCTTATAGGCTTACAGCGAGGCTGATGTCTTCCCCTTAGGTTTTTTTTAGAATATGTAATATTAATTTTGATCATTTCTAAAGCATATAAATCATATTTTAACTCGAGTTGAAATAGATTTTCAAAATTTACAGTTAGTTCTCTAATGTTAGTCCACCTGATGACACTACCATCACTAGCCGTTTTCTAGTTACACTTTTTGTCGTCCACTAAAGGTTTGAAATCTAAAAATTCCTCGTTTGAAACTTCAAATACTATGTATGGTTTTCCGGTTACCTTTGCACACGTGATCAATGTTACCCATTGAGATGGAACATAAATTAATTTCCCTTTTTGGGCATTTTCAATGCACGCGTGCATGCTGTCACCCTCATTTTGGGTATGTCCCTTTTCTAGAAATCTGTGCGTGATCTTAACTTTGAAGGTAAAGGCTGCATATTCCCACATTGCAAAGATAAACTGATTTCAGTTTTGACCACCACAGTTATCCGAGTAGAAACAAAACTCTTTTATTCCCTTTTCAACCATATACTTAATGAACTTTAATAAACATGTCGCAATTTCATTTGACCCTCGTTTCGCCTCTGACTCGTTCCAAACGTAGCAATAACCCAATCTCTTGCCTATATCAAATATTGTAAAATTATATACAGCAAACTTCCGCTTATAAAATGAACTAGCTTCACTTTGAGGGGTAGAAAGCACTTTTTGCAAATCGAAAACGGCGACACATAACTCAGGTTCATTAACTGTTCGGTTTTTATCAATATTTTTTTTATCCCTTGCAATATCCTTATTTTTTAAATGTTCAGCATGAATAGTCTTTTGTAAATCTTTTTCTTCAGGGCTAGCAAGCCTAAATTTCTCACATTCATCGCACAGATCTCTCTTTGGTTTAAAAAAACTTAGATTGAATGCATTGTTAAAAATATCAGTGTATTGTCTCAGAATGGCATTAATTAATTAATTCTTTTTTTACCCATTCCTGATAAAAGCGATACATTTTCGAAATTGAAAGGTCAGATTCCAAGTACTGTTTTTGTGTATTCTGCCGTGTGTAATGCGAATCAACAACTGGGAACATTGAAATTTGTTGCTTTATAGTTTATACAATCTGTCACTACCCTAGGAATTGCATGTGGTCGATTTCTATGAGTGCCTCTTTGATCAGATATCAGTACTGGAGATATTGCTGATTTTTTACCCATATTATTTACAATTTTTTCTGATATACCAATTGTTTTCAAAAACATAACTTTACATACTGATTCTATACCTTTATTTTGAATGGGTAAAGAGTATTTTCTTGAAAACTGTCGACGTGAAGTTGATGAGCAGTTTGTAGATACTTTTTTATCAGTTATTACTACGTATCTTGCAACAAAGTCCCATTGCCTAGAATGGTCCCCTAAACTCCAATATTCGTCAAATATTCTTTTACGTGTTTCCTCATCAATCTTTTCAAAACATTTATTTCTGCATTTACAAGGTGCTCCCATTTTTTTTGCATTAATCAATTTTCCTGCTCGGTTTGTATGCTCTTTCCCTAAGTTCAACAGTTGTTTTGCTTTATTGTCTTTCCAATCAGTTGTATTCCTAGTACGTACTCTTGTAAGTTTTTCTTTGGAAGTATTTATACGTTTTCTTTTTTTATTATTAATTGTACCCAAATCATCAGGTTAGGTTAACTTAGAAAAATGTGTGATGAGTGGTCGAATTTTGTGAAGACGGTCATGTTCAGGATTTTCAGCAGGTAACATTTTATTGTTGTCATTAAAATGCAAATTTTTTCTGATTTCTTCAAACTTGTTTACACTCATGGTATTTTGAATTATATTATTTCCTATGGTTTCATTCCAAAAGCTTCTTGAATTAGGTAAATTAATAATTGACATCATCACTAAAATACCTATGAACTTTTTTAAGTCATCCAAAGATATTTTTAAAGGCTTATTTACATTTTTTTCAATACTAAATTGAATAGTTTCATAAAGAATTTTTTCTAATAAAATATCGTCAAAAAAATATTTTAAAAATTCTAATGGAGTGTATAATTTTTTTATTTCGGGTGGTAAGTCCGTATTTCCAGAAAATTTAATAAACTGCTCATTCATAATCAAATTTCCATTTTTCCAATCTACATTTGAATATACCTTTACCGGTGAAATAGGACGTTTATTTGTTTTTTTATTGTTGGAAATGTCTGGAAGTACGCGTTGAGTTTTTCGGCGATATGCTGGAGACTTACTTCTTTCTTTTTCAACAGCTATATCGTTTTGTACATTCAAATCAATATTATCTTCAATATTAGGATGTAAATCGACTTGAAATACATCTAAATCTTCTAGTCCGTTTAATAGTTCGTCAGTTTTGAAAACCAATAAAGAATTATACTTTTGGATATTTAATTGCTTGCAGTGGCGCCTATACATCAACCAACTATTTACAATACACATATCCATTATGTGAAAAACAATTCTCATATAATATCTTTTACATTTTATGTCTGTACGGTAAATTTCTACAAGCATATTGTGTAAATCAATTCCTCCCATAAATGAGTTATACTCTCTTACCATTGCTGGCCTTGGTACAAGAATATGTGCCTTTTCTGATGCTGACCAACGTAATACAGGGTCTGTAGGCTCAGTACCAATGTAATTTGATATCAAGTGTACACTTTTATTATCATACCACTTACAGCCTATAATACCATTAGAAGTATCAATTCTTGTATCATATGTCCCTCTTCCTGCTTTTTTGAGATCTTTGTCATTTTCAAATTGGCACCCTGCTATTCTATTTGATCGAACAGTACCTACAGACAAAATGCCTAAACTCTTTAAATTTAATATTAAATTATAAGATGTAAACCAATTATCAAAACTTAGTTTATAATTTTTATGTTTTGGTAAAACATCAGACAATCGAATAACAATATCGCCACTCAGGCCCATTTTAGAAGAAGACTTTATTGTTGACTTTCCCACATATATCTCAAAGTCATGAATGATACCTGACTTAGAAGCCAATGCAAACATCTTAATGCCCCATTTATGGGGTTTTGATTTGTTGTATTGCTTCATTACACTTCTGCCTTTGAATGGTATTATTATTTCATCTACTGCAGTGAACTCTTCAGGATCAATAATTTTAAAATTGTTTTGTATAGCATCAATGTATGGTCTTATTTTAAACAATTTGTCATGGTCAGGGTGGTTATTGGGTAAACAGTTACTATTATCATTGAAATGGATATTAGCACGTAATTTTTCAAATCGATTGCGTGCCATGGCATCGGAAATAGCTGGATATTTTGAGTTATTTGCCCAATACATTCTCATAGTTGGCATTTTAACAACAGACATAACCATATGAATTACCAAAAATATTTCAATTTCATTGGTATTTGTGTTTATACTAGTACCATTTTTTTGCACAGAATATAAATTTGTTTGGTACACTATGTTTTGAATAATATTTGTATCAAAAATTTGTTTAAAATATTCTAATGGTGTGTAAAGCGAAATTGGAGGATCTGCTAAAATAACATTACATGTGTAAGGTTGGTTTTCCCATGAACCTCTTACCCAATTGGGTAGCAAATAATGATCTGAGTTTTCATCAGGGAAGTCTTCAAAATTATCTTCTATTACATCAGCATTATCAATAGAATTATTATTTTCCAAATCTTTGGTCAGTGATGTATCTCCTCTTATAATACACTGTTCTCTTTCCTAATAATTGTAGTATATTATTAGTAAAGTCAACTTCTTTGAATAAAAATATTTATTACATACCAAATCATCTAGGTGAGCATTGTTATCATCAATAAATTCATTCATATCAGCTATGCATTGTTCTAAATTATATTCTTCTGATTCTTCATCAAAAACATTAAATTCTTCAATATCAGATAAATTGCCTTGCAACAGTTCTTCAATTTGAATTTCATTTAAATTCATGGTGTGAATAAATATAAATGTTCTAAACAACAATATAATTTATTAAGTTAATTCAAATAACGCAGACTCCTAATGATGCCATATGAAATCAAGCATTGTCATAGCAATTGTATAAAAACCAATACTTATAAAATTTCAAAAACTATCTTATTGTAATTAATACTACATTTTAAAGCATAAAAAGTAAGTTTAATAAATTAATATGCGTTTTACTTACCAGAAAAATTTAAAACAAAACCAGGGAGTACAAGTGTTGAAAAAAAAATAATTTTTTTTGAACTTTGATAATAACGGTATTCAGAAATAAGAAAACCACAAAAGCAGTGTTACCATATGAAAGACAAGAAAATATCCAATGATAATTGATGTCGTATGGAATCATTAGTCAATTAGAAAAAATAAAAAAATAATAAACATTGTGATGCCATATGACATCACCTGGCATGAAAGGGTTAAATAAAGGCATATAGAAATTGATCAGTACTTATAAAGTCGTAAATAATGATTATTTTCTATATTAAATTAACAAATTAAAAATAAATGTTTATAATTTTACTAACAAATTAATTAATTAATTAGGTACATACCGTTTATGTTAATATTTATTGAATAATAAATAATATAATATTGATCACTCTCGTATGACTTTCATATGACGAATGACAAAAAGTAGTGCACGCGCTACTATTTTGGATGACAAACAACATCAAAACAACACATGATCTGACAGGTTTGTTTGGTGGGCGCGATAACGTGATTTCCCGTATAATTATAAATAAAATATCATGAGTGACTTGTTACCAACAAATCACTTATCATATCACGTGTCATGTCACTCGTCATGTTACTTTGGTGGGCGCCCGGCTTAGGGTTAACCTAGTTCGGTTACGATGAAATGCGCATCGTAGTTGGAGAGATTGTGAAGGAATCATGGAACAAATTTAGGAGTTTGTATTTTAAGATTACACATGTTGCACAGCGTCTGTCTGAATTTGCCCGAGAGATGTGAGTGATCTGCGACTTTATGGTTAGAATGAGTAAATGTAATTTTGCATAAATTACACACTCTCTTTATGTGTTTTTTCTTCGTCGCTCGTCATGATAATCGGTATATTGATTTTCAAAAGTTTGTCTATTTTTCGAGCTATTTCGACTATAGTCTCAACAAAATGACGAGCGACCTCCTCGTATGTCTTCGATCCCCTATGAATTATAACCGACTGCGGTACTCGTATATCGAATTCTTCCAACAGTTCTATAGTTACATATTCTGAAGCCTTTACGAATAAACCGTAACTCATCGGTTCGTGTTTTTGAAATGATGATGTTGTTTGCACCGTGCCAGTAGTTTTAAATTATTATTATTATTATAATAACTGCAGCGATGACGGTCCTATCTTATCTCCCAGTCCCGTCCATTATTTAGCGTATTTGTGAATTTTGATTATGTGTTGTGCGCGTGAATTATGTAAATCGATTTAATTGGGATCGTAACGTTATGTAATCGATTATTTATATTTATTTTTATTTTGTATATATATATATATATAATTGTTCGTCGGTCGCGATATCGCGCCGGCCGTACGTCGTGTTCGTCTCTCGCTATTACAGCAACTCGTCGTCGTTTGGTTTTCGCTATTACAGCACCTCATCGTTTTTCCTACCAACATTTTTTTTGTTCTTGTATTTTATGGCTAGTGAAGCCGATCTTTGAATTATAATACTTTTTTACTCGTCTGCCATTGCGGCAACGTGATTATTTTTATTCTTATTGTTATTATTATTATTATTATTTGCACCGATGTGGTATTTTGTGTAATACTAAATTGTGAATTATAATCATACTATATCATTATATTCACCGAGCATTCAAGACAAATAAACTACAAAAGATCTCATTTCGTTGTTGTGATTTATTTTGTCTGCGTGTCCACCATCTAACAAAATCTCGTGAGTTCTTATTATACGATTATTATACATTGATCACCATCCGCTCGGGTCGTCATATCATACAACGCCACACGTAAGTCCGCCAGCGCCCGGTGTGGCGTGTGAGAGGCCGTCCAGGACATCGAGACCATTTTTTCCAGTACAGTTACCATCATCGTTACCATCACCTTATCGTCACGTAGTCTTAAGTTAAGTGTAAGTTGTGCCCTGAATTTTTAGATTTAAGTATTCGTCCGATTTTATGTGAGCTCTATGGTCATTGCACCATACCAATTCGGCCATAGAGACTTCCCCTAATAATTAACTTCAACTTCCTGCACTCCCATGTAGTCAAATTGTTCCGTTCCTATTCGTCATCGGTGAACAGATAAAATTGATTTTCTATATAACAATAATATATCGTAAAAAAACCTATGTGGCAACATTGGTAGCAGAGCGTGGTTAGATATAGAAATAAATACAGATATATACGTCAAAAGTTAGAATGAGTCTAAAGGAAGAAATAAGGAAACGTGGGTTGATGAAGGCAAAATTAACGCGTTTTGGTACGTTTTTTAACCAATTCCAAAAGGGTAAGAATAACAATGTAACCGAACTGAGATTACGATTGGAGAAACTTGAAGTACTCTTTGATGAGTTTGACGTTATTCAAACGGAAATTGAAGCAAGTGATGAGTCAAGTGACCAATTGGAAGAACGAATTAAGTTTGAAAATGAGTTTTTTTCCATTCAAGCTGCAGCCGTGGATGAATTAGCATTACAAGATCAGTCGGCAAAGAAAGATTTTAGTCAATCTAAGCAAAATGATTTCGGAATGCTATTGAGATTACCAAAAATAAACTTACCTGAATTTGGTGGCAAATTTGAAGACTGGCAATTTTTCCGTGATAATTTTATAAGTATGATTCATAATACTAAAATTCCGGCCGTACAAAAACTTCAGTATCTGCGTTTATGTCTAAAAGAGAAAGCCGCACAACTTATTGAAACGCTAGAAGTGTCTGAGGGAAATTATTCCGTTGCGTGGAATTTAGTGCAGGAGCGATTTGAAAATAAACGACTCATCGTTCAGACACATATATCAAAATTATTTAATCTAAGAAGGTTGGAAAAGGAGTCAGCAATAGAACTTCGAGAGTTTTTTGATACGTTTGTACGACATTTGGGGGCATTAAAGGCAATCGGAGAACCAATAGATGGTTGGAGTACTTTATTAGTATATCTGGCATCATCTAAACTGGATAATAAGTCAATAATGGAGTGGGAACTGTCACGGTTGGATAGAAGTGTCCCAACATGGACAGAGTTTGTACAATTTTTAGATCATCGGTGTCAAACGCTAACAGCAGTCGAAGTATCAAGGTGTCAAGGCAAAGCATTAGGCTACACATCTAGCACACCAGTTCGAAGATCATTCACTGCGACAAACCTAAAAGGTTCAGGAACTGAACCCAAATGCTTTGTTTGCAAATTAACTTACGCATTATTTCAATGTCCAAAATGTTTAGCGTTAAGAACTCCAGATAAGGTCAAGACCGCTAGAGCCGCAAATGTCTGTGTAAATTGTCTGCGAAACGGACATCGGGCAGCAGCTTGCCGGAGCGCAGGTTGTCAGACGTGCCACAAGAAGCATAACAGCAAATTACATCTTGAAGATGATGAAAAGGAAGAAGCCTTTGCGAATAATGTACTAGTTAATGATTACGAGGAGAATGTACTAGTAAGTCAAGACGAAAATGAAGCTCTAATTAGTTATAAGGCACAAGTGGCCGAAAATAATAGCGAAGAACGTGAAATTACAGTGTTATCAACCGCTTTAGTTATTATCAATGATAGACGTGGAAATGGAGTCGTAGCACGAGTTTTATTGGATTCTGGGTCGCAAGTAAATCTTATGAGTTCAGTGTTAGCCACCAAACTCGGATTCCCTGTGTCTAAAACAAATACTACGGTCACAGGAATATCAGGAGTATCATGTCAACCCATCGGAGAAATGAAAGCGATAGTGAAATCCAGAATGAATGGCTACACAGCTAACCTAAAATTTCTTGTACTACAGAAGGTTGCTGGTACATTACCTTCTATGCGAGTCAATACTACAATACTAAGTGCCGTCAAATTGGCAGAATGCGCAGACCCAAATGTTTGTTCAAAAAGAAAAATTGATATAATTCTAGGGTCAGAGATTTTCTTTGAACTGTTGTGTCTTGGCCAGATAAAGCCAACAGGCACTCAAGCAATTTGGCAAAAAACCGTTCTCGGATGGATCCTATCAGGCGTCGTCACGTCTAGTAATTCTATGCAATGTCTTTCAGCGATAACCACTGAAACTGAATTACTACAGAAGCAGATCAAAGGTTTCTGGGAGATCGAAGAAGTCATGAAGTGAAAAAATAGTGAAAAAATAGTGAAAAAAATGTCTACCGAAGAACAGCAATGCGAGACACATTTTGTGAGTACGTGTCGTCGAGAAAACAATGGTCGATTCGTACTGAAGCTACCATTCAGAAAAAATGTTAATCAGCTTGGAGAATCGCGAAGTATGGCGGAAAAGCGGTTTTATGCCATGGAAAAAAAGTTGGAATCAAATCCAGAATTGAAGGCACAATATGTAGAATTCATGCGTGAGTACCATAGGTTAGGACATATGAAGTTGAAAACCAATACGGCAGCAAACATTTCTGAATTACATCAAGTATTTTTGCCTCATCACGCCGTAGTTAAAATGGAAAATACGACCACTAAGCTAAGAGTTGTGTTCGACGCCTCCTCAAAAACGTCCACAACTGTTTCCTTGAACGATACGTTAATGGTAGGACCTACCAATTCAGGATGATTTGCGATCAATATTATTGAGATTTCGAATCCACGAAGTCGTTATGACGGCTGATGTCGAAAAAATGTATCGACAAATCGCCATAAGCCCTGAATGCCAATCATACCAGCAAGTTTTGTGGCGAGAAAATTCAACAGATCCGCTTGAATGTTTCAGTCTCCAAACAGTGACTTACGGAACGTCGGCAGCTCCATTCATGGCTATTCGGACGTTACATCAGTTAGCAGAGTGCGAAAAGGAAAATTTCGAAGAGGCGTCACTCATTACTAAACGGGATTTTTATGTTGATGACTTGTTGACAGGAGCTGCGAGCATAGAAGAAGCGCTTAAGCTCCAAGAAGACATGTTGAGAATGTGTGAAAAGGGCGGATTTTTACTCCGAAAATGGTGCTCCAACTGCAACGAGTTGTTAGATCGAGTTCCCAATGTCATGCGAGCTACAGGGCATGATTTTCAAATTCAAAGCCTAAGTTCAACCAAAACTCTTGGAGTACGGTGGAAACCGAAGGAAGACGAACTACACTACATAGTTCAAAGCGCTGAACCATTAACACGAACAACAAAGCGGATAGTTGTTTCCGAGATGTCAAGATTATTCGATCCTTTAGGACTAGTTGGTCCAGTGATTGTCAAGGCCAAGATTTTCGTTCAGCAGTTATGGAGACTGAAATTGTCATGGGATGAATCACTTCCAATGGAATACCATACAGCCTGGGAGCGGTATAGATCAGAATTAGCAGAAATTCCTAAATTACACATACCTAGAAACGTCAGAAGCACCCGGAATATCAATCGACAAGAACTTCACATATTTTGTGACGCTTCGTTAGCGGCATATGGAGCATGTGCGTATATGAGAGTGATCAATAAGGATAACAGCATTACATCACAACTGCTTATTGCTAAATCCCGAGTTTGTCCTTTAAAAGCAACAACAGTACCACGACTCGAGTTATGTGCAGCATTGTTAGGCAGCAAGTTAATTTCAATGATAGTTATTGCGTTACAAGAAATACTCAAATTCAATCGCATCATGTTATGGACGGATTCAGTAATTGTATTGAGTTGGATTCGAAGCGAAAGACCCTCGGATAATTGGAAAACATTTGTGGCTAATCGTATTGAAGAGATTCGAGAAATGACGATTGAGCACTCATGGCGTCACGTAGAAGGGGAAGAGAATCCAGCAGACATTATATCCCGAGGACAAAGTGTACGGGAAATTATTAATTGTAGGCGGTGGTGGACAGGACCAACTTGGATTACAACACCAGAATGCGATTGGCCTCTGCAGCGCCAGTTAATGGTTAAAGACGACAAGTTAGAACAACGTAAGGAGGTTATTGTACTATCAAGTCAAGGTGAAACGGAGAAGGGATTTTATGACTTAATATATAAGTTTTCAAAGTTAGACCGTTTACAGCGAGTTACGGCGTACATGTTTCGGGCAATAACACAAAAAGAAAGTCGAAACATGGAAGAATTAAAGGTAGAAGAAATACACAAAGCATTTATGTACTGGATAAGGAAAACCCAAGCTTTCGCATTTGTAAGCGAAATAGCACAACTAAGAAATGGTAATCAACCTATCAATAGTAGACTGCAATCCCTACATCCATTCCTCGATGATAGTGATATATTAAGAGTCGGTGGTCGTTTGCAAAACGCATTGGAACCATATGACACTCGACATCCGATACTTTTACCCTCCAATGCTCATCTGGTACAACTCATTGTGGATCGGGAACATCGTAGGTTGATACACGCAGGACCTCAACAAGTTATGGCAAGTCTACAAAGGACATTTTGGATTCAAGGATTAAGAAACGTCATTCAAAAGATTATTTTCAAATGTGATCCGTGTTACAGATGGAAAATACAGGCTTCACGACAGCTCATGGGTTCATTACCAGCCAGCCGTGTAACACCGTCTTCAGTCTTCAATGTCAGTGGAGTTGATTATGCTGGTCCGTTCCAAATTCGACACGGATCTCAAAGATCGAAACAAATACACAAATCATACATCGCAATATTCGTATGTTTTTCCACTAAGGCCGTTCACTTGGAATGGGTTGACGATTTAACTACCGAATCCTTTTTGGCATCATTACGGATATTTATTGCCAGGCGTGGATGCCCATTACAGATACATTCCGATAATGGGCGCAATTTTGTGGGAGCAGCAGCACAAATGAAAACATTTTTAGCATCAGCAGAACTTAAACAGAAAATTAATAATTACGCGGTTCAGGCAGGAATAAGTTGGTCATTTATTCCACCACATTCTCCCCATATGGGTGGACTGTGGGAAGCAGGAGTAAAATCTGTGAAGTACCATCTACGGAGAAGTTTAGGAGAGTCTATACTAAATCATCAGGAAGCCAAAACAGTACTCGCACAGATTGAAGCAGTATTGAATTCAAGGCCATTAACTCCCGCATCAACAGATCCTAGCGATATGGAAGCATTGACCCCGGGTCATTTCATTATAGGGAAACCTTTAACCGCATTACCAGAACCTAATTTCATCGATGTAAAGAGTCCACGCCTGCGTTGGCATATGGTGCAACAATTGGTGCAAGTTTTTTGGAAGCGATGGAGGACGGAATATCTTCAGTCACTACAAGTACGTCATAAATGGACTCAAACTGAAGATAATCTTAAGGTTGGTGATTTGGTGTTAATAAGAGAAGATAATGAAACGCCACTGGCATGGAGTAAAGGGAGAATACTGCTAATACACACAGGAATTGATGGTTTCGTGCGCGTCGCTGCCGTGAAAACCGCAAATACAGAGATGAAAAGACCAATCCACAAACTTTGTTTATTACCCGGTCAAAGAGACATAAAATTAAACCCAGAAAGGGTTTAATGGGGGCCGGTATGTTTGCACCGTGCCAGTAGTTTTAAATTATTATTATTATTATAATAACTGCAGCGATGACGGTCCTATCTTATCTCCCAGTCCCGTCCATTATTTAGCGTATTTGTGAATTTTGATTATGTGTTGTGCGCGTGAATTATGTAAATCGATTTAATTGGGATCGTAACGTTATGTAATCGATTATTTATATTTATTTTTATTTTGTATATATATATATATAATTGTTCGTCGGTCGCGATATCGCGCCGGCCGTACGTCGTGTTCGTCTCTCGCTATTACAGCAACTCGTCGTCGTTTGGTTTTCGCTATTACAGCACCTCATCGTTTTTCCTACCAACATTTTTTTTGTTCTTGTATTTTATGGCTAGTGAAGCCGATCTTTGAATTATAATACTTTTTTACTCGTCTGCCATTGCGGCAACGTGATTATTTTTATTCTTATTGTTATTATTATTATTATTATTTGCACCGATGTGGTATTTTGTGTAATACTAAATTGTGAATTATAATCATACTATATCATTATATTCACCGAGCATTCAAGACAAATAAACTACAAAAGATCTCATTTCGTTGTTGTGATTTATTTTGTCTGCGTGTCCACCATCTAACAAAATCTCGTGAGTTCTTATTATACGATTATTATACATTGATCACCATCCGCTCGGGTCGTCATATCATACAACGCCACACGTAAGTCCGCCAGCGCCCGGTGTGGCGTGTGAGAGGCCGTCCAGGACATCGAGACCATTTTTTCCAGTACAGTTACCATCATCGTTACCATCACCTTATCGTCACGTAGTCTTAAGTTAAGTGTAAGTTGTGCCCTGAATTTTTAGATTTAAGTATTCGTCCGATTTTATGTGAGCTCTATGGTCATTGCACCATACCAATTCGGCCATAGAGACTTCCCCTAATAATTAACTTCAACTTCCTGCACTCCCATGTAGTCAAATTGTTCCGTTCCTATTCGTCATCGGTGAACAGATAAAATTGATTTTCTATATAACAATAATATATCGTAAAATAGCCTATGTGGCAACAGATGTATTCATACCTTTTTTCTCATCACATTTCACAAGGAGAGCTTCGAAATCGGCATATATAACAATTGGATGCCTCTGCGTTTTACTCCATGCATCGAATTCTACCATTGTACCGGGTTTAGGCATGACTGGTAATATGGGTTTATGAAGACCGCATATTAATTTATGTTGGTCAAGCGCAGCCTGACCGCTTAATTTATTTCTAATCCGACTATCGAAATGGGTGAAACATCTTTTACAAAAAACAACACTCTCAGTGTGAATTGTTTTTTGCGTGCGTACAAGTCGGGAAGAATTAGATATGTATGAATAATGTGATTTTTCCCCATCACATAATAAAAGCATATCGAAATGATTTTCTTTTTCTTCCTCAACAACTTTTAGAGGGAAGACCTGATACGTTGGGAATTTTAAAGGTGGTTGGAATTTTTTTTTTGGGACCATAGATGTTATTAATCGACACATTATTATTTTTTTCAAATATTTTTATTTCCGAAAATGGTGTTGGAAACGTTAAGCCGCTGAAATCATATTTGTTCTCATGCATATAATAATTAACTCCGACTCTGTATTTATTCTCACCAGTTACATGTTCGACGATGATTGCCCATTTAAAGCATTGATCATCGCCATTCTGTGGGTTAATCACGGCTTTTTTACTCAGAATATAAGTAGGTAACTCAATAAATGACGAGCCGCCCATAGGTGTGTACAGTGTACACACCTAATAATATTTCATCTATGAGTTCCAGGGTAAACCCGCTACCTTTATCCTGATACACATCTTCCTCACATAAAATATTTTCAAACATAGCGTCTATAACTTCTACGATATTAGAATCGGCGAAAATCGTCATATCCGAGGTTTTGAACGCTCTGTTAACGGGCGAATTTTCCAACTGTGCTTATTATATGTAGATTCTAATTTTAGGTTGAATTTTACAGGTAGAGTAGATGATTTTAAAATATTTAACAGAGTTGAGGAAGATCGGATAATGGAATATATTCTTTAAGTTTTTGTTGTAATACCACGTGATTGTGCGATCGAATGACACGTGTACTCTCACGAAACCAGGTGTGTTGCCCACTAAATTCAGTCTAGCTCTTTTTATTCTACCCGCAGCCTCAGTGTTTTCGTAATTCGTTCGTTTAGATCCTAGAGAAAAAAAATTAGCTAACCCGATAGATATAAAAAACGAGAACCTATCTAAAATAATGTAACCCGCTGTATACTATGTTTAAAATCTTACCTTCAGTGTCGCAAAACCCAACATTTTCAGCGCTCTCCATCGCGAGCATAGTTCGTCATCGGAATCATAAAGTTCATTTGCAGGACCGGCGGGTATATCTGAAACGTTAATCCCTGGAGCGATTTCAATATTAGCTCAAATGAATTAAACACTTGTAAATATTTCTTATAAGTGTATAATTTTTAAACACTTAATATTATTTAATTAAAAATACATACCATGATTATTCCTGATATGTTAACGAAGATTGCAATTACGTGTAAATGATTTCTGACAAAAACTACATATAAACGGTGTTCCCTTGTGGGACTTGACGTGTCTTGATAGGTTATCTTTACGAGAAAAAGATTTTACCAGGGGCGTGCCTAGAAATTTTTTTCGGGGGGGGGGGGTTCAAAATTTTTAATAACGTATCTATTTTAAGTATTTTAGTGTATTTATTTTACTAGATATTAATTCGCTATATCGTGTCATATTATTCAATAGTAATATTAAAAAAAAATAATAATAATAATTTATAATACATTAAAATAAATTTTGAATAATTTGTCGTTAAATTTCTCTATGGCATTTTTAAATTTTTTAAATGGCTGTGTCACAAAACTTTTTGTTTTTTCGTGACTGCCTTTACCAGTATCAGAATTAGAAAATAGAACACAAAACTTACATAGAGCCCCTTTTTCTATCTCAGAATATACCAACCATGAAAATCTATTTATCCAACTCATTTGAAAACGTAAATTTCGTTTATTGGTATTGTCTATAGGAAATACATATCCACTCGGGGGGACCCACGGAGATGTAAGTAGTTGTTCAGGTTTCAAATCATTTAAATAATATTTTTTTCTCTGAAGTTTATATACGCACCAATGTCTTGAGAATCGAAATTTATTGACGTAGAAACTACATTTTCATTTTCGACGCTTTCAATTTTTCCTATGTTGTCAGTATCAGTTGTCTTTGGCAATTTATTTGTTCTTAATTGGAACAAATCTGTTATTTTACCTGACCTTTTCATCTTCTAGAAATTATAATGGAATTTGTATTAATTTGTATTTATTTGTATAATCATAATAAATTAATATATTATATATAATATTATTAATTTAATTAAACAAAAATTAGTACAGAATATTAAACTTACGTGGCAATATCGTATTATAAATCTTTTGAGTTTTGATGTTGTTCACTGTATAGTTAACTTGGTCGAAATGAATCGTGTTTAATTTTTACGTGGCTACATGGAACACAATATATCATATCGGAAATTCGGAGATAAAGTACAATAGCCGATGTGTTATCGTACACGCGCTCCGGTCAATCACGCGTATTTATGGATATACGGATTTCCTATATACATATATCGCTCACATGACACGAAACAATGAGCGTGTTTCACTATAGCGATGCAAAAACACCATGTGAACCTAGCCTAATCAAGTTCCACATATATATTATTATATTGCGTACAACTTTTATTAATAATTATTTTTATTTTTCGGGGGGAGTTTGAACACCCAAAGCCCCCCCCCCCCTAGGCACACCCCTGGATTTTACACATTGTTCACACTTAAACATTTTTTAGATGGTTTGGAAAATAATGTAACAAGAATTGCATACTAATATGTAAATAGTAATGCATACTAAATAATCTTTATATCTATACAAATTTTATTTTATTTTATTTTTACATATAAACGGGCTTGCGCCCAAGTAAAATGGTACATATAACATGAAAATATAACAATATTCTCAATAACAAATTATTAGATACAGTTTTAAGTAATAATTATATACTAAAATAACTTATATACTAATGAAGTGGGGATCCTCATTTGCTATTCTTATCATGCGATTTATAGGTTCATTATACATGTAATTAGTTGAACAGAAAGGGACGTGAAATGGAATAGAGTTGCGAGTAAAACGCGCAGGCACTCTAAAATTAATTAGTGAGAGAAGTGTTGGAGCGTCGATATCCAAAGAAATAAGTTTAGTGAGGAAGGAAATATTTTTAGAATATCGACGGCTAGCTAATGTGGATAGGTTGAGCTTAGATAGGACAGGGGAATAATGAGTAACTTGCGTAATTGAGAAATTTCCTTTGGACACCCTCAAGTTGACGACAAAGATCAGTACAATGCGGATCCCAAACCACTGAACCATATTCAAGAATCGGTCTGACGAGAGCGCAGTAGAGAGATTTGAGTGAGTTAGTAAATTTAAATTCACTTGAAACTCTTCTAATGAATCCAAGTAACTTATAGGCTTTACATACAATGCTAGTTATATGTGAGCGCGGAGAAAGAGAAGGCGTGAATATAAAGCCTAAGTCGCGTATAGATTCAACAGATGAAACATCAACTCCATTTATTAAGTAGGTATAGATTATAGGAGACCGATTTCTGGAGAAGGACATCGAATGACATTTAGCAATGTTGAGATTTAGGCCTAGGGATTCACTCCAAGTGACAAACCTGTCAAGATCACTCTGGAGAAGGGAACAGTCTTCCGAGAAAAATAAAACTATTTTAAAATATTTAAGAATAAAACCACTACCGGTAAAAAAGTCTGTTGAGTTAAGCTATACTATTATTTTAAACACCTCATCGTTAAATAAAAGCTATGATTTATAAATAATATTTATAGAATTAGTTCCGTTATCGGAGCAGGTTGTTGTTGGAACCACATGTTCTCAGTATCCATATTATCCAGCTTAGGCCACAAGAAATTGCTGATCATTTTTCTATAGCGCTCGCCGTTGACGGTTATGGTAATGCCACTTTCGTTTTGGAAGAAGTACGGACTGATGATTCCACCAGACCAAAATCCACACCTTTTTTTTTTTTTTATTTTTAAAAGTAATTAACAATCTGTATCATATTAGACACAATAAGAAAATGTGGTAAAGGTAAACGAGACATGAGGTTTTTGTTGAAAGGAGCCACCCATTGATGACACTTTCTGCTAGCTTGAATATTTTAATTAATTAATTTTTTTTTTTTTGTTTTTTTTTTTTTAGATTTAGTTTAAGAGGTCACGACACCACATACGCTTCAAACGTCTCGGAGGATTACCTGGAATTGAGGGATTGGCCAAGTTTTTTATCACTTGATTTGGGTGATTATTTAGGCGGTTATGAAATCTTTTATAAAAGATTTTAGCTTCGTCGTTTATTGTGTTAAGTTTTAAGTCGGTGTGTATTGTGTGATTTGACACGTAGGGAGGAGCATTTATTAATTTCCTAAGCGCAATATTTTGAAAAGTTTGGATTTTTAAGATATTAGACTTTTTCGCATTGCCCCAAAGCTGAAGGCCGTAGGTCCATAATGGTTTCAAAAGAGTTTTATATATCAGTAATTTAGTTTTAATAGCAGTGTGATTATTATTGTATAATAAGGGTTTAAGTAAGCGAAGACGGTGATTCAATGCTAATCGTTTGGTTCGGATATGATGAGCCCACGTTAATCTTTGGTCCAAAATAAGGCCGAGATACTTGACTTTCGGAGAGTGGGGAATCGGAATTCCGTATAGAACAACATCAGGGCAAGGAGTATGTCTGAGAGTAAAGGTTGTATGAACGGATTTGTTCTGGTTAACTTTGAACCTCCATTTGGTGAACCATTATTCCATAGCATTAAGATGAGTTTGAAGATTTATTGACGCTAAGATTGGACTGTTGTTAATAGATATTAACACTTTGTCATCAGCATAATCAGCTACTGATGTGTTAGGGGTAGAAGGTTGATCGGAAGCAAAGATGTTATAGAGAATTGGTGAGAGGATGCCACCTTGAGGCACGCCAGCATTTATAGGAGCTAAATCAGACAGTGCGGATCCGTAGCGAACTTGAAAATAGCGATCCGTTAAATAGGATTTGATGAGTAGATAATAAGTGGGAGGGAGGAATTTTTTAAGTTTGTATAAAAGGCCATCGTGCCACACCCTATCGAAGGCCTGTGCAATGTCTAGGAACACACAGTTGTAATAAAGTTTTTTTTCGAGGGAATAGGAAATGGCATCTACGACTCTGTGCACTTGGAGACGCCCGAAAGCCAAATTGGGTATTAGGAAGAATGTTCTTTTGAGTAATGATGGGTAGAATACGTTTAAGAATTAATCGTTCAAGGATTTTAGCGAAAAATGGAAGAAGGCTGATTGGTCGATGTGATGAAGGAATGTCCGGCGGCTTATTTGGTTTAGGAAACAAGATTATAGTGAAGAATTTCCACAATAGAGGAAAATAAGAAAGTCTAAGTGCAGCATTAAATATGTGAGTGATGTGGACGATAGCTCTAGTTCGAAGGGATCTGGCTACTTCCGCAGTAATGCGATCGTAGCCCGGTGATTTGTTTAGTGAGCATTTAAGTATGGCATATTTTACATCGTTTGGTGTAAATGACTTGACAGGGAGAGTTAGAGGAAGGGAAGCATTCAGGAATGTTTCTACCGAGTTCATATTTTCGTTGTCGAATACCTCAGAGTGTGGTTGAAAAGTTTGAGAAAGATGCTCCTTAAAGAGTTCTGCTTTTTCAAGGTCGGAGGTGACAAGACTACCATCAGATTTCTTAATAGGGAGATTTGGTGATTTGTATCGGAGAATTTGCTTTGTTTCCTTCCAGAGGCTACCATCTTTTGGAGTAAGCTTCATTAAGCGATTTTGCCATACATTTGTCTTAATTTTTACTAGCATTTTTTTCAAGGAATTAGCTAGGTTATTGTAAATTAGTTTATGGGAAGGGAGCCGAGTGCGCTGGAAGAGAGCTCTAGCTCTCCGTTTTTCAACTATTTTGTTACGTATGAACACAGGTAATTCAAATGAGGGAAGAGCTAGAGTATTATTTGTAGCTGACCAAGCTGCGGTTTGTATAACATTGGTAAGGTTGTGGATCGCTAAATCTATATCATCGGGAGTTTTTAGTTTTATGTTTAAATTTATTTCTTTATTGACTAGTTCGGTAAACATGGAATGATCAGTGAGTTTATTAAATAGTTTATTGGATTCTTTATAAGTTGGGGAATTATTGAGAGTTAAGAGCACTGATGAGTGATCGGAATTTAAATCAAGTAAATTTTTAGTAGTGCTAAATAAGTTATTTGGTATTTTGGTCACATAAATATCTAGAATATCCGGATTTTTCCGGGAAGACGAAGGCCAATAAGTTGGATCAGGTGGAGCTAGAACTTTAAATTTTTTTAGATTGGTAAAATTATACAGGGTGACACCACGCGGGTTATTCACTCGGCATCCCCATGACTGGTGTTTGGCATTGAAATCGCCACCTACAATAAAGTAGTTATTAAATGTGCTAAAGTAATCAGAGAATTGTATGTCAGTAACAATTTGTTTAGGGGGCGAGTATATAGCAGCAATAGTGAGTGTATAATTATTAATTTTTAAATTGATAGCACAAGATTGGAGAAAAGCTTGGGAGAAACTAGGCAAGGGATAAAATTCTATAGTGGATTTATCAAAAATGGCAGCACCACCGTGTGCCGTGTTATCTGGGTGATTTGTTCTAATTAAGGTATAACCAGGAATATGAATATGCGAGTATTTTGTGAAGTGAGTCTCGGAAATGAGAGCAATGTCAATGCGTTTGTTGATAAGAACAGATTCGAGTTCATGGACATGGTTTTTGAGTCCATTAGCGTTAAATTGTAATATTAATAGCGAGTTGTCAGTGACGGAATTATTATAATTATTGGCCATTATTTGTCGGAAAGCTTGGAAATTACTTTAGTTAATAGAGCTAAAAGAGGCATAATTAATGTTTTAATTTCTTCTATAAAACTTGACATTAGTTTGTTTAAATCTGAAGGATGAGTTTCATTGATAGGAGGTGAAGTGTCGTTAGCTGAAGTGTTGGATGTAGCCTGAGCGTAAGTTTGTGTTTGTGGATTAGAGTGAGTGTGATTTGATGGGTGGCTACTTTGTACATTAGTGGATTTAGTTTTGTAATTATTATCTATTTGGTAACTTGGTGCGCTGGATATTTTTCGACGTTGGAGTTCTTTATAAAGGGTGATTCATTTAGAAGTACTTTTTAAGCTACATTTACATTTATTTTTTAAATATAATATCTTTTAAATGTTGGCCGTAACTGCGGTTAATATGGTCTATTCTAAATTTCCAATTTTCAATGACACGTCCAAGCATTTCGACTGGTATTTGGCCAATGATGTGCGTGATGTTTGCTTCCAATTCAACTATCGTAGTCGGCTTGGCTATGTAGACTTTGGACTTGACGTAGCCCCAAAGAAAAAAGTCTAGAGGAGTGATATCACACGATCTAGGTGGCCAATTAATCGGTCCGAATCGTGAAATTAATTGTTCTCCGAATTGTTCTCGTAATAAAGCCATGGTTTCACGTGCTGTATGACAAGTTGCGCCATCTTGTTGAAACCAAACGTCATTTAGATTACGGACTTCAATTTCTGGCAGCAAATAGTCCGTTATCATGGCGTTCTGCCCGGCTTCATTTTTGAAGAAATATGGACCGATAATTCCACCAGCCCATAAACCACACCAAACTGTCGTTTTTTCTGGATGTAATGGCAGCTCTTGAATCTCTTCGGGTTGTTCTTCATTCCAAATTCGGCAATTTTGCTTATTGACGTAGCCATTAAGCCAAAAATGGGCCTCATCACTGAATAAAATTTTGGTCGAAAACAGTGGATCTTCTTCAAACATTTCAAGAGCCCATACACTGAATCTGTGACGACTCTGAAGGTCGGTTGGCTTCAAATCTTGCACGAGTTGAATTTTGTATGCTTTTAAACCAAGGTCCTTACGTAAAATACGCCAAGTTGTTGCATACGACAAGCCTAGTTATTGAGAACGGCGTCGAATCGACTCATCGCGGTCATCGCGTACACTCCTAGCTACCGCCCCTATATTTTCTCCGCTACGTGCTGGATGAGGCCTATTTGGTCGCGTGTTATCCAATAATGAAAATTGAGTTTCAAATTTATTAATCGTATAGCGAATTGTGCGTTCGGTAGGTCGATTATGCGGACCATAATTTTCTCTAAGCTTACGAAAAACAGTCCTCGTTGAACGTTGATTTTCGTAGTACAATTGAATAATTTGTAGACGCTGTGCCGGGCTAAGTCGTTCCATGATGAAATGTCAAATATTACTAAACTAAAATAAAACGAAAGTTTGATACGACTCATGTTTTATCAGTCATAAATTCCCATTTAAAAATAGTACTTCTAAATGAATCACCCGTTATATAGAGCAGCCTTTGTAGTTGGCTGGGTGGCTTTGGGAGCAGTGGACGCATTTCGGAGGGACATCTCGTGAGTTCGGGCATGCAGATGACTGATGATCCGCTCCGCAACGAACACAACGAGGATGGTATCCACAGTAGCCTCTGGTGTGTCCGTATTGTTGGCAGTTGAAACATTGGCTGATTGATTTTGGTTTATATGGTTCTTCAACTTTAATTTTACAATGAAGTAGAGAAGAAAGTTGGAAAATTTCATTTGACTGAAATGTTGGCTCAAGATCGATGAAGAATAGTGGAAAGGGGGTTTTGCTGACTTTGTGTAACACATTAGTAACTTGCCTTACCTCAAAACACCGAACTTCTAACTCCTCTTTTATTAGAGTCAGAGGCGTGGATGGGTGAAGGTTTCGAATAACTACACGGAGTGGTTTGTCCTCTTTCAGCTGGTAGGTATGATATTCTGCTTTTTCAGTTTTAAGAAATTGTATTAAAGCTCTGTACGTGCTAGGGTTCGTGGTTTGAATTTTTAATGAGTTAGTTGTAGACTTACACATGAAATTGTCTACACCAATTAGTTCGATTAAGGACGTATATAGTTCGGGATAATCATCGACGCCTTTGACAAATATAGGTGGAGGAGGTTTAATGACAGTTTCGGCATTAGTATTATTAGTAGTTTGATGAGAGTTGGGTATTTTTTCAGCAGGAGTAGTTTCAAACAAATCATCATGGGCAAGTATTTCGAATTTATTACGTGTAACAAAAATCTTTTTTTATGGTTTGTTAATATAACATTTTTACTTGGATTTGGAGTTGATGGTTCGGAAGCTGAATTTGAGGAGCTGGAAAGATTCCGTTTATTCGTTTGTGCTGACCGGCTATCATTATTCATAGTGTTTGAATCGGGCTTATTTGAAGGACTGATTTGGCGAGCCTCCTGTATGTTGGTTTTTTTTTTGTTGATAATAATACTGTTGTTTGTATTATTAGTTTGTACATTTGGTGATTTAGGCATGTTTATCTCGCGGACGAAGGTCGTCCACTGTTGCGCGGCGTGGACGAACGCGACGAGCAGGTGTGTGGCACTTGAGACTATTACGAATTGAATCGGTTCACATTATAATGAGTATATATAATATAATATAATATAGACGTTCGGTGGTTATCGATAAAAGGAAAAATAACTGATACGCAGCGGTAATGACGGAGCGACGAAAACAGGCGTGCGTTAGGTACGGCTGCTCGCACGGTACTGCCAAAAATCCACACCTAACAGTGGCTTTCTCGGGATGCATTTTGTTCTGGTGTATCTCGTGTGGATTGGTATCGTCCCAAATCCGAAAATTTTGTTTGTTGACATATCCATTCATCCAAAAATGGGCCTCGTCGCTAAAGATGATTTTTTTAGTGAAATTCGGGTCAATTTCCAACTGCCCCAGAGCCCAATCAGCGGTGTTGTGCATGGTCATTTACCTTAAGTTCCTGTGTTAGTTGGATTTTCTACTGGTGCAGGCCCAAGTTTTGACGCAAAATTCGCTAAGTTGAAGTCGCAGAAAGACCATGTTCTTGTGAACGACGAGAAATTGACTGCCTTGGGTTTTCTCGTACACTATCACGTACAGCAGCGATATTTCCAATGGACCTTACATTTCGTTGACGTATGGATGTTGGCTGATGATTTGAGGCGTTGACATGGAAAAGGTACTAAGTCATAAAAACCAAATTTTACAGGAGAAGGAAAAAACTGATTTTAGCATATTGTAAACCTTTTATTATTAGAAAAAAAACTTTTTTTTAACACAAATTTCTCACTTAAATACTTACAACTTAATTTTAATTAAAAACGAAAATATAATAATTGATATTTATAAATAATATGTGTATTAATGTTCTTTATTTCTTATTTTTTATTTACAAACATCTCGATAGAATGCATGGTATTTTTCGTCCAAAAAATCTAACATTGCAAGAAGGTCTTTTTTCTTTGGTTCGCTTATGGCTGTTTCCTTTTTTGATGCACTCAATGCCTGGATCCTTTCGACAGACTTAAATGAGTGTCTCTTTTTGAATATATTGTGTGATTTCCAAGGTTCAAGTGTATTGAATGTCTGCCGAGTTTTTATCATAGGAAAGTCATCTCGCGAAATTCTTATCCAACTCAAATTGCTAATTTTAATAGGTGCTGTATTTAAGAATGTATCAGCTTCTTTGGCAAAGTCATAGAAATCATCTGAGGTCATCATGACAACATTAAATGGTTGAAAATGTTTAGCATCTCCATTGATGCTACTTCTTCAGGAACCATTGTTGAGCACACTTTTTTCCTCTTCTCGATAATCCCGAAATCCCTGTCACATGGCATATATGAATGCCCAGACACTAAAAATTTAAGGTCAATGGTATCAAAATATTTTTTGGCAATAGCGTATATTAACACAATAAGTATCATCCGATTCTTATTTTGACCAGCGCAGTTATCGCACCAAATCTGCAATTTTTTTTTTGTTGTCATACCAGATGTAATAGCATTAAGCAAGCATGAAGCAATCTCATTCCCACCACGACCAGCTATACCCTCATGCCACATGCACATTATACTTTTACCCGTATCCCCAATGTGAATACATAAGTTATAGTTCGACAGCTGACGACTATAAAACATGTTAGAATGAGTGAGTGTTGGAGTGAATATTACTTGTTGCATATCCATGCTTACAGTACACGTTTGGCTTGAGGGCATTTGGGATTTAGTATTATCATCGTTTAAAAGTTGCGTGGCTTTCTCAGCTTTTCTTAAATGCAATTCTTTTTCTGCTATAATTTTGAACTTATTGATACTTTCCTCGAAATTGATTTTATTTGTAAGACGGTCGCAAGTAGCGCAAGTGTCAGCCCGAGGGCGATGAAATGAAAGCTTTGGAAATGATTTTTTAAAAACTCTACGATAAAAACGTTGGTCAATATTAGTATCAGGGTGTGTTATTTTGAATGCGCGATATAATCTATGAATATTTAGATCTGGACTCAAAAATAACTTGCTGGTTTTGCGACGAGAATAGTGACTCTCTTCAGTTGGGAATGACCTGACGTGAGCCTTGATTAGTTCTACATCCTGAAGCGTGTATTTTGTTCTATGAATATGAGATTTTGGATTTTTTCCTCTTGAATTTTTGTATATCATGTCTCCCCTTTTTTTTTCAATTAAAGTTTTAACACGCCTAATCGATAAGCCCATAATGTCCCTAAAAGATTTGTTGCATACTTGAACATGACCCTCGTTGGACTTTGGTAAACAATATGTGACGGATACCTGTCTTTTTCTCGAAACCACGTCTTCTTTACGTGGTCTCCTCTGTTTAACAGCTGTTATGTTTATTAGACCATAAAGAAAATTACCTTGATTATCAGGTGTTTGCTTCCAAAATTCAGAGTGAAGCGTTCGTACCTCTACCTCAGTAAATCTACGGCAATTGTATTTGCATTTACAAGCAGCCTATATATTAAATATATATTTATTACTTATAAGAAGTAGTGTAAATAAGCGTGTAAGTAAGCATGTAAATAAGCATATAAGTACCTACAAAGTTTTAGATATAATAGTTTTAATATATTAATCATACATAAAAAATAACTTACCATTTTGAATGGAACAGTTTTTGTAGACATTGTAGTACATCAATTTTATCCACGCATATAAAATATATTATATTATTTAGGTCAAAATGATTAATGATTATTAATTAATCAATTTTAAATTGATTTGTGATTGATGATATTAGACAATATTTGATAACAGTGTTCGTATCAATAAAAACATTATCATACATCGATAAACACGTGGGATGACTTAGTACCATTTCAAAGCCAAACCACGATGATTTACAACCAGTGCCATCTTGTGTTCAACGTAATTATTAATATTTAAAGAAATTTGAGTTAATGACCAATTTAATTATTCCAGGCCTTTTCAACGAAAAAACGAAAAATTGATTTTTTTTGACTTAGTACCTTTTCCATGTCAACGCCTCATTTGTTCATCAACCGATTGACTCGAATTTGGTTACCAAACGTCGAATAGTCGACTCAGCAGGACGGTTGTATCGAGGATAAAAATCACGTAACGCGCGGAACGTTTCTATTTCTATTTTTTTATTTTCAATGTCACACAAAGTGGTCATCGATTTTTGGCCTTCTTTTTGTAATTTTTCAAACTGGCGAAGTATGTCCATCATTAAAGCAGTATAATATTCTTGGTCTCCGCCTTCCTTCCATAGCTTTAAAAATCCTTTAATTGTTGATTTTTCAGTTTTATTCCCACTAACGCTAGTGATTAATGAATTCCAATGCATTCTTATCGCTTTTAAATCCAAACTGATTCACTTAAGCTTATAAGATGTTGAACAAATCGCACCCCAAAATGTTCTGGGAATCGATAGAAGTTGTTGTTTGACTTTTCTGAAATTAATTGAAGTTCTTCTGTACGTACCGCTGAATTTCTGTAAAATGTAGCAATAGCTTTTAAATTTGATTTCCATTGTTTCACTTCTACTACTGATGCCTGTAAAGCTACGGTTTCCCTTGCGCGATCGCGAACGCGATCGACGAACTAAGATCGCGTTCGCATCGTCTTGGTTTATTCTGAACGATTTTACGTCGCGATCGAGAGTAATTTATATCTTTTTTAAATTAGTTATTTATATCATTCAGTCCTACTTAATATTTTGATGTGTGAAGTACTCTAGTGAACGGTGTAAACGAACATACGGTGAATTTTTAAATTATAATGGATACATCTGACGACGTAAATATATTGAAAATTCTCTTTGAAGAAGAAGATGATGATGACGTTTTGCTCTTGTATTTGTCAGAAGAAAAAAGAAAAGGCCATGATCAATTATTTACAAAGAGAAGTACGGAAGGTTATTATGAAATACTAATCAACGGTCATTTGAAAAATAATGAAATCAAATTTCGATAATTTTTTAGAATAAACCGTAATCAGTTTGATTTTATTTTAAATTTAATAAGAGACGACCTGCCTTAAATCCGACTTTTTTTATAAGGAAACCAATAACACCAGAGGAAAAATTGGCAGTTACATTAAGGTAAGTAAAATTTATAAATTACTGAAAAACAATGAAATTAGCACATACATTACTACATTAGTATATTGTTATATCCCTATTTAATATAGTATTCAATATAAAATATGCATAAAAACTAAAAAAAAAATTATTTTCCTTTATTATTGGTACACATAGTACCTAATCATATTATATTTACATATTAGTCATAAATTATAACGATCAATATAAAATAAAATTAAATGTGGTGGTAGTTTTTTCACAGATATGGCTAAGCTTTTAAAGAAATGGTCCACATCATCGTCTACTGTATTTTTTTTTGAACATATTTGTGTCATGAGCTGTGTTCTTTCTTTTGACCTTTTTTCTAAAAGTTCAATAATGTTTAAATTTTTTCTCTTGTTAATTTTTCGTGACCTGGACATCGATGGTGATATTGATTGATCACATTAAGTTTGTGGTGATAACGGTACCTCTTCTGTAATATTTACTTCTTCATCACTTAAATCTGAACCGGAATTTTCATTTTCATCAGTATCATACATATTAGATGTAGTACTGTAAAAATAAATGATAAATATGATTATTAAATTATATCTATGATTAAATTTTTTTACAAAATATTAACAATCACTACCTACTTAATTTGTTGTCATAGCTATCATTATTACTTACATTCTTTCTTGTGGTACCGTATCCAAAAATGTTAAAAATGGTGCTAAATACCATCTTGACGATTTTGAAGACGCACTTGATCCTGTTGTCATTTTTCTTGTCCGTTTATTTTTTAAGTAAGCATCTTTTATGTTCTTATACCTTCTCCTGCAGTCATCATCTAATACAAATAAAAACAATAGTAATTAATTTGCAATTTTTTTAATTAAATAATAATTATATCAAAAAATTAAGTAAAATATCGAAAAGAAATTATGTTAAATTATGTTTTTGAGATTAATTCTCATTGAGTTATATATATGTATACATACTGTATATAATTTAAATAAATAATGAAAGAAAGTATATAAATATGTAGATTGTAGGTATGTAAAAACAATTTAGCCTGGAGTATTATTAATGCATGTAATCATAAATGATTTTGATGTTATACATAACTATCGGGTATTAAACAAAATAAAAAATGACTCATTATAAAATCAATCCTACATTGTTTATTTATGTATATGTATGCTTTAAATATATGTTGATATATTTATTAAATAATAATATAATATATATGACTTTTTTTTAGATATTTAGCTTCTGGAGAAACGTACCGTTCGCTGTCTTTTGCTTTTCGCATATCACACAGCTATATTAGTATTATTATTAAAAATACATTAAAATCTATGAAAATGCATCTGTTACCAATTTGTATACCTAATCCAAGTAAATTTAATATGAAAGATAAAGCTAATGAATTTTGGACAAGATGGAATTTTCCAAATTGCATAGGCGCTATCGACAGTAAACATATTCAAATGAAGTGCCCAAAAAATACCGGTTCATTGTATTTTAACTACAAAGAATATTTTTCTCTAGTCTTATTGGCCCTAGTTGATACAAATTGTAAATTTTTAGTTAATGATGTTGGGTCCTATGGTAAAGAAGGAGACAGTGGCATATTTGGAAAATCAAAAATGGGACAACAAATTTATTCTGGAAATTTTAATTTTAATCAAATTTAATTATTTGATACTTTCTAAAAATATACTTCGCATTTTTTAAAATAATGTATATTACAAGGGAAATCTTCATACAATAAAAAACCTACAAAATGTTATACAATTATTTGGCTATTTAAAAATAATTCATTGTACTCGTATACTAATATACCTAATGTCCTAATATATCACAGATATTAAATGATAAATATTAATAATACTAGTTTTAATATTATAATTTATTTTTAGCTTATTGTAAACATACATTTACATAAATGTACTTCTAAAATACTTATTCTTAAAAATAGACTGTGTTATTTTAACCCATTTACGCCCAAGGTTAATTTTTGTGAATAAAATTGATTTTTCTACTATAAACTTATATTATTGGAGCCAAATGTGATTGAAAAAATTATAAAAAAAAAAAATTATATACCATACAAGAGTTATTGAGTGTCCTATATATAGGACACTGGGCATATGAACAATTATAAATATTATTATGCTTTCATAAACAAATATACCAATAAAAATAATTGAAATTTAATACTTTTAATTGATAATTAATTATTACACGTTATATTTAAATTATGATAATGAGAGGCTTACAATGTATATTTTTTGAATTTACTTAGGTACATACGTACATTATTTTGTGTGATATAAAACGTTACATTTTGCGTGGACACCAATATTGCACTTCATACATCTTGTCGTTGTTTTTTGATGACATTGACCACACCGTGTTTGAGAGTCTTGGGGAATCAAATAATGTTCAAATTTGTCATATCTTATTTCCATAATAACACTGGATGGTTTGCCTCCACTTCTTCCTGGAGTGGGTTCTGTCTTGTAACGTGTCAGATATGAAATAACTATGCTTCTTCGAAATGCCAATTGATCCATTTAATTTTTATTATACATCCTATAAAGCTGCCATGCATTTTGAACGGCTAAGTCTATAATATATAGAACAATAGAAGAGTACCATTTTTTACCTCTGATCCCAATACGATATTGTGATATATTTTGGTCCATTCGATCTACACCACCCATATTTTTGTTATAAACAGAAACGATATTTGGTTGTGAAATCCGTAATCTTTTTTTTTCGGAAGTAGACCAACGGTTTGCCACAGAAATAGGATCTGTCCCAATAGTATTTGAAGCTAAGCAAACAATGTTATTATCACGCCAACAGCAAATAAAAATTGCATTATTTGAAACAAAACTACAGCTAGACCCTCTTGGTTGTTTTTTCATTTTTCCAAAATCAATTGGACATTTCATAACTCTGTTTGACCGAATTGTACCTGTCGCGCGAATGTTGATAGATTTGAGCTTTTCCAAAAGAGTGACACCCGTAAAAAAATTGTCAAACACCAAATGATATGGAGCAGGTCGATGGTTTATAATTTGGTTAGCATAAGCTAAAATAACAGATCCTCCTAATCCGACATCTGTTTGGTTGAACCCGGTATTTTTTCCTTGGTAAGGAGAGATCCATAATGCATATCCTAGACGCAATGTCCCAACCCACACTTTAAATCCAAAACGAATTGGTTTTCCTCGGATAAATTGTTTGCATCCATGTTTACCATAATATGGCACCATGGATTCATCTATGCTATGAAATTCTTCGTGAGGAGCGTGCATTAGGAATCTAGTATTTATCATAGTAATCAACGGTCTTATTTTTGCATATTTATCAGAATTATCCAAGTTGTTGTTGTTTGAAAAGTGAAGATTATGAAATATATCGTCAAATCTATTTCGCCTCATAGCATTGGACACTAAACCATTATTTGTATCAGGGGCCATTTCCCAGTACATACGTCGCCGAGACATTTCATTATACCCAGATAATAAGAGAATTGCAATAAAACATTTCAATTCATTTTTTGTCAAGTCCAAGGAAATATTTTTAGAAGAAGCATAAATGTTTGTATATTGTACAATAGAATCAAAAACTTGATCATCGAAAAATAATTCAAAAATTTCAAATGGCGCAAGTGAGCCATATTTTATTTTACTGTTTTCATCTGGACCCCAAAGCTCTGTTATTTTAGGAGTCTCTAAATCTCCTTCACGCCAAATTTGAGATGAATCTTTTTGACTTTTTTTCTTGCCCACTACAACCCGTTTTTTTTTGTAGTCACAACTTTTTTTTTTTTTTGATTCGTAATAATTGTCGGTGTTGAGAATTTCTTTCGGTAAAATAACATTAGCTTTCAATACACTATAGCAGGTAAATGGTTTATATCACCTGTATGTTCATCGTTATCGGAGTCTTCGTCAGTAATATTTTCATCCGGAGGTTCTAAGAAAATAGTATCTTCACTCAGCTCATCTGCTTCCAGCAAATTTATAATATCATTCACACAAAGAGATCTAAAAAAAATATACATATTAGGCTACAAAATATCCCAGTGACCTGTAGAACATGACATGTAGAACACTAATATTTAAACGCAAATAAATGAAAAAGTATGTGGAATAAATTAATTTAATTTATAAAAATATAAAATGTAAATAGTAATATATATGATTGTATGTGTTTTATGTATAAAAAAAAAATCTAAAATATAGTTCACTTACTTTGACGATGAAGCCATTTTTCTATTTGAACAAGGCGGTGTACAAAATGTTACTAACACGTAATAACGTTCGACTATACAACGCAAAATAATATCATCGGGTCGATTATTATATTATCTAACAGCCTAAATCGATAAAATGGGGAAAATTCTAAAAATAAAACCGATAGCAATAATTATTTCCTGTGTCCTACATATAGGCCACTGGGTGTAAATGGGTTAAAATAATAATTTATTTTAAGCTTAAAGAAAACCTCTGTTGTACTATTCGTAATATTATAATATAAAAAACCCTAATATATATACTTTATATTCCTACAACGAGTATTTATTACTAGTATTTATACACACTATTTATTATTTATTAATTATTATATTTTACTTACTACTACGTCCAACGGTTTCACTAATATTCTTCCAAATGGCGTCTCTAATATTTAAATCTTTGTAATCCTTGTTTTGAGGATTATAAATTGGAGGATTTTTAGCAACACATTCAACCAGAGCTTCATCTTCTACTTTGCTAAATTTGGTCATTGGAGCACTCATTGTTGAAAGACACGACCAACGTCAACCAGCAGTCAATCATAGATGAATGTCATATTGTCATATACTCATATCATAATTTTCTTTCAAAATAACAAATTAATCGCGACGCGAACGTGATTTGACTGCTCTTGAAGCAGTCACTTCGCGTTTGCGCCGCGATCGAATTTAGATCGCCGACTGCGATCGCGCAAGGAAAACCAACTGTATTTAATTTACATTGTATCAGTAGTCGCGCGATCTTAGATCGGATCGCGTTCGCAGTTCGTGTTCGCGATCGCTCAAGGGAAACCGTACCTTAACAGGTTGAGCGCCATGTGGGATGGTAATGAAGTTAGCCCCCCCACCTCGTCCGATTCGTTCTAAACCAATGCCAATATTTTGCAAATTAATTGCAAATAATTGCAAATTGGTTATTACAATTTGCAAATCACGTATGGAGTGGCAAAATAGGTTTTAAGGTAGGGGGGGCTAACTTCAGGCAGCCCCCCCACCTCGTCCGATTCGTTCTAAACCAATGCCAATATTTTGCAAATTAATTGCAAATTGGTTTTTACAATTTGCAAATCAAAATCCTATTTTTGGCGAATTTTTTTCCAAATTTGGTCAGCCCCCCCACCTCGTCCGATTCGTTCCAAACCAATGCCAATATTTTGCAAATTAGTTTTTACAATTTGCAAATCAAAATCCTATTTTTGGCGAATTTTTTTCCAAATTTGGTCAGCCCCCCCACCTCATCCGATTGTTCCAAACCAATGCCAATATTTTGCAAATTAATTGCAAATTTGTTTTTACAATTTGCAAATCAAAATCCTATTTTTGGCGAATTTTTTTCCAAATTTGGTCATGTATCATTTCAGTCATAATATTAATAATAATAATAATAATTATAATAATAATAATAATAATAATAATAATAATCCTAATCATAGTAGTAAAAACCAATAGCAATCATTAATCAGCCTTCTTTGACTTCTTCAAAAATGTAAATATAAAATAAACAGTCTTATTCTCTACGAATAATAATAACAATAAGTTGTAATAAAATTATAGTTAAAATAATAATAACAAGTAATAGTAATCAGCCTTCTTTGACTTCTTCAAAAATTTAAGTATAACATAAATGGTCTTCTTTTCTACAAATAATAATAATAATAATAATATTAATAAAATAGTTATGCATTTTCTTATTAAAAAATATTGAATAAAAAATCAATTTGTTATTGAAAATATAAGTACAATATCGAGCTGACAGTATTTAAAAATGTTAATTTCTGTGCTTTTATAACCTGCTGATGACCAACGATCGAAACTATAGTCGTTATACATAACACTTATTTTTCAATAAAATATTAATTTTTTTATTCTTTGTATAGTAAGAGAATTACATTTTTTTAAACAATTTATAATTATACATTTTTTTAATTTCATACTGTCTATTTTCTATTTATTTAAAATATATTATTATTATGTTGTACTAAACTTACTCTTCATGTTTATTTTAATCCATACATTAACATATGGGTTTTAACTGATGTGTTTTTTGGGTTACGGCATGTGGTATATTTTTTTTGTAAATCATTGTGAACTTCCCAGTGTCCTCCAATACGTCGGATATATGCAACATAATGTCCCGGTACGTATACTACTGCTCCATATAACATGTATCTGAAACATTAAATTAATATCTAATTGAATAATAAACAAACAATGATTTAATTTTATAATAAAATACATACTTAAATTCATGAACTTGTATATCCAACGGAAAATCTGATATGTTTGTTTTTTTTTCAAACATATCCGTTTCAATAAATATATGTTCATGAAATACTTTTTTAGAAATAGCTTCATGTCCACAGTCATAGCATTCAATCATGATTTCTTTACAATAATTGTTTAAATCCTCTGGAGATTAAAAAAATCATCACTTAATTTAATTATAACTGTTGAAGAGTTATATTCTTTAACCTTACAAATCTTATTTGAACAATTTTTAATAAGTGTTGCTGATGGATTAGTTTTCAATAAAACATTAATTATATGAAGGACATTACATTCTGCATTTATTAATATTACATCATTCATATCCGAATCATTCTGAAATATTGATTTTAAAATGTCAAGACGTTTTTTATAAACTGTGGAATTAGGTCCCTGAATAGCCAAGTCCTTACAAAATGTCAAAAGTTCATTGGTACTTTGATTAATGTATTTTTGATAGTTTTTGCTGTCAGTATACGCCATAGCAAGAAGAATACATACAGAGTCGAAAGCACATGTATTAGCCACTAAATATCTTTTTTTATTAATTTTAATTGGCGTTTTCATATTTCCATTGATCAATAATGTTTGATGTTTTGATCTCAAACTTTTATTTAATAATCTTTCGATTTCTGGAATTGGATCCATGTATTTTGTTCTCTTTTTTTTCTTCTTCGTCAAACTAAGATTTACCGTAGGATTAATCCCTTTTCCTCGCCAGTTTTCAATTTCACTGCTAGAACTACTTAGTGAACTTGAACTGTTCGCGCTTTCATCATTATTAGTATTGGAATCGATTTTGTTGTGACAAGCTTGTTCTGAATCGCTATCACTGATACAATTAATAGTGTCGAAAACTGAATTAAGACTTCGTTTGTAGTTTAAACTGTTGTCACTTGTTTTTAAAGAAATAGTTGTGATTTTAACATCTGAACAACTATCATTTTTCAAATTATTTTGATAAGATTTATCACTGTCAGCGATATCCTGGGATTTATTAGAATAATTAGTATCAATATTACTAAAACTTATTTCTTTTACAGGCATTTCATTGGTTTGGAACGAATCGGACGAGGTGGGGGGGCTGACCAAATTTGGAAAAAAATTCGCCAAAAATAGGTTTTTGATTTGCAAATTGTAAAAACCAATTTGCAATTAATTTGCAAAATATTGGCATTGGTTTAGAACGAATCGGACGAGGTGGGGGGGCTGCCTGAAGTTAGCCCCCCCTACCTTAAAACCTATTTTGCCACTCCATACGTGATTTGCAAATTGTAATAACCAATTTGCAATTATTTGCAATTAATTTGCAAAATATTGGCATTGGTTTAGAACGAATCGGACGAGGTGGGGGGGCTAACTTCATTACCATCCATGTGGGGTCGTTAGACCCAACGAAACAATTGTTATTACATCGTACACTAATTTATATATGCTTGCTTAAAATTGTTTCAACAATACTAAAAAAATGAAGACTAATACACATTTTTATCAGATTACAACTTTTTTATTTTAAATGTTAATTAATGTCAAATGAAAAAGTACAAGAAGGATCAATAAGCCCTACGTGGCGCTATAGACAATTGTTGGGTCAATACACCCTACAAAATACATTTTTCTATATGTATATTATATATTTTTTAAATAATTAATGATAAATTTTTAAATAGTTTATAAATATGATAATAATTATGTATAAAATATTTTAAGAAAAAAAATTACAATATATTCTTATGTTTATTTATGAAACAATCCTTACACATCTGCAACTTGCACCCATCACATTTCGTGTAAACTTTTCTTGTTTTGTTTTGCGCTTCCTTTCTCCCTAAGTTTTCTGATATCCGAGCATAGCATACTTTGCACATTCTTTTTGATTTTTTCGTAATTAATAAATGTTTGATTAGAAGTTGCTTAATTATGTCTTCTTTAAACATGATAACTTGGTTTGATTAGAAGTTGCTTAATTATGTCTTCTTTAAACATGTTAACTTGTATTGTTGAATTCCCAGTGACTGATTTGAACAGAGATAATGCATTTATCATAGAAGTTGATAAAAGTATGTCAAAGGCGACTTTTCTATACCACTTCACCGTTTTTTTTAAGGCGTACTATATGATGACATTTGATCGGATCGATCAATATACGACTTCCCTGTATTATAATCTTCGACTGACAACGGTTTTTTTATCATTCGATTTATTTTTTGTATTTCAATAAATTCGTCAGTATGTTTTGTAGAGATAATTAAAATATCACGTTTATCACGCCATTTCAAGACAACAATATTGTTGCTGCTTTGTTGCGCAATAAATTCACCTTTTTTTAATTTTTTACTAATAACTTCAGGAGGGTTATTTTTCCGGTTAGCCCTTAATGTACCAACTAAATGGGAATTTTTTTCATTTAAGTTTTCAGCCAATTTGACACTTGAATACCAATTATCTGTATATAATGTACGTCCAAAATTAAGATATGGGTCTAATAATTTCATTACGATTTTATAAGATACATCTGTTTCACGAACTTCTCCTTTTCCAGCGTATACATGTAATGTATAATAATCTTTAGAACAAAGTTTGAATATTTGTATCCCATATCTATGTTTTTTATTCTTTAAATATTGGCGAAAAATAAGCCTTCCTATAAAAGGAACAACACTTTCATTTATGCAGACTTTTTCTTCTGGGATATACCACTAATTGAAATTGTGAACCAACAAATCTATTAGCATTTGAATTTTGTTTAGTCTACCATTCTGAGTATTTTCATTATTCCCACAGTGAAAAAATCCTAAAATTAATTCGAACCTGTTGCGACTCATAACTTCAGGTACTCTTGTAGAATAAAGAAAGTCTTTTCGCCAATAACGTCTCAAAGAGGGCATTTTCACTAACCCCATCCACAAAATAAGTCCTAAAAAATTCCGCATTTCAGTACGATCGACATCAGACCACTTTCGTAAACGAGAAAATTGAGAAAGTATTTTCGCATTCAGTGTTTGGTGGGCATAACGATTAGTTTCTACAACCAAAAAATCTAACACCTCTTCATCAAAAAACAAGTGATAAAACTCCATGGGGGAACAGTCTGTCATTGTTTCGATCACATCAGAATTAATTCCTACTTCCAAATTTTCAGGATTATAAGCAATAGTTTAAGTTACCAGTAACTGGACCCCAGGTAAGTCTAAGGTTAATTTCAGGTAAATCTTCATCACACTGTTCAGTTGACTGGTCATCGGTTTCTTCTAACTCATTTATATCATTATTTAGGTCTTTAGGTTCGAAAATTTTTATTTTCATTAAACAATATTTTTACTAGTTCAGTTAAAAATATAGGTAATAATTAATTTTTAATGAATTTAATTTTCACTTTCTACGCTTGACTAGAATAAAACTTTTAATTTAAATAGGTATGAAAAGCAACACCTTAGCTTACAAAATACAAAATTTGAATTTTATTTGATCATACATTTTGAAATTGTAACATTTTGATATGATAATATTACCAATGGAACCAAATGTAATTATTAGGCAATAAAATTACTGTATTAAAAATTACTCTAAATTGATTGCATTATTACATTGAAAATGTAGGAAAATATTATAATACAAACAAAATTAAATTAAAATATTGCTTTCATTATGGCATTGCACGAAAATTGATTATTTTAAGTTATGAAAGTTGAATTTGTTGTTATTATTATTTTAATTGCAATAAAAATGTATTTGAATTAACCGAGGAATTAACACTGAAATCAAAAATATTTTAATTTCACTTAACAATGACTAGGTTTATAAGCATTCACAAAAAAGATGCAAAATAAATGCAATAATTTCACTGTACTAGTCATTATATATAAATATTAAAATATATAATGTATTAAAAGTACCATCCATTTCTTTTTAGCTTCAATTATTAAACATTTCTACTTACCTATTGTAGAAACAACAGCTGGGATTGTTGAAAAAAAATTATTGATTTTAGGCAACTTTGACGTCTGTTCTTGAATTTCCTTCTTTTTTTTTCTTTTTTGAAATCCACTCAAGTACTTTTTACTATCTGACATTTTTAACTTTAACTTTTAAGTATTGACAATAACTTTCAATGAAAAATGTTGGTGACTCGTGACTGTCATCTTTAAAAATCAACTGTTTCTTATTGGCGAGCACGTTAAAAACAGTTTCAGGATTGATAGCTGGTTTTCTACCCGGTTTACTCATGATTTTCTATATATAAAAACGATTGATTAGTCCATATTGAATTATTTTTGCTGCTACAAAATATTTTAGTTGAAAAAATTGTTGAACCCCACACCCTAACAAAAGTATAAAATATGCCACTGTCCAATAATGAGACCATGACCGATAGCTGTAGTTATACTGTATATTAATTATTATAAATGCATGCAAGATTTTAAATCTTCTATGAATTGCAGCTCGCACACCGATGAAAAATAATATTACTCACTGACTGCCACTCAACAAATGACGTGGTAAAGAAAATAATTTTCATGAAACGTAAAATATATTTTTAATTCTCGTTACATTATAATAATGGATGGCCAATGAACGTTCGATACCGGTTTCAAGTTATTATGTGAATACAATAGGCTTACCGCCATGTGCACGGCGTTTGTTTGTCTTTTACGGCTTATCTAGAATTTTGGCTTTCGACTGCACGGCCATGCCACTATTTCCGAGATATACAGAACGAATACCAAACCGTATACAATTTGGGAGAATATTTTGTGGAATCTTAAAAATATATTAACACATTTTACACCGTTCACACCTTATAGCGGTAAAGTTTTGTCCGATAAAAAAAGGATTTTCAACTATAGACTGTCACATGCTCGAAGATATGTTGAAAGTGCATTTGGCATATTATCAAATAAATGGAAAATATTCCATAAACCAATCAATGCAAATTTAGATTTATGCATACTTCTAGTAAAAACTTGTTGTGTTCTGCACAATTTCGTAAGATCCAGGGATGGATTTAACATTCAAGAGACAATGAGAAGGATTCATTGAAATCGAACAAGACACATCAGAACCTACTCCGAGAGCTACTAATCAGTCAATCAATGAAAGAAACAATTTGGCAGATTATTTTGTTACAGATATCGGCAGTGTGCCCTGGCAAACAAATTATATGTAAATTAGATACCTACGTATTGTCTTTATATTTTCTATTGTACAATTAAATAATGTATTCAAATATTTCTAAAAAATTAAATAAATCAAATATTAAAAATAAAGAACGAATTACATAAAAGTACTTACATATATCATTTTTTCCCGTTCATCCTTTTCGTCGAATCCTTCACAAAACACTACAAATTTCAATCCACGCTCCTCTTTTTTTAATTCGATCGTGGTAATTATTGTCAGCTATGTTCCATATTTCGGGATGAAGTTTAACTTCACCGATAAACAGTTCCATGTCTACCTCATCAATATTAAATTGAATGGTTTTTGTTGCCATTTTTGTGATTTTTGTTACATGTGTATCACACGATTGATGACAAAGTACTGTTTGCCGGAGTTGCGGTTGATAAAGGCCTTCCCACACTAGATACGTCAACGTACGTAATTTTCGACGTACAACCAATACGTCAAAATTATGCGTTTGACGCGACGTACATGGTTCTCACACTAAATACGTCTATTTACGTACGTCGTTACAATACGTTAGGTTAGATTACAGGGGCGGATTTAACAATTTGCCGCCCCTATCAAAATCTATTTATCAATTAATTTTTTCGTTTAAGATAAATAAAAAAAATTCCGATTCAAATATAATATCTTCTATTTTTTTTTTTAGTAACAACGTTTATAAGAAAAACATAATGTAATGAATATAACAAAACAAATTAAATAATTTGATACATTTAATTTAATTTTAATATTTAAATTTAGAATTCATAGTTAATTTTTGTAGTTTACATAGCTTTTTTTCTAGATTTAATTCTTGAGAAGTCATCAATAATGTCTTCATACTCTAATGATGATGTTAAATCACTTTCTATAGTTAGTATGGCCAAGGAATTTAACCTTTCTTGTGACATAGTTGACCGTAAATAATTTTTCATTCTTTTTAACACCGAAAACGAACGTTCGGCAGTACAATTCGTAGCAGGTGTTGAGACAAATATTCGAAGGGCAATTTCAATATTTGGATATAGATCCTTCATATTACGTTCATATATTACAAGCATTAGTAAAAATAGTGTAATTTTCTTTTCATTAAAACTTGTAATTTGATGAGAACGAAAATGTACTTGTTCATTAATAAATTCATTTTTTTCTAAGTCTGATTTGTAAATGCAACATAACTCATTTGCTTTAACCATTATTTCAGAGTTTTCCAATTCCTGAAGTTTAGTAATAAAATCAAACGGTTTACAGAATGTTTCATATGCTTTTCGTCTATTACACAATTCAGTAGCTAATCTATCAAGTATGACATAGAACGTATTAATTCTAAAATTATCTCTCGCTGATATTTCTACTTGTTCATCTCGAGTTTTATCATGGCGAATTGTTTTTTTCTTTTTATAGAATTTTCAGATTGATATGTTTTGTTTTTTACTTTGCTTAGTGCTTTTTCTTCATATTCATCAAATGCCTCTCGCTGAGAATTCACTAAATGAATCAATGAATCATATAATTCTAGCACTGTACACACATTGATATTAACATTCTGTAATTTTTTGCTTACAGCATTTAATCTATCAAGTAAAAAACCCCACAAGAAAGCCATGAATGCTATTTCCAGTTTTTCAAGTTGTATTTTAAGTCCACGAGCTTCACATCTTGTTTCTGATTTTTCAGTTTTATCCAATTCGATTGTACTAAGAACTTGTATTATTTCATCCCATGATTCATTCAAACCAACACAAGCATCGTTTCTCGAAGACCAGCGCGTTACTGAAAGACTTTTGACTGTTTTAGCATTTGATTTTAAATGAGACGTTAAAATCGACCATCTATGAGTTGACGCCGAAAAAAAATTATAAACATGTTGTAATAAACAAAAAAACTTGACAGATTGACTGGCAGCTTCGGCAGAGTGTGTCCCCACTAAATTTAATGAGTGCGCTGCACACGGAATATAAAAAGCTAACGGATTGAGTTCTCTTATTCTAGCCTGTAAACCTTTGTATGATCCTGACATGTTATTAGCATTGTCGTATGACTGACCTCGACAGTCAGCCAAATTTATTCCAAGACAATCCAACACATCAATAACAATGTTTGTAAGTTTTTCAGATTTATGTCCTGCATTATCGATAAAACCTAAAAATCTTTCCACGGCGTTCCCTTTTTCATTTACAAAACGTACAATAAAAGATAACTGGTCGACATGAGAAATATCGGGGGTCGAGTCTACGATAATTGAGTAGTATTTGTTTGTTTTTATTTGAGACACAATGGCGTTTTTTACTTTGTCAGACATCAGTTTAATAATTTCTTCATATATTGTAGATGATAAATACGAAGTAGTTCCACTTCCAGAATTTTTAAATCGATTTATGTGTTGAGATAAAAAGGGATCAAATTCAGAAAGTATTTCTACAATCATTAAAAAATTACCGTTATTTACGGATACTATTATTTCGTCGTGTCCTCGAAATGGAATTCCACGTGAGGCTAATTTTTTAACAATTGCTACAATTCTAGTTAAGACATTTCTCCAGTATAATTTTTCTTGATTTACTTGCTCCAATAATTTTGAATCGATACGTTGTATTGCATTACCTCGATCCATAAGTTTAACAACACAAGTTCTATGACATGAAGAATTTTCGTGCTCTTTTAATCGCACAGATGCAGATCTCCAGTCATTGTACCCTTCAGATGCTAAATATAAATCATTGTTATTATTTTGGAATAACCTACAAGGTCCACAAAATACTTTGCCCGTTATTTCAGAATAAATTAACCACGGTCTATTGATGATTCGTCCATTAAAATGTTTTCTTTCAAACATATTTTTCGTTAATGAACGTTTTTCTCCATCATTATACACACGCAGTGATTTAGAAAAATCTAAGTCTTTATTTTGTTCAAAACCGTGAACAGCAAAATAATCTCGGATGTCATCATGTATAATCCAACTTGAAGGATCGTTTGAATAAGAAATTGATAATGATTCGAAACATGTAATCGTTTCATCTTGAGGGGTAGGCAAAGACTGGCTAAGAATGGCAGAAGAAGTAAAAGGTACAGATTCTAGGTTTTGATTTTCTAATAATCGTTTTTTAGGTAAATTAATAATATTTAAATCATTCGTCATGTCTGGTTGGGGTAAATTGGAAATAGATACCTGTTGTTCCTCATTTTCTTTTACTGGTTTAAAATATGCATCAACCTTTTGTGTCCGATTTAGAACATTGGTTAATTTTTCAGCCTTTTCTTTTGATTTCTTTTTATACTAAAACCCACTTAACTTTTTTCTGTTCATATTAACACCACTTTTAACACCAATTTCGTCACTATAAATAAGTCACGCGCGTACGTATAAAATACGTGTAAACAGTTAACACAATAACACCACTGTCGTCCTAAATAATTCACGTGGACCGCGGACGTATACTCGTCGGTGAAACACAACTATCGACTAATTCATATTTCATAATAAATGGTTAAATTTTAGAATGAAATTGTCAAATATCGTTAATTAACAATAATACGATAACACATCAGTCTTCGTCTAACTAACGAGTGATTTAACAATAGGAAACATGTATTCGCAGTAAACTTGAACTTGTACCGTTAAGGCGATAACGGTTTCTAAAGCGAACGTTTATAAATATTACGTGTACTCCAATATTCGTATACATATTCTATTATACAGTTATGACTTATGAGACATTTCATAAACAATAAGATAAGCTCTCTGCTTTAATAAAATACAATCGTCGTTGTCGTTGACGAGTTCCTGGGAAAATATTATTTTGCTAAAAATAAACGAATACAAAATCCACAATTTCAAAATTTTGAAGTGATAGATAAAATTTATTTATATTATTTTTTTTTAATTATATACCTAATTTTACAAAATTAAAATAAATATTCAGCATAATTTTGCCGCCCTTCAAAATTTGCCGCCCTATGCGGCCGCATAGTTCGCAGTGCCTTAAATCCGCCCCTGTTAGATTACGTTAGTGTGTTGTGCACAGGTGGTAGTGTGGTTTGTTCGTACTTTCCTGAAAAATCAACTACAACTTAAATTATTTTGAATTGTAGTGTTCCTGCTTTGTTTTTCAAGTTTAATTTTTATTATTTACACAGTTTATAAACTTATTAATTATAACTAGTGAGTTAAATAATTGACCAAATATGTCGTTATCTACGCAATCTAAAAAAGCATTGGCGTTATTGATATTAAGAAGACGAAAACAAACAAAACAATCAAATAAAACTAGAATTTGGGTCCATTCCATGAACAAAAGTCGATCTGAAAATGGAGAATTTATAAAATTATGTGTTGAACTTGAAGAATTTCCAGACCGATATTTCAACACCTTCAGAATGGATAAATATCAATTTGATGTATTATACGCACTTTTGAAAAGTTCACTTACAAAAAAGGACACAAGTTTTAGAAAATGTGTACATGCTAAGGAACGATTGATAGTCACATTAAGGTAATACATTCATTTTTTATATTCAATTATATTTTATGCAAGTCCACATTATTTTTAAGCATAAATTAAATTAATTTTTTTATATCATAAATTTTAATTTTAATTATATTTTATTTTTATAAATAACCACAAATTAAGTTGGTTTGATTAATATGTAGAAAAATGGATTAATAATATTAAAAATTTTAAATACATTAAATTTGAGACGAATAATAATTAATTCCTGGGAAGCCACTGTCTGCTGTGGTGTTTTGAGGATTATCAACTGTGGATGTGTATGTAGATGTAGATGAGTAGGTAGTAGAAAGTTCGGAGAAAGGCGAATAATTATTTCGAGTTCCAAATTCAATGTCAAAAAGAACTTGTTGTATTTTCATTCTTGCTGTAGCATTTTGTCTTGGTGTCATACGCTTTAACGCTGGAAGATGACTTAACAGAAATTGTTCATCGGCATCAACTTCTTTCGTAATGAGATTCATAAGTTTGTCGTTAATATCATTTTTATCTTCTGAAGGTACGTGTAGTTTACGTTTTTTAGAAGCCGATAATTTTAAATTATTTGTATTAGGTAACATAATATGTTCTACTTGTTCATTACTACGTTCTGGCGTTTTTAATATATTATCAATATTAGGTTCTGCTTCTTTTGTTGGACTATTATTGTGTTCTTGGTGAATAGAAATGTCAGCACTCGAATAATTCCCAATTGTCCTGATAAAAACAATAATAACAATAGTTATTTTAGAAAAATCGTATAATATTATATACCTACATATTATACTGCAGGCATTTTAATAAATCATAAACTTACTCTCTAAACTCTATGTATGGGATCAAAAATGTCATTTGGGAATAATATGACCATTTTGATTTTTTACCGCCTCCAGAACCACTAGGAAGTTTTTGTGCTTTATGCATTTTTATAAATGTGTCTCTTAATGATCGCTATCTCTTTTTTACACCATTGACGTCTTAAATTAAATAACAACATAAATCGTAATTAATATTAACTTATAAGGAACTCATTTTCTAATTTCCAACTAATTTCATTGTCTTTTTTAGATACTTAGCAACGGGTGCATCATTTCGGGATTTAGCATACAGATTTCGACTTGGGGAGTCAACTGTTAGTGCAATTGTTAAGGAAACATGTGAGGCAATTTCAACTATACTCAAATCATCGTATATGCCACAAATTGACACTAAAAAAAGTTGGGATAAAATTGCTCAACAATTTTATTCTAAATGGAATATTCCAAATTGTGTCGGGGCGGTCGACGGGAAGCACGTTTCAGTTTTTTGCCCCAAGAATTCGGGATCTCTATACTTCAATTATAAAAGGACATTTTCAATTGTACTTATGGCAGTTGTTGACGCAGATTATAAGTATATTATGGCATATATAGGTGCATATGGTCATAATAGCGATGGCGGTATATTTGCAAATAGCAATTTTGGAAAATTATGGTTGACCGACAATCATTCGACTTTACATGTTCCAGAATTTAAAAAGTTACCAGGCACTGAAGTATGCGTTCCATTAGTTTTAATTGGCGATGAAGCATTTCCATTAAAAGAAAATATTTTAAGACCGTTCCCCGGGAAAAATTTAACAGAACGTGAACGAGTAACAAATTATAGAATTTCAAGAGCCCGACGCGCGATGCGTCGTAGAAAATGCTTTTGGCATTACAGCACATAAATGGCGAGTACTTCTTAAAAGAATTGAAGTTAATGTAGCTTTTGCTACAAGTATTACATTGGCATGTTGTATTCTACACAATTTTGTTATAACAGAAAAAAATCAAAATACCTATGAAAATTCTGAAACTCACCCAACAATTAATGAAAACATACCATTGCAAGCAGTCAGATACAATAGACCAACTAGACGTGCAATAGATGTACGAAACCATTTTGCTGATTGGTTTATTTCACCTGCCGGGGAGGTTCCATGGCAATATGAATTTATGTAAATAAATCAATAACTTTTTAAAAAAGGATTTCTACTTATAATTACCTAGTTATAATTGACGTTATCATGTGTTATTGTTAAGTAATTTAATTTAATTAAAATAATTAAAACAACTAAATATTACTTACCGTCAGCTTTAAGCTCATTAGCTACTTCTTTCCATACATCTTCTCTGTAGTTCGAATTTTTATATGATCCTAGACTTTTTGTCATAAAGTATTGGCCTTTTTTCTACTTCAATTATAAGAGCCATTTCACACGTACCCGGCGACCGTTTAAACGGCACCGGTTACCCGGTTTCATAAAAACACATTTTCACATTTACCCGGCACATTCTACCCGGCTACTTACCCGGCAATACAGTTCCACACCTATTAGTATTTGTTAAGTCACACAAGTGAATTTAGCCAGATAGAGATAAGTTGTTTATTCGTTAACTATGGAACGTGAACAAACCATAGCATTATTATTATTGTATCGGCGTCTAAAAAAAAGAAGGGCAAAAAGACTTCAATGGGTTCATCCAATCAATCAAAAGCGGAAAGAGTACGGAGACTTTTATGTGCTGTTTAACCAACTACGAGAAGATCCTGAAAAATTTTATAATTATTTTAGAACGAGTGCAACAACATTTGATGAGTTACATGGACGACTTAAAGATGCACTTCAACTTCAGGATACATTTATGAGGGAATGTATTCAACCTGAACAAATGTTGGCAGTTACTTTAAGGTAATTATACACAATATTATTTCTATATAACAGACAATTTTATTATTTTATTGTATAAAAAATAAAAACTAAATTATTAATTTTAAAAATCTTAAAAATTTATTTTATTACAAAAAAAACATTTTGAAGTTATCGTTAAACACTAAAATCGAAGGAGTCGTAAGAACTTTCGGATATGTTATTGGAAGCAGGTGAATTTGATAACTCTTGCTCAATGTATTGGCCTGTTCTTCTTAAAGGTATAGTGGTCTGTGGATTTTGAAGAGAATGAAGGTCTAAGTATGTTTTTTGCTGTCTAGCCATGTTAGCGTTGAGATTTTCCTGAGTAATGAGCGTCTGAGGAGTTAAATTTGTAAATGTTTGGATTCCAAGCGATGGTGCATGTTGATTAACGTGAGGAATTTGAGAAACTGAAACCATTTGAGTACTTGATAAAATTTTCTTTCGGTCTTTGATGGATTTTATAGTTTGTAACACATTCATTTGAAATTCAAGTATTTCGTCTTCATTAAATGTATTTAGGGACGGAATTATTCCTCTAAAAAAAGACAAATGTCGGTCTGGTTTTTCTTTAATTACACTCATCAATTCCAGTTCTATAGGATCAGCTTTTCGCATAGCAGATTTGGGTGTTTTAAAGTTCACATTGTCTTCTTGGCGCTCATCATTTTTTGCAGTACTTTGGGTATCTTCCAAGGTATCTTCTATCGGTTGTTGGCTGTCGTGCGACAAACTATCATTAGTTGGACGTTCTTGAAACGTTTTTTTCAAAAATTGTAACTGCGGACCATAAATATACTTTTTTGACGTTACCCTTCCACTTCCTGATCTCTTAAAAGCTTTTTGTTGTTTTTCAGATTTTTGAAAAAAAACACGAATATTTCCCCACTTTTTAATAACTTCTTTTCCTGTTAAAAAGATAAAATATATAGACTTTAAGGTTAACTTTAGGTTACCTAGTTGGTAATTTTTAGTTACAAGTTAATTTAAGCTATGAAACTAACTTATGTTTAATTGTGTAGTTAACTTTCAAGGGTAAACTTTGACAGAGCAAACAATTTTCATCAACATTTATATACAAAAAAAACTAAAAATATACACTGCACAGGGTATAATATACATATATATTCATTATATTATTAGTATATTAATATTTTCGTTTCAGGTATCTAGCAAGTGGTTGCACATTTACAGAACTACATTACAGTTACAGACTTGGTATTTCTACTATAAGCAACATAGTACACCGTGTATGTCTTGCAATTTGGTTTATGCACCACGAGTATATTCCTACACCCACAGTCCAGCAATGGGAATCAATTGCTGAACAATTTGAGCAAAACGCAAATTTTCCACACTGTATTGGGGCCGTTGATGGTAAACACATAAGAATAGTAAATCCATCAAATTCTATGTACTTTAATTACAAAGGCTATTCGTCCATTGTACTAATGGCTGTAGCAGACTCAAATTATCGTTTTACCTATGTTAATATCGGAAGCTATGGTAAAGATTGTGACTCAAATATATTCAAGAATAGTTCACTTTGGACTGGAATAAAAAATAATGAAGTGGGAATCCCTGAGGAAAAATGTCTTCGCGGAACAACAAGTCCTAAAGTTCCATATTTCTTAGTGGGAGATGAAGCATTTGGGCTAGATAGGCATCTACTTCGTCCTTACGGTGGAAATAACTTAACTTTGGAAAAAAGAATTTTTAATTATCGACTGTCCAGAGCTCGCAGGTACATCGAATGTGCCTTTGGAATATTAAGTAATAAATGGAGGATTTTTCACCGACCCATAAACGTCAATACTATATTTTGTAACAGACATAGTCAAAGCCTGTGTTGTATTGCATAATTTTGTTCGTGAAAAGGATGGATATGATGCTGAGGATATGATGACGATAACCGGACTTGAAAATATACATACAGCACATCAAGTACGAGGGGGAGTATCAGCCAACAACGTAAGAAAAATTATGACTGATTACTTTTTAACTCCAGATGGATCCGTAAAGTGGCAGTTGTCAAAAATTTAGTATAATATTTAGTATATTTTAGTTCTTACCTAATTTAATAAATATAGCATAGGTACATACTACATATGTTATTAACTTTCATTATAAATGTCTATTATATTCACACACACACAAAATAAATATACCATTAAAATATGTATATTATGTATGTATCAATAATTATTTAAAACATTTTAAATACTGAACTGTGTACCAATGAAATATAATAAATAGAAATTATGGGAAATCGCTTCTATTGAATAAAACATTAATCTATACATTTTAATAAAAATGTTAAATGTAAAAATTAAATAATATAAACCTTCGAGATTTTTTTTGGTTCTTTTGGGACTGCCTGAAATTATTTTTATAATAATTAATATTTGTTATTGCATTCAACTTACCGTAATCGTTTTTTTCTTTGTCTTCAAAGTTTTCAAATTCATGATTAATTTCTTTGAATATTTCAATCCAAGCTTTTCTTGTCTCGTTTCGATCTTTATAAATATCTAAGGTTTTGTCCCAAAGTACGGGCTTTGCCTCAACTAAAGATATAAGTTGATCGATATCTAAATTCATTTTAATAAAACTTTCTCAAAAAAACACAAAATAAATAATTAATAGATTATTAAATAATAAAGATTTTAAACTGGTCGTTGCTAAAGACGGATTTGATATGACCATGACGGATTGACAGCAAATTCCCGGGTACGTGTGAACGCGCAATTGCTTATCTGTGTCCACTGTCTATTTCGGTACCGGCTAGACGGATCCGGCAGCCGGCCAGTGCAGTGGGAGTAGCCGGCGACAATTCGGTCGCCGGCTACCGACTAACCGGCGCCGGTTTCGGGTGGCTCGTATGAAAGCTCTCATTCTAATATCACACCAACGACCGGGTAACCGGTGCCGTTTAAACGGTCGCCGGGTTCGTGTGAAATGGCTCTAAGGTTTTCTTTCATATTAAAAATATTGTTGAGTGTCAGTCAGTGGTCGAATAACGTATAACGAAAAATATTATGTGTTGAACTCGAAAAATTTAATAACTGAGAAATAATCGATTAGATTAGGGAAATTCAATAATAATAATAATCTAATATAGATTAAATACAAATATACGATACGTTCGACGTATTCAACTGATAGCAATTTCATATCGTACGTCGACGCGACGTACCAACGTATACGGTTTTTGACGCGTCGTATCCAGTGTGCGGACTCGTATTTAAACACGTAGGGTTTAAAAAGAGTACGTCAACGTACGTCAACCAGGGCCGTCCTTAGGGGGGGGGCGAGTAGGGCCCAGGCCCTGGGCCTCGCGCTTTTTGCTTAAATTTGGGGCCTCGCGTTTGAAAAAAGTAGAAATTATATAAAAATAACGAAATTGATTCAATGTAAAAACATAAAAATATCAATAATACAATATTATCGTAATCGTAACACATCGCTGTGGTGATGCGGGTAGCAGGCAGCAGTCACCGACCGTCTTTTTCGTCGAATTTTTATTACTTATTAGTAATAGATAATAATAGATTTATTCGTTCGTCGTTCGTCGACTGTCACCGTTGAAAAACATTGATAATAATAAATAATATTTAATTAGCAAATAGTAGATAGACCGATTTTATTAGTAGTAGTTTTTACTTTTTCGTGTAATCGTGTGTGCGTTTGCTGTTGACATCGATTGTATCTAATATTCTAATACAATAATATTAAAAGGAGTGGTCGATTGCGCGATAAATATCGAAAATTTAAAAGTGGTTGTGAAAAACGAAAACTTAAGATTGCTATTGAACTTGAACATCAAAAAAACTCTTTATTCAAATTTTTTAAAAAAGACCTAAATGATACCATAGCCGATAGTGGTCAAATTGAAAGTCAAATAAATGCGAATCTTCAATTGAGCGATAGTGACGATGTTAATTTTGAAAAAGTAGAAGTTCAATGCAATACTGTTAGTGATAAATATGAAAATGTGCCGATAGCCGATAGTGTTCAAATTGAAAGTCAAATAAATGTGAATCTCCAACTGAGCGATAGTGACGATGTTAATTCTGAAAAAGTAGAAGTTCAATGCAATAGTGATTGTGATGAATATGAAAATGAAAATGTACAACTGGTATCAGACGATTTACGACCGAAAGAAGACATCGAGAGCAGAAAAGTACTTGAAAAAGAATACAACAACGACGATCCAGGTAACTGGCCACAAAATATTAATGATAAATTACGAATTTATTTAGTTAAAAACCCACCTTCAAAAATTAAAAATTATAAGTTTCCCTCTAACGATGAAGGTCACAAATTTAGCGTTATACATTATAATAGAATAATGGCCAATGGTGAAAATGTGCTTAGAAATTGACTTTTGTATTCTAAATCTCTTAATCGAGTATTTTGTCTCTATTGTCGTTTGTTTCCGTCAAAGTCTACATCATCTTTGGCCTCAATAGGATTTTCAAATTGGAAACAGATTAGTGAACGTTTAAAAGAACATGAATTATCTATTCCACATAATAAGGCTCAAGAAAAATGGATACAATTACGTATGGGACTTGATCTTCATAAAACTGTAGATAATAATATACAAGATAATTAAAATATTGAAAAAGAACGTTGGCGTAGTATTCTTAAACGTATTATTGCATGTATAGAGTTTTTAGCAGAACATAATGACACTTTTCGTGGTAGAAATTCTAAATTATATACACCGAATAATGGTAAATTTTTAGGACTAATACAAATGATTGCAAATTTTGATATTATTATGGCCGATCATTTGAGATGCGTATGTAATGATGAAATACATGATCATTATTTAGGACCTAGGATTCAAAACGAACTTATTAGTATTATTGCCACAAAAATACGTGATGAAATAATTAATCGCGTTAAACAGAGTAAATACTTCACGGTTTTATTAGATGGAACACCTGATAAAAGTCATAAGGAACAGCTTACATTTCTTTTACGCATTGTAGAAATTTCGAAAAATTTGAAATACGAAATAAATGAATATTTTATATGCTTTATTCACACTTCAAATAAATCTGGCTCAAATTTAACAGAGGAAATAAAAGAACAATTACAATTAATGAACTTGGACCTGAAAAATTGCCGTGGCCAAGCATACGATAATGGGGCAAATATGGTCGACCGAAAACAGGGAGTACAATCTCGAATTATTTCAGAGAACCCAAGAGCTTTTTTTGTACCATGCACACAGTCTTAATTTACTTCTCGGGGACATGGCATCGTCTGTACCAGCTGCTATGACATTTTTTGGCGTAATTCAAAGAATTTATACTATGTTTAGTGCTTCTACTGAAAGATGGACTATTCTTTTAAAATACGTTTCAGACTTTACTTTAAAACCAATGTCAGATACCAGGTGGGAATCTCGGGTCGAATCGATTAAACCTATTCGTTTTCAATTAGGCCAAGTACACGATGCTTTAGTATAAGTCAGTGAGTTAACAAAGGATGCTAAGATAAAAAATGAAAGTTTGTCTTTGGCAAATTATGAATTTTCTTATGATTTTATTTTAAGTGTTGTTATTTGGTATGAACTACTATCTGCTATTAATAAAGTTAGTAAGAGTCTTCAGAGTGAAACCATGAAACTGAGTAATGCTGTTCAATTATTAAGTGGTCTTAAAGATTTTTTTAATAATTTTAGAGAAAAGGGGTTTGAGTTATCAAAAAAAACTGCACAACAATTATGTGAAGATATTGGAACTCAACCAATTTTTAAACAATCTAGAGTTCTAAAAAAAAGTAAGCAGTTTGATTATGAATGTAATGAAAATGCACCGTTTCATGCTAATATTAGTATTTCTAAACGCACGTGCGGCGCCGCACGTTAAAAATACGCAAGTGTGCATCTAGCCTTAACCTGTAAGGACCGGCCGGTCGTCACCGTCATAATAACAATAATCGACTTCTTGGAAATTAGAATATCGTCTCTAAAAATAATTTGACGAACATCGCGTACGAGTATAATGTCATTATAATTTCCATAGTTTACTTAATTGCGTTTATAAAAATCACTTTGAACATATTTTTTGTGTTCACAACGAAATTAATAGCATGCTATCAAATTCACACTTACTGGTTACCCACACACACATTGGGAAACTTAATATAGGCCAGTCAAATTAGGTTTGATTTCGGAATTAATTAGTGGAAAGCTGGAAACCGTTTTAATTGCTCAAGCATAGGTCTGATAGTATGGAAATATGTTTTTCCCCCACCTCCGAAGTCGGCGTCGGCCGCCATCTTGATAAAAGAGTTCCAAAATCGGAGTTTTTTTAGTTTTTCTTTAATAACCCAAAAACTATGAGCAGTGCCGGCGCTAGGTTTTACGGGGCCCGGGGCATGTATAAAATGTGGGGCCCTCATTCGTATCTTATACATTACAACCCCATTCCAAATTAGAGAGAGAAACAACTTTTATTGAAGCGAGCTGCTCACTACGTGAGTTGCCAATAGACACAGCATACTGATCAATATATAGATACATAGTGACATAGTGAAATTTACATAAGTTATTAAAAATATAGTATTATATAATATCTAGAGATTATAAGCAACTACTAAATTTAACAATTAGCAATTCAAAATCTATAGAAACTTATTTTACTGCGAATATAAATGGTAATTTATTATGTATAATGAGTCTTTCAAAATTGATAGACATAATTTGTTGAGCTCTTCCATAGCGAGGTTGTGTGATCGGAAAAATGACTTTAGGAACTCTGAGGCTGTTCCTCGAGCTCCAAACCAAAGCCCGGACACTTCTCAATTTGCAATGTCATATTGCTGTTGAAGCCACGGAATACATGGCTCGTAGATTCTTTTCTTTTCTTCGTTTATTGCATTGTCTTGTTGTGGGTCATTCGTTTCCCAACGAATTGTCGGATCCAGAATGAGACCGTGGTTTTTGTTTCTTTCTATTATGATGATGTTTGCACGACGGTTTTGGACGTTATTGTCTATTGTCGATAAACAGTGGACTTCTTCAAATACTTCAAAGACTTTTTTTTTGCGAAAAAGATCGGCTATATAAGTACGGACCCTATGGTGGGACGAATTGCGCAATAACTCCGTTTTTGGACAGGCACCTCGGATGTGTGGTAGAGTTTCTATAATTTTATTCTCACTGCAGCTTTGAAATCTGCAATGGCGGCTACCACCCATACTGCGCCCACCCGTTCCACGATTAGCCATTGAATTCATCGATGCCTTTATGGCGTTGGACCATTCACTACTTGAGAAACCTCCTTTATTTGATACCCATGAGTTTGTTGACGTACATTTATCATACCATAATCCTCTTTGGGGTAAGACTTTCCATTTCTGATACTCTTTGTCTCGCAGCTCTGTCTAAATTGCTCGTACATTTTTGCCTGTGACCTCTCCGAGGCAGTTCCAGCATTGGATTTCCTCAGATTTAAAGTCACGTACCGTCTGCAGATGTTGGTCTTGTATTTTAGAAATGTTGTAAATTATTGCTAAGTGTTGCAGAGATGCTTCCCACGTTGTTCTTAACATACCTAAGCCACGAACTTTTCGGCTACTGTAGAATACAGGGAATGGTGTATCAGATAGGTAGAGCACAAATCACTCTTACTCCTTGTCTTATGAGTACATCAACTCGTTCCAAGAACGCGGCCGGAAGAAGGTCGATTGGCGTGGTTTGTAGAGGGTAGATCAATTTCGGGTAGACATATTGATTTAAGATATTTATTTTTTGATCGCCTCTAATTAACGGAGATGTTATGAGGTTTCTAAAGTCCTTCTCTAGAGTCTAGGTTGATCAAAAATTGCTTCTGATCGAACACTATTTCATCCCTAAAGTTTACACCGAGGTAACGTATACAGTCATTGTCAGTGACTGGCGGTATGGTTGCAGTGCTAAGCAACGTTAGGCACTTAGTATGCCTTTCTCGATATTTATAACATGGGATTTCGTGTGGTTTATTTTCATGCCCACCGAGGAGAACAGATCAATTGCCATGTCAACTAGATTTCTTACACTTTCCATATCTTTTCCAATTATTGCTGTATCGTCTGCAAACCCGCAGATAGAAATGTTGTCCAAGCCTGGTTGAAGTTGGAACCCATGAATCATGCTTACGCTAGGGTCTGAAATATGTTTACGAACAAAATCTTGACTTAAGTTAATTATTGTGGGTGAGAGAGGTGATCCTTGGGTTACCCCCTTATGCAAGCTTATTGTTTTTGAATATTTTTGAGATCTAATCTAAATTAGATTTAATTAAAAAGATAATTTTGTCCATCGATTTTAAAACCAGCAATTATTTTACATTAAGTAGGTATGTAAAGAAAATCAAAACAATCAATGATTTATATGTATATATTATATATTATATTATATGTATAATCATATTTGCATAGAAAATAAACTAACAAGTAAGGTTAAAATACTAGTAGATAAGTAATAACTTATATTTATAAACGAAGTTTAAAAAAAATGAGTGTGCTGAACAATTAACAATATTTCTTTATATTTTAAATACATAATAAATTGTTAAAGTAAAATGTTGTCAGTTATTCATTAATTTTTCTATCTTTCTTAGATGCAAAATCATTAATTATATCTTCATAATTTAGTTGTTCTGAAAGTTCTTTTTCTATACAAATTGTAGCAAGTCCAGTAAGTCTTTGTTGTGACATGGTACTTCGTAAATAAGTTTTTATAAGTTTTAATTTTGAGAATGTTCTCTCTGCTCCTCCAGCTGATATAAGCTGTTAACTATAAATGTATAAGCTGTTAATTATAAGCTGTTAAATAAGTTAACATAATTCGTAAGGCAATATTCAAGTTGGGAAATGCGTTCGTTTTTTTTATTTCAGAAAGTACTTGAAGTGGTGTAGTATATTTATCAATTAAATAGCGGAAAATTAATATTTCTTCGTATAAATCATAAATTCATAACCATTTAAATCTTTTTTGTCATTATCTGACAAACGTATTTCCAAATCTTTGAAGCAATTTAAAATTTCAAAATCAGGGACATAACAAAGTTTTTCAACATCATACAAAAAACCAAAAACGTCATTAAATGTATTTATTTAATCGAATCGCTTTGTTATTGCACTTATTGCACCATCCACTATAACTAAGAAGTAATTACATTTAAATTCATCTTCTGTGTTTTGTATGACGTCATCGGCTCCTTCGTATCCAAACATTTGTTTTTTTTTCGTAATCGTTGTATTTTAAACACTGGTTCAATTTTTAACTTGTTTGCTAAATCACATGCTTCTCTTTTGGCCGCATTAAAACCATTATTTCTGTACGCGGTTAAGAATATTTGGAGAGCTTTAAGTAACTTTGTAGATGTATTTAAATTAGTTTGTGGATTTTGAAGTGATTTGCTAACAATATTTCCATCATTCAAAACGCTGTACCAAATACACAAACTAATTGAATATTTTAAATATTCAGGAAGTTTTGACGAAGTTAAAAAGGGACATCTTCCAACATCATCGGTAGCAAAGTTAAGAAATCTGAATAACGTTTTCCATTAAGAGTACCGTCATAAAAATGTGGACCTATTAAATTTCTAATTTCACAAACAATATCTACAATAATTATCGAAGTACTAATAATAAAATTAGAAATAATCTACTATTATCAAAGTACTAATAATAAAACTTGAAATAATTCAACAACTTTTATCGCACAATAATAACGCAAATTACAACGTCATTGTCAATTTAGTTGGTAAATTTATTTTTAAATTAATTAAATTTAAGTTAGTTATACATTTTTTTTAGGTAATTTTGTATTAAATTATTTAAATGCATTTCATTTTGAAATTCAAGCGTGTAATGTTTTTGGTAAAATCGAAAAAATTTAATTACATATTTTAAAATTTCAAAAAGCTGTAACTCATTCAATTTTATGTTTAGAACCATGGTCAATGGATCATAATTACTTAGAATAAAATAATCTATCCATATCCGGTGACGAAAATAGGTGTTGCAATTGTAGGGGCGCATGTGGTTATTTAAATAATTTATATAAGGAAAAAAATAAATAAATAATAAGACGATAACGCCGAAAGAAATAATGATTACATTTTATTGTCATAAAGACACCAAAACGCGACGAGCGAGAGTGTACTAGGGATGGGTAATTCATGAATGATTCGATTCACTGAATCGATTCAGCTAGATGAACCGATTGAATCGATTCAGTGTTGTAAAATGAATCGGTTCATCGGTAACACTGTTTCAAAACTGAATTGGGTAATATGTTTATATATCTATGGTTAAATTTTGTTCAATCTTCAACGACATCTAGTATACTAGTATACACTATACAATCATTATTTTACGCCAAAAGGCAAAAATACCTGTGCCCAGTGCCCACTGCCCACGGTTTAAGATATAATATATTAATAACATATATATATATAGATATATTTAAGTAGGTATATCTTAAACCGTGCCTGTGTCCATGTTATCATTATTATGTATTATCAGTTATCATAAACAAGAACAACACAAACAAATTAAACAACATTTTGCGATTCGTTATTTAATAAAAAAGAAAATATTTATGGCTTATCGACTTAAAATCAAGAACAAAGTTATGGTAAGTAGTAAGTACTAAGTATACTATTCTTATAATTACATAATAATAATTAACATTTTAGTGTAAAATAATTTAGTATTATAATTGTATAATAAAATTTATTTTAAATTGAAATTTAAAAAAATAATTTGCTCAAGCCTTTTACTTGATAATCTGTTTCGTTTTTCAGTTACCACTTGTCCGCCTTTGGAAAACACACGTTCACTCGGAACAGATGTACCTTGTATACATAAACGCCGCTTCATTATTTCAAACAAAGTAGGGTAAATATTTTTGTTTTCATTCCACCATTTTAATGGATCGTTTGATCTTGCAATCAAAGGTTCTTGAAGATACTTATCTACTTCGATAATCATCAACGCTTTTGGATCCTGAGACTGAACTATATCAGTAACTTCCAAATCAAAGTCGTTCCAAATTGAATCTTCTTTATTACTCGCTGTCGGTGGTATCGGGTAAGTTGTCAAGTTACGTTGCTGTACATTTTTTTCACTAATTATAATTTTTCCTTTGTTGACAATAGATCTTTTGGTGTCTTGAAAAGCAAAATGATTTTTGAATCCATATTTTTTGAACCGAGGATCCAAAAATGTTGCCTCAGCTAACAGCATATCTTTTTCTAACTGACCAAATCTCTTATTTTTTTTTTTTTTTTTTTATTGATCTTTTAAAAACATCGGCTTCTGTGGCCATTAGTTTACAATTTACAGTAATTTAAATTATTTACAATTACGTATTATATAACATGTGGAAAGGGCTTAAATTAGGTTGTATAGCTGGATTTCTTTTATATACTGTATGATGTTGTGGATTGATTGGGTGTCAGGTCCTAATGCTTCTCCGATTTGTTGAGATATGTCGTATTTTTTCCTCGTATCATCATATTTTCGGCATTCAGTGATGATATGTTTTACTGTGAGGTCCACTCCGCACGTTTCGCATATGGGGGGATCATTTTTTTTCCATGAGATGCCTATGTGTGATGAAAGTGTGGCCTATTCTTAGGCGATTTAATATGGTTTCCTCTTTTCTATTTAGTCCGGGGTTTTTCCATATCTGTATGTTGTTTTTAATTTGGTTTAACTTTGTGTGTTGGTTTATCCATTGTAGGAGCCATTTATGATCTAGGACTTGTTTAATTTGTTTTTTTTTGTCTTCATGTGTATATATATATAGTAATGGGGTGTCTGGGGAGGAGGCAGCTTTTGACGCTTCTAGGTCTGCTTTTTCATTGCCTTGTATGCCGCAGTGTCCAGGAGCCCACATATAGCATATATCCATCCCCATACCACTTGCTTCATATGTTTTTTCTTGTATTAGTTTGGATATGTCGGATGGATGTGTTATGTTTTGGATTCCTGTGATGCTGCTGAGTGAATCGCTGATTACAAGGTAGTTGTTGGGTGTTGTATCTTTATTTTGTATTATGTGCAACGTCGCATTATATATTGCCAGTGCTTCAGCTGTGTAGATTGAGCATTCGGGGGGTAATTTGTAAGTTGTGATTGTATTTTCTGCTACTATTGCGATCCCTACGCTGTCTGATGTTTTAGATGCATCAGTGTAAATATGTTTTCTATCGGGGTATTTTTGTATTATTCCTTGGAAAAGATTTTTGTAGATATTAGGATTTGTGTTGTTTTTTTTATATTCTGTTATTTCGATGTTTGTATTGATTTGCATTAACCAAGGAGGTATGGTTTGTGGTTCTCTTGGTACTATTTGTTTTATATTTATTTGTAGGTTTTCTGCTTCTTTGATTGTGTTGTCGATATATTTGATTGCTGGGTTGTTCTCATTTTTTAATGTTCGGGATGCATAGAGTATATTGTTTTGTGTTCTCCTTATGTCGGGGGGTGGTTCATTTGCAATGTTTCTTAGACTCGCTATTGGGCTGGATTTGAAGCCTCCAATTGCTAGTCTTATGCCGGTATTTAGAGGCGCGTCAATCATTTTTAGATGTTTGGGATTGGCTGTCCTGAATATTATTGAACCGTAGTCAGTTTTAGACCGGATTAGTGCTCTGTAGATTTTTAGTAGTGTAGATGTTTCGCCACCCCATGATGTATGTGCGATGATTTTTATTATGTTGAGTTTTTTTGTGATGGAGTTTTTTACATATTTTAAATGTGGGATCCAGTTTAATTTGGTATCAAAAATTACTCCCAAAATTTTTATTTTATTTTGGTTTGGTATAATGTTGTTGTCTATTGTTATCTGGAGTTTACCTTGTTTTCTTTTTTTTGTGAATATGATGCTTTGTGATTTTTGACTGGAGATGTTGAAGCCCGTTTCGTTTAACCATTTTGTTATATTATTTGCGCTATTTTGTAATAAATTCTGTACTGTGTTTAGGTTGTTGCTTCTACATAATATGTTAAGATCATCTGCGAATAGATTTGCGGTTACCGGGGTTTCTATTGTTTTAACTATGTCGTTTATTGCTAGAAGAAAGATCGTGACTGCAAGTGACGACCCTTGTGGGATTCCATTTTCTTGGGTGAAGATGTTCGAAAGGCAGTTTGAAACTTTGACTTGGAATTTTCTATCAGTAAGGAAGTTTTTTATATAATTGTACATGTTTCCTTTTATTAGTATTTTGCTAAGTATTTGGAGTATTCTGTATCTCCATACTGAATCATATGCTCTGGTTATATCAAGGCTGATCATTCCTAGTATTTGGTTATTTTCGAAGGTTTTGTTAATTTCGGATTTTATTATGTAAAGGTTGTCTATTGTGGATCTAGCTCGTCGAAAACCGCTTTGTTCAATTGATAAAATTTTGTTTTTTTCCAGGTACCAAACTAGTCTAGTGTTTATTATTTTTTCCATTGTTTTTGTCATGGTATTTAGGAGTGTTATTGGTCGGTATCCGTCAACAGAGTGTTTATTTTTTCCTGTTTTAAGAATTGGTATGATGATGCCTTTTTTCCATTCTTCTGGAATACTTCCTGTTCTCCATATTGTGTTGAATAAGTTTAATAGATGGTTTTTGGCTATGGGTCCGAGGTTTTGAAGGAAGCAGTAAGGTATTTCATCGGGGCCGGGGCTCTTGCTTTTGCTTTTACTAAGAGCGATATCCATTTCTTTTGAGGTTATTGTTGCATTTAAACTAATTTGATCTGTGTCTAGGGGGTTGGTGCCAAACAGTATGTGTATATTTTCAGAAGGTGTTTTTATTTTTTCTATGAAGTTTTGATTGTAAATTGAGTTGCTGAAGTTTTCATGAAAGAACAAGCCGATTTTTTGAGCGACTTCTTTGGGTAATGATGTTGTGGTGTGTGCATCCATTATGTGTATTTCTTGGTCTCTATTGAGTCCTTTGAGTGATCTTATTTTGGTCCAAAGTTCTTTTGAGTTGGTTTTATTATTTATAGAGCCGGTGAATTTTTTCCATGATTCTTTTTTACTGTTTTTAATTAAAAATTTTGATTTAGCTCTTAGTTTTTTGAGTAGTATGAAGTTATCTATTGTTTTGTTTTTTTTAAATGTGTTGAGTGCGTCTTTTTTTCTTTTGATAGCTGTTTTGATTTCATCATTCCACCATGGTACTCTTGGTTTAGTGTTTTGTTTTATATGGCTTCCGATACATCTGTTTGCTGCATTAATTATTATTTGGGTGAATGTTTCAACCATTTTATTAATGTTTTGTTGGTGATCGTTTGGTAATACGTTTGTTTCTATGTCCACCATTTTTTCAAATGATGGCCAGTCGGGTTTTTTTAGGTTCCATCTTTTGTTTTTGTTTTTATTTGTGTCACCTTTCCTAGGGATTATGTTTATTTTGATGGGTATATGGTCACTGCTTAAAAGGTGGGGTAATACTTTCCACTCTAATCTATGTGCTAGGGAAGGAGGGCAGAAGGATAGATCTATGCAAGAGAGGTTTCCATTTGCAATGTTTATGTGGGTGGGTGATAGGTCATTTAATAACGCTATGTTATCATTTTCTAGCAGTTTTTCAATTTCTTTGCCTCTGGGGTCGGTTTTTTCGGAGCCCCATAATGGGCTGTGTGCATTAAAGTCGCCGAGTATTATGAATGGTGTGGGGAGTTGTTTAATGATTTGATCGATGTCAGTTGAGGTGAATTTTTTTTGATTTGGTAGGTATATATTACATAGTGTGAGTTTTTCTTTTAGGTTGATTTGGACAGCTAAAACTTCTATTTCGCTTTGGATGTTAATAGTTTTGTTTGGAATGTAGGATTTAATATATATAGCTGTTCCTCCACTGGCTCTATTTGCCTCAAGACGGTTCTTGCTGTATCCATTGTAATTTTTGAGGGGGGCAATGTAGTTTTCTTTAAAGTTTAATTCTTGGAGGCATATTATTTCGGGGTTATATTCTTGTATTAGAAATTCAAGCTCTTCTTTTTTTTTAAAGAATCCGTTGAGGTTCCATTGAATAATATTTAGGTTCGTGTCTATCATGATAAGTTTGCCGGTGTGTTTTTTGTTTTGGATTTATTGGTGCGATGATTTGTTGGTAGTAATGTAATTATTTGATGGGCTAATGTTATGTTTGATTGGTATACTAATTTTCGTCTGGAAGCATTTGGAATAAAAGATTAGTTAGTTTCTTAATTTTAGTCTTGGCACTGCGGTCAGTTAGCATGGGATGTATTGTTTCTACGATTTTAAAGAGTTCTGGTATATTTGTGCCTACTTGGGTGCATAGGTCGAGTATTTTTATGTTTTTATTGGAAAAATTTTCTATAATATATTTAAAAGATTTGTAATTGCAGCTGTCTGGGTTTTGTAAAAAATATTCGTAGCTTGGCTTTAATTGTTCATCTAGTCTGTCGAGGCTTCTTGATGGTGAGCGTGAACTAGTTTTAGTTCTTTTGTTATTTTTGGAGGTTGTTGATGTGTTGCTTTGTGGATTTTTAACTGATGTGGAGGAAGTAGGGACGGTGGGTATTTTATTTGAAGGCGAGGCAGGTGATGATGGGGCGGTTGATACCGATATAGGTCTTTTGTTTGATTCCGTTTTTGAATTTGTATTTGTATTGCTGGTGGTATCTATGTTGTAATTTATTATTGGTTCTGTGTTATTGTGAATATTTAAAGCATGTTCTGTCTGTGCTTCTGAGTTCTGTTGGATTATAGTAGAGAGGGTGAATGGAGCTATTGGATCTGGATGTGTGATTTGTGGGGTGCTTTCTGTATTGTATTTACATGTTGATGAAATATGTCCATTTTGTTTGCAAATGAAACATGTTAGAGAATCGTCTGTAATGTATATTCGAAAATTAGTGTCTTCGTGCTTGATTAAGATAGAGCCGGGCAATTTGTGTAAATCTTCGGGATTAATGTACAATTGTCTTCGGAAACTTGTCACGTGTGAGAATAGATCTGATGAGTAAATAGATTTTAAGGAGTGTATTGCTGACGTGATTCTAATACCTATTTCTTGTAAAGCATTTATGATAGTTTCATTTGTAATTATGGGATATACGTTCGAAAGGGTAATTTTTTTTGAAGGGTTGACTAGCTTCCTTATAAAGATTTCATTTTCACCTATAAAAAAACTTCTATGGTTTTTAATTAGGTCATCAGCGTTTTTTTGTGTATTTAAAAATATACAAAAACGGTTGTTGGAAATACGTGAGGCAGAGATAATGCTAGTGGGCGCCGTGTATTTACTGATAGCTGATAAGTAGTCGATTTGTTTTATGCCTTCTATTGCAGTAAGAACTATAGCTTGGCTCATTTTTGGATAGTTATTGTTTGATGTTGTTTCAGCGAAACTTTTTGTATTGATATGGTTGGTATTAATATTGTTTTGGCTGTAGTTATGATGTGTGGGCCGCGAGCAGCATGGTACTGGGCCGCTAGCCTTAGGTATAATATTAAATATTATATATTATAATTTTATGAAAACGTAAATAGGTATGCTATGGGTGGGCCTCAAATATTTTTTTACAAAATTAGTGGTCCGCGAAACTAAAAAGGTTGGGAACCGCTGGTTTAGATTATTGTTTGGTTTATTTTGAGTTGATAGTGTAAGAGATGATTGAATTTTATTGTAATTGAGGTTTTGATAGGAGTTAATTGGCTGGACGTTTAATTCTGGGTTCGATTGCTTAATTGATGCAGGCGAGGTGCCTGCGAGATCGTCGCCCATAGCGGGTACTGTCTTTTGTGCGTGTGTATGTGTATTTTAAATGGGAGTAGATAAGGTGTTCATATTACCTGAATGCCGGGCGAACGTATTATGATAACGTATTATGATTGTTGTGCTATCGTAAGCTAATAAATACAGAAAAACGCAATATACGTGTCGCACGGTCGGCGGTCAAACACGAACTGAATCTCTTATTTGTTTCTTCAGTTAATTTATGTATAAAGCTGTCTATGCATGGAATTGTCTGATGTTGAGTCATTAGTTTGTTACAAAAGTTAATTAAAGCCTGAGTAAATAAAATAGTTTTAGATATTGTTACACCTTTTTCACTACTCATTTCAATAGTTATTTCTTCAAATCGTTTCAGAATATCGCAAGATTTACTTATTATCTGCCAATCATCCGAAGTTAAACTGACATCATAATTAAGATCTGCTAAGGAAGACAATATTGGAGTTTTTAATTCAAAAAACCGTTGGAACATTTGAAACGTAGAATTCCAACGGGTGACTACATCTTGTATTAGTGTATGGACTGGAGAGTAACCTAATTGTTCCTGCATTTGGTTCAATTTTTCAGTGGCGAGTGTACTTCTTTTAAAGTACTCGACAATGCTTTTAACTTTAACTCTAGTTTCTTTGATTTGGTCCAGAGAAGATTGAACAATAAGATTAAGGCTATGGGCAAAGCATGAAACATGTCTCCACTGACATAAGCGAATCGCTGAAGTCATGTTTGAAGCATTGTCAGTAGTACAAGCTGCTATTTTATTTTGCAAACCCCATTGCCTTACAATATTTTGAAGACAGTCTTTAATATTTTCACTTGTGTGTCTCATTGGAAATTTTGCACATGAAAGTAAATATGATTTTAATTCACAGTTTTGATCTATGAAGTGTACAGTAATTGCCGTATAACTCTCATTTTTAAGTGATGTCCACGCATCTGTAGTTAAGGCAACATACTGTGCATTAATTTCAATATCTGATTGGACTTTTTTGTATATTTCATTATAAAGAACAGGCAATAATGATGTTGAAAGGGTTTTCCTAGAGGGAAGGGAATAACCAGGGTTCAACATATTACCAGCTTTATAAATTCAACATCTTCAACGATACTAAAGGAGTAATATTCTTTTACTATCATTTTAATTACCTGTTGGTCAATTAATTGCCTTTTTGATGCAGTTACTGGTTTGCTGAAATAATTAGAAATTTGACATTGCTGTGGACGAATTGATGATGACGGCTGACGATGAAGAAGAGGAGACCTATCTCTATTAGATGTTGAAGTTGATACGACACCAGAATTAGAAGATGTTGATGCTGATAGATTGCCATTGTTACTAGGAGGATCATCTGGGTTATTTTCTTCTACATCAAAATTAGGTCTTGAACTTTTGGACAAATCAGTTGTTGGATGTTTAGATTTTATATGTCTTAATAAATTAGTTGTCGAAGATTGATTAAATTTAAGCACTGTTTTACAAAATCCACACTTAGCTTTATCACTTTCAATTACTGTGAAATAATCCCAAATCACACTGGTCTTACGATTCATTTTTATAAAAAAAAGAATGTAATTAAAACACCGGTAATTTTAATTTAATACACAAACGTATTTAAAAAATATGAATTGACAAGACACAGTACAAACTTCAGTGGTCACTGGTGTGTTGTGAATGATGATTATTTATACAAAATATGAACAAAATTCAAAGTATCTATCACACAAATCTAACCTGCATGGACATGTCTAATCATGTTGCTTATTGTATGTAAACAAAGACATAATTATATATGTATGTTCTGTAATATTATTTTGTGAGTATGGAATAAATGATTTTGATGTAAAAAATTGATATTATAGACTAGAGTATTTTATTTATATAAAATAAATAATATAAGTACACCATATCTCAACATGTTCTGACGTACTCAATAATTTTTCTACATTAAATATTATAGTTATTTGTCGTCGTCATGCAAAAAGCGATCAATTGAACAATTTTATAATTAATAACTTATATTTTGGTAATACGTAAAAAATGAGTAAGAGTAATATTTTTGAGAGAATGATATATAGATTTTTTTAAATCAAAAAAAATTAAAGATTGTCAAAACAATAAAAAAATTTAAATTCACAACTTTTTTTTGTTTATTATTAGTCAACCACAAATTCTAAAATAACAATAAATTATATTATTGATATGTCATTCCTTAAAAAAATATTCTCCTTTATCTTTTTTGTGATGGGTGTTTTTACTCTATGATTACTTAAAACTTATTAAAAATGATTCTGTGTAAATGCGTTTTGTCTGTCTATGTTGATCGTGGGCCAGAGAGAGAAACAAATGGTGCGCTGACATCAACTTAATGCACAAAGCCCTAATAGCAGTGGGAAGATGCATTTGTTACTAACCTAATTAACCAGGGTTCGAGACCCTTTTTTTTAATATCTTTATTCATTTTTATTGAATATTGATCTTTGTCTTTAACTAATAATGTTTTGTAGCGTCGTGGTGCTTTTTTTTATTTTGATTAAACGTTTACGTAATTACGTTAGAATCAAAAGATTCAGTTAAGTAAATCATTCATATTTCGATTCATATTTTATCTGAATACTTTTAGTGAGTAGTTCATTGAATCGAGATGAATCACTGAATCGATACATTGAATCGATTCATTTAATTGAATTGAATCAAGAGAATCGATTCAATCAAATGATTCATATTTCCCATCCCTAGAGTGTACAACTGTACATTGTACAACCGTCGTCGGTCGAACAACTAACTATAAATATGAACAGTAATAAATAATAATGCATGATTCGTTATCGCAGAGGTCGGCTGGAATCGGCGGGTCGATGTATGCCGATCACGGCGACAACGTAACCAAACAGTAAACAGATAATCATAATCACCACAGTTCGGCTATCCTGACATTTTGTTCTTCCCAACAATGTCATACAACATAATTATTAATAATGGCTTTTAGGCAGTTACGTACACATATAATATAATAATAAAAAAAATATAAAATAATAATAATAAATATACAATCACGCATAGATAATACATATAATAGTATAAATTATACAGATGATGATATTGAATACAAAGGATACAAATTTATAATATAATGAAAAATAACAATAAAAAAATGAATTAATTAAATACTATTTCACCCATTTTTTAATACGGTCTGGTCCTACAATGCCTTCATACGGCCGTTGCGTGACCTGAAAACCCTCAATATCACTCACAACATATCTATCTCGATCTAACACTTTTTTTATAACATACGGTCCTCGAAATTTTGGAATTAGTTTTTTATTACGTCCAACTGTTACGTCTGTGTTGGTGATCATTACATAATCATTTTCTTTTTAAATGGTTGCCTCTTTACGCTTTGCATCATAATGTATTTTATTCGCTTCCTGTGATTTAACAATACGATTCGCTGCCTCCGTTCTCATATCTTTAAAATCAACTACATCCTCGGACACTATGTTATCCAACATTCTACGTACTTCATCGTTAACTTCCCCTGTTTGATTGATCCCAAATAATAACATACTTGGACTTAGCCCTGTGGATCTGTGTACTGTGTTATTAATAGCAAATTCGGCTTTATGCAAAACTCGATCCCATTTATCTGCGGAATCTGTTAGCTTAGCCAGCATAGGTACTATAGATTTGTTTACGATTTCGACCTGACCGTTCGCCCTAGGTGTGCCCGACGCTACTAATACCAATTTTACCGATTCATTTTCGAGAAATTCCGAAAAAATCTGTGACGTGAAACACGTACCTCGATCAATTATTATTCGCTGTGGTTTGGAATATGTTCGGAAATAATCTCTTAAATGTTTAATTACTTCGTCGGACTTAGTGGTACGACACACATAAAGTCGGACGAATTTCGTAAAAGAGTCAATGACAACAAAAATATACTTATTTCTGATACCTGTTTTCTCTAGTGGACCTAAATGATCGATGTGTATGGTTACGAAGGGTTTGTCACCCTTTGAAATATTAAAAAGTAAACCTTCCTTCTTACCACTTGGACTGGAAAATTCAATACATTTCAGACAATTGTCGATATAATGTCGCACTTTGACCTTCATGCCCGGAAACCAATATACACGCGAAATGTTTGCTATTACTTTCGATAACCCTACGTGAGCCATATCGTCATGACACGATCGTATAACGTTAGTTTCCATAGATTCCGGAACGTAAAATCTGACGTGTTTATTTTCTTTCCGATAAACAACACCATTCAGTTCGTAAAACTTGTCGTCGCCAATCTCTAATTTATCTCTAATTTTAACAATATTGTCGTCGGTATTTTGTCTGATTGCAAGAACTTGCTCAAACGTATTTGGTTCTAAAATTAGTATAGCGTGACATCGACTGAACGCGTCTACATGTTGCATATTTTTATTAGATCGATGGAAAATTTCAAAGTCGTAGTTTTGTAAAAATAATGCCCACCGAGAAATACGTGGATTAATATCTTTCTTATTTAACGTGAGCCTAAAACTGTCACAGTCTGTCATTATTTTGAACGATATTCCCGACAAATATATATGGAACCGTTTAATCGCGTAAACAACGGCTAGACATTCGAGCTCAAAGCTATGGAATTCCGATTCATTAGTCGACGTACGCTGGCTGAAATAGAACACGGGTTTCATTTTATTATCGGCGTCGGCTTGTCCTTGAAATAATATCGCACCAAAACCGGCCGAACTCGCGTCACAATGCAACTCGGTATCTGCCGTCGGCGAATAGATAGCTAACACGGGTGATTTTGTTAACGCCGAATTTAGATACTCGAATGCGTTACGTTCTTTTTCACCAAACGTAAAATCAACATTCTTTTTCACGAGGTCATACAAAGGTTTCGCAATTATTGAAAAATTTGAAATGAAACGTCGGAAATAACTTGCCAATCCGAGGAATTGTCGGACTTGCTTCGAACTTTTCGGTACAGGGTAATTTAGCATAGCTTCGACATGTTTCGAGCTCGGTAGTACACCATGTTCGTTAATTAAATACCCTAAGTATTCAATTTCATAATAACCAAAAAAACATTTATCAAGTGGAAATTGTAAACCATACTTTGCAGCCAAGACGAAAACTTCTTTTAAAATTGTTAAGTGTTGGGAAATAGTTTCGGTAGCTATTAATAGATCGTCCAAATATACTAATAATTCCCCTCGGCTAATTAGTTCGCGAAAAATGAGTTGAATAAATCGATTAAATACTCGTGGTGAATTTGTCAGGCCAAACGGCATCCTTAAATATTCGTACTGTCCCAATGGAGTTCATACGTACATGGTGGAACCCGTTTTTTAAATCTAAAGACGTAAATATTTTTTTATTTTTTTAATCGATCTAACTGATCATCAATCAGTGGGGTCGGAAAATTGTCCTTAATCGTGATTTTATTTAACTCTCTGTAATCTACACATAACCTGTAACCACCTGACTTCTTACGGACCAACACTATCGGACTACTGTACGGGCTATTGCTTTCTCTAATAATACCCTCAGTCAACAATTCATCAATAATACCTCGTAATTCACGTTGTTCACTATATGACAGACGTCTGGGGCGAAATGTAATCGGTTGTTCATGTTTTAAAATTATTTTCATATCAAAATCGAAAACCTCATTACGTATATCTATATTTGATATATAATTGACGTTATATAATTCACTAAATTCATTTCTGAGTTCTACATTTAATTTGGGATTCACATTCAGCGTTGTATTATCATTATTTTTATCGGTACAGTTGTCGTAATCGATACACAATATTTCCTTAAAATTAACATCAGTTTCGTCGGAATTCCCTGGATCTAATTCTACTATGTCTACAATATTATTCTTAAATTCAATTTTAAATCCTTTCTTGTTTAAAAAGTCCCTTCCCAAAATCGCATTCGCTTTCATAGTATCATTAGACACAACATAAAATTTTAAATACATTTTAAAATTATTAATTATTACATTCGTTTCGAATACACCGCGTATATCCAACTTCGCGCCATTAATACCACAGAAATGATTTTTACTCACCGTTCGCGTCGTACATAAAGTAAATGGAACTAACTCACTCTTAATTATACTGATTGGACTCCCTGTGTCGACCACGGCATTGACATTGATGCAGCAAGACTCTGACTCTTCCACTGGAACGTTGAATTGACATCGTACCTCGTACGGCGCTGGATACTCATCGGGTGGGTCTTCGTCTCGTACGACATCGATACTCATCAAACCAGCTGACTTTTCCTTTTTCCCGTCATCGTTCCCTCGTATGAGTGCTGGACAAGATCCTCGTTGGTGCGCCATTGAACCGCATTCGTAACACGTTCCCTTTTCGCGTTTAGGTTTCGGGCATTGCTGTGACAAATGAGTTTTTGCGCCGCAATTGAAACATGAACGCGGCAGTGATGCATTTTTTCTTTCTACGGTTACTTTCGTGTCCTCTTGTTTTATTGCCATAACATTGGTTGGACACGACGTTACCGATTTTTGTAACGTATTTTCTTTAGTACTTGATACTTGCCGTATTCGTACCGAGCGGGACATATCGAGTCGTTCATATTCTACCATATCGCTTAATAGATCGTCTTCATCCGTGTGATTGCGACCAAGCAAATACATGCTCAACTCTTTCAAATATAAGCCTTCTAATATTTGAATTTTACTTTCATAAAATGTCATACCAATTTGTCGACATAAGAATACCTTTTCGTGGTAATACTCGCGTACATTCTCGGTACGTCCCTGGACGCGCCGCGACATCTCCTTCCAACGGTCACCCATCTCAGACCACGCCAACAAAAGTTTTATGAAACTGCCTTTCGAAATCTGCCCAATGTTCGATCTCCCGGGACGCAAACCAGTGTCGAGCCGCACCTTCTAAATTGGCCCGCACAGATTGGAGTTTGAAATTATCCGGCCAACGATGTAAATTCGCAACGCCATTTACAGTTCGTATCCAATCGAGGGCTTGCGAACCCGTACCCAAACCATTGAATATTGGAATTGACTTGTTCAGGTCTGGCGCAATAGTTATTTCGTTCGATGGTTTATTATTGTTTTGTTGAAGTTTCAATAATTCCATTAACATACTGTTTTGTTTTACGAGTGTTTCGACCAACGTGTTCGCATCCACCGGACTCACAAGCGGGTCTGGTGTAGCTGACGACAATGGCTTTGATCCGTTGTTTTCGTTCATTTTTTTCGTTTGATCGTTTTCTTCCATTAAATTGATCACCTTCGATGCATTCGGTTCATTCGATTCGTCCAATTTGTTCTTTTCATTCGTTTCGTTCATTCTGATACATTCATCAACAATTGTACGACTTCTACTCGCATTCCGCGTTAACATCGGCATTAGTTCAACATTCACTCATTTTTTTTTTTTTTTTTACGTATCCCACTTCTGAAAACTGTAGGGGCGCATGTGGTTATTTAAATAATTTATATAAGGAAAAAAATAAATAAATAATAAGACGATAATGCCGAAAGAAATAATGATTACATTTTATTGTCATAAAGACACCAAAACGCGACGAGCGAGAGTGTACAACTGTACATTGTACAACCGTCGTCGGTCGAACAACTAACTATAAATATGAACAGTAATAAATAATAATGCATGATTCGTTATCGCAGAGGTCGGCTGGAATCGGCGGGTCGATGTATGCCGATCACGGCGACAACGTAACCAAACAGTAAACAGATAATCATATTCACCACACAATTTAAAAAAAAAAATTTGTATTGCGCATGCGCATACTACAAGAGTTAAAAATTTGAAATTTGTCCTTAAATGTGTACTTTAGTACCCCTTAGCTATTACAGCAAACCGTATTTCAATCTAAGATTATCGGGCTGAAATATTTAGTGGTACATTTAAAACGGGACACACTGTATTTACGCATACAGTAAGTCCTCGTTTAACGTCGCTTCATTTAGCGTTGTTTCGCTATTGCGTTGTAGAAGTTTAAATCTTTGTGTTTCGTTTAACACTGCAACGGTTTCAGTATAACGTCGTTTGTAATACATGAGTTAATCAAACTTTTGCCATATTTATATACCTATGTATAATTTGTATATAAGTTATTATTTTTCGTCGACCTTTTTCAGATAATATGTGGATTACTGGTTCTCTTTTTAGGCATTGGCTAACGGATTTTACTGTACCTGTTTGGAAAAAATATTGTGAAAAAGAAAATATAAGTTTTAAAATTTTACTTCTTATTGATAATGTTCCATCGCATCCTATAAATCTAGATGAATTAGACGAAAATGTCAAAGTTATTTTCATTCCACCTAATTCAACAACTTTAATACAACCAATGGATCAGGGACAGTGCCGGCGCTAGGTATTGCGGGGCCCTGGACATAGGTATTGGCCTTTAGGTTCTCAGAGAGGGGTGAAATTTTAGCTTTTTTTTAAATTAGGATTTTAAAAAAATACAGTTTTTCTTCGAATTTTAAACACTATGTCACTATAATAATATTAGGTTATTCTTATCCTTTTTTTTATTATAATGTGTTAACACAAAATTGATTAAAAATAATAAAATAATAACTAATTATATAGGTACATACAACAACAATATATAAATATATAATTGAAATAAGAACATATTAAAGTACAAACAAAATCATTGTAATAACTAATCTTATGTCATTGTTAATAATTGTCAAACGTCAGCCAGTGGCCTTCGCGGCCGAGGCTTATTCTAATAAAAAAAAAAGAAGATATTAATTTTATATTAAAATATTTTTTTTCTCGATTTACTCTGAGCAAATGCGTTGATGACTTCTTCATAATTTATCGATTTTGATATAATTTTGAATAATGCCGTGGATAGCAAAATATTCACGCAGTTCTTCATTAATTTCCCACAAAGCCGGATCGTTAACATTTTTAAAGTTTTTTACCTTTTCATCAGTCACATTGAAATGAGAATAACCATCTGCCAGCTGTTCCGGGAACGTTTCAGTTAGAGTTTTATTTAGTGTATTAGCACTAGTGACGGCACCGCCACTTGAATTTCACTTTTGCTTTTGCTACTTTCAACCAGAACACTTCACTGAGGCATCTAATAATGATTCAGAAGAGTCATTATTAGACGTTGTTTTAGATTTACTAAAAAACGTATCAAGTGAAGGCATTTTTTTCAAAAATGCATCTTCCCGCTCACTACGCTCCGAGCCCTTTTTCGATACTCGGAACCACTTGGTTTTTTATTTTCACTCATATTAATAAGCTGTTTGTAACTTGTACCAATAAATAATTATAAATAACAATTTAATAATAATTATTATTAAATAATAAAATATATTGTACCAATAATATACCAATAAAATGATAAATAATTGGTACGTACACACACGCGTCAAATATTATTAATAAACGATCGGAATAAATAGGCTGTATCGGTTAGCAGTGTGGCGGAGACTGATTACTGATTAGTGATCATGCCACTACGGCCGACGACAGTAAAGATATAAATATAATATTATATTATTGACTAAGAAAAAATATAAATAGTACAATATTACCCGTCGTCGGGTCGCCTCACGCACACACAACAATATTATATTTATATATATAATATTAGTCGATGTGGGATCGCTCGGTCGTCGGTGCGATAAGCCCGCGACCATTACAAGAAATAGATATATGATAACAACGTAATATATTACAATAGTCGACCGGGCGGAAATTCGTTGCGGCGACGCGGTAACGGTACGGCGAATAGGCGAATAGGCCGCGGCATTGAACGTGTAATAACGAAAATATAATATTTTTTTTTAAGTTTATATTATGCAAAAATTCTATATTCGTAAAAAAAATTTTTGTGGCGCCCCCAATTTAACGTTGACCGATTGGCGCCCTAGGCTGTAGCCTACTTAGCCTATTGATTAATCAGGCCCTGATGTACGCAATGTCTGGGTTTTATGCATTTTTGTTTTGTCACATGCATCAGAAAAAAGCACCTTTGGTCGTCCTACATGTGACATTGGTAAACTTTTTGAAACTTCAGGAAAAATAAATTTTTTGTTCAGCCACGTTTCAAAAATTGTGTCAAACCGATTTTTTGTTCTATTGCATTTCTGCCATCGTTTATCGAATTCATTCATAAAGATATGCAATTTTTTTTTCAAATCACTTTGATAATTTTCCGATTGCTCTTTCACATAATCCACTTTACATCGAACAAAATCATAGACGGCCTCAACTTTATAATTTTTGTTAGATTTTAAATCTAATATTTTGAAGTATAAATCACGGTGTGTTAATTTTGACTCCATTTCATTCAACAAATTCTAAACAAAAATTATGTATAAAAAATTGGGCAAATACGGGCAGCTGGAAATTATGAAATCTTATTTAGGACAAATTATAGAATTATATTTAACTTACGCTGTCATACTACTTCACGCTACTTTTTTTAAAAACTACGACTAGTTTAGATTTTTATGTACAACTAGCCGACCCGTCACAGCTTCGCCCGTGATTGGTTGTTTATTTTGCCTTCGGACCATGATATGTAGAATTTTTTATTCAAATATTATTGTTTAATGTGATCGGCAAGTAAATATAAAAAACGGTTAATGAAAACGGATTGAAATTTTTCTAGCGTTATAAATGATAAAAATAAATACAGATAAAAAAGAAATAATTTATGGTTGATAAAGAATTTGATTGAAGTTGATGAAGAAAAAAAAAGAATTAAAATAAGAATTTTATAAGACTTCTGAGTATATGATGTTTTTTGTTATATTTCCTGCTGAAATTAAAATCATAAGATGATTCGGGTGTCCAGTTCGAGAAAATGCCACGTATAATTGCCCATGTGAAAAGCACTCTGTACGAAGATCTACGCCAACGTACTTGAATGTTTGACCTTGTGCTTTGTTTATGGTAATGGCAAAAGAAACTTTAACCGGGAATTGAAGCCGTTTGAAAGAAAACGGCAAGTCAGAGGGAATCATGGGAATTCTTGGAATAAATGCAATTTCTCCTTTCGCTGGCCCTGTAAGAATTATGGCTTCTATAATATTATTTCGCAACGATTTTATTTGTAATCTTGTACCGTTACATAAGTTCGGTGGTTGAAGATTACGTAATAATGTAATTGGAGCACCAATTTTTAATTTTAGTTTATGAGGAGGAAATCCCGAAGGAGAAAGAGAATTGAGAAATTCTTGTGGATCATGAATAGCATCATCTGTTGATGTAACTGTATCAATAGATATATATTCACGTGAGTGTCCATCGAATTTTAGAAGGATGATATCATTAATATCTTCTGATGTTACATTTCTTGGAGAGATAATAGCTCTTTCACATAACCACTGATAAGATTTATTGGACAGATTAAAAATGTCAGGATAAACTGTAGAAATCAACTCTTCCACGTTATTGACCACCCGTCCAATCGTGTGATTGACAGAAATGTAACCATTTTCATTTTCTAAAGTTCCATTTCCAATTTTCAACAACTGTGCTGGAAAAATATCGTCCCCTCCGCATAAATAAACTCTCATGTTTGTTCGCAAATAAAGTTTTTCAACATAGTTCCATATAGGGGAAGATTTTAAGCAAGCATTAACGACATCAGCTCGAGTATCTTTAGGGATTACTGGTAAGGTTTGACGGAAATCACCAGCGAAAACAAATGTTATGCCACCCATAAACTTATTATTACACCTAAGATCTTTCAATGTTCGATCAATTGCTTCGATATGTGATCTGTGACTCATTGTACACTCATCCCACACAACGAATGAGGTTTCTTGAAGAATTTTTCCAAGAGGGCCATTTTTACGAATCGGACAAACGTATTCTGTATCAAATAATACATTTAACGGTAACTTGAAAGTCGAGTGAGCAGTTCTGCCGCCACTAAGGAGAGTTGCTGCTATACCAGATGAAGCTACTGCTAATGCAACTTTACCTGAGGATCTAATTTGAGCCAACAACAAATTAATTAGGAATGTTTTTCCTGTACCACCCGGAGCATCTAAAAAAAAACTCTTCCTTGATGATTCATTACGCTTTCTGTAATAACATTAAAAGCATATTTTTGATCATTTACTAATTTTTGTAAATTGATTTCTACAAATTCTTGTAATCGGTTATTATCGTAAGAACGCAAAATTGAGAATTCAAAAGGATCAGATGCATTTTCATTTCGAACAGGTGATTTATCTATTAAATGATGCACTTGACCCTGAATTTTAAAAGAGGGCATGAAGTTCCCTTCACTTATTTCGTTTGCTCCAAACGATGTCATTTGAAACAGAGTGTTATACCGTCTAGAATTATCAAAGAAATGTTTTGATAGAGGGTGAGAATTATCAATTAAACTTTTAATTAGGTCTGGAAGATCCTCAAATTGGTGTAAAACAACTTTACCGTCAGCGCAGCAAAGTCCATGGGTTTCATCATTCCATTTTTTTGCATGGCACTTAGGACATAATATAGTCATTCGTCCAATTTGAAGCGCTTTAATATTTAAATAATCAATCTCGGATTGATAATTAAACGCTGATTTCATACTTAAAGCGTTACGTTGGTCCTGTGCAAGTGTTTGAGAACGTTCTGGTGAATTATCTTTTTGCCTTCTGTTATACATTCGAGTTGCATTGGCAAATAAAAAAAAATAAAAAATTGATTTATATAAAGCATTGTATATGATACACATAGTATTTTTGCACAATATTTTATTTAGAGTGTATAATTTAAAAATAATAGATCTTAAACGCATAATTAAGTCCGTTAGTAATATTGGTTTCGTCATAATTAATAATTAAATTTGCAGAAACTCCGGCTAACGAGTTTTTTAAGTGTTCAAAATATTTTTTTATAGATTCATGGTTGATTTCCGCTCTTGATCTCTTTATATTTTCGGCTAATCGCTCACTTAATATAGATTTATGTCTATCTAAAAAATGTTTGAACCATTCATATCCGGGTAAATTGTTTGTAAACCGTTTTTCCTTAAAACCATTTTTATTCAGGAATTGTTGTACCAATAACCGGATATCCATAGATGTAAAAGGAAATCCCCATTTACTAGACAAACATATTCCCTTAACTAGATTTTCCTCATCTTTTTCCGACAATGTATTTGGTCTGCCCACTTTCATCATATTTTTATTATTTACTTTTCTTTGCAGAGTAGACTTTGGTATCCTATACTTTGTTTCTGCATCCCGAAAAGTTATTTTTTTTGTCTTTAATTCCATTACGGCTTTTTTTAAAGTTTCTTCCGAATAATTTTGATACGGTCTTCCACCAACTTTTTTTACATATTTTGCCATTTCGAATCTTAATTATAAATACCTACCTAGAGATAAGACAGAAAAAAGTTTGAATGAGTGATATTAAATAATATTAAAACTAACTTGGGACACTACATCTAACTTGAGACATTGTCCCAAGTAAGCATAAAAAAAATTTTCCCTCTCAAATTTGTGATAACCAACAAATCCCACATAAAAATGATAACTTTGAAATATTGTTATTAATCATGACCTGTTATTACATCCTGTGTTCAAACTCACATTTACATTCAGCAAACAGTATGTCATATGCAAACCATACTTTTACATGCTTTTATATCACAATAAAACCTAAATGAACTTTAATATTTTTTAATAGAGTACTTACCTTGAGAGCACGTCCGGACAGCACGACGGTCGTTGTGAAAGTGATAATAAACAAATGTGTGATTATACGGTAGTGATAACAACATTTATAGCGCTCAAATCTTATCATTGATAATACTATATAATTTGTATTCAAGTTATCCACATGTCCCAAGTAACCCGGTTTGACGGTATATGTATATTCCATCGTAAGAAACAGTCAATGATTAAACCTAAATATTTTACTCTGGTTACTCGAATTATTTTTTGACAGTTACAGGAAGTTAAGTAGATATTTTGCGTATCACAGGAGTGTATAATAATTTTATCTTTATTCGTCTTCAACCATACGTCTACACGAGTACCGGAGTACTATTTAGAACGTGATAATTATCCAGGTTAGTTTAATGTATTATTTCTCACTATTAAATTTATTATTCCGACGATATTAGTTAATATTTATTTTTAATTGTTATTTTTAAAATAATATTCCTGCCCGATTGAAACATTCACTGAATTATATGAGCATTTTTTAGATTTATTATTAGGTATTTTATGTTATTAATTATTTTATATTATTGAATATCTACTAATTTTTTTCCTATTTAGGAACTATAAGAAGGATTATTGCAAATATCATTTTATTTTCAAATGTACGTAGGGAGTGACTACACCTTAGCACGAGCCGTCACTACTAAATTAAAAATTGTCTTTGAATAAACTGCTGAAATAAATTACTAATAAAATAATATAAATATTGTTTACTCTATTATAGTCATAAATTCATCAATTACCAAAACTATGGAGATCGTCATAAAACACCTCGTATATATACTTCTGGTGCTCAAAAAAGAAAATTAAAGGTAGAACGTAATAAACAAATAGAAGAAGTTATTTCCCAAATTCCAAAACTGACCAATTATTTTTCTTCCTCGAGACAATCAGCAAATGTTTTAAAAAATGAAACTAATAATAATAATGTTGAAATTTTAACCTCCGGAGAAAATGAAACACTTTGTGAAAATGTAATTATCAAACAATCAAACCATTCAAACCCAAAAGTGGAGAATAATGTACCTATAGAAAAGGAAAAAAATGATGATTCTGAACTTCATAAATTAAATACCGAAAATACCAATACTATAGAAAATGAACCCACCGTAGAATCGGATATGTCGAAATATTTTATTGGTTTTGAAAATGATGTTGGTATTTGGCCTCAAATCTGTAACAATGAAATGATAACATTTTGGATAAAACAAGGATCTACAAATTTGCAAAACTGCGATGAAAAGTTATTAGAAACAAGATCGGGCTGATCGCTCTGCACACAATAGTAGGAAATGTTCTATACATTTTTTCAAACGGATAACTAAAAATAGAGAATTCATTAATCGTAATTGGTTATGTTTCTCTCCAACTACTGGTAAAATCTATTGTTATATTTGCAAACTATTAGGGGGAAAAAATGGAAAGTTATCTAGTGACGGATTTTGTGATTGGAAACATGCAGCTGAAAAGTTATCCCAACATGAAACATCTAAACATCATATTGAAGCAATTATTGCATTAAATCATCGTGAGAGAGAAATTGGATGTCTTGACCATCAACTTCAAAAACAGATTGCAGACTTATCTTCTTATTGGCGTAAAGTTCTAAAGCGAGTAGTTAGCACAATCAAATTTATTGCAGAACGTGGCTTAGCATTTAGAGGGGATAACGAAATAATTGGTTCACCAAGAAATGGTAATTATCTTGGAATTCTTGAATTAGTGGCGGAGTTTGATCCATTTCTTTCGACGCATATAAAAGATCATGCGAATAAAAAAAGTGGTGACACTAATTATCTTTCATCAACTATTTGTGAAGAATTAATTGATCTTATGGCTAAAGAAGTATTAAGCGAAATAATTACAAGAATTAAAAAATCAAAATATTTTTCTGTATCTGTAGATTCTACTCCCGATGAAGCACATATAGATCAATTGACTATAGTATTACGCTACATAGAAGGAATTAATCCAGTAGAAAGATTCTTAACATTTGTACCAAATTGTGGTCACACTGGCATTGAAATGGCAAATACTCTCATAACATTTTTGGACCATCATAAAATTGAATTGAACGACTGCCGTGGTCAGTCATATGATAATGCGGCAAACATGAGTGGCAAGTATCAAGGAATGCAAGCCTTAATTAAAAATAAAAATGAATTGGCAGAATTTATTCCATGTTGTGGTCATTCTTTAAATTTAGTAGGGAAAACAGCAGCCAATTCATGTGTTGCAGCTATTCGATTCTTTGATTTTATACAAAACCTTTACGTGTTTTTTACTGCGACTCCCACTCGTTATGCACTTTTAACAAAAAAAATAGCTTGCATAGATAAAAATAAACGTGTTTACGTTTTAAAGAATTTGAACGAAACCCGTTGGTCATGTCGGGCAGACGCAACAAAAGCTGTTGTATTTGGTTATGATTATATAAAAGAAGCTTTGGTAGAAATTTCAAACGATCTTGATCAAAAAGACATTGTTAAAATTCAATCTAAAAAACTTTACGAATCAATGTGTCAACTTGAAGTGGCATTTTATGCAATTTTTTGGAATGATATTTTAGAGAGGTTTGATTCAAAAAATCATATTTTACAAGACCCAAAAATAGTTCTTCAAACTGCTGTAAATGCTCTTAATTCTCTTTTATCATTTGTTCAAGAAATACGAAATAAATATGAAGAATACGAAGAAAAGGCAAAAGACATGTCAGGACTAAAAGATTATGCGCCAATTCATAATCGGAAAAAAAATGTTAGACTCAGTTCATTAAATAATAATCAAACAGCCTCAACTCAGTTATCACCAAGAGAAAAATTCTGATCAGAAAGCTTCATATCAGTAATTGATCAATTGACAGTATCATTAACCGAAAGAATAGCTGCTTACGAAACAATTTGTCAACGTTTTGGTTTTTTAAATACATTTGAAAAATTAGAAACTTCTGAGCTACAATATGCTGCAAATTATCTTGTTAGCATTTACCCCAATGATATAGAATCTTCACTTAGTAATGAATTCATACAGTTCAGTTCATTTGTCAAACTATATGTAGAAACGCGTAAAGATAATGAGCAATGGGAAATATTTTTATACAGGATTATTGTGGAAAATAATTTACAATGTACATTTCCTAATATAGAAGTAGTGCTGCGTATATATTTGGTTTTGATGGTGTCCAACTGGGTACGACTCGTTTGCGCACATTTGCCTTTTTTACGACACGTTTGCGCACAAAATCACAACTCGTTTGCGCACACATATTTTAGGTTTAAATAATTAAGGTACAACTCGTTTGCGCACACATATTTTTTTACGATTCGTTTGAGTACAACAGCACATTTTCCTTCTCACTTTAATATAGGCTTAGGACTAAAAATATAATTATACTATTAATAAGAAGTAATATTATAGTAGTATATTGGTTATAAAATCATAATAAAAAAATAATAGCATATTATAGTTATAAAATTATACTAATTTTGTATGGTGGCATACAAGTCCAATTTTCTTTATATAAGTTAAGCGATCAATTATTTTATTTTTATATTCATTCCAAATATTTTCCAATTGTATCTCCTTATTGATTGTCTCTTTTTTCTTGTAGTTTATGATATTATTGTTTATCGAATTAATTTTTAAATCAGTTTCACTCTGAATATCAATAATTACGTCAATTACTTGATGTATGTGTGGATGAGCAGTGTAAAACTGACTGTTATAATGTTTGTGATAACTTTCTGCACCATTAGTAGTCTTAGGATTATTAATAGGTTCACAAGCCCATAATTTAGGGGGAAAATTACTGTCCGATGTTATGTAATTTTCTAAAATATAATCGGAAAATATAGAAGTAGCACTTGGCGCTAACGACATAAGATCACAAAATCCATCAGAAACTTCTTCAGGAGGTAAATAACTTAATCCAAAAAAATATTTCATCCATTTGCCAATTTCAGAGTCATTGTTTAAGTACTCGCTCGATAATATTTTGTGTTGTTGAATATGTCTAAACCAATTTTGTCCTAAATGAAAGTTACAACATGCAATTTTGCAGTTAGGAAAAATTTGCAATACTGCATTATGCGCAGCTTTTTCAAAGTCTACATGAAAATTGCTTAAATTTATTATTTTACCAGTAATTTGAATACATATATTTTGTAACGTATTCCACATATTGACGTAAGTATCAGTATGTTTGTTACTTAAAAAACAAAACGCCACAGGAACATAAAAATTGTTTATATATACGTGAATAGTATAAAGCTGAACAAAATATTTCGGAGCGAATGTAAATGTCCCGTCCCCAAAAACGTGTTCTGCATTTTGTAGCAATTCCAAATTATTTTTACATGTAAATATAAATATATTTTCATCATCACTAACAAAACAAAATGCATTACCTTTGTTAGTAAGATTATGTTGAAGATCAATTAATTGTTTTTTAGCATGTTCTAAAGATTTTGGTATATTTGGAAAGGATTTCTTTCGTTTTTCATATATGGATCTTCGAATTAATTTCATATCGCTATATTGAAGATGTTCAGAGTTATCATTTTTTTGCAGTTCCCGGCGTATTAGTTTATTTGGTTTAATGTGTAAATCCTCTTCTGCTCTACGTTTTAAATTGCTTCTTGCTACTTCTCGATGAATTGTTCGGTTGTCGTACTCTTCATGGGTACGCGTGTTTGTCATTTTTAAAATTGTATATTTTATATTATTAACCAACCTAACTACAACACTCACGGAACATTTTTTATTTGTACACCTAAAATGTATATCACCTGATTTCAACGTTCGAAATTCTCTAAATTTATAATTATCTATATTTATGCACTTTTTACTTCGACGCGTTTCAAAAACATCAGAAACTTCGATATCCATAGTCAGTATAATAGTTATAGTACTGATTTCTGGCGAACAACTGTTTAAAAGTATATTATATTTAATACACGTCGATTATTTTTAATGATGATCATGACTAATGATATCGATTATTGATATTGTTATAGTCCTCGTCGGATAAACTCGGTAGAGTCCGTCGGCACTAAGTAACGTTTTTAAGTTCGCACTTTCAAACACAAATAAGGATAGAATGGATACAACTTGTAACAAATAATTATATGAGTGAGTCGAATGACCGTTTATTAACTTGGTTATTACAAGACTGGCTATGCGGACGTCGTGAGGCGTCCGGTTGACCAAAAATGCTGACTTGCATTACTCCCCACATATAAAGATTAATGCATAAGCATATACGAGCATATAATAATAATAATAATAATAATAATAATGATAATAATAATAATGATATAGCGTTCATAACAATATGCTGGTAATTTGTACTGATAATTTGTATCGATAATACTTTAGGTAAGTCCAAATTTAAAAATATAAAATATAATATAATATTATGTTACGCAGTAACATTTATGTTGTGCGCAAACGAGTCGTCCGTTTCAGATTAACGACGGTATTCGTTGTGCGCAAACGAGTCATTGATATTTAGGTAACAAATTTGGATTGTGCGCAAACGAGTTGCACCGGTCCAACTGCAGTGGGGAACGATCGTTTTCAAAAATGAAGTTGATAAAAAACCGACTACGAACTTCGATGACACAAAGTCGACTATCAACCCTTGCACTGTTAAGTATAGAAAGTGACATACTTAGAGCATTGGATTTTTCTCAAGTAGTTGAAAAATTTGCAGCGACGAAATCTCGCAAAGTTGCAATATAATAAAAATTATTATTAATTATATACTATTTAGTATTATATTAATATCATTATTATAGACTATGTAATATGTATGTATATATACGATATAATGACAGTACTAGTTAGTAAATTTAATTTTACTTTTTTAGTTTAAAGTAATATTTAATGAACATAATTTACTACTTATTTTTATTGTATTACAATTTTTTTTGTTGTTATTATTATTTTGGCATTATAAAATAAATATTTTTAAACCATAATTTTATTTCTAATTAAAATAATGTTTTTCGGTAAATGTTAATATACCTATTATTAAATTAAATTCACTTATAACGTTATAATAATATATTAAAATATTAAATATATGTTATCGAAAAATACTATATAGGTACCTACTTCTAAGGTGGGCCCAGGGCCCCCACATTCCTAAATCCGGCCCTGGTAATATGTAATAATATTATATTAAATATTATACCTATTATTTTAACTTTGCAGTTTATTAATTGATAACAATATTTTGGCGCTTAAATTGTATTATCAAGTGTTTGACTCATTGATAATAGATATATATTATCAATGGTTTGACTGGTTTACGGTTAGCCGTATTATAAGTATTATATGTAAGACCGTGCGATTAGCTACCGTCTGCAAGATCCATTGTGTAGGTAGTTGGTATCATCATAGAAAAAATCAGTACCCATATTTGAAGCTATCTTATCATTCAAAAAATATAAATTTATACTCACGCTTATGAGTATAACTGTAATTATTGAAGATACGTATACTATATACATACAATTTTGAAAAATAATTTTTATCTTCATTTTTGAATCATAAATTATTATTAATTCGTAAGGGGCCTTTAAGGGCAGAGGCACTAATGGAGGCTCGCAGGTCGTGCATATGCACGACCTGCACGACCCGTGCGCACGCCTATGCTCGTATAGATCGTAGTAGTGTACGTTTGCCGGTTGTTATTGGTAAAAAATGACGGGTAAGACCGGGTAGGCATAATTATATTTCTACACACGCGTTCGCGGAAAAATTATATGAATAAAGGTGTGTTCGTGTTGGCACAGTCGCTTCATATGAGGCTGCTGCAGTGTATACTTATATACCGTCTGTTTCGATGATACGACGACGATATAATAAATGTATACAACGTAACGATGAGCGCGTTTTATTCACGAAAATAATTACAATTTTTATCTTTATTTTGTTGTATATTTGTATTGAAGTATTTTTTTACAAACGTCATAATACATAAAATATATATATATGTACTCCACCAGGCATGACTCACGCATGATCACGGTACTACAGTGTACGATTACACTTACGGTTATGTCGGTATGTTTTATACGTTCATTGTTAGTGCCAGCGTTGGAACTGGCCAAATAAAAATACCTATTTTATACTACATTGTTGGACTTAACGAAAAAAAAAATACCGTTCTCACCGCGTTTTTTCTTCGCTATATCCACTATATACAGGTAATTTTCGGTTCGTGCATCAATGGCAGTTCGGTGGTCCGATGGTCTAACCTCTCATATCGCTTCCTATGAAAATTAGTCGTCTCTACAACCGAATAATTTATGTATACAGGCATGTAAAAAAAATACAGCCATAATAAGCTATATTCAATATTGTTCCCGGTAAAAGTTTGAATAGTTATAATTTTATAAACATTGTATTTGTGTAAACGCGTAAATATATAGCACAACAATATATATATACGTGCGACCTTAAATGATTTATTTACAACTATAGGTTTTTATTTTTTACAATATATATAAATGTAGTGTAAGCTAGCGATTCCCACCACATTTGGCCCAACATAATCTTAGAAGTGGCTGTTTTTTCTGTTTAAAGAAATTCAATTATTTCCAAAAATTTTATTTTTTAATTTATGTAAAATTAGTATACTTTTTTTTAATTTTCCATTAATAAATATACAATTTTTAAAATATTTTTACAATAAGAATATGTGCTATGAAACAATGACATATATTACATGAGAAAAGATAAGTAACCCAACGACTTTATATTTGCCTTGTACTTGTTATATTATATTATTGTTTATTATTTTATTAGATTTTGTTTCGTACTTTTTTATAATATATTTTTAGTTTAGATTCTGAGTGAAATGATTTAGTTTTATCATGATGTGTTTTTTTTTGTGTCTGTGTATAAGATTTCGTCCAGAAGGATTGCTTCGATGTATATAAGCAGCGTACCTACTTTACTGGAAGGAAATTTGGTCTAATTGGTACTTTAGGTAGGGGCTGGGGAAAGGTCATTTTTTGAAATTCTCTCAAGAGTTTTCGGATAAATTGAAAGAAATAGAGGGAAAGAGTGCAAAAAAATTCAACTGAAATCAGGAATTGAATCCTGCACCGTCTAGTATTTTCGTCACCATCAGAGTTAAGTTTTAAACATCTATTAAATATAAAAAAAAATATTATACCAAATATTAAGAATAGTAACAAGCCTTTAACATCGTTATTGTTTACACATTTCAACGTAGTGATTTTTCATTCGATCAACAATTGAAGCCATTTCCAGACCACAATGCTTGCATATTGCTCTTTTTGGCTTTCCAAAACAACTACTTCTTCAAACTCGTACCAAATGTCATCTTTCTAACGCCCAGTTATATAAGCCGTAATTATTATACATACATTTTATATATAATATAAATATTATATAAATTAACAAAATTGTATAAACATGCAGTACCTATTACCTAATTACTTGATAATTTCAAGTAAAAACTTAACATTCTAAATGTAACCATAATATTAACGTTCATCAACAATAGTGTAATATCAGTTATCAGCTTATCACTAAAATAGTGTGTGTAGGTACACAAAAAATCTGTGAGTAAATTGTTACATAATCTACTAGTAAATAACCGTGGTTAAAAATCATAAACTTAAGTCCAAAATATTACAAATTCCATTATATAAATATGATGTATCACGTATTTTTATAGAACTTGTCCAGTGTATGAGTAGTTATAAACAGTAGACGGTATATTAGACATTAGTATATTGTTATATTGAGTACCTACCTACATATTTTGAAATAAAATTGAAATGTAGTTGTTTTTAACTGTTTTAAGCATAGTTCTAAACAGTTTAAAAACCCGAACAATTTATTTGGCTTAGAGCATTGTTTTAAACAGAAAAAAACTGTTTAAAACAAAAAATACTATTTTTTTTCCAAAATGAAAAAATACATTAGTCACCGCGCTTGTTTATTTTTCATAGGTACAAGAAGATATTAGGTTGTTATGCTATACAAATTAATCGTAGGACTCGTTCACGTACAACAACAGTCTTGACTAGAATCCATAATTCTAACGATAAATAGATATAAGAGAATGTTCAAAATATGCACATTTTAAATACAAACTAAAAATTTGGTTATATGATAATCTGTAAATAAAAAATAAAATAAAATACTGTATCTTTCAAAAATACTATTTATGAGAAGTTATACTTAAATCGCTTACGATATCAAAAAACTATAAATAATCAATTACTGGATGTTATTTTTATATACATATTATAATGATTGTTACTACACTCGCTTAAATTTATATTGTATTCTTTTTATAAATCAGTACCTACCCAGTTATGAATTTTATTTTTTTGTAAATTGTATTATTTTATGTTAAAGTATTTTTTAATTTATTTACTATATACTTTATACTCATTTTTTTTCCTTGAACTTAAAATTATATCTAGATAAGTATTCTTGCTCTACGACAAGAGGTATTACCTCAGCTAGTATTTTCAATTTAACTAACCATTATACTTACTGTACACATTCCTACTACTAGCAATAAACTATATTATTATTAAATATATTATAAATATTAACTTTATTTCAACAATATTACGAAAATTGGAGTGTATGAATTAAATTTAAGGGCAACACTAAAATTACAATACTACGTAATCCTATTGCGCGGGTTCCGACGACGCCGCGCGATCTAGCAGCTGCTGCCGTTGCTCGTCCGACTGCCGTGATTTCGCGAAATACCTGCTGTACGTGGGCGGCGCACCTGTTGAACGCGCCCGATACGTAAAATACACACGCGCGTCCGCGTCCTCCGCGCAACGGTTCACGCTCCGGGCGGTTTTTTTCTTTTCCACGGGCGGGCGGGCGGAGGGGCGGTGGGCACGGTAAGCGGTGCGCGAGACAACAGCAGCGAACCGCCCGCAGTAGCCGCCCGCCGCACGGTCAGCCACTTTCTACCGCGGCTCCGTCGCGACCACCGTCATGCCGTCCGCCGACCGCGTTCCGACCGTCGCGCGCGCACACCTCGTCGTGAACATCTCGTGATTACGATCGATGGGTGCGATCATCGGTTTCGTTTTGGTCCTCGCCGACAGCGCACAACATCTATTTTGACGGTTTGTAGCCATTGTGCGGTGGGTACCGCTGGAATCGCGATCGTTTAATCATGGTTATTTTTTTTATTTAATCTTCCCCCCCCCCCCCCGTTAGAGTTCTTTTTTCCGTTTTAAATCGCACATCGTCGTATTACAATACTGCGTGTCATGACTCCGACACAAGTAGGAGAAGCAAAAAATTCAGCCACCGAAGGATTGCCCGCAAAGTTCGTCCTGTCCATGAGAACGCTGTTCGACATCTTGGACGATAAGAGGACTGGTTACGTTAAATTCGCAGGTAGTTTTTTTCATTGGGAATTTTTCTTTTCGCCCCCCCCCCCCCCGACAATTTTATCCCATCTATTTCCGTTTCAGAAATTGAAACGCGATGGCAAGATGACGGCACCAAAGGTTTACCAAAAGGTGTGCTGGATAGTCTTCGAAAAGTAACACCACCGAACGGATTGCTGTCTTTTGACCGCTTTTGTACCGGTTTAAAAATGTGCCTGCTTCGAAATCAAATGGAAAATGGTCGTCGAGACAATGATTCCGTACGACCTCCGTCTGCTCCACTTTTGGATATAGACATGAAGCCCAACGTGCAGTGGACAAACGGTAATATGGCTGCCATTCGTCCTACCCAGCAAAGAACATTAAGCATGCCACAATTAGCTCTGGAGCGCAACAGTAAAGATGTTCACCAGTTACCACAGAAATCCACGTCGTCATCTCTTTTTGGACCGCCCAAACCTCCTAGGACTGCGGCAGGCTTAGAACGTGGTTTACAGCTTGCTTCTGGTGAACGAATAATTGATAAAGCAGAAATACGAACAGCTTTGCAAAATTGGCAGTTAGGAGTGTTGTTGAACGATCAGAGCAGTTCTAGAAGTGAAAAACAATCAGGTAGTTGATTTAAATATAAATAAATAAAATCATATTGTAACCAATTTTTATTTATTATTTTCAGGTGATCAAACATATAAAAGAATTAATCAACGGAGAAGGGAACCGAGACGTCATACTCTCCAGAGTGGTATTGATTACAATATGGTGAGTAAAATATGGAAATGCTATATTGTTCACTGTGGGTTACTGTAATAATTAGGTAATGAAATCATTTTTAAAATAAAAAATATAGCTGAAGAGAATAAAGCAAATTGAACAAGAAAAAGAAGTCCTTATGCATGGTCTTCAAGCTGTTGAAAGAACCAGAGACTGGTACCATAAGCAGATAGCTGCTGTACAAGAAAAAATGAAATATCTTGGACGGACAAATTCACACACTGTAAGTTTGGTAAAAACTAAATATTTAAATTATAATTATTAATTATTAAATTGATTATTAAAGCAAGATCAATGGACTGAAGCACAACAAGAACGTATTGAGTTACAGCGGGCTCGGGTCTTAGAGGTCAATAGACATTTGTCTGCATTGACAGATGGCGGTGAACGGTGGGGTGGTCTACCATTGCATATGAACTTAGCTGTACACGCATCAAATAATCCTGGAACAATGTTACATCAAAATCCTCAAGTGATGGCTACATTGAAGCATCGAAACCATATACTTACTGAGGTTAGTTGTCAATTTAACTTTCGTTAAATATTATAGAAGAGTGTTCTAATTTGGTGTATGTTTTTACAGGAATTAGGACAAAAGAGTGAAAGGATATCAACATTAGAGAGGGAAAAGGCGACTCTTATAAGGGAGTTATTTCAAACACGAACCCAAATGGGACGTAAACGATTGGACAGTAAACCTGATGGTCAATCATACATGCCTTAAAATCAGGATTCTGTTACCAAGTGCAGTAAAGTATTGCACTGCAACGAAATTGGTGCTTGAATAGAACACAAGTAAGAAAAAATACCATTATTTTCAAGCTCAATTTAACAAGTGTACAATAAGTAGTAACTAATGCTGTTTCTTATGACTAGGGCTCGAATTTTGAAATAAATGATTTTTAAATTTTTTAATCAGAAATTGTTTAGAAATTAAATTCTAATACGAAAATGCATTTAATTTCAATTTAATAATGATAAAAAAAATTCACTTTTAAATGGATATTTTTTTGTGTTTATAATTATCTTATACTTATTGAATTCCTGATTTAATTTTTCTAATCTTATCAATATGATTTTATGATGGCGGTTATTTAGAATCTTTGAACCTTGGTTGAGGGTCATGAATCATGATCAACAAAAATGTTCAAATTAACAAAGCTTCTTTGTTGATGAATTAACAAATAATATTTTGTTCACTTGAGTCAAATAGGTTACTATTATTATATTACCTCTTATATTTTTCAACAGTTTTTATTTTTACTTATAAAATTCTTTACTAATATTACCTTAAAATCCGAGCTTTACTCATAAGGTTTTAAATATTGTAATGATTACCAGCCATACCTCAATTTTCTCAGTTTTAGATGTTAGTGTTAAATAGTATAAACTAACTTTGTTCTCATTTAACGCAATACAATTTTTAATTAAATATTGCTTAACTTATCATGTGAATATGATGTGAAAATATTCTTAAAAATAAAAATTGTTAGGTTATTTTAATTGTTAAGATAATATATTTTTGTAAATAAGTATTAAGTATAGTTTTTTGTTAAAAAAAAGTCATAATATTTATGAATTTGTTATGAGAATTTTATGATTGACAATTATATGTGCAACTGCCATAAGTGATTTATTGATAGCATAACTGAAGCAAGGAGTTTCCATCCAAAATTATTAATGTTATCAAGTGTCACTTTGATTTAAAAACATAAGTTATGTTAATTTTCCGTCCACAGCTCTGTGATGCCAATATTGTTCTGATTTTTTAATTAAAAATATTTTATGTTAAATAATTGTTGCTAAATTTTTAATATTTAACAAACTAAGATTATTACCTTTAGCTTGTTTAAAATATTTGTGCCATAAATATTCTATGTATTATATTGATTATTAACCCGATGTAAAACATAAACATATATTATTAATTTTGGGATATGGCAATTATTATGTTATTTTTAATGAAAGATATTTTTTTACCGCGTTAATGTAATATTTTCTCGATTTTATGTATAAAATTTTTACATTTATGAACATTGTTAAATTTTGTATTTTTACTAGAATAAAAGACAAACCAGTCAAACTATGGTTCTACTGTTTATTGTTTGTATACATTATTATTTAAAGTATATTTGTTTACAATACATAAATACTTAAATAATACTTACAATTCAGATTTTTCAGTTAATACTTTTAATATTGGTTTGTTTCTTAGATTGTACAACTAAGAATTTATTAAGTGCGTGTTAAAATTACCACTGTATAGAGATGAACACATTTAAATCTTTTCTACCATCTATATAATTAGTAATAAAGATCATCTACACGCAGACCTTGAGTAATCTGTGATGACTTTGTAAATTAGTTCATTTTTAGTTGACTTTGAAAAAGTCATTGTAAGTACTCAAAAAAAAAGAAATGTTCAACAAAATTTATTGGAAACCGCGTGCTGCATTAGATTCAATGTGCTCATTACATCTTGAATCTTACATGGTGAATTTAAATTCGTGAAACAGCCTCGAATTGCAATTTAAAATCAGATTTATTAAACAACAAGTAACAACACTATGTTAACGTCAGTCGTGACTATCGTCTCTCATACTAATATCTGTAAACCAGATCCCTGAAAAATGTCACAAAACACGCAATAAATTTACATAAAATGAACATAAACGTATTCGCGCCACGGTCTTAAATAATTAAAATGTAATAAGTCGAATTGGAACAGTCTTCAACAGTGATAAAACGCTGGTACGGACGACACGCTTAGGGAACCGTTGGAATAACTGTTTGCATCCAATAATGAATATCTTTCGACATTTTTCGGTACGTTAATCGATCGTCAGACGGTCATCCCATGGGAAAACGGGTCCCTGCGTACAGAAGTATTAATCGTTAATAACAATCAGTCGTACCGGAGTGTACGTGGTAAGTACCGAGTGGCAAGCGCTAAGAGTATACGCGTTTTCCGTGTGCAAGCGTGTAACCATAGTAACCCTTTGTCCTACATAATTGACCCTTTCAAACGATCGAGAAGAGCCTGTGATAACAGTATTTACTCGAACTACGGTACACACTAACATATTTCACTGTAGCACCCATGATGGCGGTGTAGCGACGCCCGGACGACGTAGTCCGGGACAGGGCGAGTGCGCCGAGAACATGACGTGCGTTTCGGACAAGTTTTGGAGACTTCTGAAGGCCGTGAGAAAAAAGAGCTACGTAGACATGACGTTGTGCATGCTCCTGGTGGCGTTGATACTCGCGTACTATTGCGTGGACGTGTTCCACATATTGCCGTACATGTATCGGCTACCGTCCGTTTGGTATCTGACGCACGTGCTACCTTTGACGTTTGTAGTGTTCAACGTGTTGACGAATTTCATGGCCGTGATGTATGCCGACTCGTCGATAGTAGGACGATTGCTGATCTTGTCCGAGTACACCTCAACAGGTACGTTACGGGGGTGCGGGAGATCGGTCGGGCAAAGAATAAAAACGAATGCTGTAATAATGTTATTTTCCAGACAGTAATATTATGTACTGCCATGCCTGCCAATGTGCTGTGCCCCTGAGGTGTTGGCATTGCGACGTGTGCGACGTTTGCATTTTGACTAGAGATCATCACTGTACATTCAGCACAACGTGCGTGGGCCATTACAACAGACGGTACTTCTTGTGGTTTTTGCTGTACTTCTCCGCGGCTAGTTTCTACGAGATCGTTTTGATCGGTCACTATGCATACTGTGAAGTAACCATTCAATTTTCGGACCTGATGGTTTTAATACCAATCCAGTCATTAATAACCGGCTTTCATTTAACTATTGGCCAAATTTTTGTAGTGTTACTAGCGTTAAATCTTGTAGCCATATCAATGTCAACACTGTTGTTAATTTATCACTTGGACAAGGTATGCAAAGGTCAGGTGTGCCATGAGAAACAAGACGATCAATACAACTTTGGCTTGACGCGCAATTTGGAAACGGTTTTTGGAGAAAAATGGTATATAACATGGATTTCACCGTTCATCGAGTCCAAGTTACCTTGCAATGGGATTGACTGGCAAAAACATGTTAATCAGTATAAAAAAGATTAAGTCAAATTTATGTTGAAATAACCAATACCTTTGCGAACAATGTTACTTTACTATCTGTGATATACAAATTTAAGTATACCTAGTGGCTAGTACAATTTTAGTTGTAACTTATGTTTTTGTGTGCAATTAATATAAACACGTTCAATTTGTTTAAACTCAATCTTATTTATTTTGGAACGTATTTCTATGAAAAATGTCATTCCGAGTAACTCGGAAAGTTCTCTACACATTTGTTAATTCTTTTGGTAGATTATTCACACCACCATTCCTTGAGTTTATTAAAATAAATATTGTACAAGGAGAGTTAATGAAAATGTTGTAGGACATTAATTTTGGTGTGGAGGGAGGGGGGATAAATACAATTAAACAAAATATAATGTGTCAACAATATTGATATACTTTACTGTGTACAAAACCTCCTGAAATGGATTTAAATAATTAAAACAATAATGTACAAATATCACTAAGTTTCAATTATAAACTATTTGACCAGAATAGATGGATGCATTATTTGTCACTGTACATAAATTAGGTAACAATCAATAATAATAATTTTTCAATAAACTAAAAATTAAAAATAAATGATATTAAATTAATAATACACAAAATCTTTGGTATACAAACATTAAAGTCCTGGTTTTCAAACAAAAAGTTGTTCACAAAACTATACTTGTTTAAAGCAATTTGACATTATGTTATAATTTAACACAATTAATTAGATTGTTAAAGTATGAATACAATCAAAAGTACTTAAACAAATTAAATGTTATATAATATATATGATATATATAATATCAATAATCTAATTTAGGAAACTTCCTCAACTCTTTCATATGAAATAATATTTATAAATAACACAACACCAAATGTTTTAAAAGAAATTTTGTTTTTGTAAATAAACAAACAATTGATTATCCTAGGTACGTTTTACCACAACTGGTATTTTAATATTTAGATAATGGTTATTAGAAAATTAGGATTTTAAATTTTGAAAATAGTACATTTATAATATAATACGTATAGGAATTAAACATAAGGTTATAAACTATTTCTGTGACTGGAGTGTTTTAAAATACATTTTTAACTAAATAATCTATAAAACTGTGAGAGAAATTTAGTGGTAAATAAAAGTAGTTTATAAGCAGATTACATTTATCCACTTATTCTCTACTTCAAAACAATAGAGGTAAAAGGTTTCATTCGATGCATAAATCTGATCACAATTAGTACAAATTATTTCCAAAATGTATAAACTATTGTTGAAGGATGTCAATTTTGTTTAAAGATAATTAAGTAGAGATATGAAATGTATTTAAAAAATTAACAGAGCGTTGGAAACCCGTCTACTTTATCTCTACCACCACTTTAGTCATTGACAATTTTGTAATATGTTAAGCAGATATGTATTATGCTAATACATATTATATTCATACACATATTTAATAAAATCATTATTGCCTAAGGGTACATTAATTAGATATGCATAAACATGCTCTGAATAAAAAAACGAGTATCCATTACCTAGTGCAGTGATGTATATAATGAATACTTTCATTAATAATGTGAACACTAACTATTTTTTGACAGCTTGCCATACTATCCAACAATAAAAAAAAATTAGGTAAAAAATAATATCAGAAAAATAGGTTAGAGTTTGGATTTTATATAATGTATTATAGAATAAAAAAATACATTCTTATATATTATCTAATATTAACGAATAAATTAAATTATTGCTTATGGTAATCAAAAGAAATTGAATGATGTAAAACAAACTTTCAAAAATGAGTGTTACTTACTGTCAATCAACAGAAAATATTTTCTTAAATACAAGATGTTCTAATTTTATTTTCACCAATTATTCAAAAACTTAACTCAACATAAAATTGTATTAGCAGTTGTTTTAATATTTATGTTTAAAAATTTTTTTTACAATGAAACGTTTTAAAACATAATGTTTTTAGGAAGTTTTAAATATGTTTTATTGTTATAATGTTATATATTATTTGATATATTTTTATTATTATTAATACTTTTATGATAAGATATTAGAAATACTATTATTTTTCGAATATTGATTATTTTGAATGTAATACTTTTAATTAAACATTTTGAGATTAGCTGTTATACAGTAAAAACTAAAAGTAAATAAAAAATGTAACTTTTAGAAATAAATATTATAGAAAATACTCATTGGTAAGTAAATTAATAAATTAAATGATTATGAAATCAGTTTTGACAATGTAAGTGGTAATGTAAACCAAAAAATAATGGTTATAAGTTATGGAATGTCAATTAACCATGTGACAAAATAATACATACAGAATAATACTTTACAAGTTCTATACAATCATCATATGATGAATATTTGGTCATGATTGACGAGTACAAAATCAGTAAAAGCATTAATTGGACCAATTGCTGCTAAAGATAACTGACTATTTGGGCTGCGCACTAAATTTGGACCAAATACAACTGCTAGGTTAGACGATGTCATTTTATTCAGGTCACACCTATCCATTACCTAAAAAAATTAGAAAATTACTTTTAATATATTAATTTATTTGATATTAAGATAAAATTAAATATACATTTTTGAAAAAAAAATCAATAAATTATTAATAAAATTGATATTACAGTAAACCACTATTTATAACATATAACACATTTCTTACACACAATATACTTACTTTTGATAAAAATTGAATAAGGTACTTGAGTAAATGGTAATTATCAAGAGGGAGTTTTTCCAATATCAGAATTTTCACTTGCCTTGGACGTTCATCTTTTGGAAGAGCTAAAGTTAAAAATGAATTTAAATGAGTTTAATTTGAATCTAGTAATAAATATATAATAAAAATGATACATCCAACATAAATTAAAAGACAAAAAAATAGAGGTGACAGAAAGGAAAACATAAAAATCTTACTTTGAAACTGAGTTATTTCATCAAATAAATCAAATGTCATTAAAGGTTCTTCTAGTTCTCGTAAAAATGTTTTTAACAAAACAGCAGCAAGGTGCACATCATTGCCAAAATCAACCGATTCACCAAGATTGATACGGTTCTGTAAATCCCTTACATGATTTATGTTTGCAGATCTTCTAAACAACCCTTCAGTTTCTAAAGCTGTATTAAAAACAATTCCAAAGTTACTATAAAAAATATAACTTTATGAATTTTTAAATTACCATCCGGTAGACTAAGATACTCAACACACTTTCGCACCAATGGAGGAATTATTTCTCCATCATTATTTACTTTTATGAACTGTAAGGAAACTCCAAATTGCTGAGTTGGTAATGGTTCAGGTTTTTGTTCAGCTTCTAGTTCCACTTGTTGCGACATTTTCCCTTTACTTATTTTTTTCATTAATTGTTCATCATGACTGAAAATAGGGAAAATATAGTTTAATAATACAATGATATTTTATATTTTAAATAAATTTACTCTAAAACTGGTAATGGAATGTTCAATTGATCCAAATCCAAATACTGTTTTAGTTCTTGTAGATGATTAACATACATAATTTTTCGTCCAAACTTTGCACTAAAAACATTATAACATTACTTTTTGAAATATGATAAGTATTTTCTACTACAAGAACAATTACCTAATAACAGCTCTAAAGAGTTGCCAAACCACTTTGATAAAACCAGTTGGGTGCACTAAATATAGAGCTTTTAAGTTTTTTTTGTACTTTCTATCAAAGGCACGGTATGCTTGCCACAGCCATGACAGTGTTGGCTTATTTTTGCTTGTTAATCCATAATGAAAATAGACTAAGCTGTAGTCTTGTTCCACAAATTTGTCCAAAGTGTACATTAGATACCTATTAATAAAGTTTATAATATCAATAATAAATGAAAGCAAGACTAGAAGTATTATAAAAATGATACATTTATGATGTATACATTGCTGTTTAATAACACTCAAATAATTTTTTTTTTTAAATTGTTTAAGTTTCAAAAAATATATACATACCTTAGAAGTCTTGGATGGTCAACTTCTTTGTTACTAGGTAATTTGCAAGCTGATACTACAATGATTTTACGGCCTACTGCATCATCACCAACTACATCAACCACACCATATTTAGCAACATCGCTAAAGTCTTCTTCTTCTTTTGACTAAAATTAAAAGAAAAACATGCATAAGAGAACTATGATAAATATAATAAAATATTATGAGGAATGAAATAGAACTACATAAAGGGCCACAAAAAAAAAAAAAAATTGTTCGTGCTTTCTTTGCAGAAATAATTAACTAGTTTATTTCACTCTCTTTTTTTTAAAAAATAACTTTTTACCCTATAAATTAAAATTAGATAAATTGTATTATTTATAATAAACTTGGATGTTATACAATTTATACTCTGAATTTTGAAAAAAAAACCGTATTAAGTTAATTTCAATAATTGTCTACTTAAATAATCATAAGAAAAAATAAAATAAAAATAAGAGTGTCATTTAATAATAAAATAGAAACTTTTTTTTTTAAACAAGAATATGTATACTGTATTAATGCATATTAGCTTACTAATGGAATGAATTATTATATTTTCAAAATAATAAATGCACCAACAATTTAAGAGTATGAACTGTAAAACATAAGTAATTTGGTTTTTTATTGAGAAAAAAATGTATTAGATAACACAATCAAGAATTAATGAGTCATTAAATTCTTGTCAAGAAAGTAGGTTGTTAAAATTGTTTTTATAACAATATTGTACATGCCCAATAGTTAGATTAATATCTACTTATGTATTGTGACTAAAAGCAAACATCTGTCAAGGTAAAAAAATATCCTGCTTTAAAAGGATATATATATATATATGTGTGTTCTTTTACTAGTATTGTACACTCATAATATCAACTTTATAGTAATTAATTATTATATTTACATCATCTGCTTCTAAATCATCTAATAAATTGCCAGTTTCTTTGTCATTTATAGATGTTAATCCTTCAACAATTTGAGGTGCATTTACAAGTTCTTCTTCAAAGTTTTCTTCAATAGTACCATCAGAAACTGGGGATTCCATATAATCTAATGTTCCTCCAGCTCCATTTACATTAGCTAAGCTTTTCTCCAAATCTAATAAAAAAATTAATAATATTTTAAAATTACTAGTTACAAAAACAGTTTCTAAATATTTCTCAATAAATGATCAGTATATAATATATAAGAGTAGTCATAAATAAAACATATTTTACCAATATCTGCTGTTGGACTTTGTAATTCGGTATCATCAAATTCTAAGTTGGGTTCGTAATCATGATAATCAGAAAGACTAGGATATGGTTCTTCATTATCAGTTATTGCAACTGAAATAATAACAAAAATAAATATAACAAAGATTTTCATATTTATTGTTTATGTTAAAATATAATAAATCAGCCAGTATTTAAAGTTATACAAAACACAATCTTTTTTGGAAACTATAACTTTGTAATACTGCATAATTTTAACTGCATTTACATATTTAATAAACAAATAAATTACAATTTCTTAATAGCAGTCAAAATTAACTATTGTAAAAAAAAAACATAAATTTTATATTATATTTTACCTTGAATATTATATTTTAAAAGTATTTTTTTTTTTAAATACTGATGTTAATTTTATAGATATCTGATTAACAATAATTAATTTAAGTTTTCATTAGTGTTAAGAAGTACAGTATAAAAAATTAGGCGTAGCTAAAATTTATTAAAATAATTAATTTTAACTGTTAATTCAACCATTGATTATAATTTATAAATTACTATTCTTATTATTATGGTTCAATATTAGATTGAAGTTTAATTTTCAGAAAAATAATAAGTCACTGAAAATTTTAATATGCCATTGATTATCATTTATCAGTATGAAAATTAAAAAAAAGGTTTAAAAATAATAACTGGATCTAACATATTGTACTAGAACTATAATGCAACTGTTCAGGAGTTTTATTTAAAGAGGAAACCTTAGTTATTTTCATAATTATATGTTTCAAATAGTTATAAATAGTGCAAGTACTTAAGTACAGTAAAATGTAATACCTATAATGGGTTATAGCAGTGAAGTGTCAACTTTTATATTTATTAATTTTTACTGTTTAGGTATAATCATATGAAAGGTAAATATTGCTTTTTTAAATCCTAGCAGAAAGGTAAATATGCATAATGCAGAATGCTAAATGTTTGATTTTTAGGTCACAGCAAAATGATATAGATATTATGACAAACCAATTACTTTTACACCATTTTTTTTTAAACAAAAACTTTCTTGATTCCTACAATAATAATGAATACAGACTCTATAGTCAGACTAAAGACTATGGTTAACATTACTAGTATAATAATACACTTCAAATGAACAAATAACTAAGGAAATAATATTTCTTAAATGCTAGGCAAACAGATAAAAAATTGATTACAGATGTAAATTATTTATTCAAAACCATTTGATGAACAAATTTTACATATTTCAAAGAATATATGATCATTATATGGTTTGAAAGTCAAATACTCATTTATATACTTAATTTAATTGATGCTAATTACACTAGTAATTATACTAATTTAAAATCAACCCACTTATCACTTGAGAATTATTTTAAATATCACCAAAATTACAACATAAAATATTTAAATCATCGATAAATATCATGACAAGACAGTTGGTTTCTTAATGGCTTGAAATAATATAAGCCCCAGTGGCAAATACAAAAATTGTCTTTATTAATAATAAACGAACAAGTGCACAGTGTACATTAGTGAGAATAACAATAGGGTTAAACCCTAATTAGGTGATTTTCCATGCTGATTAGCACGGCAATTGTAGAGAAAAATAAAGAGACTTTGATTGCTGAAAAACGATCAGCGAAGGAAGTTCATCGGCCGCCTGCACCTTTTGTGCCGCTGACGAACCACCCGAACGTTTAGATCGACGAGACACGCTAGACCATTACCTGGGAAATACTTGCTCGAGGGTTGTACCCTGGGGTCCATGTTGGCGACTGGTGGCCGTATAAGCGATCGGGCGGGTGGGTACCGAGTGGGCACAACGCGTACACAACACACACGCACACACGGTTACCTCATCGCGTCGTCGACGGTCCCGAGAGCTGCGGTCTGCGAACGACGACGGAGTAACGTGCGCGGGTAAGCGTGAAACGCGCGGGCGGCATCGTTCCCGACGAACCGAGTTCAACGACGCGGGCGACGGTTTTACGCGACTTGGACTCGCGCACAAACGCCGGAATCGCGCGGACAGCCGAGCCGTGACGAATCGCGCGGAGCACTATAACGTGTATTATTGTTATTTATTGTTTCGCGGAGTTCCGTCCAGTATCCCGGCGCCACCGATTGAACACGACGACACCGCCGACGAGTATGGAAGCGCGGCAGTAGCGGCGGAGGAGGCAGCAGCGGTCGGACTGTTCAACCGAGCGGCGTTATTTGTTCTTCTTCCTGGCCTGCGGTAGAAAATAAATGGAACGGACGAGAACGATGTTAAACATGAATCATTTCGTAAATACACATTACACACGGATTGCGATTTGCCCACCAATGGCAATTTATTATTATAAACACAAAACACCTGTTTTTCCGCCATCGCGGTCCCGCGGCTGCTGCCTTGATAACACCCACCCCGTAGCGATTGCGCGCGGACCGAGATAACGGGCTCGACGTTATCGCGTAAAATACGACACGTCATATCAGCGGAAAGACGTACATGTCGCAACAATTATTCGAGCTCCGCGGCGACAACGGCGGGCACGTTCGACAATCTCCGTGCGGGTCGCGTAACGTCAGCTCCTCTTGGGTAATGTCGGCGGTGCTGCTGGTGACCAGAGGAAATCGTGACAAACGCGTCATGGTGTAACAACACGAGCTGTCGCGCCATTACTGTTCGTCGTTCGTCATCACAGTTCCGCGGTTTACGTTTAAAACGGTATGTGACAGACCTGTTGTGTTTTCGATCTGATCAATTCTTTCCGAGCCATTATGTTTTATTAGCATTGGTGTTCTTGTAATTAATTGTATTCGCTCCAGCAACAGTTGTTTGCCGACTGACACGAATAACCGGTTATCTTTGCCGCTGTTCATCATGAGTATGAAACATTTGGTAAACAAGACTCCGAGAATTCTTCAAGAGCTCATGACCCAACAGGATAATTCGGTATGGGCTTTTTATATTTCGTTCGCCGGTCTCGAGCCAATCGATCTTATTGAAATTTTATTTTAGAAATGTTTTGAATGCGATTCTCACAATCCACAATGGGCGTCCGTGTCATATGGTATATGGATATGCCTAATGTGTTCTGGAAAACATAGGGGTCTAGGAGTTCACCTGTCATTTGTCCGGTCCATCACCATGGATTCTTGGAAGGATTTAGAGCTGGAAAAAATGAGAGTAAGTGTGTTTCATTTCCATTCGTATACAAACATTTTTTCAATGAAACTAATGCGTTGTTCACTTGATTAATGTTATTATTCATTTTTCAGGTTGGTGGAAATAGAAATGCCAAGGAATTTTTTAATTCTCAACCAGACTGGAGTGATTCAATGACTATTGAACAAAAATATAATACTAAAGCAGCAGCTCTATATCGAGATAAGGTAAATTTAATTATCTCATGTTTCATCATTAATTTTACCACTTTTATCTTTATAGATTTTAAATTTAGCTAAAGGAGAACAATGGAGTCCTACTACGTCATCAGCAAAAGATTACAATGTAGATCATATGAAAATGTAATTGGAATTGATTTAATTGTGTAATAATGTATTTTATATGTATAATTGTTATTAGGAAGAGTAGCCAATCACAGAAATATAGTTTCAATGAACCATCTAATAACTATAATGAAACTAGTTCTGGTTATCAAAATGATATTAATATTCCGTCTATCAAAGATGAAAAAGAAGCATTTTTTGCTAGAAAACAATATGAAAACATGACTAGACCTGGGTAAGTAAATTAACCAAAAATAAATTATGTATATTTTGATTTATATGCTTGTCATTAACTTATTTATTGTATAGAAATGTACCTCCGAACCAAGGTGGGCGATATGCTGGATTTGGAAATACAGTTGAACAACCACCTAGAAGTCAATCACAAGATCTTCTTGATTCAGCAGTCTCATCATTTTCCAGTGTAAGATAAATATCTAAGATTATATAATTAAACTAATTTAAGGGGTTATCTTTCGCTTTAATATTAACCTGTTGTACTGTAATGTAACATTTTAACATGTTCATTATGATTACATCAATTGACATCAGTGAGTTATATTTTGTCATATGCACTGCTAACTGACTGATTATTTACATTAATTTGGTCTGCATTACTTTCAGAACTAATAGTAAATTAATACTTATATAGGTATAGCATAATTAAAAAGTATATAAATAATTACATTGCTTTTTTTTTCTTCTCTTTTTCTCTTATTACCTATGTTTTACTCATACCTTTAAAGTCATACCTATGTAAATAATCCACACTATACATAATATTCATAATGTTCTCTAGCTCCTAATTTAATGTTTATATTGTATATGCCAATAACCTTAGTTGTTGCGGCTTGAATAAAATTAAAAAAAAAAATTACATTTTAAAATTATTTACAAATTTAGTCAAAATTAAAGCTTATTATCTGATTCTATAAGGAAGAGATAAATAAATAAGAATAGTAAGATTTAGTATTTTATTTTTCTCATTATAATTTCTAATAGACAAAAGTTATGTAGAAATTGAAGGTAATTTGAGCATTTTTCTAATGTAGTGACTACCATATTTTGTTTTTTTTTGTAATGTTTATAAAATAATTATAGGGATGGTCATTATTTTCCTCATCGGCATCAAAAATAGCATCTCAAGCCACACAAAGTGCCATTAAAATCGGAGGACTAGCTTCTCAAAAGGTATCAGATATGACTACTGACATAAGCTCAAAGGTAAGTTGCATGAAATGTTAACTATAGCTTGCTATTTTTAAATTTGATTTTTATGTTTTACAAATATTTAGAAATATTTCATTAGGTTGTATAGTTTGTATTTAAATATTTATCAAAATAGCAATGAAGTAGACATTTTTAAGTTATATCAAAATAAATGAAATACTTGAATTTAAATTTATTAACGTAGGTATATTAGTTCCATTTATATTTTTTACTGTGGAATGGATGTATTATTGTATAATATTTATTAAATATTTTAAGTAATTTCAAAGAAATATATCTGAACAGTAAAAACTTGAATTCATTTTGACATTAGAGTAGCTATTTCAATGTAAAAATAATATATTGAAATCATTATTAAATTATTTTATTAAAATAATAAATAAATAAATATACCATATTAATTTAATTAAAACTCAGAAGTATGGTTTATTTTATCAAGAGCAAATATAATAATTGATTATATATGATTAGATTAAAATTATTATTACTGAAATTCAGTTCTGTTCCATTTTTAAAATAAAATAAATTTATTTTACTTAACAGGTTAAAAAAAATATCTAAATATATTGGAGAAATATTTTTTATTCACTCTAGAGCTAAAAAAATAAGTATAATGTTATATAGTTTGTTTTACTAATATATATTTTACATTTTAATAGATGAATGAATTACCTACCTACTATTTTGAGATAATTTATATTTTTAATTATATTCAAATTTTTATTATTATTTTTGATTTGTTTTAGTTACTAAGTGTAGACCATTTTAATGCTTGTGATTTATGTTATGCTTGTTTATATTTGTATCGTTAGATAAAAGAAGGTACTTTAATTGATGGCGTATCCAATCAATTTTCTACTATGTCTACAAAGGTAAATTGTCTAACTTAAATTTATTATTACAGAGTTTAAAATATTTTCAATTTTATTATATTAATTTTTATTATTACATAATTTAATTTAAATTTTTCAAATTTAGGTTAGTGATTTAGGCCGTAAAGAGTGGCAAAATATTACTGGAAGTAATATTCCTACACCTCCAAAATCACATTCAACAAATTTTGTAGCACATTCCACAGAAAATTCTTCATTAATTGCTGACGGTTCTTCTGGAAATCAAAAGTATGAATATGAGTTATTTTATTACTGATAATAAATTATTTATATTTATTTGATTACAAAGCCATTACTTAAAAAATAGATAAGAATAGACAGTACCTAGTCACAGCTAAGAAAAGACCAAACTTTTTTCAATGACATTAAAAAAAAATGTCTATTCATCTTTGAAGCGTACTAAGTAACAGATATGGATTGGATATCAGTAAAACTAAGTTGGACATGCTAGAATGCTAGATGTTTCTTATTATTTATGTCTAATTAAAAACATAAAACCGCTCTTGTACATAATACAGGAATCTGATAAACAAATTAAAACAATAGGCTTACTGGTAAACAAAGAAAAAACCAATTGTATAATTATGTTAACAATTTATAAACGCATACATATGTACATGTCATACACACACCTAAAAAATTATATTAAAAATATATAACTAAGTTGTTAAACACTTTCAAATTATACATGTTGAGTCTTAGTGATCAATTTATGTTTTATTCTCTAAAGATATTTTTTGATAATAACTATCTAGTTTTTAATATATTGTGTTATAAACATTATTTATTATATTGTGTGATGAAATTTGAACTAATTTTATTTTATTTTTTAATAGAAATATACAACGAAAAAACAGCTGGACATCTTGGGACCTTAATAATACTCATGCATCATCTTCTGATCAAACAACTGAAAAATATCAACCAATTAAAGACGAATGGAACAATAAATGGGATAACAATTGGTAGATCTACATCATAATATTAAAGAAGTTTGTACTTATAAAAGAATTAAAGATATATAAAATGTTATTTTTCATCCCAAAAGTACTATTACACTGTCATTTTTCATTCCAAAAGTACTATATTACACTGTCATTTATTTACAATGTATTTTATTCTTAAAAGATAAATATTTATTTTGTGAATAAATTATGATTTAATTTTATATCCATCTAAACACTTATTTTTATGTACTAATTTTATTATGAGTTCTATAAATATTATATTATTGTAGTTGAAGAGTATTAAAGAAAGAGTAAAATAAACTACTTATAACTAAAAAAATTGTTTAAAAATATAGGATTTGAAAAGTAACTTTATTATTGTTATTTCACTATTGAATATCTCAACAAAGAAGAAAATAATCTATTAATAATGAGGAAAAATGTAAATATTATTAAAGTTAAACGTATTTCCATTATCTTAACAAATAAAGAGCATTTTTATCTTCTTTCCTTTGTACTCTTCAGTCAAATTAATTAATTACTATTAAAGAAATATATAATAATAATGTTATACTGTTAAAATAAAATCATTTTCATCATATACTTTTTTGTACTCTGGTAATTGAAAAGTTAGAGTACTGTTTTTTGTGGAAAAATATTTTTAAAAAAAATAAAAGTCAATTTTATTATCAACTGTCACTTTTAACTTCTCCTTCTTTAGGTAATATGATATTTAATATACTTTTCCCATTTTTCAGCAATCTTTTTGTTTTTTTTTAGTATCAGATTTGAAATTTAGTGATATCTTTTATTTTACTATAAATTTTTCTTTTGTGTTAAATGCTTAGTACATTTCTTCTTATTTCTTTGTTTATAAGATGTAACTATAAAAACTGTCAAAATTCCTAGGACGGGTGAGATATGAGAATGAGTCTTTTAAACATGAAAGCAAAATCGATTCCGAGTGTTGGAGGTTAGTAGGATCAGTTTATATTTCTAAAGATGGTCAATATTGTAGTAAATCGAATATCTTAATATTGAACTTTTATTTTCTAATTTTTGTTACAAAAATATGTTAAGAAATGAGATTTCTATTAAATGCTTATATAGATAAATATTTGTGTTTCGAGTCGCTATGATTAATATTTTTGGAATAACAACCAAATAAAGAAAATCTTATGAAAAATCTAAACGAATGGACATAAATACTAGTCAATGAAGTGTTCATTCTTGATCTTGATTGAAATTTTTTGCAATTATTTTATGTTTATACATTGAAGCAATCCTGATCGAAATTGTGTATACATGTTATTGTCAATATTATTAATTAGTTAGTATGTATAATAACTAAAAATTTTGGTTAGTTTAATGTAATACACACATTTTATCAAGTTAACTAGCGTAATATCTAATCCCAATAGCTACATATAAATATCATGAAATTTAACACTTTAACTGGTTATTATACATAACAACTAAAGCACTTAGTTTTTTGGATTTAAAAAAAAAACGTTTAATTTCAAAGTTAATAGTTGTAAAAGTTTATTATTTATTGGAACAAGATGGACCATCATAATATTACAAATTGAAAACAATTTCATTTTTTTTGCAGCTACACTTTGTTGAAAGGCATTATCCTTGAAGAAAATGTTCTTTCAGATGTTTTTTTCATCTTGTCTTGTCAGCTCGTGTCTCCAAAGCAGTTTAGGCTCCTTCCATCCTTTTTTTTATGAAGTTAATTTTCTTGAGAAAAACTGATAACCGACTTCGTCGTATCACCGCTCGGATCACATATTATCGTGTACATATAGTCAGTACATATAGTCGTTCGTAGCATAGCAAGGTTTATAGATAATATTATCTATAAACCTTGGTAGCATAGTACTTATTATAGTATATTGATCTATGTTATATACTATATAGTATATGTTCGTAGTACGATAATGCATAGATTAAATATACTATGGATAATGTAATATTCTATAATCAATGGTAGTAGTGGTTAGGGTTACGGTATACGACTAAGTAACCTAGAAAAAAGATAACAATAAAGACTAGCCAATAGAGATATTATTGTTGATACATTACCACTTTTTAAGAAGAAAATTGATTTTTCAAACCCATATTCACTACATTAATTCATATATTCACTATTAACTAACAAGCGCAACCTTATAATTTTACGAAATATACCGATTTTAGTTTAATACAAAATACAAATAAAATAACTTTTAAAACCGCTCTATATTTTCATCAAATAACTATGGATAACGCAAATGCTACAACTGCTGATAACATGGATTTCGATGCTTCTCAATTGGCCAGTGTAAGTATTTCAGTAAAAAATATATAGTTATTACTCGGTTTGATCTTTGATTTTAACACATATTAAAGGGGTTAAGCGTCTGTGCCATTGTGGACCATATTAATGGTTAGCAATATGCCAATATGCCTGCATTACTTAAAATGATTTATATTTTTTAGGTAAAAGAAATATTTAAATCTTACAACAAATTGACCGAATTATGTTTTATGGACTGTGCAATAGATTTTACTCTAGGTGATCTTAAAAGCGATGAAGTAAGTTAAAATTTTTTAAAAATAATGTTGGTGTTAAAGATTTTGTTAAATACTTGTTTTCTGTAATTTTTCAAGCTTAAACAATTGAAAAATAAATAAACAATGGTTTTTGCTACTTTATCATTACTTTTTCTATAATATTTTATTAAAATAATTTTGCGTTCTAGGAGAAGTGTGCTCAGAACTGCACCAACAAATTTCTCAAAGCATCTGAAAGAATGACCCAGAGGTTCCAAGAGTATCAAATGATTATGAATGAACATGTAATTACTGCTCAACAGAATGCCTAATCATAAAATATTACCTTTAATTTAGTAAATAACCATTTGTTGTCGTTTTTAACTATTTTGAGTGTTAGATTATAAATACACTTATTTTATGTTGTTAAGTTGTAATAATTTTAATTTATTCATCAAACAATACAAGTATTTGTGTTCCTAATTCTTCAACCTTTCTGTAAAAAATAATTATTGTTTATATTAAAATTTATTTAATATTTTACTTCTATGTATATCAGTGATTATATATTATGTCATGATATTATAGAAATGGACACAGATTATTCAAAATTGCCGAAGCCATAGCGTTATTTCTATACTTCTGCTTTATTTTTTACCCATAGATCATTGATTGTATTCAGTTTTCTGCTTTATTTTTACCCATAGTTCATTGATTGTATTCAGTTTTAATAATTACCTTACTTAAAACTGTGCCCTTGCATATCATTTAATTCATAAACTGGAAAAGTTTTACTTTGGAAGGCTGGCAATACTTTTAGATCAAATTTGATTTAATACAAACAAAAATATCAGCTTTAATATAATATAAAAATCCTTAGTGTAACAATGATATATAACCAAAAATAATTAAAAAATGTATGTTCTTACAAAATTAAACTACAAGAAGCTTATTACTAGACTGAAAAATCTCAACTCCTCAATTATGAAAAATCCTAGACTTCCCAGAAAGAATTGAAGATTCTAAAACATGAAAGAACAAAACAGTTATTATTAATGAATCTTGCTAGAAAACTCAATTATTTGCCACAATACTCAAACTATGTCCACAATTCTCCAGAAATATCAATACCTAAATAGTAAGTTCCACGTTTTCATCATCATCATTCATCACTGTTATCAATTAAACGACCATAAACACTAACATTTTTATAAATTCTATATACTATATGATATATAGTTTGAGTCTTGTCATGTATTATATTTTAGTATATTAGTATGGGTATAGTATATCAATTTTTTCAGGGTATATGCAGAATATATTTTAATATAGATGATGTAAAAAGAAAATAAAATACCTTACTAAAAAGAACAAATATTATTGAAATTTATATGATAGTCCATAAAATGAAATATAATTTAAAGGTTAAAGGTGTCTTAATTTTTTTTAGGGCATTATAAAATCCTTAAAACAATTTTTTTGTGCATAGGTTAGGATTTTTTCTGCTGATCCCTCCAAACAAAAATTATGTATAGGTATGCCACTGTGTGGGCTGTGCGGTTGACCACGTGTAAAAGGTCTTTCTCATCTATGAGAAGAATTAACACATATGTGATATGTCAAAGCTAACATGGCATAACAGATTCCCATTCTATGGATAAAAAAAAATGAATTTTTGATTATATTTTTATTTTAAAATAATATGATTAATGCGGAAAACTCGGGGTGGCTTGGCGGTGTTTTAGCCTCCCGAAGCACTATCCTATTTACGCATATGCAGAGAACTAGTACGGATGGTATTCACTTTACTATAAGTAGAACTGTAGAAGGTAATAGTATTGATAAAAGTAGTATGGGGTAATAACATAAAATCGTTGCAGGAATGCAGCACAAAATATGCAGGTAGGAATATTACACGATCGTTGTAATAACCAACATTGAAAAGCCATCGCGCCGGGACTTTCGATTTTAGGTCATAGAACAGCGATACATAATAAGTTACGTACAACACCGTCGTCGTCATTATACTATAGAGCAGGGGTGGCAAAGCTTTTGAACACTACGTGCCAAAAATGTCTTTCTTTTTTTTTTCTTCGAGCGTGCCATGAAAAATATTATATTCAATAATGTAAAAAAAAAATTATCGTAATTTGATTGTATATCAATGTATTATTATAAAAAACGTCAGTTTAGGTACATTATATTATAATAATATTATTTTGTTAATTTATTTTTTTCTTGATGTGATTTTTGTTATTGAATACTTGATTCGTTGATATTTGGTTTATAATTAGTAACTTTTAATTAAGTTCATGCGGCACTGCATTCATTAGTTAGCCGGTTTCTTAAATCAGATTTTATAAAATTATTTTCTGAAAATAATGTCACATGTATAAGTTGAAGAAAAAATAGATAAAACAGCTAATGCTACTATTTTTAAAGTGGAATAATCTTGTGGAATTGCATTCCACACTTTCAAAATCTTATTCCCTATGTTTACGATCAATTTGCCTATTGCCCTATCGGCTATCACGCTAAATTTCTTTTAATTAATTTCTCAGTGTAACGTATTTTTCTTTCCATATGGTACTCGACTGAAAATCTACAAGCTGCATTTCAAGACCATCTAAATTCAACCATTCAAACACTTAAGTTGAGTTTTTCTAATGAGTAATGACAATGTGTCCGGATGAATAATGATATATATATATATATTTTGGCAGATTACTGTCAATAAACGCAGATATTTTTACCTATTATATATAATATATATATAGTAAAAATATTTTAATTTTTCGCTTGCCATGGATTTGCCATCCCTGCTATAGAGTATATAGACCAGCGGTTCCCAACCTTTTTAATTCTACCCCCCTTGTAAATTTACTAAAATCTCATTCCCCCCTAAATTAGAATTTAGGTGAATTTTTTTTTTTTTTTTGTGAGCGGTACAAATAAAACATACAAAATAACTATATATATTATATTATACAATATACAACTATTTACTTTTATTATTTTCATAATTTTAAAAATGTATAATAAATCAACTTACGAAGTAATAGTATTGAGTATAAGAAAAAAATATTGAATATAAAAACAAAAATATTAACATAAAGTTTAAATAATATAAGTTAATTTAATGAGAAATTTAAGATTGTTTTTTTCTTACCAAGTCTATAAGGGGATATATTTGACAATGCTTTGTTTGCTTAATACAGTGGTTTTCAACCTTTTTAACAATGTAGCACACTTCTTCTACAAAATTTTCGCGGCACACCAATTCATATTATACGTGAAGCATATATTTTAAGTTATTGTGAAATAAATGAATACAATGATGAAAAAATGTGTTAGCAGAAATATTTATTTTATATGATAATAATTATAATGTTGTACAATGAAATAAAAATATACCGATTAATGAGATGTTTGTGCTTGACGTGTGGTGCACAAACGTTTTATTCTAGGACGAACTGTCGACAAGCTCATTCTCAGTTCTTCTTCTACGGATCATACTCCAATGCATTTATCCCGTGGTAAATTGGCAAATTTCAGATAATGGTCCACGATTTCGAAAATGTTTTCGTTGGCAACTATGCGTATAAACACCAAAAGTTGTGCTTGTCCACTTATGTCAGTTGACTCGTGTAGTTGTCTAGTAAGGCCCCTTTCACACGACGCCACCATGGTGGTACCAGAACTAGATAATGGTTTTCACACGTGGTGGCGCGGCCAAATTGGTGGCACCACCAGTCGCAACGGTCGCGACCAAAATAGCTAGACGCGCGATCACATAAAGTGGCACCACCAAAACATTTGTATGGTTTCTTATGGTTTCTTATTCTCAGTTGATCGGCCACCAGTCACGTGACCAGACGTATCTGCACTGTGTTTAACAAAATGGACAGCCGAAATTTCGATACAGAAAAATTTATATTTGAAGTAGAAAATAGTCCTGCCATTTGGAATTCTGCAAGTGAAGAGTATGCAAATCGTATTTTAAAAAAGAAGAGTTGGGAAGAGTTGGTGGACATATTCAGTACCCATAATGAATGTAATATAAACGTGTACCCAAAATTTCCTGTTTTTTTTCTTTGCACGTCTACTACGGCTGTACAAATAAGCAACACATGCCAACTCTTCAACTTCCATTTTGGAACTAAATATTGGTTTTATTTAGTTATATTGTTTAAATGTTGTACATTGTAAAATATAATTATAAAATAATGCGTCTGGTGCCTGGTGGCGTGTTTGGTGGCGCCACCATGGTGGCGTCGTGTGAAAGAGGCCTAATAGATTTATCGCGGCACACTTCAAGGGCGCTCGCGGCACACCAGCAGTGCCGGATCTAGGGGGGGGCAAGTGGGTATCATTGCCGCGGGCGCAGTCGGTATGAGGGCGCTCTTGAATTTATGAATTTAGTATGGGTATATTAAAAATGTACATATGTTTAAATTATTTTTCATTTTAAATTTTTAAGCTTGAAAATTAATATAATATTACATAATATTTAGGAATTTATATAACTATTTTTGTCTGATGTATATATCTTTTAAAATTCATTCGTCAAACGTAGATATAATCTAATTTTTGTTTTCGGAGAAAAATCGACTGATGGGATTTGGAAATAACTGTTATTTTTTTTTTTTATAGTTGTAATAATAATCTACGATAATGATATGACTATATTATGTATATATATAAAAATTTCGTGTCACGATGTATGTTCGCGATAAACTCCGAAACTACTGAACGGATTTTGATGAAATTTTTTACACCGTGTGTAATTTAGGGCCGATTTCACCAAATATGCATTGATCGTGGTTACAGTAATCATGATTAAAAGTTAAAAAAATTAAGGTTTGGATTTTACCATGCTAATCACGGTTCTACTAATCACGATTACGGTAACCGTGATTAACTCTACTAACCATGATTAGTGTCCCTATCAAACAGCTGTGGCCTACGAAATATGATAACAGTTACATTATTATTTATCAAATTCAGTTCTTGATTGTTTTATTTGAAATTTGAAACAGTTCATGTCTGTCAGTTTTGTTTATTTTATTTTTAAATATGTTTTAAACATTTTGAAGAGGAAACGGGAACGTAGTTTCGAGTACTCTGAAAGATAATACCCTTTTCTATTCCTAAAACGCTCAGCAGTATCTCCACCTGAAAAGTATAACGACCACTTATGTTTAATTAAAAAATTCAAATGACCTTTAAACAGCCCTGTCCACTAGTACCATAGGCTTAAATCACAGGGGTGCTTAATGCCTTCAAACTTAAAGTTTAAACCCTTATTATTTTTTGTCTTATTATTATTGTATTATTATGGTGCATAATATGTATCTTTAATATTTTGTAACTACAATTACAACAACTTATGTGAATATGATAAAATTGTTGTTTTTGTAATTGACTTTTATTGTAAAAGCTCAAGGGGGTTTGAGAGAAATTTGGGTGTGGTGAGTTTTTCATGTTAGCTAGTGCTTAAGCACCATAATGTTTAGGAATAATTTGGTTCTATAACTAGTACTAGTAAAAAAGGGATGATAATATAAGGACAACGGATTGCGAAGATGACGAACTCGTCTTCGTTATCATCGTCATCGTCATCTTCAAAAGCAATATTTATAACTCGTTGCCTAGTACGATGCAATGAATATTTGTATATGAAATAACTGCAGACACTACAACACAACTGATTATTTTGATCTCCGAGTACGAGTTTAATTAAAAATTTAAAACGGTATTTTTATGCACATTCAAAAATATTAAAAACATTAAACAATAATAAACAACTGATTACTGATAAGTACTGATAGTAGAAACTTCTAACCGCGATTAAGAACGATAAACGGCCGAAATTGGGCGGTTAGTTTCTAATCGTGATTAAGCGGCGGTTACGCTTAACCGACTTTGGTGAAATCCAAAATCTCTGGTTATCAATGTTAATCGTGATTAAGGTTAGTTAACCGCGATTAACTGTGTTGGTGAAATCGGCCCTTAGTCCAACTTAAAAGATAGGATAGTTTTTATTTCAATTTTTTTAATATTATGCGTCAAAATCTTAACTCTCGTTTCCGTTTGCTTAAAACATTAATTAATAATAACAATTTCACAAGTTTAAATACAAAACTTCTTATCTATAAATCCCTAATAAAGCCAGTATGGACATACGGTATTCAGCTATGGGGTAATGCGAAAAAATCTAATCTTAACAAAATTCAAACTTTCCAAAATCTAGCCCTCAGGAAACTTCTCAATGCTCCTCCTTACGTCTCAAACAAAACTATACACACCGATTTAAAAATTAAGACTGTCCAAGATGTAGCAAAAGCGCACTACAAACGCTTTCACAACCGCCTCTCCAATAATATAAATCCGTTAATACGAGATCTTGCAGTCTTATCCATCCCTGGAAATCCACCTAGGCGCCTAAAAAGAAGCTGGTGTCGCGATCTTCTGGATTCCGTCATTTAAATTATGGAAAAAAAATAAAAAATAAAAAAATAAAATAAAATAAAATAAAACAAAACAAAACTCTCAAGTGAGTGTCATTGATGGATGGCTTCTCTAATCCAGTTATTCATGTAAATATATATGTTTTTGTTAGTTAGCTTTAATATGAAGTATATATGTAAATGTTTCTTATCACATGTACTTATTGTACCTCTTAGGTATAGATTGTACATTCATAATAAAGGAAAAAAAAAAATTTTTAATATATTAAATATTTTAATTATCTTTTTAATAAATTTGTATAGTTGCATAGTATATTTCGGGTTTTTCCGTGGCCGACCGCAATAGTAATAATACGTGTAAATATGAATTGTTCCGAGAATTATATCCATAATATATAGGATAGTTTTTATCTCGATTAAAGCCCGATTCACACTGGTACGACACGACACGACACGACACGACACGACTCGACAAGACATTCTAGCAAAGAATGTTTTGTCGGTCTGTCGGTCCCTGTCGGAATCAATTTAGTTGAAATATACATAATATTTTTATGTACTCATAATTATTATATGATTATTATTTTATAACTCATATAATATTATTTATTAATAATTGAGTATGTAATAATTTGTTGAAAAGTTTCAGAGTCCATTGTGCACAAACTCGTCGAACGCTTGATTTATATACATAACGATTAAATTATATTATACAATAATAATATTATAATTATTATAAACGTAGTACATAGATACAGTCTTTATATTAGATTCGACTATAAAATATGGTTTATATATATTAATTATGGAATAGTAGTATAAATAATATTTTGTTTATATTACTCAAAATAGATACTAATCATAGTATGTACAAAAATAATCCCATTTTTAAATAAACCAATCAACTTCTAACTCTTTACACAAAGTTGCATGTTCTCCTTCCACGTTTCTTTTTTTTAAAATGTCGTGAACCCATATAGATCGTTTTTTGACTACCACACGGTCAATATTTTCCTCTTCTTCGGCATCGAGCAATAACGCCATCACTGCCAAATCTTCAAAGTTTAAATTACGAAACATGTTGGGAACAATTTCCGACCGTTCGACACGAAAATTGGAATCAACTGAGTGCGGGTCTGTCGTTTTTTGTCGGTCGTGTGTGAATTGAACATGATTTTTGTCTGTCGTATAGTGTCGTGCCGTGTCGTGTCGTGTCGTGTCGTGTCGTACCAGTGTGAATCGGGCTTTAAGGCCCTCAATATTTTTGCATTGCAATTATTGTAATAAAGAAAGTTATAGAATTTTCGAGAAAGATCCACAATGTCGTATAAAATGTTCCCTAAAGCGTCGTTCTAGAAATTTCAATCTTCAAAGGTATAAAATGCGAAGTTCTTTTACTTTAATTTGACATACTCAATAGTTTACTATACGCTATGATCTCCGAAACCACTAATAAACTACAAAAAAAAAAAAAAAATATTTTCTCATCCATAATAACAATAATATACGGCCTACAAAAATGCCAAAAAACAAACTAATACGCGGGCAACGCCATGTTGGGACAGCTAGTATATATATAAAATCATACTTGCGATCTACTACAAAGCAAACAAGACTTAATAACTTACCATATAATTGCAAGAAAGATTAATTATGATGAAATTATAAAAGATTTCGCTGCAAAAAAGGCTAGAAAAGTAAACTTTTAGATATTAAAATGTTATTTGTTCAATTAAAACAACCAAGTATATAAATTATGTTTGTTTTCTATGTTTTATACGTGTAACATTTTAAAATATGATATTGTATATATGTACAATGTACATTATATAAAAATAGCAAAGTTTCCATTTTTAAGTTTATAAAATGTTTATATTTTTTAATATGTAAAATTAATTATTATTATTATAATATAAAAATTATTAATATTATAGAAAAAAAGGTTTATATTAAATAACCCCTCTTTCCCTCACAGAGGGGCCCTTGTAGTTCCTCATATGGAGTGCACAGTTAAGGGCGCTGCATTTTTACTAGCCCCGGGCGTCAAATGTCCTAGATCCGGCACTGCACACCAGTGTGCCGCGGCACACCGGTTGAAAACCACTGGCTTAATACCATCATCACCATATTCCCTCCCGAGCAGACTCAAAATTCCCCCCGGGTTGGGAATCGCTGATTAGACGATACGTCGATGGGTCTTGCAAGAGGACGATTCTACTTCCATTATCTTCACACGGTATAGAGAATGCGATGGGTGATATTCTAAAATCTAAAATGTATCAAGAAAAAAACAAATTTCGATTGATACAATACAGCTGCGAGCCCGTAAACAATAGTTGCTTTTTATTTCACTCGCGACCTACGAACAGCTATAAATACCATATTTATATAGTGTACCTGTTGTGCGTAACACGTATCATCATATTTTGCATAACTCGTACTCTCTCTTTCTCTCTCCATATATATGTTACGGGTAAAGTACAAAATATGGTTAGTGTTCACATTATCCGGGTAATGTGTACACTACCTGTACCTATTGGATAAAGTAAAAATACTATTTATAAAACGTTTATTTCGTACTTTACTCGGGTATTTTACACATTATCTACGACTGAGTGGGTAAGGTAGGTAAGAAGATAAATTAATATTGCCGCTGTTGGAAGGTAATACAAACATTTTGTACTATATTACTAATGAAAATATCTATGATGTGCTACACGATGTACATTTGAGTATTGGGCATGGTGGAAAACACCGCATGAATGCTGAAGTTAAAAAAAAGTATAAAAATATAACACAAGAAGCAGTGTCTATTTACTTAAAATTTACTTAAAATCAATATTACGAACTCGGTAATAAAAATGGCACTCTTCATCAACTTTATTCCAGAAATAAATTTACTGTATGCTCTATGCTCTGAACCATTAATAGATATTTTAGAAGTTTTAGTCACAAAAAAAATCTTTGCGTGAAATAGCTAATGAACAATATTTTTCCGGTGGTCAAGGTTTTAAAAAGTGTTTATGTAAAACTAAATGCTTAACAAATAAATATAAATGCAAATCCGGGGGAATACTTTGTAATTCTAAATGTCATCCAAACTCAAATTGTTCTAATAAATAATTGTATTTCGCTTTTAAATTTTAATTAAGTAAATAGTAAAATTGTTCAAATATATAATTTATTGTTTAATAGTAATAATAATAAATGATTTTTTTTTGAATTAGTATAATTTGGTTTTTGCTACTAGAAAGACTCTGTATTATCTGTACCATTTTAAGTGTTTGATGCGTTGGTCATGTTGTACCGACGTTATAAGTTTACGATTGTAGTTATACGAATACATTATCCACAGCACACCGGATAATGTATAAATTGATTGGATACTTCATATTTAAGTTGGATAATGTATACATTACACTGTTCGTATGGATGAGGTTCAAATTACCCGGGTAATATGTACACTAACCGTTTTTGTACTTCACCCGTAACATATATATATATGTGCTGGTACGTAAACAGCGATGCGTTTGTTGCCTGGTTACCTTTCAAACTCATCACGTCGAGCTATGAGCGAGAAGAAAATTTGATATTTTCATTTGACTACCAGTAGTGCTACAACAACAATCCCGGCTCTAATTTTCCTAACGTAACCGTTAAAGAAAATGACTTCGAGGTAAATATATTTTATACAAGCGTGTTTCGTGCGCGAAAATTTATAGTAACTAATCATCGCGTTTCCATTGCACGCAGCAACGAATGCCAACACCATTTCGGCGTCCGAGACGACACAGTCGAGTGGACGAAGAAATGGTGCCGCAAGTGTCACTTGTGCGGTGGCCGGAACATTTTCGCACAGACAATGGCGAAATGCAAAAGTAATTATCATTAAAAAACTGGCGACACTCCTGGGTCGGGTGAGACTCCGGGGTCGTCGTCGGGTACTCGGGTGAGCTGGATACCCGGCTAGGGGGACGGGCGAATGTCATTTTCTCCGTTTTTCCCAACCATTCGTACAGTTCCCGTGACTCGTCGACCGAAAATTTGCTGTTAGGGGTTAAACACCAAGCCCTCCGCCGCCCCCGGATACGCGACTGAACCTATGACCATCCTGTTCGTTAACCCCCCCGGGAGGGGGGGTAGTGCTTGTATAATATTAACTCTAAAATGAAATATCATGTTGCTGACGACGTGTGTGTGTGTGTGTGTTTCGTAGGCTGCCGAGAAGTTTTTGTACACGAGCGATGCCTGCTGCACGCCGCCGAGGTTGCTGACGTCCCGTCGGTGGTCGGCTGCAACCGCGTCGTCGGCTTTCCGGAGTCGTTGTCGGCCACGGTGCCGCAGCCGCCCGTCGACCCCCGTGCCACGTTCACGGTCGACGTTGAGCTCGCCTCAAAAATCGTCGTGTCCGCACCCCAGTCGTGGCAGGAGAATCACCGGGTAAGCGTGCCGGCGGCGTGCACGGGCGCGTTTACGGTACATCCGGCACCGGGCGAGTGCAGGACGTCCACGAGGTCGGTGGTGGCCCGCGTGGAGATCGTGACCACGGTCGAGGTCACGGACTGGCTGTACGACGACGTCACATACGGCAGGACCGTCGTGCAGAAAGTCGACATCCGGTCCGAGGCCACGACGTCCGTTGTGTCCAGCACTATCGACGGGTCGCCGTCCGATGATCTGGTGCACTACAACGTGACGTGGATGGCGTACATCGAAGGAGACCATTGGGTGAACACGGGGCACATGGAGAACTAGTGTCCGCGGTACATTACCCGCGGACGAGGACGAGCGTGATCGTTTTTTTTTGTTATTAAAGTTTTCCTAAAAATTTTCCGTCTGCATTTATTTATACAAGATTTAAATTGTTGACATTTGAACAATAGTTATCGAGTAGAGTTAAACAGTGATTATAATTTACAAGGTACAAATGACTTTTTTTTTTTTACAATAATTACACGCTACACAGGTATACAAATATTTTATTTACAACGTTGAGTTTGGGTTAATTTAATGCATCGCGGGACCGGCCGCGTTGAAGTCTGCGACGGATCGGTCGGGCACTCGACTCGAAATGTTGAGCACCGCCTGATCTAGTTGAGTGTTCGTGGAAGTTTGTTGATTGGTCCCTAATGTGGTTGATGATTTTTGGAATATTCAAGTCTGCGTGCATAGTGCTTCGTTTCTGATAAACCAAGGCGCGTTTGAAATTACTCGTAGGACTTTTCATTGGAGAACTTTAATTTTGTTTATGTGTGTCTTGGCTCATTGACCCCAGACTGCATTTAAACGTAGAGGTAGGATAATTTGTTTGTACGATAATAATAATTAACATTTGCCATTCGGAGAAGTTTGACGATTAATTTAAGGGTATAGAATTTATCTTATGTTTAAGCTGTTTGAATTTCAACTCATTATTGCTGTACAATCGTTGAAATAGAAAAAAATTATATGTTCGTTATTGATACGCATAGCTGGTCGAGTTATTTCTAAATATTCCAAAACTGGTCGTACCGCGAAGAGTTCCGGAACCTCTGGGCTTCGGGTGTGTGGCCAGTGTGGCGACGCGGCGGTTTTGACGGCTGCATTTATGCTAGTATTGCGGACACATTTTTCCGACCGTTATTATAACATAACAATATTGTGGACATCGCGGGTTAGGTTATCAAGATACCACGAGGCATGTCTAGAAAGTAAGTGTACTCAATTTTGGTAAGCTTAAAAAAATGAAAAAAAAAAAATGTACGTGGTTACATTAATATATTTATATGCTATTTTTCTACATCCCTTTCAATGCTTTGTTATCGCTATATTTTTCATAGGCACGTTTGACCACGTGAACTTTGTATCACCTACAATGTATCCATATTTTATGTGTACATAGCTGTCTCATTTATTATTAAATAACGTATTTATTACATCCGTTCCATTGTCTTGTACGTTGCTTAACTAAATTTTCAATGTAGTTGGGTTAGGTTTTACTATGCAAAAATATTTACATAGGACAATATAGTACTGAAATTATATTCCATTTCTTTCATTTGCCCAAAAAAAAAAATTAATATAAGTACGTAATACAATATAATAAATAAATAAAACAAAATACTAAAAAATATAAACCCCCGTCTGTCTGCATAAATTAAACAAAAATTACGCAAAAGGATATTGTTTCGTCCTCTAGTAAAAATAAAAATAAAAATTGAAAAAATAAAAAACAGATTCGAAAGAGGGTTGTTCCTCCGTATAACAGGGTTCTTATTGCGAAATGTTCCGTACTGGCTATATTTTGTCTTTGCGACATTATACTGGCGATAATACTACAACGATATATTTACACGGTTTGGTATATATTATTACGGCAATATTTTGTCAGCGTACCCTTTGAATATATACGTACTTTGATACGTACTATGTATTTATGTTTTAAAATGCAAATACCCTGAATAAATAACAAAAAATCAATCAGATCATGGATGCCACTTAGAATTACAATTTAAAAAAAAAAAAAAAGTAATATAAAGTAATATACATACTCGTGCGGTGTGCATTGTCGTCAGTCGCTTATACATATACAACTACGATAGCTAGTGCTGATGCGAGCTCCACTCTCGCGAGGTCGCCTCGTCGAGAGTCTAGTCGAGTTAACGCGAGGCGAGGCAGCACACGAATGCATAGTCTACACTCTCGTGTAGTCTCGTGACTCACTCAATTGTTTTTTTGCCTCGTGTCTCGTGGTCTTTTGACTCGCGACGAAAATACCGACTCGGAGTGGAGCGCGCACGAGGCGAGACGAGACGAGACGACACGAGTGAACCGACTACACTCTCGTGCTCGCGCTGCCTCGCTTCGCCTCGGCGAGAGTGTGGAGCTAGCATGAGAATCTCCGGGTGCTTGCGTGTACATAGGTATATATATATATATTTAGTGCACTCGTATTACTGCAGCGAGTGCATTCCTAGTGCATTACTTTTCCATCGCGGTGAATGTGTGCATCTGCAGTGACGTTCCGCAGTGTCTTTGTGTAGCACCGAGCGCATTACACGCATTTTTATGTAAACAAAAATATGTAATCTATTATACGCGGATTAATACATTCTGAAAGTCAATACACGTGCGACACCGCGGCCTCTGTTTCAGCCTGTTCACGCCTCGCGCTCGTTGTTTATCACGAGAGTTCCCGAAATATTTTTCATGAAAAATGTATGCGTAATGTATATCAAATATACATATTTGTTGTAAACAACACTATGTATTAATACTTATAGCGAAAGGCGCCTACTTTACCTAAAAACTACAACCCTACACATGTATAATATATTATGTGCTGACGTGCTGTTCGATTCCAAGGCCGACCGATTTTTCCCCGTTAACCGTATTTAAATAATTCACGTTATCTATTAATTTAATTTTCAGAAAAAAACAAATCTATGTAATATTATACGCACGAATATTGTACAACAAACGGTAGGTGTACTACATTTTCGTACAAAGACGTATACTACAGTAAAATCAGGCATTTCGCTGAATGTTTAGCTGAAGGATTTTTTTTATACGCAATTTCACTACCTATAACAGGCTAGGCATTTAGTTTAATGCCTGTATTACGAACTGGGGAAAAATTATATAAAATGGAACATTCATTTATCGTTATTCTGTTTAAATATACATAGAAATAATAATAATAATATATACGTAAAATAAAATACTCATAATGCAACAATATAAAAATAAAACACCTAAAGATTTTAGGCATTAGGTTGGCATACGTGTGGTGTTACACGAGGCCTTCATTTTTATTGAACACAAACGTAACAACAACTATGTAGTAATTAAAAAATAGGAAACATTTCTCATTTTTTACTATAAATTCGTATATTTGACAATATATTTATGCGTTACAAGTGAAATCCTTACTCAGAAACTGCAATAATAACATTTTTAGGTTGCGTCCGTTACGACTGTCGTGCAATAAGTGTATTATTAATATAATGAGTGCTTTTAGATGATACTAAATTGACCTTAACCTTCGTCGTGTCCGAGTACTTATTAGTCGAGTCGTAAATACTCATGACGACAGAATATCTACGTGTCGAGATCGGTTTACTAGAATGTACCTTATAACAATATAATAGTTTATATTACATTTACGGGGCCTCGCAATAAACATTATGAGTTTTATATTTTTCAATATTTTAAAATAATCGTCATTAAATTCATCTAAATATTTTGTTGATCGCGTATTCGAAGAATTTGAAGAAATTCAGGACTTTTCGCTAGGGATCTTGGGTTTGTTTATTTAAACCATTTATAGAGAGCATTGTATTTCATGTTCTGCGCTTATATATGCGAAGTGTAACGTGTTTGGTGTGGTTTCAAAGGAATCAAAAAGGACTGTTCATTAAAATGTTTGTAAAATCAATACGTTCCTCTCTTCGCATTAAACACGGAAACATGAAATAAACGAAGACACAAGCGTCGGGCGATATAGTATACATTTTACGTTTGTACACTCGAACAATGAGTACGTTACTGGTCACAATACAGCTATTTGTATAGTATAATAAATATAAACGTATACGTCGGAAAAATAATAATACACGTCTATTATGCAACAATATTACATGTTGTTTGCCAATTTAGATACACTGCGTTTATCATAATCATATTATTATTATCGAAACAAATACAATGCTAGCTGCGTAATTTATAATAGTTATAATATCTTCTCTTCGGACACGCACTTGTAGAAAACGACAGCAAAAATGATGTGCTTGGGTAGTCGCAACCTTAACGGGAGGTTCAAATACATAATTAACACTCGTCTATAAGATGATAATAATAATATACTGTATTCGAGTTAAGCAAATTTCAAATTGTATCCCGTGACTTTGGATCGATTTCGAAATTCGAAACGATTTATCACGATCGATAATATTGTCGACTGCGACGAGCGATACGTATACTCGTACATCGAGATCATTTATTAGTCAGTGATCAATGGGTGATTGAGCACAACGTATACAATCGACAACTATGACAATGGTGTATGTTTAATCGTATTTTTTTCGTACAATTAATTAATTAATATCTATTCCGACAATACCGACGAAAACGTAATGTGAAAAAAACATATCAGTGTCTGGTCAACGTGACAAAGACGATAAGGACACGCGGTATATTATATTGTAGAAAAAATACGAAATAATAACAACAAAAATATTTATTATTTTTATTTCTGAGTTCATGATTTTTCGTCGTTCAAACAGCACGATATCATTGTAATGTACCACGTATTACCTTATGTAAAATCAATAATACATACACGTAACAGGTGTATGTGTAGAATTTTTTCGATTTTTTACAATATTTATGATATTAGTAGGTGATGTATGAGTAATACGTAATATACTAAGTATTATCCTTGTTTAAAATTAATGATGTCATACAATTATATGGAAAAATACAGACCAGCTTAGAAGCAATTGTAATATATGTAGGAAATCTTGCAGAAAATATTGTACATGTAACTGTAAAAAAATGTTTAACATGGCGTAACATTTGACTGATACATTTTTTATGATTCTCATATAATTTAACTTTGCAAAATGTAATCAGCCTACACGTGGAAATGGCAAAAGCTACTTGGTCAGCTAGATTAAATATACATTTAGATTTTAAACTTATCAATACAACTCAACGAAATTGCGTAACACATAAAAAAACCAAACGATATACCGGAAGGTTCAGCAGAGCCGGGACGCAACATTATCATGGTCAAACTGTCATCGTTGCGCTGCTGCACCTGCGTCTGGATATAATCCGATGGTTTAGCGCAGCGGTACCCACTACGTGGCCCTTTAACAAATTTCTTGCGGCCCTCACTAAAACTAAATTTACATTCTAAAATTCAAAATTAAACAGAGAAAATAAAATACGTATTTTTTGGTTTTGGTGCTCGTTATATTCGTATATAATGTTATATGTCCTTATTGTTAAATTATAAACTATTAAGCTATAATTAATTAATATATAATATACACATTTTTTAATCATTACCATTAAACATGTATGTGGCCCTCAAGTAATTTTCAAAGTTACTATTTGGCCCTTTCCAAAAACGTAAAATGTTTTCGTCACAATATTATACTTGTAAGTTGTATTATACTAACTTATTATTATTTTATACATTAAAAAATTATGTATTATGTACATGGAAAATAAACAAGTGAAACATCAAAATTGTGATTTATCATTAAACAAACAATCGATTATATTCGATTTAATTGTCTTCATTATCGACTATAATATGGAAATAGCCTATTTCAAATAGGTAATATGTAGGTACTGTGTTTATAAATAACACTTTCGTATGTATTGAAATTGTATAATAGTTACATTATACCGATATTAAATCCTTAGTTGGGAAACGAACGAGCTGATGATCTTGCTTTCTCTACTAAATTTCATGATAATATATCTACCTTTAAAATTCCTGCTTCCGACCTTCTCCCTATTCATCGAAAAATTCTAGACAACGCTTGGCAAAATAAATGGACCTCCTTACCGTCAAATTATGCCGCTTGGCACAGATATATCGCCCCCACCATCCCTAAATCTCCCTGGTTTAAAAATTTAAAGATTCCCAGACATTTAATAGTTTCATTCTCTCGCCTTCGAATCGGCCACAATTTACTCCCTCATCATTCCTTCAAACTCTCTCTCAACTCCTCTCCTCTATGTACCCGTCACCTCGATGAGTCTGTCTGCGACTTCGACCACATCATTTTTCATTGCCCCTCTCTCTCTCCTAGCAGACAACTTCTTTTTTCATTCCTATCCACCCTTGGTTATCCCACTCCCGATTCAAATCTTATCCTTAATTCTCGCTCCACTCTTATCATCAACTCCATCATTTCCTTCATAATTTCCGCTGGCTTCTTAATTTGATTTAATAATTGTTAATATTTTGTAAATTTATTGTATATAATAATTGTATTGCTGTAATGTCTCTGATAATGGCAAAATAAAAAAAAAAAAAAAAAAAAAAAATAAATCCTTAGTTTTCGGCATCGCGGTATTATTACTCACTTCTTGTACTTCATAGTCGGTGTTCATAGATGCATTGTCACACATACAGTGTGATTAATACATTTTAAACATATTTTATAAAATATATCCAATTATATTCGCGCCCTTTTTAGAATCGTGTCCCTGGTCCACGTCCTCTTGCCCTGCCCTAAATACGGCCCTGCATGTGGAATATGAGTGCAGACGTGTAACAAACTGTTCAATAAAGGCATTTCAAGAAAGAAAATGATTTAATAAAAATTGGAAATAGCCCGATTTGGGTCTGAAGTCATAAGAGTTTTCTTTTTGTTATCTTGTTTTTACAATAATGATGTCGTTAAATTACATGTTTGGAAAATGTGGAGAATCGAACAGTGTAGGTGTATACTTAATTGATTTTCGCCAAAAATGTCACACACTGCACTTGTGCACTAGAGTACTAGACCATGGATATTATAAAATGTAGTGTATAAAATTATGTTGTGCCGTTGCGCATATTGCGTACGACACAATATTGGTATCGTTGTTCAATAATTATAAACGTCACCAGAATAATTTTACCTATACGCAAAAAACGGATTTGTTAATGTACTGTAAAAACTATTATATTAGCGTGTACATAATTCTTATTTGACGAAAATTCGATTTGTACCAGACATAAGTAGTTGTATTGCGAATACTGTACTCATAGGCGCAAATAGGGTTTAACATTTGGGGGGCTACAGTCCTGGCCAATCAATGAAGCAATTATGTCGGTAATAATATGTAACATTTAGAAAACTTTACTTTCCGCGTTTTGTTTCTATAATGAAACACACACATATACCTATAATTACACATAAAAGTTTCTACATTTCAGTAGTACACAGTCTTTTGTAAGTACTATTTCATATACTTTTAACAGTAATGTCAAAATGGTACTTAAAATACATAACAACAATCATATAACAGATATGTATAATAACATATTATAAATATATATAACTTTCGAACTAAAAGTAACCACAGAAATACAGAATTCATTAATACAAAACAAATTTTATTTACTTTTCAATTTGTAAATACAGACCAACACTGAATATGGAAAATGTTATTGGCTAATTTCAAAGCTATATATTTTTTGGGTACTTATAGCAAATATGTCTAATATTGTCTACTGAAATATCTTTTTCGATGTTTTATATTGCTAAATTATAAATAAAGCAGTCCTTAGTCATTTAGCTCGGGCCTCTTTCAAACCTCAGACTCAGACATATTTCTCAATCCTTTCCATAGATGAGAAGGACATGATCTTTTGCAGGTCATCCAAGCTGACATGGAATGTGATTGCCGCTTGCATAATTTTAAATACATTAGGAAATGCTACTTTATCTAAATGTTCTTTAATATTTTTAAAACATGTTTGTCATGAAATTCATTTCAAATTCTCAGTTCTCACCAATGGTTAATTTATTGGCTACAATTTTTTATTACAAACAAATGTTTTACCCTGCATCATCTTTTGAAAAATTGAATACACAGAAAACAATTTTGGGAGGGCTTTTGAAATTGTTGGGCTTCTTAAGACCCCTCACACCCCCTATTTAAGTCTATATAAGTACTGCAGATTATTACTTCCCTAATAGACGAGAACTGATCTAAAACGGAACGAATAGTGTTTACTTTGTCCCATAAAATATCGTGTTGTGCAATTTTCACCGAATCACATATCCCGCTTCCTACATTATTATTTATTTCTACAAGGCGTGTCGCGTGGACTTCCATAACTTGATCTACCCATCAATATAGAATAATGATTAACATTTGTGAACTGCGTCGATCGAACGTAGAAGCGATGTTTCGAAGAGATAATTTATTATTATTATGATAATTGAATAGAATTTTCCGATATTTTTTCTCGAGAAAAGATTGAAAAAATAATGATTATATAGAGGACTATTGAACGGGCGATGTTATTCTCACGTTAATCGAGCCAAGTTACAACAGTATTATGGTTAAGACCTAAACCACCTATTACGTACTCGATTACATTATGCACGGATTATTTGTTTCTATATATAGGTAAACAAAAAGGAATGTATTTATGTGTGTATTTTTGTAAACAAACATTTTTCGAAATCCTGTATAAGGTTATACTATTACAATTTATTTCTACGGAGAAAAACAATAATTAGAAAGAGTGAAAGTATATTCTAAAAATATAATCCTCCGTGTTTACGTTTTTATAAATATTGTAGTAGATGCAGCAGTATATACAACAAATGAGTAAATAATCAAACCACGTTTTAGTTTGTTTTAGTTTGTCACGTTTTTAGCGTCTGATGAGATTCAGATTTTTTACCGACATACATATCTGTACTTTGATTAATATCGAACGTCCACGAATCATTTGCGAATATCCAGATCATATATTATATCGCCTTTAGAATAAAGTACCAAAGTGTCCGAATTCTAATAATATATAATCTATACGTGTTGAAAAAAACAGTATACGAAGTTAAAGCGAAATCAACGGACAACGGCTAATGCACGAAGATCTAAACGCTAGAGGGCGAGCCAATAAATAGATTAAATATACTTCACACTCGATATTAACCGATATTGTTATATTGCAGGTATCTCAAGGTATACAGTACAAATCGTACTACGCACGGAGTAATTAAGAATAATTACTGTTTTTTCTTTTTGAAAATGGAAAATAGAAAATTTACAATCCGTAACAAGTATGTAAGCAAGTAATAAGCAAATGTGTTTTCGGTTACATCATGACATTAAAAAGCATGAGGAGGAAGGGTAGCCCAGTAGCAGAACCCTCTAAAGCAGGGATGGCCAACCCAAATGATCTTGCGGGCCACTTTGTAAATACATCACAATCCCGCGGGCCACATATAGGGTTGCCCAAAAAAAGGTCATCAGCCAAAATATTAATATAGGTAATCACATATTAATCACATATTTTATTCAAAATTAGGCCACATATAAAATTATAAAAGTGTTTAAAAAAAATTAAAATATATAAAAGTTATAATAAAAGTATTTAATACAAAAAACATTACTATTTAGTGAGATATTTGTTTCTCAACTCATTCACTAAGCTTTTTCAAATCAATAGAAATGCTTGTATTTGCACACCGTAATTGATGTTGCAGGTTTTCATCTGTTAGGTTTGTGCGTGATTTATCTTTGGCGAATTTCATTTTCGAAAAAAACGATTCACAAGTGTAAGTCGATCCAAAAGCACTCAACTTTTTGTGCCAGATTTCTCAAATTGGGAAAATGTTCTTTTGTGATATTAATATTATAAAAATCTATTTTTGATTTTGATGTTTCAAAAATGTGTTTTAATTCATTATTGCATTGTAAGTCAATGAGTTCCATTTGAAGATATTCTGGGGCCGAATTGACATCAGTATGAAAAGGAGATGAATATATTTCTATTTTCGTCTACTATTTTTCTTTTCTTTACACCACTCATATTAAAAAAAAAATACAATAATAAAAAAAGTACGTACTTAAATATTTTTTCCACACTGAACGCACTTCAACAGTCACAGCAAACGGACAGATTATGACTGTTATTACCCACGTTTTATTTTAACAATTCGATTTGCTATAAGCTGGTGTCTACTCGTATATATTTTTATCAGATTAGATAAGAATTATTACTTTTGTTAATAATACAGATACCGCGTTGCACGGGCATTCCAAAATATTCTATCGGCGCAAAAATAATTTTTTTTTTGTAAATATTTGATAAATGTCGCGGGCCGCAAAACTTTCCAAGGCGGGCCGCGGGTTGGCCATCCCTGCTCTAAAGTTACAATTGGAGATTTAATAGATCCCTGCACCAGCGTCTTTTTAACCGACGGGGACAGATTTTCTGGAATTTTTCTTCACTTTGAATGGAAATGAGTGGGTTGATATAGCTGGATAGCTTGGAGTGGAATTTTTTGTAGTGTTTGAATGCAATTGAGTTGATGGTTTCTATGTTAAGGTCTTCATGAAATGATTTATTGGAAACGTACCAAGAGGCAGAGGTTAAATTAAATAGAGGAAATAATGTTGAACGCACCCACTATAGCAACGTTATCAATAAATTATAAATCGCGTAGATTTTAGCCGATACTCGTATCACAGGGTTGTTGTTTTAATAATATAATATATATGGTTGCACAAAATCGTGTTTTACGGAATTGTGTCCGACTGACGGTATCATAGCTGAAAGTGCAAATCGAGTTCGGTAACCTGTACGACGTTACACGCGAATCAAGTTCACTGACATAACATGATAGCGTAGTTGAATACTTATAGATAATGCACATAATATATTATGATATTATATTCTATTTTTTTTTATACTTACTGTAGTGCATGTTGTATCTAATCGGGTCCTGCTACGCGTGTATACACTATAGTCGAAATTTCGCAATACGTTCAGTAGACGGACCTTTGGCCAAGGGAGTTGGGGTGATTTATCTCCCTGGGCCGGTGGCCATAACCAGATTATGTGTCAGCCCACAAACTTTAGCTTATTAGAATAATAGTTTGAATCGTATTATATTATATAAATGTCGAACTGTTACATTACAATATTATACTAAAAATACGTGCCAACAATAATGTTCATTTACTCAGTAATACTGTGATAGGTGATAATTAAATATACGAGTAGCGTATTGTATGATGCTATCCAGGGCTGGATTGACCTGGCGGGACATCGGGAAAATTTCCAGCGGGCCGATTAATGTAAGGGCCGCTATGACGTAGCAGTAGTTTTTAGTTTTACACAATAAATATTTTCTTACTTTTTCAGTAATATTTATTAGCATAGACTTAGGTTCGGGCCACACGTTGCGTTCATAAGTATTTTTAATTTTATCATTATGTTAATATCTGACTTGTTATCAATGTATAATATACCGCAGCTGTCTCTGAAAATTAAATGTTCTGGTTGTTTAATGTATCGTCTTAAGCTATGTTTAAATTTAATATTCATTCGGTGGAATTTACCAATTTATATACTCTGCGTATGAATATAATTCCACTTTGTCTTTTAGCCAGGTTAATTGCAAAAGAAGCTTCAGTAAATTAAATCATAAAGAGTATATTGAGTTAATCAATTGGGAATGAAAAGTTAGAGACATTTGTGTTAATGAACGTGGAGGAAGAGCTGTTGGACGAAGTACATTTTCATGAAATATTAGAATATGTGAAGCTAAGTTCCTCGTTAATGTTTATGTTATTACTTATAATCAATATAAAAATATAAATTAATCCAGTTCTTTTCTTGTTATATGTTTATGTCTACTATTACTTTAACAGTATAGTTTTTTAAAAGGCTTAGTAAACTTTTGAAGAACGTTAGACATTAAATTCTTCCCTGATTTCTACCAGAAGTTAATGTACATATACAACTAAAATGTGTTGATTGACTGTTTTCAAAAATTGTATAGAATCGAGGTTACTTCATAAATTATTTGTTGTTTGAAAGAAATCTATCTATTAAAAATATTAAAACGACCGCGTCTGAGACGGACGGGATAACGTCGCGCTAGAATGCAGTTTTTGCACCGCATCGTACAGCCTTTGTAAGGTACCTGTTGGTACAGCCTTTATGTCCACAACGCCACGTATGATACTGCATTGGATATCATGCCGCGTTACCCGGATGACGGATGACCACAAATCCACTATCCTGTGTATTTCAATACCTAACTCTTTTTTTTGGCAGGAGAGGAGGACGCAAAGCGTAACGTGATCGGGTATTCATTATGCCGTTCGAATAAAAAATGAAAATACGTACGCCCGGGAAATAGGCAACATAACGTGCTACCAGTTTAAATACCTATATTATTGTAAGGGACGGGCGCACGTATTACCCCGTCGTATACCTAGTAGCGTGCCCAGGAGAGGGAGGTCAGGGGACAATCTTATTTTTTAAACAATTTTATAGTACAATATTATGACTTATCCAAATCTTATAACATGCAAAAAAAAATGGTATAAACAATTTGGAGGGAATGACTGCTCAAGCCTCCGTACTGATGTTTTTGGCTTCACATCCCACTAATCTATTAAAATAAATTATTATTCACGGGTAAATCACTACGTAAACCGCCCATCGTGCATATCACCAACGTTTATACTTGAAAATTCGGTCGAAACAACTGTGGGTGTTTAATGGTGCTAACCAGAATCGGTCGAGATCGTCGAGCAAACACTGGTGAAGCAAGCGCGTGTAATGTGTGTACACTTGGCGGTGGTGCGTATGATGTGTGTCTGTGCATTTAGAAACTATGAAAAACTGCAGGCAGCTAAAATAAAATATAGTAATTAAAATAAAGCTACAACCAACACAAAATTGTGAATTTAGTTGTATACGTATTATTGGTACAGAATAAATAATCCATCTCCAACAATATATTTTATAGTTTGCTGTTGTACAACAAAATAGTTTAAGCAATACATAAAAAGAGGATGCATAGTAATTATTACAAACAGCTGTGAAAACAACAATTGTGTCTCGATAGAATAATATATAATAATAATATAAGCAAAGGGCGTTAAATAATAATAATTATGTAAATAAATAATCAAATTTCCAAAAAGTTTTCTGGCCAGATACACCACAAAGAGAATGCACAATAAAATTAAATAAACAATATTAAATAGCTACTATACATACTATTTGCGCACACGTTTGTTAATATGAGTAATAAAAACGAAAAAAAGGACCACTGCAACAGTCGACCATAGTATTTAAAAACAAAGAAAAAAACTGCGCTTCACATTGTCAGCGCACAAGAAAAGATAAATATACCATTAAAATTAAATCGAAGAGATTACATGCGTACATGCGATTTAGCTGATCAGCCGTTTACCGTAAGTCGACCGGCGGCGGCGGTATAGTTTCAATTAAAACTAATTAAATTAATTTATTAAACAACTGCGATATTATGCTGCGGTGATTGATTTATTAATCACTTCGACAGTTAACATCGTTTACTCGTCGATTGTTGTTCGTATATACTAGCGACGAAGACTTTTTTTTTTCGATGTAGTTTAATATAACATTTTCATGCTTTATAATTCACAATTTATCATCATTATTCTGCACTAGCTTAATTATCTAGCTTCGCACGGAACAATCTTGACCGGGCCCAACATTTTTTGAAATCACTTCTTATTGAACATCTATAGTGTTCGAGGAACTACTACTTCAAATTTCAAGTTTTTAATTTTTGGAATGTAGCAACCAGTGAAATGGTCAAGTCAAATAGTGCCTATTTGAAATCTATTCTACATAATTGTGTTCATCAAAAATTATTCATAGATAACTTGAAATTTTAACTTTATTGAAAATTAAAATTGGTGTATTTCGTATGTATATATATATTATACAACATGACCATTAAATCTCATTCATCAAACAATAACAGATTTATAAAATTATTTATTTTTGTAGACTACTGTGCTTAATTACTAGTACAATTTTCACCATTTAATCATGGACTAGAAGAGTAAATAAATGCATTGATATTTATTTTTATTTATTTATGTATAATAAACGGGTATTAACCCTTTAGAAATTTGAAAAAATAAAAGTACAGTGTTGCTTATCTTATAACATAATTAGATACAATAATGATGTAAAATTATTTGTAACAATGGAAATAGTTAACAGCCAAAAAGAATAAATATAAAGTACAGTAAAAATCATTAATTAACAATAATGGTTCACAAAAAAAAAGAAAAAAAAATTTAATAAGAATAAAATAATATTAAAAATATTTAAACAAAATAATTTAAATTTAAAGCCAGATAAACATTTTGTCTGAAGACAAAACGTGACATAGCAAAAAAATCAACATTATACATTATACTATTAGCCAAAGACAGAGCTCTGGGGAAAAACGAGGTGGAAGTATAATTATTTTTGGAAAGAGAAACATGAAAAAAGTTGGATTTTCTTAATACGTGAGATTGTACATTAAGACCAATGTGAGATAATAATTCCGGAGAATAAATAAGACCATTTAATAAATCATATAAGAACATAATATCCGCAACCTTTCTCCTCAAATCACAAGACGCGATCCCCAATTGGGAAATTTGCAATTTATATGATTCTCTTGTGATGGGTATATTTAATTTAAAGCATAATAGTTTTAGAAACTTATACTGAACATTTTCGATTAGACTGGTATATGAAAAATAATGTGGTGACCTAAGTGCGATCCTTGTGGTACACCAGAGCTAACAAAAAAATCATTAGAAACATAACTTTTAATTTTTACCACCTGGGTACGAGAACATAGATAAGATTTTAACCAACTAAAAAATGTACCATGAATACCAAAACAAGATAATTTATATAATAAAATGTTGTGGTTAACTTTATCAAACGCTTTCTGAAAGTCTGTATATAAATAGTGTCCAATTGAACACGTTGATTTAAGGCCGAAAGGATTTTCTCCTGAAAAAGTAAAATATTAGTGAAAATCGACATTATGGGTCTGAAACCATGTTGATTATTAGAAATGAGGGGGGTCATAATTAAAGATAACTTTTTTGTTATTAATGCTTCAAACATTTTCGGAATAATGGACATTTTGGAAATCGGTCTATAATTTGTAACATTATGTTTATCACCTGATTTATGCACTGGTGTTACAAATGATTTTTTCCAAATGTTAGGGAAATAACCTAAGCCTAATGATTTATTGAAAATCATATGAAGCGGATGAGCAAGAACAGAGCTACAAGTTTTTAAAAACATAGGTGGAATACATATGTCCACTATGTCGTGAATACATGACACATAAGTTGTATTGTCGACCTTTACATACCTTTTTGGCAAAATAATTCAACGTTTACCAAGAAAAAATAAGTCAAGGCGTGAATCACTGAAAGTAGAACGTAATTCATAAGTAAGCAATATTTTATTTATTTTATTAGTGGATAACTAATTTAAGCCAATCTCTTTTAGCTGATGAGTAAAATTTTTCTGCCATTACATTTTTTACGTGTCTATCGTGTACTTGTGGTAGTGTGGTGCAAGTGCAACTGCAGTTTTTGAAAATCAGCCGGTCAACCGAGTTTAAAGACACCATGGATTATGACCAGGGCTGTAAATGCACTAAAACTACGGGTTACCATTGTTACCAACATTAAAACGGGCCAATTTCTTTTTAGTCAAGCAGTTTTTTTTATTCATCGTAGTGCGTATATACTCCATGAATTTCATTTCGTTACACGTGATGTACGGATTCAAAGATTCGTATACTTGATAATTTAACGAATTAAAATTATTATACATTGTAACGTGAATATGCTTCCAAGCTAAGCTGTTATCAAATGAAAAAAACCGATTTACATACAGGTATTCTTAACTGTAACATATATGCCATCGGTGCAGCGTGTTTGTACGACAAGTGCATTAAGACGCGGAAAAAATATGGGTGCCAATGTGCACCCTTCCCCCTCCTCAAATGGCGCCTCTGGAAGACTACACGTGCCGCAGATTATGTTAACTTAAGGAGATCGCAGAGGAATATTGTAATCACCCGTGATATACGCAAAGCAAATGATCGCTGTTGAAATTACCACTTTCAGTATGTTTTTATGGTGTTGCGGTCCCGCAAAACATTGTTCCAACGAAATAAGTGTGCGGAAAGAAAAAATAAATAAGCGTGCCTCTGCGAAACGAATATTTAGACTGCGGCACGCGACAACCACATATTATATTCGTATATTATACGTGTAATAGATGTATGCACACATTATGGTGTTGTGCTTCTCTTGCGGTTTGGTACGCAAAGTAAAGTAACCTCAAGCTTGGATAACAGCAAAGGGCATTATAAATTGTCGCTGTATCAACATTCAACCGTCGCAGTCGTCGTATAACGTTATTAAATTCTTCGACGGTCTACGTCATCTCGCGAATGCTTCTTCGAGCTGAACGATAAAACAATTGTCTTGTGATAAAAAAATAAAAAAAATTAAATTAAATCCTAAACATTTCACCGCGCTCCGCTGTGCCGATAAAACAAAGTTCAAATCAGAAAAACCCTACGAACAATGGAAAAACGATATTGCACGGCAAATAGCTGCTACATAATAACATGAGCGCATATTATAACCTCGTATGTATAGCTCGAACGAGCGAACGATGCTCGCAGGGCAAAACGCGTTTACGAGTATTTATCTACTATCGTTACGCTCATTGCAAAAATTTACATTAGTGAGCCGGTGCAGGTCAGAAGGGTGAAAAATAATACTGGTCCGTCCGATTAGTGCAACCTCGATGTTCGTCGAAATGGAGCGCAAATATTTTGGGAGAGGTTTGGACTTTTGGTTGTACATTTTCGTACATGATATATTGATATATACATTTTCGTATATAATCTAACCTAACAAGAAGTTTACACCATTTAAATTATAGTACTATTTATTTCTCATAAAAACGTCATTATTAAAAAAATTCGGGGGGGGGGATGAACCCCTAGAACCCCCGCTTGTATACGCGCCTGAATGTTACACACGGAGGTATACAACAATGTTCTCATATATGCGCATATTATCATTCATACGACGTCGTTATGATATCGTGTGCTATGATCTACGAACTGTGACGCACGCGTATCGCATAGAGCGGACCGCGGTGTATAGGGTACACCGATGTGCACTTGGGGCAAAATATAATTCACTGCAGATGCACCAACGTATTGCGCTAAATATACCTATATGTACGTCTCGACGCTGGGGCAGTTATTATAAGAGGTGGGGGAGGGGCGATTGGTGGACTTGTACATAAGTCTGTGTAAATGTCAGTTAAGTTGTACCCCATTAATTATAGAACAAACGTCTATGCTATATTATCAATATTTGTACACAATTTGTGAACAACGATTGAATGTGCTTGCATTACTCCATAATCTTAAATACATTTCTATAAATATAGAAGATATTATAGTTACACGCTTTGCTGAACAAAGGAAAAAATACATGCAACACGGTAATACTTACAGTAACACCTGACCTAGAAACTATTAAAAAAACATATTGAACAGTATCTAAACGATAGTGATACCACGAAAGTATATATACGTTTTATTGTAATTTTTTTCGTAGGTAATCGACTGATAAATATGTACTTGTATGAGTATGAATAATAAAAACGTTTTTTCCTATTAAAAGTGTGTACGAGTATATTAGTTCAAAATATTGAAGAATGGTTATGTGCTATCCAACTCAATTATCTAATGAGTTTTTTTTATGTTACACGTCAATTTCATCCCACCCTCTAATAGTCTAATAAATCAGTTATAATCATCACTGTCTCGACGTAACATCATTATGTTTCCGATTGGCAGTGTTGATTTTCTTAGTATCGATGAACCAAAGACGTATATTAACATATTTGGTTCCCTTTCAAAAGAATAAATGTAAACCGTAGAAGGCGTGGTTACATTTTGGGTTTCAATAATATTCGCGGGTTGTGCGTGGAAATATCGAATCTACTTGTATGCGTATAAGTTATATTTACCATTTTTCCCTCCCCCCGAAAAGTATTATATAATATAATCTTTGATATCGAGATCATTGGCTTCCGCGTTGGCCACGCATGTTATTTTAAGTTGTACAATATTATTTTGTGAAATATTATTACGTTACCTATCGCTTGTTTGTAGCAAACTCGTAAATGATCTCGTATAAACGCATACTGATCCGATCACGTTTTAGGGAAACCAAACGGTTATCGGGCACAATATGCGCCATAGAACCCGTCGTTTTCCGGGTGGACCACATAGTCTTGGTCACTGATCAATGGCCAGGTATTATTTTAGGGTCACGCAGTTATACGGGATACTGTGCATCAAATTGAATACACATATTTCTTTAAACAATATCCACTCCCTCCTCAAGGGCACTACCCGAGCATTTTATCAAGGGACCAAAAATGCAGTCTTCCACGATCTAAAATAGCGGTTCTCACTAGGATTTTAGAAAGGGCCAAATATAAATTTTGAAAATTACTCATGGACCGCATACATTTTTAATGGTAATGTTTAAAAAATAAAAAAATTATTACATTTATTAGAATATTATACTTATACAATTATATCAAATTGATAGTGATTTTTATTTAAGTTGTTATGATGTTACGATGATTATTATTTTATTAATGTCCACGGGGAATTTTGATGTTGACAACCGCAGTAAATCGTCAAAAGCGATTTCTCAATTTGTTGTTAAATGTTAATTTACTCTACAAGTAGCGTCGCTCAAATGTGTTGGCCAAAAAAAAAAAAAAATATATATGAATTGCTCCTACTTTAAATGCTAAAGGGGACACTGAAGTTCTTCAACCGAATCTATAAAATACGTATTTTATATTATTTACTCTATTAAATTTTGAATTTTTGAATGTATACAATTTAATGTTTTAGTGCGGGCCGCACAAAGTTAATTAGTAGATCCGCGTATAGTGGGTACCGCTGATCTAAAGTCGTGAAAAAATCCAATTAAGCAAGACGTGCAAGGTGCAAAGTTCGAACCTAAACCGGTAAAGCATGGGCGTATCAGTCAATACACTTGAGATATAGCTGCCGCGCGCTGCAAGGACACCGATATAGCGATATAGCTATACCGACGACGGTGATATGATTTCTGCAGGTGATGATCGTCGGAGAATGATCTATGCACGTCGGTTTAATTGTTGACGCGTTTGAGATTTATGTAGAATTTTAATGCTCGTCGACCACGGCCGATTAGGTTAGGTAAGGTTAGGTTATAATTTTAAATTTTTTCGGAAAATAACAAATTACTTATGCAAAAAATATGTACTTATGACGAAATACGTAAAAATAAATAATATCAAGTAAGACTCATTTTACAAAAAATTTAAAACGAATTTACCACTTGCCCAAATTAATTAAAATTAATCAATATAAATCCGAGTCCTTGTTATTAGAGCACTACCTTACGACGACGAGTCGTTTGAATTGGCGTTCGAGTTTAAAATCATCACCTTCGGTTCGCTGTCATTATTTTGTTTCTATTTTTATTTGTTTCGATAATATTTATCTAGAATTTTTATTTTTCGGACAATCTTTCAATCACCAATGTGCTGTACCTATTACGTTATATTTTGTGATATTTGTGGGCCCCACACGTACGAGCTAGACAGGCGCGGCGTTTCGTAATCTTTTTTCCTGCGCGACAAGGTGATTGTACGATAACACATTTTTTAGGTATTTTGTACCTATATTTGTTGTGTTTTTCCAATACACGTGTATACAGTGTAGCGTGTGCGAGCGCGCTAACAGAGTAGCAGAATTCGCCGAGAAAACATTTCGTCGAACGGGAAAAATGAAGAACAAATTCGCGTGACAGGCAGGTACGTGGCAAAGTCGAACAAGTATTGGGTTACATACTGCGCTATACAGCCCACCACTGTCGGAATAAATCAATAAGACGTACGATTATGGTGCTTCTTTATTGTTGGTTTTATTCTTTATTGTTGGTCTATCTGTTGTTGTGTCTGCGCGAGTTATAAATTATAATCACACGATGGACTTGTCGCAACACTATCGCGTGTACTACAAAATTATACTATCGTCAGATCGTGTGTTCTCTCGTTTTTATTTTTGCAATCGATGGTCAGTGAATACAGTGAATCGACTTAAGTTTTGATAAACTAAAACTGAAACTTGTGGTTTCAAGTTTAAAATACTGATACCTGTATCGCACCTGACCTAGGAGTCTCGTCCTTTTTTTCCACATGGTAATTTAATATAATTTCACAAGTATTATATAAAATCAACAAGGGGTGGGGGGCTAAATCGTTGTCTGGGTGGATAAACCCTCCCTAGACTATCAAAGTTTTGCCTATACCTATACTCTTACTGTCTCCCATCTCCTCATAACATATTATGTTCGATCTGACTCTGGCAATCCTCTCTCGTTCTGTCCACGCTCAATGTCATTCTTTAGCGACACTATTTTTGCACATAATAATTTTTTATTTTATCATTTTCTATACGTACCGGTTTCACTCATAAATCTAAGTTTTTTTATCTCTGCTACGCTCATTCTCTGTTCCCTCTTCTAGTCCACTGTCCAGCGCATTCCGACCCATATGCATAATATGACATCGTTAAAGCTTCACCACCAATATCTGATAAAATATTAAAACGTAACAATTAAAATTATAATTTTTGAAGTTATATCTATTTGTTAACAGCTAGGAATAGTACCTAGCTGTTGTGAAGTTACAAGTTTAGAAACGAAAACTGAGTGATTTGAAAGTATTTTGATTTTTTGAATTTTTTTCCCCAACAACTATATTATAGTGATTGACGATTGTTCAACTTTATCATGAGGGAAGAGTATTTATCTAGCAAGATTTTAAAGATTTCTGTTTCGAAGCTTTCGGGGACAATGTAATCAACGTTTCAATTTCTCAATCCTCTGTCGACATTTTTTCGCATCAAGTTTTGACTGTTATATAGCATGCTCGTCACACAAATTTCAGAAAAATATTATTGCGCGCCATCTCTGCGTAAGTGTTGAGATTTCAGTAGTCTAAGACCATACACATTATCACGGCCAAACATAATAATTGTTACATTTTAGGTATAATTATTATGTAGCCATAACGTCCAAGGCTTCTATTTAATTATATTTAAGCGTCGTCAAAATCATCGTGTACATGACTAAACATATTTGTATAATATTATATTGGTTTGGAGCAATGCACTCCGTCGATTCTTTTACGCGTTTATCTATGAGTTTTATCTTTTAACTGAAGTAAAAAACTTAGACCAAAATTACAAAGAATTTTACTCGTTGTAAATTAATGAATTTCCTCTACCGAATGCACATTGTTAAATATAAAGTTGTAATTTTACGTGCGATACTATTTTAAACTATTGCACGACAATGCGCATATAAACGTCTTTTGTGTATTTTTTCAGCCGCAGATTTGTTGACATCATTTATCTAAGCGATTTTTCGTACATGTGTATTCGAATATTCATTCATTTTTCTCCTTATTGTTGTGCCATTTTCCTCCGCGTACCAACGTTCTACGGATAATGCTATTTATCTTCAAATATAAAATGTTATGTTTTGTTTTTGTCCGGTTATAACAATAGCTGGTCGTTGTGTAGCATACATTATATGTGTATTTTTCACTTATAAATTTAGCCTCATTCACACAAGCTGATTTTGTAGATTTTGTTCTTCAGAATAGAAAAACATCATGCTAAGTTAATAGCAATATATAAGGCTTAATAATAAATCTAGTTAACACATATTACGATTATTTAATTCGGTCTGTTATTTAAAACTATTAATTGTGTACCTATGCATCAATTAAGACCAATTAAAAATTAATAATATTTAAAATTTGTCTTTTGATTTTTTTGAATCCTTATAAAGATTCCTAAGAATCATGTTAAAACTACGTTTTTGCCTCGATTCCATTGTTAATATTAAAAACCGTTTAAAATATAGCCCAGCAATACGCTTTTATGAACGCAACATCACTGCAGAGTATTATTAATATGTTTTTAAGCTTCAACACGTCTTAGTATTTAATTTACTAAAACTATTTATATGGTTATCTTAAAATTCATCTTGCATAATTGATTTTTCTAGATAATTACTTTCCGTTTAATTATAGCCGTCTTCTAGTTTTCATACACTTCATAACATAATAATAATGCATCTATATACTATACTTGCTTTGCATACAACGAGTCGATAGTCAATAGTTGTACGTAGTATTGCAGTCATTCGAACAGGCAAAAAAGAATGCACAATTATTCTTTTGAAGGTATTTAAAATATATTTAATTGCAGCAACAAAATCGCAGTGATGATTAATCGATTTTGAAAAAGTAATTTTACACGAATGACCAATTATCGAGAAGATTTTTGTATAAATGAAATAGTAGATTGACCATACAGCTTAACGTTACATAATATTTAATTTATTCAAAATAAACGGTGGCAGTTACACTTAAAACAATAGTTATTGAATGCTGATAAATAATAATAATTAAAAAACAAATTGCTATTGGTTGTTTTTTAAACGATACGCTGCAGATGTACCTATACATAATGCTTATTTTACTTGATGTTTTCCATTGTATTGAATTTAAAAAAATATCGTTATTTTCCAATGTCTTGTTTATCGAAAGTGTTTCATAGTTCAAATTAGTTTACGAACGAACGTTAACGCAATGTTATTATTATATACTTCAAGTCAAATATTTTCAGCACGCAAAACACGATATTTCCACGGTACGTTATTAGGTATTTACGTTATTTTCCCGCCGATTTCTATCTAATAGCCAAGCATAAATTATTATATTCTTCCGTTCTAATGCAGGTTTATTGTTTGATCACTTCTCGTGTCATTTGTTTTCATAATACAATTGTTGCTTTCTATAGGTTTATTTACTATTTGGTATTTCTATTTGATCTCTATAGGTATATATATTTAGCCGTTATACCACCTGTACGAATATAATATGAGTATTTAGTTAATTTATACGATTATATAGTTTGAGAATTGTACGAGATAATATGCTAAGGATCAATAGCATTCAGCTAGGTATTTCATCCCGTCATTGTTGTACAATACGCTAGTCGCGTGATCGTGCGTATTATATTTTGTTTCGACCGCACAGTATAATTGTGTAGATTATTCGTGTGCTGCACGCGCGGACAAGGACCTGCAAAGACAAAGTGCGTTTTCATTCGTATGCATATCATAGATTTTATCTAATAGAATACGTCTTAGAGCAATCCGTTCCACGTGGTAAATCATTTTTTTTAGTGCAAAGTTAATATTATTTACGTCTGCTAATGGCTAGTGGAATTTATTTGGCTATTAAAAAAAAAAAAAAACCAACCAAAAATGCTCACCGTCATATTATACGCACACCTATTATCTTTAGTCCCCTGTCCATCTAATTTATAATATAAAAAAAAACTAATAAATTCATAAGACTGTGTATAGGCGCATTAATGGGATTTCGTGAATACTGCAAACGCTTTCGGATTATTTTTTTCTTTTCGAATTCAAGTATAGACGATTTTCAAACATCCTTGTACCTGCGTTCCCAACTTAGTGGTTCGAATTCGGTATCTCGAAAACCTGTTTTTGACTTTCATCAAACATCGGTCCTGAATGCAGCTGATACACCTATGCACCACTCTCCCATCGCTTCCTCAGATTATACGAAGTCACTTTACCTTGAAATATCTCCTACATAGTAAATCTCGATTATAATATATATTTCTTGCTTACAATGTCTCTCACGAAACTTGTTCACAACAAAACTACCTATTTATATTATAATTTTTATTTTGTTTTTGTTTCTTTTCATTTTCTTTTTAATTTTTTTTTTTTTTGTGCACGGGCGCTGTGACTATTAATGCGCTTTTTGGATGAAACACGTGTGTGTGTGTGTGTGTGTGCGTGAGTGCAACTGTTAATTTTTATGGAGGCCTGGCGGCTGTAGGTAGTTGCAGCAACTGTAATATGCAACTTCTCGGTTATAGGACAAGAGTACAAGACACATGGTAGAACGTGTCCTGCGATCTAGCACAGTAAACACCTGTTGCTATATGTACGCACCAAAATCTCGATAGAAATATTAAATCATTTTTAATTGGTTTCTTGCGGCACTGGTATCGTAGGGTGATTCATTTTTATTTTTGTGTTTTTAAAATCTTTAATTTTCTCTTGTTAAAAATTAAACGGCGATAATGATATAAGGTCACAATATGCATTGATCAGCATTTCTTGTGAAAAAAGTTTATTGTTTTTTCGTAATTTCATTGCGTTTTTTCAAAGATTTATGTCCGACGGAAGGCACGGCATCAAAGATGTACTATTAAATAATTTGAGATTAAAAAAATCACCAAAAGGGAATACGATATTACTATACCGAATATTGACCGATGGTTGTATAATATTTGAAAATTAATTATCTGCTTGAATATTACGTTTTATAGCAGCAAAAACATTTTTTTTTCTATCTACAGACGGAGTAACCATGCAAAGGTATGAACCATGTTGACAGTAAATTTATGAATTTCAGTGATTGAATGATTATTATTTGATTGTTTCTATACCTCATTATTATTTGATTACAATGAAAATATAATTTGGTGGTGGTGTACAAAAGCAATGATAAGAAAAAAAGTTCTTCTAAAACCCAACACACATATTTTGAATAGGTCTAATTTAAAAAACAATTTCTATAGTAGAACAACAATTATGATATTAATATTAGCTACTTTGATCAGTTGTCTGATTTTTACCGAGTCTATTTCATCAAACAGCAGTTGTAGTAAAACCGTTAACAACGATAAAGGAGCTTCATTTTCGATGAAAATGCATATATTAAGATTAAAAGCAATATCGGACAAATGAAAATATAAAAATCACTTTAAAGTGCAAATTTTTTATTGTGATATCAACGTTTATAAACAGTCACAGATAGTTAAACGGTGGACTGAGCGCATTATTATTCAGCATTCTTGTTTGTCGGTAACAGCTATGTTATCGTCGTGCACTGAAATTATTTGAAAAATAAAATAAAATATGTTAGACACATAATATGTGTATACATTTAATACATATTGTTCTACAAAAAATATATTGGAAATCAAACATACGCATATTATGTATGGTGTGTATGATTCGGAGAAGATTAAGTGCACCAAATTAAAAAAAGTGTGATGTACTCGTATTATGATGAGCGAAAATATGTTTTTGAAATACCAACAGTTCTCAAAACCATAAGTGCAATGGCGACGAAGCTATACGGAACTAAAAACTAGAAGAAATATAATGATCAAGATAAAAATTTTAAAATACAAGTCAATTATTTTTACAAAACTTGAATTGCTTATATGTATAAAAAAATAAATAAATGAAATGGTTTTTGAGATACAGTTTATTAATTGTATTCAGTAGAAAATTATATACATTAACTGAACATGTCACGTATAGTTTAAAAAAACAGCAGTATTTCGACCACAATAGTATTAATTCATTGTCATTTTAGATCTAAGACCTACTTTACAGGAAGCAATCAGTTTAAGTTTAGCAAAAAACTGCATGTCATATCCTGAACGTAAATATTAATATTAACTAGAGAAAATAAATTTCATGCAAATAGTTGAACTAAATGGTATTTATTGTAATAGTTATAGTAATTACTCAAATTACAATTTTTTATTACTGTCGTATGTGACCTTAAAAATAGAATACCGCGTATTTGATAATATATGATTATTAGTAATTGTATTATTTGTTTAACCGTCACAAAGTTATTCATTTTTGTTTTCAAAAGGAAATATGGATCTCCGTATTATTAAATCATTGAAAACCATCGCGGTTTCCGAACGAAAAGAGGACATAACATTATGTATTTAGGAAAAAAGATATACTTGCGATTGTGTGCATTATATATTTTAGTTAAGTTTTTTGTTCTTGATATTTTCGATGTTTTCTAGATGTCTGGAAGTATCAAAACGGTACGAGTAATTACGTTGAAACTGCATTAATCACACAACATTACACAGCTGTATGAAAAATATCGAACAATAATTCCATTGCACAATCTGGAGCGAAGGAATTTTTTTATTTTTCAACTTTACCTAATGAACGCCCTGATAAAATTAACATGGATATAGAAATAATGTGTAATTTACACCGTTAATCATTACACGGGCTAAAATGATTGTGTATTGCTTTTGATAGGAAATTCGTATCTAGTACTTTGACCCGGGATTTAACACAGGTGCTACTATTTTACTGCGTGTAATGTTCGCGTATCGCCTAACCGCCTCCACCGCACGGCTAAATATTATTAATAGGTGCAACCGCATCGATTCGGATTGCAGAAAATATGTTATATTATTATTATTACAATAAAACATATTGTACCCGAGTGTCGATATTACAATCTAAACGTGTGTGTGTGTGAGTGGGTATTTCTCGAGTTCTCCGTATTCAATCGGTGTAATCGCGGCGTTCAATGATAAACGGATAATATTATAATATTATGATCGCAATCGTACTACGTTTGAAGTAATAATAATTATTAGTTATTAGTTTATTACCTATACAAATTATAATAACAGATGAGATCACGATTAGCTGTGAAAAAAAAAAAATGTAACGTCGTAGATTACGAATTTGACTTCAAGGGTCAAATCAGCTCAATCATGGTCAAATTACAATACCGCATAATTTGCGCGAAGCTGACTGCATGTATCCGTATTGTACAACAATATTTCAAAGAAGATTTTCGATTTTTAGCGAAACGAAGAAACCGACGACTTCACACAAACATAACGCGGTGTCATTATTTTACGTTTTACACCATGTATTTGCCAAGACGACCATAAATATTTTAATTTTTTTTTCGTAGACAGAAAAATATCTCAAAGGGTCAAACACGTGTAAAAAAAAACAAAAATGTTAAACCGGATGTACAGCTAATAGGGATAATTGATCAAGTATAGATCATATTTTACGACGTTGTTTTTTTCTGAAAACTTAAAAACAAGAAGTTTCACTATTCATTATCTCCGAGTAAGAATTAACTATAGTGTTCGTATCGAAGTATTGATTAATTTATTATTAACTATTGTGATAGCACAAAGAATAAATTCTGTAAATATAAATTATACCTTACATATGTTTTTGGTCTGTTAACCATAAGATGACGATATTATAAAATAGTTTTATGTATAACGTTACATTTTAACAGAAGCTTAGTCGATCACCTTATGCGTTAGCAATCTCAGATACTATCTTCTAGATTCAAACAAATCATTGTGAATTTCTAATATTAATTGTTACTACTATAGTACCCGACTGGCGCTTTGTCGGCACTAGCAAAACAAACATTTGTCAAGCAAGTCGTAATAAATATTTTATGATTTAAACTCTTAACATAAATGTGCATTACGTTAGCGTCTCCGTCCGATAGGGATGTCCGTTGCATTTTTTTCGTTGCATTTTTATCTTTTGTTTTTTTTTCACCATCACAGATTTCGTAAACGTTTTGCACAGGGTTTTCTTCGAATGCTAGTAGAGGAAATAAAAATCGGTGAACACCTACTTCTATGATCGATTCTCTATACATGGGTATCTTTCCATAACCTACAGTATGACGTGTAATTATATGGTTTTCATTTACTATAAACGCTTTAGAGTTTAGACAATTCTTAACGTGCTTTTAGCATTTCGGGTCATATAGTCGGCCGATTGATAAACGTTACGTTCGTATCGTAATGAAGATTTAATCGCTATTATACTTTCACGTCAATCCTATTCTAGGCAACAATACGCGTATAACAATAGTGCTATTACGAGCAATAAAGTATAATAATAATCAAGGAAGAAAAAAATCGTCTAACCCCAAAATAGAACATATAATATTATTATGTGGCCATGACACGTTAGTACAGCACGCCTCCTTCCGAACTCTAATTAAATCGAACCGCTAATCCGTTCAAGTATTTAACATTTATTTCAACTAAATTGGTAGTCCATCTGCAGACGCGACGGTGTGAAAAGTATAACAAATACACCATACACACAAACTACTATTATACCAAATGATGATGCGTTTTAAAAAGTCGATTAGATATACGAAAATCATATAGTGTTGATGAAATAATGTGCACTATACTTACAAGTTGTGATATTATTAATATTAAGAAAAAAAAACATTTAGAGTACCTGTCCCACATGGAACAGGATAAGGGACACAAAACAGTGTGCGTTTTGTTTTATCTCGGAACACTTTTCATTTAGATTATAATACACAATTTGAAGTTCTTTCGTCTCGGATCAATTGAAACCCGTACGTTATTATCGCGCGCATATTGCTGCATGTACTGATGATGTACCTTGAAGTAATGTAGTACAATATATATTAGAATGTGCGAACTGTCCGTCTGTCCATTGTTAATTTACCGCACTAATGAAAACAGATTGCGTTTCACTCGCGGCAACCTACGACTGTATAAATGAAACTATACACACCGTTTCAGTTTGATACTGAAAACGATGCAGTGAGAAACAATTTTAAATATTATGATACAGGTGGTACACGCTCAAGCGTCATCATAATATTATTTTCGATAAACGCTTATCATTTTCGAAACGGTGGTTTTAGAAAAAATTTATTAATTCTCGTTTGAAACGCGTGTTTTCAATATTGTTCTGATTTCGGAACAAATGTCTAAGCTGCGAACCGCACAAAGAGGCGTATACCTACGCCGCTTTCGGATTAATATGATATATGCAAGACTTACAAGGTTGACCAATTTGAAATCAAATATAAATTCCATTTATGTCAAACAATTGTTTCCACGTGCTACATGTTTGCAAACATTGAATTAGATAAACGAACACAAAAAATTTTGAATACCTATATATTTTACACGAAAAAGTAAATACATATTAAAATACGATAGTGATATAATTCATATATATATACATGCGGTAGCTGGTATTTGCTTTCATATTTTAAAATATTGACGTCATTTATTTTAAGATTATTTATAATAATAATATTTTCATAAGTATAAAGCGAAACGTTATAGTTAAAAAAATAACAATTATTCAATATCTATCTATTACAATGCTAATTAACTAATTAACAATGCTACAATCAAAATGCTAATTAACATACTGTTTAACTTATAATCAATAACTTGCTCGGGTCTTTGGAATATTTTGAAATACAGGAACCGATTTCATATTCGATGTAAAACAAATTATAAAATTAAGTATACGAAATACGGATATTAATGTCAATACCAGTTTATTGAACAAGTTAAGCTGTATTATTATATGGAATCATTAAGAAAAGTTATATAAATAAAAAAAAATTATTGATACGTGATAGATACTCGTTAATGTTGTATCCACGAGTTATAGATCAAAAAAAAGTTGAGCACGTTGAAACGATCGTTACCTAGTAATTAAAACCGATTTAATTTCGTCATCTACAGTTGGTATTTTTTGCGCATCTCGTATAGAACAACCACTATTCTTTTCAGTACAAAATAGCCAATAGGAACGTTTCTTTCACGGGATCGTGGTTTATTTATAAGTTATATTTATCACTTGTTGATAATAATTACTACGTGCATATACATTGTTGGTTCCATCAGTGCGCGTACCTACAGCGTATATACGTAAGTACTAAGTACATAATAAGTAGAAACCTTATGAACCGAGCTCCGTTGAAGGTCCACATACTTCACCTTAACACCACCGAAATCGTACGCACAATTACATGCAGTTTAAAACAATTACTTGGATGTTAACGTGAAAAATGTGACGAATAAGAGATATGTGCGTTGTAAAAAGCATGACTGTTTTTTTTCTTTTTTTCAAAATCACGTCTATCATTGTACGTACTGCAAAAGTTTTATCTCTATTCTTTACATAAATTTAATTTTTATATTTAAAACCTTATTACGTACCATTATACGAGTATAGTATTTTACCTAACGATATTTGTCTCGGGAAGCTAGAATAAAACTTTTTAAGAATAACATTTAAATATGATCGACCTTGGGCAGGAGTATAACTTGTGCTAATGCGTTGTAAACTGTATCGAGTGTTTCCCCCCCTCCCCCCGAACGTCGCGGTCTTAGCGGAAAAAATATTGCGCGCGCGCTTGGAAATTAGACTTCGAGCCGAAACGCGAAAAACATAATATTCGTGAAGCCGTAGTCGTTTTCCCAGAATTCCAATTTTTTTTTAACTTAACGTGTCAAAAATTACTCGATTTTTTTCCTTCTTCCTCTGCGTGCTATTTAAATTAACTTACGAAAAATATTATGAACATCATTAACATCTAGGTAGGTTTAATCGTAAATAAGAAAATATTTATTAATTTAAATGTATTAATTTGATAAACAAACAACAGATTTAATTTAAATAAATAACACATCACCTATATATTAATTAATTTGCTGAATTCGATTTTTTAATACTCGATGCCAATTCATTTATATTAGGTTTGTATAATTTGGGACTTTTACAAATATATAGTAGGTTTCTTACATCATATAATTTTGATACAATTAATTTCCAAAAGTGTAACTCGCATGAGTCAGAAAAAAATCAATATGAAAATCAATAATAATATATATCCACCAAGTTTAAAGGGACGAATGTAAGTTTCAACACAAAAAAAATACATATAATGTAATATGTAAATTCTTATACGAATAAAAATTAATACAAATATAAATAGCCTTGCCACTTTATTCAGACTTAGGACTGACAAAATATGTACATAGTTGGTTTATGGTTAAAATGTATTTATTTTTGTGTTCTGTAAAAATTAAAAGTATAGAACATGAATACTGGACATATAGGACCTATATTATAACCTATATTTATAAGCGTATCAAATAATAATAATAACAACAATCAAATTGTATTTGGCTTATTATGAAAACTCAAATACTTGACATGATTATATTGCGTTATTTTTTAATGCATTTATTTTTTTACCATGTAGGAAATTTAATAATTGTATTTTTATTCCAATCTGAACTTAAATATTATGTAATCGTTTATACCTGCTGTATGTTTCCTATGGGAACTTACCAACCCTCGTTTAAAGCGTGGCCTTGTTATTAATTATTAAATATTATACATTATGATATGAATGTGTGATAAGAAATGTTTTAATCGTTCGCGTGACGCGGATTTTCCATATCCTTGTCGTCGTAAGTTAAAATCGTGTACTCATGTATCCTCGTTACCCATAACAATAACGGGAGTAATTTTTTTGAAAAATCTGCAGGACTTTCGGTTTTAAAAATTAAAGTCGTTGAGCTAACAGCGCAAACGGCTATTCGTGGTATACGCACACATTTACATAATATAATATAATACTTTTTTTTAATTTTTAAGAGAATCTGTACACTGCAGTTATTTGTATAATGAGTCAATACTCAATCGAATAGGCATACTCGCCTATAATAGGTATATAACATGAACATATAACTGAGGAAGTCGCACATTGCAGGTAATACCTCGCCAAGTTCTTGGATTCGGTGGTCTAGGCGTGAAAGTGTGATTAGATATTTAAAATTTTTTTTAATTTTTTAATTTTACATAGCCTATCAAAGAAATTCACGATTCCAATTTCTTTTTAGTCCGCGAGGTGGTCAGTGTAATATACCTTCGCGGATTGCGCGTGCAGCAGCATAATAATATTATACGAGACGAGCGCGCGCGCGCGTGTGTAGCGTACGAGTATAGAGTGTGTGCATGCGTATAAATGGAAAATCGGGAATCGAAAAAAGTACGAGGGGGGGAGGAAGAGAGCAACGGGCGTTTATACCTACGCGCGCGCACACACACACCGATACACACATAATATATATAAAGTATTATAATAGTAGTGACAAATTGGCGGACAACCTTCTGGTGGATACGATAATTTTCACGCGTACCGTAGTTACGTAGCAGCTCCCGACCGAACGTCGCCGAAACGATAATAGTTCAATACCATCGTTTCGCATACATTTCGTACAAGCACGCGCGCGTGACGTATCCGCGCGCAAGTCTTGCAAACGGCGGCGCGCTCGCGTGAAGCTCGTGGGAAAAGTTTCGTTTCGTTTTACGTCTCGTTTAACTAATCTCCCCCCCCCCATCGCGTTTTCCAGTCGTTTTCATCGGCGCGATGTGAACAGGTAACCTCTACACGTGTTCCTCCCGCGCAAACGTTTCGCCGCGACGACGGTCGCCGTCGCCGAACTCGCACTGCTGCAGCACACGACGCGGCGCGCGCTCGTACACCGTTTTATCGTCGTCGCACGCGATTTTTTCGTCCGATCGATCTCCGACCGCCGCCGCCTGGTGCGTTCGTTTCACGCCGACCGCGATCGCGTACCCGGAGGAGCAACGCACTCGTCATCGCCGGCCGTGTCGTCCATTAGTGCAAGTCCCGACCGGCCGACCTCACGTACCGCGCCGCAGCAACAGGTGTGTGTGTGTGTGTGTGTGTGTGTGTGTGTGTGTCGGATCGTGATGCGATGCGAACGCGGTCGCCGTTGCCCGCGACGACTCCTGCAGTGACGCTCGCCCCGCGACAAAAGCGCATCCGGCACTGCTGAGACTGCACCGCGACGTCGTTACCCAAAGGTAAGCGCCAAACGACCACCACTCGTATCGTCGACAACGCGGTATGGCACGCGGTCGGTCGTCAGTTTATTTTTCCCCGCGCCGCCTGCATCGGCTGCAGTTGTGCAGCGTGTTGCACAAAACGGTCATCGCGCGCGTACGGTGCGCTATTGCGATTTCCCGCGGACCGTGTGACGGCGCGGTCGCGAACGGGCTAAACTCATTATGACATCGCAGTAATTTTTTTTTCCCCGTTCCGCGTCGCTACCGACGAGTATTCAGAACGATGATATTCGTTGCGCGTATGCGAGGGATGCGTGTGGGCTGCACCAGTCCCTTCACCCGACAATTGTTGGTATATACCTATTACCTAGTATACCTCTTACTGCGCGCTCGAATACGATCATGTGCTTGGATTTTTCGAAAACGCTTATCGGATCCCTATCGCTGTGATTCGATTTTCTCGTGTAAATCCATGCCATTCGTCCGAATGCACGTCGTGTCCGAGTTGTGTTTTTTGAAAACGATTTTCCCAACGAATATCGTGTTTTCTATATGCTCGATGAAAATTTACATACATTTGTACGTGTACGCGTCGAGAATGTTTAACGAAACGTAATGAGTAAAATATTCTTTATGCTCAGTTATTTTAAGTTATTTTTTTGTCTACGACATCATTGTTAGCGAATTACCCGTGTGCAAATTCAAATTATTTTTCTTTTCGTGCGAAATATAGAGTTTAAATACGTAGTTGATACCTGCGTTACACAACTAATTCATGTGCGCTGAAAACGCGTTATCTAGCGAAGCTAGATTATTTTTGTATTAAAAATAATAAATTATTTTAACCTTGTACTAGGTATACATATTATGTTCAGTAGGGCTTAAAGATCGGAACTAAACTTCTTTTTATTATAAAGACCTCAATCAATTTAGCGTTCGTTGAGGTACAAGGATCTATAAGAGGCCTTTTATGAACTGTGCAGTATGTAGAATAATATCACGTATAACATATGATATGTTTATTAGAGTTTAATCATTCCATTACGACATTTAATCATTATTTTATTACAGTCGTTAAAATATGTTTGTATTATATCGTTTGTTTTTTTTGTAATACGAATATGGAACGAGCTTTTTTTTTTTCAACGTAAAATAGGTATTTTATCTTTTAAAGGCTTTTTGTTTTCCAAAACATAATATAATAATAATTCGTCATATATGTAATGTAAATTTTATTTCATTCTAATGTATAGATTGCGATTAAGACGTGAAAAATATGTAATTTTATCTGGAGCATTTATAGCTAAATAATACAACGGTAAAAGTCAGTTATTATCAGTTTTTTTGTCGATTATAAAAACGCGCAATCAATCGTTGATGATGAAGATGTTTATTAACATTTTTAGTAAAAATAAAATTCACCACCGCGATTATTGTGTAAGAAGATTTATTTATAGAAAATAAAATACTTCTTCCTGTTCAAAACCACAATATTTGCGTTGACCATGTTCGAAAATAATTTATAAAATATATGGTTTAGTACGTAACGTACTGCTGTATAATATGTACCAACTGGAGTAATTATGTTTTAGGTTTTTCTAAATCGCACACCCTTTCGGGTGAACCTAATCATTTTTGTAAATCGTTTCCGAAACGCAAAATATACGTACAGATCGGTAATATTATTTAACCGCAGAAGGGCCTTTTTTTAACTAGGTGATTTTTTTTTCTTTTCCGAACGGAGCATACAATTATTGTGAAATCTTATCGCCCGAGCAATTTTCGTGTACGACGCAGTAGGTATTTTACAACAGATCCAGGTATAGCCTGCAATTGATTAGTATCTCTGAATAATCGAGTGAATGACTTCTGCAGCCAATCTGTTAAAGAAGTACAAAAAATACTGCGAATACAAGAATGTGATAACCCGTTCGTTTCCGTGACTATTATCTCGAATCGAAAGTGTTATATTTCACTGCTGTATTACTTTTTTTTATTTAATAATTAAGAAATATTTATAATCTGTACTTACGGAAATAAAATGTGCCATAGATTGCAGGTAAATACGTTGTGAGGGGAAAACTGCTGCAATGTTATATTATAATAAGTTGTGCAGTTTTCGCATAATGTATACGCTAATGAACCACTGGAAATCGTCATAGATTCAAGCGATTTTATACTGCGTATTTATACTTAGAATTTTTGTGAATGTCGTGTCCGTCTGAAGCGAACATGCGTCAGCATTGAAATTTTTAATTTATTTTGTGTACTTTATATTCGCATCACAATATTATATAATTCGTTTACTAGATAAATGTATCAAATCGATTAGCCACGTTATTCCCGAAAATAATAACACGTAATAATTATGGTTAATTTCGAACAACATTGTGGTTGTATAATATTAATAAATTAAAATTTTAATACTTGTTATCCAACTTTATCTACGAATCCTGTCGCAAAAATTTAAAATATATCAAAAAAAACAACTACACCGGCCAGTGTTGAACTGTATTCTGGTTCATACGTATATTATTGATTCAAGTCGAATTTTTTCGTCAGTCGAATATTGCGAAATAACATGCATTGATTATTTTACACTACAATCGTATACATAATAATATTATTATTCGATAATTCGATTTTTAAACGATAAATGATACACACGTATAGTATGTACGATATATATATGTACGCGCAGTAACACGCAAAAACGTGGCTTTCATTATTCCGTGAACGATTTTGCTTCTTTTTATTCGTAAACGAATTTGATTAATTTATTATAACAATGCATTTAAAACGCATGTACGCGTGTGTAATAGCGTCTAACCGATTTAATTTCTGAAGTCATTCGTATTCTATTTCTATTTTCATCCATCAAGAAATGAAACGGATTTCACAACTCGCGTGTTGTACCTTATAATATAATACCTATACATGTTATATATTAATATGTTATTCAACGGTGATTAATCGGTTACGCCGAAGAAAGATAACTGAACTCGAACAGGTCAACAAGCACAGAATATTCTACGCGTCTAAAAAAAATCGTAGTTCAGTACCTGTACATACATTTTTCATTTAACTTTAAAAGCCAGTGAGCGCTTGAACTATGAACTCGTCTTCGATGATAACTACGTATTATTCACCGATCGATTTGATTCAGAAATTTTCGCGATTGCACAGTCCTTTGGTGGCTTTTTTTTTTGTGCATCACATCTTTCCTGTTGCGAAATCCGAACGGAAATCACGATTAAGAGATGGTGGAAAAGAAATAAGTGGGTCAGTGGCCATTTCAATGCGGTTGACCCCGTTTCGAATAAAAGTTCAAGGAATCGCAGATTTTCGATAAAGTTACAATAATACGTACAACACTCGGTACGCATTTATCGCCAATATCGATATTATTCATCTCTCATAACCATTACTGGTATGTAACCATGTACAGGTATATGAGGTGTGAAAAAAAAATTTCCGAACACAATTATTATACTATAGCATATATACGTACCTAACCCGTAAGCACGAGTATACAACGTTTGTATTCGGTTTGGTCGTAATCTCGCGGTGGCATTGTTCGCCCGCACCGGGTAGAGTGAATCCAATGTCTATAGATCACAATAATACATACAAGACGTCAAAGTTTCGCAATGAACCCCGCAGCGGGCGAGTGCCTGTCTGTATTATCATAATGCGATCGATGTTGATAACTGATACTATACAGCAGAAAGCCACGAGTCGCGTGTTTTTCGTTAAGACGCGTACATAAATACAGGGTGTCCCACCGGGATTTACACAGAGTGATATCTCCCGTGTCAATGGAGATAGTCAAATTCTGTTTTTTTCATGAGCATTTCTGGGTAAAGGCGATATTGTTGACAATAATCTTGTAAATACAAGAGTTAAAATATTAAATTTTTATTTTATTACTTTTTGAAGATACCCATTTTATAGGGCTTATTTTTCTGATAATGTTGACGGTTCAACTTTCATTAATAATTTTTCGAGCTTACAAGAAAATAGTGTTCTATCTACTCAATTTTAAATAATAATAACATTATCAGCAAACCTTATCGGGAAAATGACGAGATGATAATAATTTACATCATTTCTTTGTAAACTAAAAAAAAATATTAAAAATTATGAATCCAATAAATACTGAAAGTTGAGCGTCAAAATTTTCAAAAATGAAGCCCTATAAAATGGCTTTCTTCGAATTTCATAAAAGTTATAAAGTAAAAAGTGAATTTCTTTAATATAAAACACATATTTACCAAACTATTGTCAACAAAATTTCCGTTGCCCAGAAAAACTCATGAAAAAAAAAAAAAAATCAGAATTTAATTATCTCTACTAACACGGTAGATATCGCTCCGTGTAAATCCCGGTGGGACACCCTGTGTACAGAGAGAACTCGGGTTGTACCCCGCATGTTTTTTCGCGGACGAACTGGCGATCTAGGATGAATTTTTGGGCGGTACTCCTTTCGCCCAAAAATGACCTTCCTCTTTTTGCCCACGTCCTCTTTTCGACCAAAAATGAAAAAATAGTTTCCTCTTTTCGCCTACAGTTAAAAATAATAATTGTATTCTTTTCGCCCACGGTTTCAAGTTTTACATTTTGTAAACCACTGTCTGAAAATGTCTCGACTGACTATATATATACAATATTAATAACAATCAAAAACCCTTCGGTGCACTAGACCGGCCAGGCCGATAACAATATCTAGATTGCATAGGTAATACGTACGACATTGCGACATATCTAAATAATTTATGGACATATTTATAATTGATACATGTTATACATAGATACTTATTTTTTTTTTACACAATAATAAAATAAATGATATAATAATCAATAGTGATCACTAGTTCGTCAATATAAAATAATATTTTAGGTATTTGTCATTTATTTTTATGACGTCGTTAAAAAAAATGTAAATGTAAATTAAATCCATTTTAATTTACATTTACATTTTTTGTATAATTGAATGCCATTGATTTAATGAACTCATACCGACTTAACTCTCCTCTATTATACTTTTCAATTGTTTCTTCGGTTTTTAATTGGCGTTCTCTTACTTTTCTATCTTTGGGAAAGTGTTGTAAGTGGATACTATTTAATTTAATATAAACATCAGTTTGGATTTCTTGTACCACAGCCAACCACATATGAATTGGTGGAGGATTACTATAAAAACTTTTGTTAAAAAATGAGTGAAAGGACTCGCATGCATTTGTTGTCCTGATTAACTCTGATGATCTAGCTGCAGTCGAGAAATTTTCAGACACTGGTTTACAAAATGTAAAACTTGAAACCGTGGGCGAAAAGAATACAATTATTATTTTTATTTGTAGGCGAAAAGAGGAAACTATTTTTTCATTTTTGGTCGAAAAGAGGACGTGGGCAAAAAGAGGAAGGTCAGTTTTGGGCGAAAGGAGTTCCGCCCGAATTTTTGTGTTATTTTTTTTTTTCGCAGTTCATCTGTTATACGCACTTGTCCACGCAACGGTACCGTACATAAATATAGTCTACAAACGCGGCGGGACGCAGCATTCTCGGTGGTCGTATACGCTATTCGCGTGCATATCTTTGCAGTGGCGTGTACGCCGAGGCAGAGAAACGTGTCGAGCGTGTGAAGTAGACGGACGATATATATATTACTACGTACCGGCGTGCAAAATCGTATAATACGTAACGGCGCGGTCGTTAAGTCCGTTTAACCGCGATGCGCGATCGCAATGTGGTGCTATCGTTTTAGACTTATGTTTTCGATCGCCTGAACACGCCGGAAACGACGTGTCTCGAGGAGGCTCCGTGTCGTGTGGCGAAAACTCATCGGAAACGGACGATCGCATCACGCACCTTACCTATATTATGTGCGCGTAGGCAAATATTTTACACGAATAACGCGCGGAATCTGCGACAATACGGTCAAACCGACGTAATCATATTACTATTTTATCCCATTGTCAAACTTAACCGTTGTCTATTATCACGGTTGATTTATACATACATACCTATATACATACATACATGTTTCGTGTACATTTTCGTACCAGTTCGGCCGTACAATAATAATATGGTATCGTCGAAAGATTGAGTAAATGAACTAACGCAGCAAGTAGACATTTATTAATGAATCGCATTATTACCATGCGTTTGACCTTTTATAATGACATTGTAATCTGCAGACGTGTATTGAGAAAATTTCTTTTTGTCTAACGTGCAACTTTATACGGACAACGGAACGCTCGAACAACACGCATTAGAACGTGAATGGATATTGGCAATTAGTTATTATATTATTATAAATACGATAGTGTTGCATCTGATATAGTATTTTGCCGTTAAAATGGAATATTGATTGATGCCGTGTATTCACTGGGTGCCACCTTATCAGTACAATGTAACGGTGAATATTGCCCAACAAACTGTTAAGATGTATGTACTATTTATAAAACATGATGCTGGGTGCAATTAGCATAATAATATTTACTAAACAATTAATATTGAAAAATCCGTCCATCCAACACGTTTAACGTGTTAATAAAAACACGACGCATTCCTATATAATGATAATTATTTAAAGCTGCTTGTGCCATCATGAATGGTGTACAATATACATCATCCGCGATCATCTATGGTTTTCATTTACATAATTTTTGTAACTTCATATCAATACTTATTTCACAACACGTTTGATAAAAAAAAATGAATACAATAAATTAAAGAATGTGATTATAGATCAGAATTGTTTGATGGTAATGAAGAGTTACTACGTAAATATTTCGAGTGTCAAAATTAGTAAAAAATATATCGCAAAGCATTTTTTTTTAAATTGTTCTAATATAAATTTGTTATGCATGGAATGTTTTCGTCAATAATTTCGCTAAAGGATACGCCGTGAAGTTTCATTTCAAATCATTTAAAGTTGTTATTAAGTTACATTTTGTTGTATATAATATGGCAAATTTTTAATAAACAAAACATTGGTTTTTTATAAAACAAATTAAACAATATACATTCCAGAATCTAAGAAATATGTATTTTGCAATAATTATACAGTTAATATATCGGAAAACACTTTAAGTACGACCCTACGCTTCTCGTTATATTTGATATAATATATTAATTGTGTTTCGTTAAAAGATATTGAATTTTTGATACGCAGGAAATACTACGTATGTATTTATGTTAAATACTCGAAAATCAGTTTTAATGAGAGAAACCTCGTGATCGTGGACACGCTATCAGCCGCCTGTGTCGAGCGGCTGTTGTTACAATTAATTGAATAAAGGGACTGAGGTACCAAGGTCGTATAACATAAAAAAAGCAGGACTCATCTATAATGACATCCTATGCTATCAAATCTCCGCAAATTGACTTGGAATATCGTATATTTTTGGTCCGGGTGCTCTCAGTGAAGAATTATTATTGTTTTGCCTTCATACGAAATTAACACGTCAACACCGTAGCAGTGCAGTCTTATCCACGAGAACTCAACGGAAAAGTTTATACATTTGAAACGAATTTTATTCAAAGACGTGTGTTGTGAAATAGGATACGTCATGACGTGTAATAAAAACAATTAAGTACCTTCGGTGATTGTGATATATTCAAATGCGCGTTGAAGACAATATAATGTATTTACTGATCAACAGATTAACCGAATAAGGTTTACTCGCTTACAGAGAACAAAAAGAAAAATCATGTATATATTACGTTCACTGCAGATTGGTATAATTTTATACAGCGTTAAAACTGCCTTGCTGCTACACGATAACTATATACACTCGGCTATATACTATATGTAATAATCGAATACAGCGTTAAAATATAATAATCAAAACTAGAAAATATTTAGTTATACCTTATACATTACAAAACGCGATTATAGTTTTTAAATTATCAAATTATTGCCAAAAAAAAAAAAACAACAATATAATTGATAAATAAAAATTTTAAAAATTACTTTAATATTTACTCACGTTTTATTATACAGTTTTTACTATTTTTTTTCTTCTACAATTTACACTATTATTATTCTGGTATTAAAAATGGTTCTAACTAAGTTTAGTTGAAAGTTAAATAACCAAAATGTATACCGGATGAATGATATTGATTCAAAATGAATATTACCGCAATATTTTATGTTAATCATAAATGTATGTAAAAATAATATTATAATAATAATTGTTACCACAGAAAAAAAAATAGTAAATACAACTCGATTAGGGCCAAGGACGAAAAATTGTTGTCACCGATGATGAAAATAATGTTTATTATCAACTAGCTGGATCAAAATGATGTATCTAAACTATACATAAATTAATATTATAAATAAATTGTTATTTGAGTATAAAAAAAATAAATATCAATATCGATTTGTATCATTTTCGTTAACATTTGACAAAAATAAAACTGGATAGAAAAAAATCAAATATACAGCATGCTATGAATTTTTAATACCTACGCTCTGTAAACAGAGCATTTTTTTATTTTTGCAGTAATCCTCTCAACGACTCAACGTGAAGGTATTAATGTATTATATTGGTATAAAAAATTATACCTACTTATCCTCTACATAAAATCATTATAATACATGCGACAGATTCGCGATAATAACTCTGACATTATACTTATACTGTTACGATCTAGTTAACCCGAATAAAACGCATTTGAAACCATGGGCTATTATAAAATATACTCGTATACTCAAAGACCAAAGTTACTCAATTTTAATAAATGAGCAAGTTACAGTTACTCATCATGGTTTAGTAACATGAAGACAACAGTAACGAGTTTGTAGTGGATCTAAAATGGCGTGTGTGTGTATGTGCAAGGTAGAGGAACTTTTTGAAACAGTTATAAATAAATATACGTAAAATGAAAACTTTATTATTAATTCTTAGTATCTATTCTTATTAAACTTTCATTTTAAAACAAGAAATTTAAGTCGTGGTAAAGAAGTAGTAGTAGTAAGTAATAACATAATTCAGTTGTATTAGATGTTGTATTTTTTTCTTGTTACACTGAATGCGATAATTTTCAAAGCAACTAAATAATATATGTAATGTAGAAAAAATAATTTCGGCAAAATTAAAGCATCATGTTACAACTGTAACTTGTTTGGCTCTGTAATTTTTGTAACTCATCGACTAGTTGCAGATCGGCTTTGAAAACTGTCTGTTTATAGTAATATAGGTATAACCTATTACATTGCGTAATAGAATTTTTTTTTTGTTCGATTATTGTTTTTCCGGGAGCTCGGAAACTCGCATACACGAAACGACACGACAGCCGGAAGTTCTCGTAAAACGTTGTACAGTGCGAACATATTTCCTAGTGCGTTCGACACATCCAACTGGTTGCGATCTCTTGACGGGGCAGTCGAGCAGAGGGAGGTAAAATATGTAAATATTTTTCTCACATTTAAGTCACGGTCTGTTAAGCTTTTTCGAATTAATTTGAAAACTCAATATCATCCACCACAACACGTACAAGTATGTGCTCGTCCGACGGAGATGGCTGTCGGTTTGGTCGTCTCCCTGCGGGGTACTACCCTATAGTATATGTCCGACGGGGATAGCTCCTCTCCGTTTGTTAGGGGTGCATTTGGTTATTGCATACGAGTCGTGTGATACGTGCACCTGCGAAGACTCATATCGTATCGTAACGCGTGGAGTCGCACACGCCCTGAAGCACGAGTCCAACACGCGAACGTACCCGCTAACCGGACGACTGTCGAAAAACGTACACGACCGGTTGTCGTCTTAACACGTGTCTTATAGGTCCCATTGTCACCGATCAAACAAAACGCGTGTCTTCGTCGTGGTCACGGTATGGTGGTGACCAGTGGCGTATTTACGGGGGAGGGGGACCAGTATTACTAGACCTCACCAGAACCAAAAAATAGAGAAGAACAATGACTCCGGATTTGCTTGAAATGCTACTGAAGTATATATATTCATGTATTGCTACCGCTCCTTGGGAACATGTATTTTCAAAAACGGGACTAATCTCCAGCAATGATCGCAGAAACAGGCTGTACCCAAATTTTGCATATTGCTCTAGGACATAGTGTGTTGAGTATTTAGATATCTTTCTGATTGAAAATAAATTTCACATAGATCCGTGAAAAAAGTTGAAAATTTATCACATAAGTAATAATAATATATATAATATATATATATATATATATATAATAATAAAATATAATCACATTAGCGGTGATTGCAGAGGTTACGAGACAATAAGTTGCCGCATTTGGTGCTGCCGCCGCCGCCGCCGACGACGAGGACTGACGATACGTGCGGCGGACGGCGGTATTGTACTTACGAGTATAACGCCGCGACGTCGATAGTTTTCGTGCAAGATAATTGTTAAAATATCACTATTCTTATCATGATATATATTCATAGTATTATATATGTACACCGTCGAACGGGCCAGACGATAGCACGCGTGGCACGTAGACTTTTTTGTCTACAAGTGTTAAGAATTTTTTATTTCGCACTCAAGGTCGTAATAGATATCATCGGAATCGCCGAAAATTAGGCGATCAATTGATATTTTACGAGCGTGCAACGTTGTAACGTGTGCACGAAATAAAATATATAAACCGAGTACAATGAACGAGACAATAATATCAAATATCAATAGTGATCGAGGAGGCATGTTATAATATATGCATCGGTGCTGCAATTGAATACTGATCAGTGATCAGTACATTATGCCGCACCAAACGTTTTGTTATCATTCCCATTTCGTCGGGGCCTTTGTTCGAGATGAACGTGTTGCGTTGAGCACGTGGGTAGCTTGTTTATGAATAAACCGCGTCGTCATGTCCGTTCGTGTAATATCGATATCGATATCTTTTCGCGGGATGAAAGTCCTCGAACTTTTGTTTTTACCTGTTATGAAATCCGTCGAAGTTGATGAATCGTATATAACGTGATCGTTGTTTCTCGTAGCGGAATGCTTTATTTAGCGTTACATATATTATACATGTAAATTAGTCTTGTGCAACTCGTTTCACAGAAAAATGTGAACGTCTAACGTCTAATATTCAATAGAAAATATACGTCAGCTTAACAATAAGGTCCCTCCCTCCCTCCCTTGTATCGGATACATTTCATCGTCCGTCCACCATAGATATACACGAAAGAAAAAAAAAATGAACGATGACAAACTTTTAATTTCGGTTGTAATTATTTACCGCCCACCCTTACAAAAAACCTTACTTAACACCGTCCGATGTACGATTATAATAATAAACTTCGAGCTAAATAGTTTCTACTAAAGGCTCAATAAAAAAATAAATAAATAAATAAATAAACTTACATACCGTTTACACGCAATTTTTATTTCTTTTCATACTCCAAGCTAATACGGATATGAATATATTATTGTTTTCATTAACGTGACTTATGAGTTGCAATGTTTTTAAAATTATTGAATGTACTTTTTAGAATTTTTTATTTTTCTTTATCTAAACACCAAATTATCAAACCTTGGTTTCTGTATTTATACAGCTGTAAAAAGTAAATAGGAAAAATTCATCGCTGTTGTTCGAGGACGAAAACTCAAACGTATACTATATTGGTACGATACAAACGTATATGTGTAACAATTATTTTTTATCGAAAAAAATGGGCACGATAATAACAGAAATATAAATAAATAATTTATAAAATTAACCGTAACGAGTTTTTCGAAGGTTTACATGCTTGCAATGATGCGCCGAAAAAGCGTTTTTAATCGCGATGAGATGTCAAGTAATATTAATTTCACTAAATAATATTGAACAATTGTAAATACTATATGAAAATGTACGAATCCAAAATAATATATGTGTTTACTAAGTGTAGGATGTGTACAGATGTACACTAGATAATTGCAAACAAACGGTCTGTATTAAACATTCGTCGAAGGGTGAGATGAATCACTTTATGACGTAATACACGAATCATAGACTGTCGGGTGTATATTATGTGGTGTATGGTTGTTGTACGAAGTGGTTTTTCTAGTGCGGTACGTATTTAGTGAACTGTGAACATCTCGATCGTATTTTGCTCTGGGCGTCACTCACAAGAACAAGCGCGGATAAAATAGGACATTTTCCACGGAAATGCTGTATTGAATATATACCATCTTGCCCACGCGTATGACCTGGCGAAAACAATTCCGTATTGTATGTAAAATTGTTAGGTATATGTAAATATTGAAATATTCTGAGTAGTTATTTTTAGAACCGAAACGCGTCTATGGAGACGGTAAAATTACATTTTCAAGGAAACCAATGTTTGTTGTTTTTTACGGCAATAAAAATAAAACGCTGGTTATAAAATAGTATGTTTTTTCAGCAGCCGTGGTAAATTTAAATTAATGAATACATTTTCGATACAATAACTAAAGTATAATTGTACCCATAACAACTACGCGGATGACTGTGCCCTCGAAAATATTGTTCCATTTGATTTGCGCCGTAAAAGGATGACCCTGTTCAAAGTCACATCCCAATATAATGTTCGCAACGACTGCAGATTGGATATAATGTATTATAAATATGTGTAAACTTGTTTTCGTAATGTTTCGCACGCGTGCAATAAACAAGGATAATACGAACCATGAGACGCGAGGTGTACTCTTAAACAGTTGCGAATTGTTTCGACGACACCAAACAGGTATAGTACAACGTACCCATGCACATACATTACGCACATGTTCACTAATATTTTTAGGTCACTGGTGGACGGGCAACGTTTTTTTATAGTAAAATATTTAAATTTTAATCGTATATGAGGTCGTTTTATAGCTGGTACACCGACGGTCATAGTCACTGTGCGCACTGCAGGGTGAGCATTGTACGTATTCACTTTTGTAGAATAATATTATGTTCGCGGAGATCATGGACATTTATTCGTCGGCTATAGTCAATTTGCACCAAAATGTACACAAGATATAAGTAACATGTGTGTAATTTGCGCAGACATTTTTCAAATGCGTTTATAACTTGCACCAAGATCAAAATCAATTATTTTTTCGATATAATATAGGTATAATACAATAAGAGATATTATTTTTGCCAAAAATTAATTTAATCTATCATACCTGTACAAAGTACTTACATTTAAAAGCCTCATATATACTAAGTTAGTCCATTATAAAAAATTATACTTATACAATTGAAAAAAATAAACAAATTTTTGGTTGCCACGTTGATTTAATTCCACTTGATGTTTTCTATGTTTTCTATGTTATATTTGTGTTTTGTCTCGAAATCGCTATAACTGTTCCAGTACCGACCGGTAATGTAAGTCTGCGCATAGGCATGAACCATTTGCCACCAAAAGTATCTACCTTAACTAACACCAATTTCCCCCAAACTACATAGAATAAAATATTCTATTTGCCCTCGACCGAATGTACCAGTTTCCCTCACATATTATAAACATGGTTACAATACCAACCCGTGAAATAATGGAGGTAAATAACCTAGTGCTAAGACAGAATTTTACCAAAATGCGTTATTTTAGACGCGTATCTAAGCGGATTGCCGAGGTATAGGTAACGAGGGACAACAATTATATTAGGCTTTATCATAGTACGCGTGTTATCATTTATTATATTTATATTAGGATGTTTATGGGGTTGTAAGTTGTTAGACTGTAAGATACTATTTTGTGATACGATGTGTACTTTGTTAGGTACGACGAAAAGCTCTGATGTCGTTAACGCAATGGAAAATATTACGAGGACGTAAAAAGATAAACGTTATAAATTTTAAGTAATTACACTATTTATAAAGATCACTTAAGAAAAGCGGGTAGGTATACTTCAAAGCTTTTTTTAAGTGAAGAACCTAATCGGCTGTCCAACATGTTAATATTCGCCGCGTGACAATTTAACGAAATTATATCTAATTCTAATACTTTAAAACGGAAAGCTATGGATGATATTTCTAAACACCCGTTAAAATGAATACGCTAAGAAGTTCAATAAAATGTGTCAGTTATAACATTGCATTACTTACTGTTTTTTGACAAATTACATTGTACCTAGATTCTAATAAATAGTATATTTATTATTTTATTGAATTACATGTGTTTATATTAATATTTACATATTTACTTCCCCTATTTTGTATTGTAATTGTGTATGTACGAGTATAACATGTGAAAGCAACTAGTACATTGTTAAATGCTGAAAACAGCCGCTGAGAGCCACTGTTAAACACCCATGTATATATATTGTACTGTACAATATATATTTTAGCTAGCTCAATATCTATAGGTATGATTACAGAGCATTGCGGTAACAATGTACGGATATAAATAGATACTTATTTTTGCGAATAAGCACAATATCGATAATTATTACTCTAAACTAATTATTGTTGTGCATCACGTTACAATAATAAATTACTGTAGTTATGTACGAATGTACGTATCTATCTTACGTTGTTGATGTACCTATAGGTACTTTTACAACCTTGAAAAACAATGTTTGTAATATTATGATAGTGGTCATATTATGTTATGTACACTAAATTATCAAGTTGGTATAATATATTGTGTAGTTCAGCTTAACAATATTTATGTTCAATTACACTTTAGAGTAGATCGTCGATTATTCGCACTAATTGGGACCTAGGGATGCGTGCTGTGCATAACCGATTTGTGCCGATAATCAAACAATGATTAAAAATATATAATGTACACGAATTGGAATGTTTTATATAATTAAAAAAAAATACCACTGAATGCATTTCATTTTAGTTATTTAATTGTGGTGTTATGAATAACACCATATTTAAATTGTATATATAAAATAGATTCGCCGAACCGTAAAATAATTCTGCGGTAATTTAATCCTTGGATGAAAAAATTCCTTGAGATTTTAAGATTTTAAAATTACTTTTATTCGAGTAATTAAGTAAAGAAAAATTGTAATTTGTTGTTCGTAATTTTAATGATTAGCAGATAACATCTCAATTTATACTTCGTTCATAATTTATTCATTTTGGTTTTTAAAGTGCACATTTCAAGCAGCGTTTTAATGACAGAATAGATGGTTAATGGTTATGTCGAACATGGCTCAAGGCTAGTTATCAAGTAACCGTTTCACTACTTTACAGTCCAGTACTTTAAGACATATTTTTTATCAAGGAAATTAACAAGTTTAGCTAAAATCTTGGCAAAGTTTATAGTTTATACAATACATAATAAAATATTTAGCCATCAAAAGTGCATACATTAATTAATATGAATTATTTTCACGACCTCTTGTGTTATTGCATTTAACCGCGTGCATACAGTACATAACACATGCACACGGTGTACTAATACTATAGGTTACTACACGTAAAATTCCTCAAGTTGTTTTACTCGGAATTCCGTTTTGTTAAAGACGCGTGTGCTGTTACACTTATAAGTTATAACAGGCACGTCGAATTATTTAGTTCGTAGAAATATTGAAAATTCCGTTATTTTGTAATTCTTTACGTACGGACTACGGAGACAATAGATACACAATACATATTATTGTGTTACGGTAAAAGTATGAACATAGCGACGTAAGTGAGAGAAAAAAATAATGAAAGAGATGATATGGAAGCGACGAGGAATGGAGAGTGAGATGACTGCTGAACGAATAATGATCATTATATTTTATAAACACACAAGATAGTTCGACACCTTAATGATGTTAGGAAAAGTGTGTCATAAGGTCATTGTTTATGAGTGCCGCTGTGGACCGTTGACCCGCCCTTGTTAGTCGATTACAATTAAATATCACCGCAAACCTATCGCGCCGTCGGTTTGTTCATAATTCGTTGTCGTTTTTTCCTTCTCGTTTTCATTATTGTTATTACACGCAAATAATATTATATATAGCCAAGAATATTTTCGTGGTTTTTATTAATCTCAATGCCGTCGCAACAGTTCTTCCTCATAACACTTTAATTACTTGGCAAAAATATTATACTCCTGGGATACGCATGGATGGTCTTGACACAAAAACACCTGAGAATAAATTAAGTGGAGAAAATAGATGATTAATTTGAGCTATGTCTTTGTAAACGTAGGTACATAGTTCTGTATTATACGTCAATAAAAACACCCGACGTTTCACAAATGACGAATTAACGCCTTTAGGGTGAGATATTACAGTTTCTTATACGTTACGCAACACTATATACTCCAGGGTGTTTCACCAAAGATTTAAACATTGCGACATCCCCTGAGATAACGAATATATTAAAATTCTGTTGTAACTTTTTATGGATCATGGTATTATACACTATTTTACTGAAAACTAAAAAAATATGAAAATATGAAAAATATGTTAAGACGTCAAAATTTTAAGAAAAATAAAATATAAAATCTTCAAATTTTCCGAAACTAATAAAATTAATTTTGAACTTTTTTATCCAAACATTAGATTCAATTAAATTATCAAATATCTTAAGTCATAGTCCCAGTGAGTGTTTAAAAAAAAAAACAGAATTTGATAATTCATAAATCATCGGTGGGACACTCTGTATACAAGTAGTGTATACAATATTCTACATTTACGCGAGTCTAAAAAGCTAGTAGCAAGCTATCAAGCTAGAAAACTAGCTAAATATCTACGTGCTAATATCGTAGTCTTACAAAACTTTTTAACGGATCTAAGACCGAATTTTTTATACCAATTGATCGTTTCTCGTTTATTTTTATTTGTCCGATAAGTTAACGCAATGTTCGAATTAATGTTTAATTTAATTGTTTATCTTTAAATGTCGTCACATATTAATATTGAAATTATTATGCTCATTAATTTGAATATAAGTTTATAGGTATATTATTGGGCACCGGGACAGGTGTATTTTAAACCAGACAAAATATTATATTGTTTACGTTATTTTAATTTATGACAAGTTCCCGAGCAAATGCATTTAGCTGGTCCGTTGACACTTTCTGTTTTGATTTCGTGAACAAGTGTACTATAAATCAGTATACGTTTGGAGATAGAATTAGAAAATAATCATGGGAAGTAAAATTAAATTCAGAATACTTATCTGCAATAATCGGTCGTGCGTACACGGCGGCGTTTCGGAATAATTTAGTCGGCTCGGATGAAATATATAGGTATAATTAAAATTTTGTTTATCGACGAAAATATCTACGAGAAACGTTTTAAAATTTAAACATTAACAATATGCATAATATACATATTATCATATTAATATATATATATATGTAATATATATCTTGTGGTTTTAGGTGACCGGGCATGTTAGCGTCTGAGTTGACATTGCCGTCGATCGTTTCCGATTGATTCAGCAGCAGCCACGTAGTCCAGATTGACGTGACAACTGCAGCAGCATCCGCAGCAACCGTATACCTGATATACCTACGAGAATCACGGCGAAAAACACGACGAAAACGATGGCGAAAATGACTTACGAAACGGGCGTGGCGAAGCGCGAGAAACCGTCCGCGCAGGACGAGAACCACGAGTCGTGGCAGGCGTTGAGCGTCATGGGTAAGGCCAAGTTCATGTTGAAGCACTGCACGGTGGAACCGATGCTCGGGTGCTACATCGTCAGCAGCGTGCTGGCCTCGTTGGCCACGCAGAACCTGAACCTGCAGAAGGCGTGCCGGGTGAACCTGCGGATGGACAACGTCACGTGTTCGGCGCTGGAGAGCCGGTCCATGGATAACTACACTAAGGAGGACGAGGTGGTGGTCCAGGAGTTGGTGGCCGACATGATCATATGGAAGACGATCGTGCAGAGCAGCATACCGTCCGTGCTCATCATATTCATCGGTTCGTGGAGCGACCGGAACCACAAGCGGAAGCCGTGCATGCTGATCCCGATCATCGGCGAGTTCCTCACCAGCATCGGGCTGCTTCTCTGTACTTACTACTTCTACGATCTGCCCATGGAAGTCGCAGGACTGGTCGAGTCCGTGCCACCGGCCATGACCGGAGGGTGGATGACCATGTTCATGGCCGTGTTCAGCTACGTAGGAGACGTGACCACGGTAAGCGACGGCGCAATGCATTAGGTATAGTGGTTCGTAGAGCTTGTCTAGTTCACCGCTTTGGTTAGGTAATCGTACGTTTAGTCGAGTTAGTCACTGAGCGCTTTAGTAGCTCAAAAGGTCCCGGCATTAGTTAGCACAGTGCGGCGCATCACTCCAGTAGAATGGTGGTAGGCTTGCTAAATTGGAAAAATCTAATAAAATATATTTAGACGATTTATCTCACTGAATTATTGTCCTAAACGACTAGATTTACGTAAAAAAAACCATATCAGTTCGCTATCCGACTAAACCGCTATCTTAGCGTGAACCAGGTTTAAGGGCTGTTTTCTAGGACGAGGGTCGGATGACTTGCGAGTGATGTACCTAATTATAGTCAGCACCACCGCAGTTATTGCAGCATTCAGTACCCTTTTGTTAAATGTCCGCAACACTCGTTCGACAAAACGACCTAACTGTAGACTGTATTTAGAGGAAGAAAACGCTTCGTAGACTGATATATGCTATGCGACGTGCGATTGAAAAACGTTAGGATTTTTCCGGAAACGGATTTGAATATTTTTTCGATTTCGAACCACCAGATGGTACCTGTCCAAAAGGCGTATATTATACGAAATCCACGAAGAGTTAAAAATATACTGCTTTCGATTTCCATGGCCGGTTTTTGGGAGAAACGTATCCGCAGGGCGGTTATTGATATTATACCTATGTGAACTTGATGTACGTACTGTAATGCAATGTTTTTTATTTTCTCCAGGTGAAAATGCGTACCTTACGGATCGGTATCGTGAACGTTTTCTGTTCCGTGGGCGTGCCCATAGGTACCGCGCTGTCCGGCGTATTGTTCCGCGAGCTTGGGTTCTACGGCGTGTACATCATAGCCACAGTATTATACATATTCGCATTCGTGTACGGAATGGTCTTCATCAAAGAGAACAAACCGGAGTCGAGTAGCGGTGCGGCCGAATGCAAAAAAGAGCCACCGAGGGAAACGTCCTGCGTGGACTTCCTCAAGGACTTTTTCAGCCTCAGCCACATCAAGGAGGCCGTCCGGGTGACTTTCAAAGAAGGACAGCACAACCGGAGACTAAGAATCATCTCACTGATGGTCGTCGTCATCGTCGTGATGGGCCCTTTACATGGTTGGTATTTATTCAAATAACGCCCGATACACGCTTATGTACCTAATATACGTTTCGTTGTAATCGTGGAGACATAGCGCTTAAAGTACCAATATTATTATGCTTTCTGATGTAACATGTAAAGCTGGTTATTAAAAAATTCGAAACCACTCGTGTAAAACATAATATGTGGAATACTCACCTACTGACCACATATACCATGATATAAGTTGAACAATATTGTTATGTTGCGTCCACGATACTCATATTTCATAATTCAAATTGAATAATTAATTTTTCCGTTGAGTGTTTTACTCACGTCCAAAAGTTGGGTAATTTCTATTCGGGTTCAACCAGTTTCAAAACAGTTTTAATCAGTGCTCAGCTATAATGTACATTACCGCCGTTTTAAATCCTCGCATTGTGTATATCATAATATTATGTGGAATAACTATTGAAATGAATGCGAATGTCTGCCGTGGTTATCTGGAGGTTGTTAAAAAGTCAAAGTAACACAATAATGGTAATATTATTATATGATTACAATTGTACGGTCGGTTTGTAAATCGAAAATTCCTCGAGCAGGAGAAAGTGAGAAAAACAATAGGAACGAAAAATTAAAAAATTACTGACATCATTATGACAATCGCGATGGCCTTAGACGTCGGCAAAGAAAAAAAACAACAAAGCTTTTTTTTGACAAGTTTAAACTTATCCGTGTTTTTTTTTTTTTTTATTGTACCGTATGCCGTAGCGCAATGAATAATGATTATCTATTTATGTTCCTACAGTACTACAATTACAAATAGGGAGCGGTTTTGTTTAGTTATAAGATCGTAAACAATCACAATTGCTTCACGAAAACTTAAACCATAATATTTAATATCCATACTCTCTACACATTTGTAAGTATTACACACAATGTATGACATACAGTGTCAAGTATTTTTATCAATAAAAATTATAATTTTAAAATAAAACTTAAATATTAATACTTGTAGAATTACGCGGCCTCGCCCAGTGTAGATATTTTACTATTTTCTACTTGAGCGATGATTACGATCTAGATGTAAAAGAGAAATGTTGGTTGAAAAAAGACCACATTCGTCGTATGTATTTATGTCGTAATTTTCTAACGCTTATGAAAGTTGTTTGCGACTTTCCGGCAAACATTTTGTTTGATGGCTACAAAGAAAATCTTTTGGAAAATCTTGTATCCATAAAATATGAACTAGCGGATAGTGCGTGACGAAACAAACTAGACGGTGTAGGGTTCGATTTTCGATCCGGATTGAAGTATTTTTTTTATTTTTCTCAATTATTCGGAAACTGTAAAATAAAAATACTTCTCCCAAGTACCAACAAGACGAAGTTTCCTAACAGAAAAGTACCAGGTTTGTATTCATTGGAGCAATTTTGCGAGACGAAATCGTGTACGCAGATACATAAAAATGAACACACATCATGATAAAACCATTACGCATTCTTCGTTTTACTCAAAATCTAAAAAAAAGTTGAAATATCTCATTTAAAACGTTGATTACGAATTACGATATTTTTCTTTTACCTTTATACCGTTTGATTGTAGTCCCTTCTCCATAAAAAAAATCGTTAGCCAACAAATCCACTCTTTTTTTTGTATTTATTGCCGTTTTGTTAAACAACAGCAACTATAATTTTTTTTTTCGGTAAAAATACTTGACACGGTTTTATGCATGCGTAGAGTACGAATAATTCAAACAGTCATAACTCATGGATATTGTTGACATATCAGATCATATGGTATTATGTAACTTAAATTGGCGAACGCTCGAACAATACGTATTAACAGTACTAATATTTGCATAGCTATTATACCTATACCTGCAGTCGGCATACCTATAATTTTTTTTTTAAAACGTTGCATAACAGAAAATATTATGTATTTAACGTTTAGTTTTTTGGTCGTGGTTAAAATGCAGTACATAAAATGCAAAAAAAGTAAATATTGTTTTATTATCATTTTTAACTTCAATATATTTTTACATTACTATCCCAAAATAAAAATAAAAAAATAGAGACTTATTTTTAGTAGATTTAATTTCATATAACTCACTGATAGTTGTAGTTATATAATTCTAAACTTGTTTAATATACTTAAAACTGTAAAGAACTGTTTTATTTGCACGTAGAACATTATATTCACACCGCCGCGCCGTCGTCCTCATGCTGAAAAAGCAAACGTACGATTGGAGGGCTCCGTTCAGTTCTTATACCCATTAATTTGAAATGTATCGAATTCGGTCGATCTAGTAGACATTTTTGCGATCACTAGTTCTTAATGTGGACAATCTTAATACTGTTCACATGATAGTTTTCCAGTAGTCATTAAAAAATCGAACCTATTATACGGTTAAAAAAATGGAGGGAAAAAACATTTGACACTATACGTATATGGTTTACAACACTGTTTTTGGTATTATCAATATACATAAGTCGTCATACTCACTGCGTTTGTGTACACAATTTGCCAGATGCGTCTTAAGGACGTACATTGTATAAATTATTTTCCCACGATCGGCATCTAGAAATCGAACACGTACCCACCGTATATCTGGTCGTCCACTTCAGTAGAATGAAAACTTTCGGACAATGCGGATCGCCTGTGTGATAAATTCAAAATACAGTCGTCGCCGTTTATTCCGTGACCAAAAATCGTGACCGAAAAGGAAAAACGAACAGAAACCGTATGAACACGTCGATGCGCGCAGGCTGAAATCCGCGGCTAAGACCATTTTGCTGTACGAATACGTATTGTACCTGCATATACCACATACGTATCATCACAGTATATAAATACTTGTACACGTCTAAACAATATTTCGGGGAAGTGCTCTGCTCTGTTCGGTACGCCACGGCGCGAGAATAGTCGTGATCGTTACAGGTGCTCCCTCGTACGCATGATGTCTACGAGTCTAGCAATCACCGAAAACCGTCAGCATTCACCGATTTCGTGATCACACAGTGATAAACGAACGTATTTATTGATTTATTCTTTTGTATCTTCGAAACAACATGACTGCGTTATATTATTATTATTCTCGTATTATTCACACATTACATTCATACGGTCTTTGGATATAATAATATCATACAGTAGAGTCATGATGATCCTGGCACGTATGGGACCATTACGCATACTACTGCAGGATTAACAGGATTCGAGTAAAAATTATAATGTATTTTTTTCATTACACTTGTATTCAAACCCAAAATATATGAAATTTGAAAGTATGACAACCGTAGTTACACGTATATAGATAGATAACACAAAAATACAATTATAGCGGTTATATGGGGTTAAAATATTCATGTACATCACTGAGGGTACCGGATTATCTAAGCAAACATTTTTCGTGGTAAATGCCAAATTGTTCCTCAACCAAGGATTTGAAAATTGTTCACGTAGGTACCCTAAATAAAGTTATCGATATATTATAAATAAATATTACGTGTGATCTTTATCGTTGTTTCTCAGCGGATGAAATTTTGATGGCAGGAGTTTAAAATAATTATAACATAATATTAGTGGTTTTTAGTGAAATAATTTAAACACATTTTAATTCTAATCTTTCCGTGTCATTGAAATTTTGCCAACGTACTTATGCACTGTTTATTATGTATGGGCAATACGGGCGTTTGCCATGGATGATTTCCAATGAGCGTCATCAAAATAGGTCAATAATTATTTTTCCTACCTTATTTTCATACAAAAAAAAGTTATTTTACGACAATCGTAATGTATAATTATATAGCATGATACGTCTAGCGGTAGTAATATTATTTTAATTACTATTGAATCCGATGAAATGTTAAACCGTACGTGTAATTATTGCAATTTTGGCTTCCGAGTTGCACCACCGCACCCTTATAACCGCGATGTAGGTAGATATATACACCTGTACCGCGGTACATAATATAGTTATAGTTTTTTTTTGTGCTTTTAAAAATTATTGGAATAATGTATGTAACGACGAAATTTTCAGGTGAAATGTCCGTGATGTATCTGTTTACACGCGTGAGGTTCAATTGGGACGAAGTCAACTACAGCATGTTTTCCACGTACTCTATGATCACCAACCTCGTAGGTTCGTCCAAACTCACTTTACAGTCCACCACAAATGTCTCGGTGGTTTTAACCATCCCATACCATTATCGTCTGCGAATGTACCAATCATCATCGTTCATGCGTTTCTGTTTTTATCTCCAACAGGTACGATGTTTTCGGTCGGCGTGTTCAGTCACATGTTGCAAATCGACGACGCCTTGATCGGAGTGATGTCGTGCGTGAGCAAAATATTGGCCGGATTCGTTTACGCGTTTGCCACCACCGATTTCGTGTTTTATTTGGGTTAGTATTATAACACGCGGTCACATATTATGATTATTATCATTATTTCAAACTGTGTGTGAAACAAGGAATGCATGGATTTTATTATATGATGTGGGTTTTTTTTTGTTTTTTGTCTGTGTACACTGTACACGATTTCGAGGCTAGCTCGGTGTATGCAAACCGGGTACTTTTCTGAAAAAAAATTCACATTTTTGGTACATAGGAGATGTTATTTTTCGAATTTCTCAACAGCTTTCCGAATAATTGAGTAAGACATATGAAAAATTGCAAAAAATTTCATTCGAGATCGAGAATCAAACCCTGATTTGTCTCGTATTTTCGTCACTCACTATTCACTTGTTTATTTTTTCATTTCTTGGTTGTTATTTTATAAATATTAATCGTACAGACTTGAAACTTATGTAAAACATATATTATCCGAATAAGCATTTAATAAAAACTGCATAATGATAAAAAATAATTGTTTTTCTTGCCTAATTTAGAACTTAAAGTTTAACCATCTTGAAAGGAATTTAGTTCTATACTTATGTCGACCAACTTTAGAAATTTAAATTGATCCAACTTAGATTTCCAACCCTTTCAATTAAAATCGTTTTTTCGAGAGCAATGATACATTGGTTTCAAGTTTACTTAACACATCCCTTATCCGACCGTGGAGTTTCACCCGACCTAGGAGTTTCGTCGTTTTTATTATTATATTTGACGCAGCCGAATGAAACAGTAGGTAATAATAAAATAATATGAAATAATATAATATGCAATTTATTGTTTTCTCAAGACCACAGTTTACAATATTATAAGGTTTCCCGAAAAAAAACCCTTGATATGAATAAAAATAAATCAGTCTTATTTTTTGAAATGACGATTTTCTGAAAAAAAAATTAAATATTTTTAGTGCGAAATTTGTAAGACTACATATATACAGTTTCCATTAATGAAACACAGATTGTGTATACGGCAAGAAATAAATTATATAAATATTTATAACATAAAAGTGAACTTCAAGATTAATTGAGATTTATTCAATATAGAAAAAATAAATTTTTCAATTTATTTCCTAACTATTCACACAAAAATAGTGTATTCAAAACATATTTTTCTTAATTGAACAGTTTTTGATTCGAGTTTGCTTTCAGAAATTGAAAATTTAATTATTTTCATAATAAGTCATGAGAACTTACAAAGTTGACGGATATTTATGTCACGTTAAATAGTATAAAACAGAAATATGAAAAATAATGTATTTTACATATCTCTTTTATTCTACATCTCCATAGGAGTATGAGACTAAACTGGTTAAAAAAAAAAAGCTTCTGTACCATAACAGTATAGTTATTCATTATTTACACGAAAAGTGGTTAACCGAATATTAAAACGAATATCTATGTTATCATTTTTTCCTAATTGTTTATTAAATACTAAATACGCCTTTAAGGTTTTGGCTCTGTATAACAGTTACTGAATACTATTGTTATTATTATTGTGTTTACAGCACCACTCGTAGACATCGTAAACGGTACGTCGTTCATTGCCATGAGATCGATTATTTCCAAACTCGTACCACCAGATGAACTAGGTAGCTATATTTTATAGTTACATATTAAAATTATTCGACAGTTGCCTTGGTCGTATTATGATAATATCTAATCGCACCATAAACGATTTCATAGGCAAAGTGAACTCTCTCTTCGGCGTTTGCGAAGCCCTGGTGCCGTTGATATACGGACCCATGTACAGCGCTGTGTATAAGGCGACGTTGAAAACCGTTCCAGGAGCGTTTTTCTTGCTCGGAGGCGCATTGACTGCTCCCGCGGCCCTCATCTTCTTGTAAGTGTTGTACCAGTGCGGATTATAATATTATTTGTTCTCGTTGAACACGAGCAGCTAGTGCTATATGTATATGAGATCAAAAAAATTACTTTAGTCAATAAACAGATACGATGGTGAAACATCGATAGCTAAATTGCGATCGTGGAAAAAAAATGCGAGTTATAGAAAAAATCGTTTTTTATCTCGCAACACGGCAAGGTTTTTATTTTTAATTCTGTTTATTTGCATATACATTATTCTAAATACACTTTGAAATTCATATCGTACTGTATGCATACAGTTTAAATTTTACAAGTTGTTAAAAAAATCATACTTAAGACTGCACTACTATTTGTTGAAGAACTCGGTCAGTATGGTTTGTTTTTTATGTTCGGAAAATAACTTCTGAGTAAAGTTTTCAATCACGCTTTGAGCGCGGAAAAAATCTCGTTCCGGGCTCTTGGTTGTTCTCAAATATGTTCGCGTCATTCCCGTAGACTATGTTATTATATTATTATAATGCCTGGACAATGGTAGTAAAAGGCAATTTTTTTTTACGATATTTCGATAATGCGAGTTGTAAGTCATACGTTAACACAAATTACCACGAGTTTTCGAAAAACATGGATCGGCGAGATTGGAGAACATTTATCCTTAAAAGCTCATATTTCAATGCTGGGGCCAAGATGTTCCTTCGAGTTTTATTGGGGTAACATTATTGTTCTTTCGCAGGGCACCACGCGACTATAAGTGTTGTATATTATCATGCTCACAACATATTATAACATTTATATTAAATTCAAACTTTTTTACTTCGGCAGATGGATGTACAACGAACATAGGAAGGAACGGAGGGAAAAAGAAGCGGCGGCGATCAAAGACGATGAAAAGAAACCCGGAGTGTTGAAGAAGAAAAACAGTTTGGACTTCAGGCTATCTTCGCACGACTTTGACTTGAAAACGATATTGGACAGGCGGACGCAAACGCACAGGGGCTCAGGGCAGTTTTCAAGTTTTGGATTAGACAACATTGCGTTCCAAATGGAAGAGGGGGTGCGAGCGAAAGCAAGTCCTAAGGACTAAGGCGCACCGTTCATCGAAAGAGTATTTTTTTTATTTTTTTTTTATTCCTACAACAGTCGTTAAGATACACCTATATTCGTATCGTTTGTACATAAGTTAAGACGTCCGTAGATAATAATATTACACAATCACTCTGTTGCAAAATATTAGTAAGCTAAGGTTCAGTTTTTAATTTTTTAATTGATGTATGTTTTAAATTTAAACTAGTTTAAGACACAATATATTAACAATAACATGTCTTCGTTTACACGTATTGATTTTCTACGAAACCGGACACCGAAGATGATCGTTTATAAAATACACTTATTTGATTTGGTTTAACATATTAGGTATAAAACATAAACCATGATTTCCTAATATTTTAAATCAGTATCTTTCTCCGCATGTTATGATATTGGGTAGAGTTGTCGGGGGTGTGCCCGAACGCATAATGTTTGCCCAGAAAACGATGTACATACTAATTAGGTATAGTGTAGCGACTCTCATTGAGATATTAATATAATGGTAGATTAATATTATATAAGATTGCATACGCTGAAGATCAAATTCGTTTACACCAATGCTTATATTTTATAGGGTAGGTATAAAATGAACTAACACGCGTTGTTGTTCTATTGAATTAAATATAAGCAAACATATTATACATAATTTTTATTGTCAGACTTAAGCATTTATGTTACCTATGATTGTAAATAAATATATACATACATATATATATATACATATACATACACGCCTATATACATAACTATATTTTTTAATGTTTCACCACAAAGTACCAAGTATACGAATTTAACTGGTCCACGTGAACAACATAGAATTAAGGAAATCGATATAAGTTTTGTTCTTATTTTTTTGTAATGTTAATTATAATATAAATATGATATTTTCATCGTGTGTTATTGAATAATAAAAAAAATGATATTTTGAATATTTCTTTATACTGTTTACGTGTACACATCGTAAACCACTCAAAGCCGGGAAGAACTTTCGTATTTAGAAAAATAATAAATATCTACCTGCAAATGTATATCACAACGAAAAAAACTCATACGGATAACAGTACCATGACAAATAAAAATGTCTAACGTGCAAGATGAAAACAAAAAAAAATGTATTTTAAATGAAAAAATTACAATTTAGTATTTTCTTTATTTTTAATAATTTGACTGTTCAACTTTTGGGGCTAGGAATTCAATACACCATTGCTCGCTTTATCAGACATTATGTATGATAATAGCATTGATTAAATATACATTATATATTATGTGTATTTAATTAATGTGATTCCCCTCTACCAGGTATTGAAGTTGAGTCTGTATGCCCTCCTCTGAATATCAGATGTCGTTGGATTGCAGGTAAGTTTCTTCTAAAATCCTTATCTCGCTCTAATTGTCCCATATTTGATACCTTTTATTCTCTGTTTTTATCTTGGCGGTATGTTTCAAAATCTCTTCCGGTTCTCTCTCTGACAGCAAACAATATATCCTCCTTCCATCATTATATTTCTTCTAATAATAAATTTCCTGTTTATGAGGTTGCTTACGAAGTACTTATACACTCTACACTGATACATGTAGTTAATATCTTTCCAGAGTTCACTTCCATAGTATTAAGGTCTACCTCTCCTGTGGTAATTAATAATCTCTTCTCAGATTTCATTGACAATAATTTCAGAGATTTTATTGCGGTATATACGGATGGCTCTGTCTCTTCTCTTTTGGCTGGGTATTCTTTTTATATTCCTAAATTACATATATCTTTCACTAGTAATTTGCCTCTTCCGCTTCCTCCTTCACGACCGAATGTTTTGCTATTATAGAAGCTCTTACTGTTATTTTGACTTTACCTTACAAACATTTCTTAATTGCATCTGATTCTCTGTCAGTTTTACAATCTCTAAATTCCTTCTCTTTTAATTCACATGTTTCTCCGTTAGTTCTTCGTATTAAATCTATTTTATTTAGTCTTTTTCAATTAAATTATAATATTCAATTTCTATGGGTTCCTAGCCATGTAGGTATTCACGGCAATGAAATTGCCGATTCATTAGCTAAAACAGCAGCTAATTTTATTAGCCCCTCTTTTTCTCTAATCCCCTGGTCCGATTTTATTCCTTTCCTAAGACGTTATGTTTTCAATCTTTGGTCGTCATATTGGAATAACTTGCCCGTAAATTTTGCCATTAAACTTAAATCCATTATGCCTAATATTGCCAATGATATTTGGTTCAAGGATATACCATTACCGAGATCACATATTATCAAGTTTAATCGTTTGCGTATAGGGCATTATCTTCTACCTTCTCACGCATTTAAATTAAATCTTAATGATTCCCCTCTTTGTACCCTTCATACTGAGGAAAGCATCTGTGATCTTTCCCATATTCTCTTCTATTGTCCATCTCTCTCTAATCAACGTCATAACTTAATTTCCGCTCTCAATTCTTTAAATATTCCTTTCGATCTTTCTTCTATCTTAAAATTCAACTCCGAACACGTTATCTCGATAATTATCTCTTTTATTCAGGAGGCCGGTTTTACCATCTAATAGTTGTCAATATTATATAAAAATTTTTAATTATTAAAAAAAAAAAAAACGTATGTCGCTTTCGATTGTTGTTGTTGTTTATATTCTAGCTGCTTAATTGTATTGGTGTATCGTTTATGTTAATATATTAATGTATGTAAATATTCTAAAATTGTACTATAATTTAATTGTTGAGCTTAATATTTAATAAAAGCTCCTTTTTTTTAAAAAAAAAAAAAAAATATAGTATAATGTAATATATATTATGTACATTTAATCAATGATGATAGGTTGATAAAATGAGTTTGGTTTTGAAATTATACATATACATTCAATCGCGAGTTTTGTTAAAATATTTATTTCTTAGTCTCCTTATAACGGATAAGTCAGTTAGTCCCGAGCGATTCAAGTGTTACTGTATACCAATATTCACTCTAATTTTACCAAAAATAATTTATTATGGTATAAATAATTATATGGTTGTTGCTTGTTGGATTACCTAGTAATTGCGTATAAATAAATTAATTTGATACTTGGACGTACAAAGAGTCAATAATATCATGTGAGTCTGTATCATGTGTTTAAACATAATTAAAAGGAGTGAGTAGGGTGAGTTACAGGTATGGGTGAATTATAATTTATACCGCTGTATTGGTCTTTTAAATTTGTTACCCATTGCTTTCAAAAATACGATTCTGTATGAAAAAGGTCAGGAGAATCAGTTTAAAACGTTTATATTTATAAAATAGCAAAAAGAGAACTGTTTAAACTAGATTCCTTTCACAAAAGATATAGTCTTGATTGTCATTTTATTCAAATTTAAAATGTATTTAAACAGCACAAAAAAATCCATAACCCTTTGAAACTTACTCCATCTCTAAATAATAGCAGTATAAATATTTGATGAAAATTTCAAGTCCCTACAATCATTACTTTTTGAATTACAATGAAAAAAAAGTATTATTTTGTCGAAAATCGGTATCCCGTAAATTTTGCCGTTTGTTGCAGTTTTTCGTCAGTTTACCGCAATTATTGAGAAAACTGTTGAGAAATTCGACAAATGATCTGCACCAACTAAACAACATTTGGGATCAAAAACCTAACCTGAAGTTGTTGATAGGATAACGTTTTCTCGGAAAAAAGTTGATGACATACTAAAAAAATTAAACCATACTATCATGATAAAACTAATGCATTCCACGTTTCACTCAGGGGCTAGGACTTCAAATATGATGTACATAACATCAAAGAAAAAAAAATTGCCGTTATCTATGCATAGCCAATTAAACAATAATATAATGATGGTTTGAAGTAAGGAATCTAAAAAAACGCATTTTATATTCGTACATAATCGCTTATCAATATGTAATAACTATACCTATCAACTTTGGTACAATTATAGATGGCGATTGTTCAAATACTTTATCTATAAATATAAGGATCAGATAAATGGATTAATTTAATGACCCAAGAAGTGACGGTCGGGCACTAGAAGTTCAAAATGATTGTGAGAAAGATTAAGCTGTTCTCTTAATTCTTCGATTATGTAACGTTTTTATTTTTGCAGATGTAATAATTATTTCAAAGGTTCTACTCATTACTACTTTGATAAGATTTGTAAATCCTTGATAGAACTATAGAGGAACAACATAATAACAAGGTAGCTTATGAAACGGATGTGGAACTAATTCGTACAATAGATTTTAGTATCAAAATAGGTGTACTAGAATATTTTCTTGTACAGTGAGTGTTAGAATAATGTTTATTTCTGTAAATCTTTTTCCAAAACTGTTGATTTTTCTAACGTTTTTTTATTGCAAAATAATATATAATATGTAATAACACATATTTCTGCGTATTTCTTTAAAAATACTTTTTGTAGTAGTACCTAATATAAGAAGAGTATTATTATCATAAGTAATTACATTCGTATACTTTACAAATATATATAGGTACACTGAATTCAATTTCATAAGCCCCCCCCCTACGAGCTATATGCTTAAATAGGTGAGTAGTAAATACCTTTTTTCTAGGTATAATCAATATTACAATATGTTTTACGAAAATGTCTACATTATTTCTCATTTGCATATTATATATTACTGCTCATTAAGCTTACCATCACATAATTTAATAAATAAATAGTGCAATAGGTACAAAACATTTTTCTTAACTATCATAACGCCTGTGCCCATTTTGAAGCAGATTTTTATACATGAAATGTATATTGACAAGAATTGTGTACACGCTTGAATATTTTAGTGTTGAAATAAAATTTAAAAAAAAATTTGAAATCTGCCCATCAGATAAACTTTTCTTCGAGAAAAATATTTTCATTTCTACTCTTTTATTTGGGTGCAAATGTTGTTTGAAGTCACTCGTTAGTCCTTAGGTACACATGGATATTTGTTATCTAAAAAGTAAACGTTTACCTAAAATAAAATCTACTGTATTTTCCTAATTCATATAATATTTTTTTTACGAATATACATTAAAATCTTACAACATGGGATATTTTTCTTTATCATTCTGTTAATGCAGTTTAATAGAAAACTATACCTTGATGGTAAGAAAAAAAATACCGAAAATATAATAATGGAATCAATTATCGATCGCCACCATTCTTTATTTAATTGAATTTGTTGGAGCTTTGTACTGCACCTTCGATTTTATCCTATATACGACTATAAATTATAATACGAGTATATGCTACCGTAAAGTTTCTTAACCTTGAGTTTGGACTTCGTTATTATGATTGATGAATGTTTCACTATGGTTTATAAAATATATAAAATTGTGATTTTTATATTTTTACGTATTTTGAGAGGTCGTCTGAATAAATATTAAATGTTTCGGGTTTCTGACCACTTTCTGTAATAGTTTTTCCCATATTCCAAAAAAATCACCAAGTATTATGTATGTTATTATAATGATAATTGATAAGCATATGAAACCTTGGTGCAGGTGAATAATAGATATTGTAGCGGATATATGAGTGTGTCCGTAGTGAATTTGTGTAGTAGTACACTCAAGCACTCATGCATCACAAGAATAATTATTAGAACTCGACCTTCGACTAAAAAATGAGGTAAATAATAAATCAGAAATACCATAATTTTATTTGGACGTTGGAATATAGCACTAATTTTTAACCAGTACATGTTTATATACATAAAAAAATTGAAATAAAAATGGAATGTTCGATCTATCCTACTATCTGAATGATCTCGATAGAAGTAACACAAGTGGTTACGGACTTACGGGACAGGTGATAGGTCAAGTTAGTTGTACTATAGTTAGTTGTAACTAGTAACAACTATACGAATGCAAAACTGTGCTAAATAAAATTCCTCCGGCGTGGAGCATTCCCGCTACGAAACAGTTAATGTTTTTAGCGAACCGGTTCGCATCAAAATTATTAAATAAATTCGGGTCAAATAACTATAGAGTAATAATAACTTTATAGAGTAGGACTAAGAGTTTTTTTTTTTTGGTCGTATCGGTTTCATTCGATATCATATAGTATACTGTTTTGGTATTCGGTAAATAACGTAGAACCTTCAATTATTTGGAAATCGTCGACATCGTTAAAATCTACACCGAGAAAAAAATCACATAAACAGTTTATCAACATTAAAACCAGCTATGTTATGTAGTTGTATGCTATACTCACTAATAATCACAAGGTGTACGCTGCTGCAACGTTTACGTCACGCCGGATGAATTCGGTAAATGTTGTGAACTGACGTATCCGCGTATAAATGCGTATACTGAATGATGTACTTAGATAATTGTGAAAAATTCCCAAAAAATGAGATACGTATATAGGTACGTTTGTACGTTTAGCGCCGGAAGTGCAATATGTTATGACAGTCGTCAGTTCGTCACTCGTCGTCGTCGTCGATTGACAATGTAAGAGATCGCTGAGAAAAGTATTTAATGTTAATGTATGATAATAATTTAATTGAGAAAAAAAAGATGATTACTTTTAATCGACCTTCCATTTAAAATATATATATATTGACGCATAGTCACGAGAGTATCACAAAACATTGTGTAATTGATAATACATTGTAATTTGTAACTGTAAATATAACGAAGTGATTATAATATATTGTACCGCATATCATTCACAATTCGTTCGGAAAAAATAATGATTGTGGTTTTCATTTAGTGTCATTTGTCCGTGATGTAACGTACGGTATTTTCCAAACCATTATTTACGCGGTTTTCGAACGATGTGCGTGCACAAATGAAACGTAAGTCTGTTGCACGAGTCATTATAGGAACGAAATATATGGATGTATAAGGTAATTGATTAATATTGTATTATCCTATTATTCGTATTACTCCTTAAAAAAATGCAATAACACATTAAACACTGTACATACATACTGTATATTGAGTGACAGTTACATAACCGTTAAGTTTATCGATTGATTAATTGTGTTCTAGCAATTAGCGGCGGTGTACTATTACTAGCTCTGTTCTGCACGATTAAAATATGAAATGAAATTAGCTACTATACAGTATAAAGTTTATTATAAGCGCATACTATATGCGTGTATGAAAACAAAGTGTGTGAGTTGCGTAGACGATGGATATCAAAAAATATTGTGTTTTTAAATGTTATAGTGTTTATGTGTCACTTAAATGCTGGTCACTGGATAAATTAAAATATATTAAATGAAAATCAATAATAATGTTTCTCTTATCAGAACCTAAGAAAATATTCTTATAATAATATATTATCTGATTTGAGATTTCTTGGTATTTGTTCCAACAGTTAACCGTTAAAAATGATAATATATGATGGACACGAACCAAAATGTACAGGTGGCTGTTATGAATTGAAATTTGCAAATGTCCGTAATCCGTGTGTTATTTACTAAATCAGTTATCATTATATTTAAAATGTTGAATATAATGAAAATGTGGAGAACGCTTTTTTTTTTGTTTGAATCAATTCGGTTCCCATGATAATGGGGTCGTTTCCAGTCCTGTATATCTTAGTTCGTGACATGGGTAACAAGTAACGACGCAGTAGTTCCGAATCATAATATTATTAATTATGGCTTTATTGTGTGGCATATGAATCTTATCAAAAAGCGAACACATTTGTAAAGGAATACAGTTTAAAAAGTTCAAAAGTTTCATCCTATCCATGTATTTATTTGTAGATGTTTTTTTTATTACACATGTGATCAATGACTACTACATTAGTTCATATATTTCAACATATTGTAGGTATATACATATATGTAATATGTATATTTGTAAGTATGTAACATGTAATATGTATACAATAAATTAATTGTGAATAAACTGATGTACATTATTTACATTTTGCAATTTTGTAATGAATCAGTTCTGCAACAGTCTGATTAAACACGAATGCATTTCTTTCGTAGAAACCGTGATAATGGTATTAGAACTGCAGCTATTCATAAATCTGATGGAATTTTCTTTGTTCGCTAAACATATATGTGTAAAAAACAGTGATTTAGAAAAGCGTAAACTGTAGGTATATTATATTACCGCAAGAGTTCGAATTAATATTCTAGTAGTTATCGTGAAGCGACACGTGCGTCGTATAGTATATTGTGTAGAGCGTTTGCGAGAATGAACTATAGTGAAAAACATTATACGTGACAATATATCCGGTCGAATAGGACGCGCAAACAAACGGGCCTACTACTTTTTAGCCCACGTTATAGCCTACTAGCTCGCGGTATAACAAACAACGGTTTAGATTCGACGGACGACTTTTAGTCGCAATTATTAGTGAGAGGGTCCTTAAACAATAATTGACACGTATGTATATACAGTAAGGTTACAATAATATAATGAGTAGGGTCACGCCAATATGATTTAATTTCCTAATTATATACGTGAATGCAAGACCGCGCGCGCGTACGGTATAATTTTTTGCATCCTGCAAGTGAAATCCTAAGAAACCGTTGAAATGCGCACTGCTGCAGATCGCGCGCGAAAGTACGCTTACGGAACTTCGTTAATTTATTACATTCATAACAATATCAATATAGTGCTAACAATGCTAATAATAACAACAATATAAATGTATTACATATATTTCATTCTCGGTGTTTGGACCCAGCATACACGCACATTGTAATACCCGCTCACGGACATAATTATATTACTACCTAATATAAGTATAATGTTATTTCGGGTCCGTCCCGCACTGTAAACACAAATAGTTGTGTTCGAGGTAGCTGTATGTACTGCCGTACTGGTAACATTTTTCTCTTGGTATTTCTAAAAAAAACGGATTTTAATCAATTGTCGTCGCGGTCACACGAAAATATAACTTTTAAATATTGAACGCGAACACACCGGCGGTGTTATATTATTATGATATACTCGTATATCGTACCGAGAATAAACATGCCAAAATACGCGCGCTCGCGACGAGTCTGAGCGATAAGTGGTCTTAACAATATGATGCGTTTCTCAATGAGGATGTGTCCGTTGAGCATCAAAAAGAGAATATAAAGTATCATATATATATATATTTTTTATAGATATAAACTATGTTGCGTTATTAGAATAATGTGTACGGAAAGTATTATTTGTAATTTTCGTTTACACAACAACATGTAAAAAATGTACTTCGCGCATCGTTTATCATTCACGTGATCTTCGTGTAAAATTACGGGATCGCCTACGTCTGTGTGACGATGCGAAATTGTACGTCACGTTTACGTTTGATATTGCACCGTTGGTACACCGCGAAAACCGAATCGTCGGAAGGATAACTCGCCGTTTTTTCCTCTTAAGAGGACGCCACATCCGCATGACGTGTTGTCTCGCCGCCGTACAAACGAACAGCGTAGCAATAATATTAATTGTGTTCAGTATTCCATAAGTTGTGTTGTCAGCTTTAATATTAGAGTCTAGACTCTAGAGCAGGGGTCACCAATTAATATTTTTGGAGGGCCGAATCGGAAATTTTTAAAATTTTCGGGGGCCGTCAAAATAGACAAATAAATATTTTATGTAATGAAGCAAAAGTATAACAAAAGTAAAAATTAATAAATTGAAAAAAAATAAAATAAAATAAAATACAAATTAACAGCAATATTATAATATAAATAGAAAGTCGGGGTAAAATTAGTGGGAAAAATGGCAAGTAAGTTTGCGATCGAAGTTTATTCGTATTTTATTATCGGTTTTAATACTTTTTTTTCCTTGTCTGCGGGCCAGATAAAGCGTGTTCACGGGCCGGATGTGGCTCGCGGGCCGCCATTTGTGACCACTGCTCTAGAGAGTAAACTCATCCAGGAGCGTATTTATGGGAGATAGATCGGCCCGTGGGCTTTTTATTGTTAACCCTAGGTAATTGCCTAGGTTGTAAAAAATAAACATTTAACAATATATTTTACGTTCACTGGATCAGAAAAAAAATTTGTTATTAATATATTGGCATTATACTATATATTATTAATCATGGACTACACGATCGATGATAGATAGTTTTGGTAACAATTATACCGATTATACCTATCGAATATCGATATTTGGAATTTTTTTTTGTCTAAGGATCAGATTGCTTATGAAAATCGGAATTAAATGTGTAAAGAATAAAATTATAGTCACAAAAAGTATTAGGCTCAACTCAGGAATCCATGGATTTTCCTTTTGTAATAAATATAACTGTTTCCAAATATTAATAAATTATTAAATATCTTTTGCACCCCTTCAATGTTAATTTCTACACTTGATTACACTTGAGAGATCATTTTCAATCTTAAAGAGAATATTAATTTAAAAATAAAAGAATATTTAAGAATTAAAAATGGTATATTAATCAAGAAAATATGTGTTATTGTTAATTATTATTAATAATAATAACATAAACATTTTTAGTAAAAATATTTACTTAACTATTTAAGAATTTATTTAACTTTTAATTACAGATTAGGTTAAATGGACGGAGCCATGCTGTCTTGCCACAGAGAAATTGAGATAACTTCGGATGAAGTAATCAATGAGCCATCCTGAAAATCACAAAACTTTAATTTATATTATAAATTAAAGAAATAATAAATAAAATAATAACAAATTAATTTAAAGTAATTTATATAGGTACTATTAAAATGTTCATTACATATAAGACTATAGTGTTATAAGTTTGGGCGGACTAAAAATGATAAAAATTAATAAAAAATGTAAAGGTATTCTTTTGTGAGTTTGTTGTATATATTTCGAGGAGCACACTGTTTGAGGGGGGTTTATATTTTTACTATAATATTTTGCATCTTATATATTTATTGTTTGATTACATCAGTATTATATCTGATCGCAAACGCGCAACGTCGAATATCAACTAAATAGTTATTTCCTGTACATCCAAATTTATTTTATTCGTTTTAAAACTAATGCAGATAGTACCTATGTATGCATTTTAAAATAATACGAAAATTTACTATCGGCGTTCAATACATTTTTTTTTTTTGCAACATATCTACTTTTTTATACATTTCGGTTCAAGGTAGGTTCGTTATAATAAGATATCCAAACTAATTAACACAAATGTGAAAACCAATCACTAATGAGTATATAAACGTATTACATCAATATTTCTGTACAACTACAAATATAATTGGTTAAAATGATTCAAAATACTGTATTGGTTGTAGTCGAATAAAATTCTTATAATTTATATAATTTATTATTTTTGTTATAATCCAAATGATATACGGTTTAAATGTTATTATTGTAAGTACTTAAACAATAACAATAATATTATACTAATCACGATAAACGTTTAGAGCGTACCATGAAAATGTTTTACTTTTAAAACTTGGCTTGGTTTCAAAACTGTTGATTTTATCAAGTATAATTTCTACTTAATTTTTAACAAAACCTTTGGGCGCACAAGTAAATAAAATAAAATAAAATGGTGTTATGACTGTAATACGACAAGTAATTCAGCAAATTCAGGCCTTACATTTGATATTGGTAAACAACAAATACAAGTTTGAAGTGGGGAGTAGGATTTGTATGGAAACATATTGAGTGAAGGTCGTTCAACCGAGCTAGGACTGCATGGCTCAAACTTTGTATTCGAGTGTCAAGTGAAACAGTTGGTGTGCGCTGAAAGAGCCAGTGGCAAGTTTTAAAGGGCTGTATAATAATATACCGCGGTTATAGTTTTGTTTTACTGAACACGTTCATTTTCGTCTTAAATGTAACGTTTCCGATCGACCACGCGGACATTTACAATGTAATTATACATTCAAATATATTGTTATATTATTGTTCCATTGTTGTACAAGTACAGCATCAATTATATTGCGTCGGGAGGGAAAAAAATAAAGATTAATCGAAAGATAAATATAAAGCATCGCGCAGTGTTTCAGCAGCAGCGGCAGTTCCTACGTCAAACTTTGCTCAAAGCCACGATGATGACCTGACTGAGGCCACCAAACAGTTGTGCTGATTCCGCCGTAGAAACCACCCGTGTGAATACAATAATATCTGTTTCCGCGCAGAACACAATAAAACATTAACAAAGGTAAGATATTGTTTTGTAATTTTTACGGTTAATAAATATGACGTAACATATCCGTGATATAATATTTTAATGCGAGTAGAATTGACTCAATACAATATCATGATTCATGAGTGTAAGACCATCGGGAAAGTAAACGTCATACTTATAATATAGTTTATGTTTTTGCGGTGATAAAGTTTTAAACATGTTTTACGACGTGAAAAAAAAATATGAACACCAGGCTAGTATGCGTGTACTTATGTGAATAAGAGTAAGATAAAATTTACTTAAAATGTGGGCCCTATTGAATTTAATACTTTATCAGCTGTGCTTTACGTTCAGTTTCGGCAATTTTTCGTCGAGTATTTTAGCATACTTAAATGTTTGTATTGAAATGCTAAGATTTTGGTCATGAATTCTGCGTATAGTGGAAAACGTGTTTGTTTCACAAAGTTTGCGCGCGCGCGAGCGTATGTGTTTATTAGTTAACATTTTTCTTGTGTAAAAAGTGTACTTTAAAAAGATGAAATTAAAAATTCAACGGACTATGATAATATTACAATGGAAAAAATTACGGTATATAGTATTACGGACATACCGCGGTTAAGATTTCATTTTGTTCGACCAAAATATATAGATACCAGTCGTAATAGGTGTTTTGAAAACTCAGTGTACTTATTTTATTTCATCAATACCTATTTCATTATACTTTAAACCGCGGTACTTTCCACCACAGACAGTCATATAAGTATTGTTATTAATTACTTATATTACAGACGGTTCAAAACAATCATCTGTCCACGTAAACATGCAACAGATACTCGTAAAATGATGTATAGTCGTATAGAGAAATTAAAAATTGAACGCAAATAGTACTTAGTACGTGGTGCTTGGGAGTCATTTTTAAAATTTGTTTGTCGCTGGCTTTATAAAACGAACCCGAAAATAAGCACGCGGTATTCATTTTAACCATTCCAATATTATATCTAGTTTAAAATATAATAACATAAGATGCATGTTATATTAATTTTGTTATTTTTATCATTTCCGGTCTCTTGTAAATCGTAGGTAGGTGTTCAGGATTAAATGTATAACTTTATACTATAATATACCTCACTCGTGGTAATTTGTACCTCATTTACTAACATTTTCTGACAACTATAAAATAATTGAACATATTCAGATTTCACCAAACGTATTAAAATATTGTAATTATTATCTCGATAGCTCTATTTTTTGCATCCTCGCTTTCAACTTAAAATTATAGAGTAGAGTAAACTTCAAAAACAGCTACTGGTCTAGACGGTGGTAGGTAAAATATATATTTCGTACAAGTATATATAGGTCGATAAAGTAGTGTAGGTACGGTACACTAAGTTTTTTCAAAACAAGTGATCGCAATCGAATTACTCATCATTTTAATTTATGACAATATGGCTTAAAAATATAACGACTTGGTATGTCCGGGAAATAGTTTTACTAGATCACCAGTTACAAGGCTGTAAGGTACTGTATCTAACACTTTTAAAAGAACCTCATCGTCCCATCACGTTCGGAAAGTGAAACATTTCTGTTAATTGGTTGACATTGAAACATATAAATTAACCAAAACACATTATACGTGAATTTAAAGTTATAATATCTAAGAAAAAAAAAGAAAAAAACAATTTAGACGTACTGAAAATATTACGCCATTTAGTTTCCAAGACGTTTATATACGATGTATGAATATTATCTACTTAACGATTTACACGTCTTGAAAAATTTGGTGAGCAAATACTGAAAACGATAACTATTTTTAAACATACGTACATGCACAACATTTAATAGGTCTGAATTCTTATTGTTTGAAAAAGTGAACGAATACATCGTTATGACTATGACGCAATACATATACCTATATAAATGCATATATTTCATTTTGTAAGCTACTATTCATCGTCGTCCGAACGTCTCCGGTGATTCGTAAGCAATCGTTTTACTATCTCCCTGTACAACACCATATTATTATTACACAACAGCTACCTATACACGTGATCATAACAATATCACGGATCAGGTACGAAATGGACAACATAACTGTACCACCTACCACACGGATAACAGTATTTTTTAAGCTCGGCACCGTCTTAGTCATAGTTTTTAATGGATCGTTTAATTAGCTGTTACAAGTTACAACGATACTAAGTTACATAATATTGTATTACGCTGATAAACGAGTATTGAAAAAATTGATTAAACAAATTTACAACGAATATCACACACACACGCACGCACGCACGCACACACCAACCATACTAATACGTATTATGATCATAAAAGTTATTTATAAATAAACCTGTAATCGTGTCCAATATCCATGTGCACACACTCGTATAAATTGTAGCAGAGTGCAAGCCATTGGATATACGAATATTATAATAAATCGTTCTTGACCTTTAGCCGATTTTCTGGTCTAGAGAGAGAAATAGTGTGTTTACATATTATTGTACAGTCCTATCGACGGGTTACACATTTCCGATTAAATCGATTCCTCTGATAACGTCGGAAGCGAAAACGTACGTACAACGGTGTAAGGCCGCGCGCACATTGGATACGAATTTGTTTCCTAAAAAACGTACATTCGAATAGTGGTCGTACGAATTGAGTGCGCACACTGAACACGTTTTTGTCCGTAAAATAGTCGGTGTTTCGGTGATACCGCGTTCGTGACGTCCTGGAACGCAATGGATAATCTGTATCTTCAAGATGATTATTTTCTAATCCGGAGACGACTGCGTCGTGGTCACTATCGTAGAACCGAAATGAGTACGGGGAATATATTTAAATTAAAAGTTAAATTTATTTATTTATTTTTTTTGTAAAATTTAAAGTAATTTCCATTTCTTTGGTTATTTCTCGGCATGCCCTGCGATGAAGGTCACGTAAGTGATACCTTGAAACACTTTGATCCCATAAACATGTGTGTTGGTAAATTAAACTAATACATTTTTCACTATCCATTTTTCATTTATCCGTTTAGTAACGTACGAACGTTACGGACAAGTTTGCCAAGTTTGACAAGTGTGCCCGTTTCATATTATTGTGTTACGATAATAATTACTGCGCTACGATAATGATCGTACCTGTGTGCTTATCGAACGGCATTGCGCGAACGATCAGGATTTCAGATTGCGAAAAGATCACGTCGCGGCTCGTGTTCAAGCGAGTTTTTGCGTCGACCGACGTACGCGTACATCATACCGTTGCGGAAACAGCCGACTGTACGTACGGTAAAATCGACGGGCGAGACGGTGTCATGGAAATTACATTGCAAACCCGTTAAGTAACGGTACAAGTTTGTCGTACACCGGGCTATAAAGGTACACACGCGCGTGCAGAATGAAAACCGATTGAACGGACGGCGCGTGTGGATGATTGGCGAAAAACGCGCGCAAAACAATAAAATGTTAATAATAATTGTTGTTATTATCATTATCATTATTATTATTATTATTATGATTATTATTGTTCGATAACGCTAACATAATAACGATCATTTCTACTGTTGACGTTCACCATTGCACCCGAGGTGCAGTCGACTACGTAGGCCTCGACTGTGTAGCGTACATAATAGTATGTACCTCTATGTGCACGTGACATCGTTCTTATGTTATGGCATTATAATTGCATACATGTCGTCGAAGAGAAGAATATACATACCTACTTGACGGGATAATATGTATATATGTACAACGTGCTTATTGTTCGTTTCGTGATGTAAGACGCTATGGTTAAGAACATTTTGTTTTGCATATTTTTTGCATATTTTATCGTTTCAAGGTTCTTCTATTTTTTTTTATACCATAATACCCGTCATCGTTTTCGATGCTGGTCGAACTATGTCGTACGTATGTACATGATATATATCCTACTCAATCACCAGTTCTACTAATTTTCTTTTCATATCCCAGGGTGGTTTAAAAGTTTCGATACTCGATGCGAAAAAGTTGGCTTTTAAGTTCGTATCATCGAAACATGTGTACTGAGTAGGTATGTGTAAACCCAATGATAAAAAAGAGTTCGGAGTGCAAGTCCATTAATGATTTCACTTTTTGTTCGTACACGTTTCAAAGCAACGATTCCACATTCGAAAATCGATTTCCGATCATATTCGTAAAAACAAGCGCTGATGGCGTATTTTAAAACGTTAAAACCATTAGAAAAATTGGACCGCATAATTTGAATTTGCAACGCTCATTAAATTATCTAAAAGCCATAAAAAAATAGTACACTGGACGAAATGTAACCTTGTTTCCGTGTTGTTTCTCTTCGGGTTTTCCTAGAGGTTTTTATGAGAACATTTTCCACTGAAAAAAATAGTAAAAATAACACGAGTACATATTTAAAATGTTTTAGTCTTGTTTGATTTTCATTCAAATAATTGGCTGCAATTGGGGAAAATTGACCGTACCACGTGCGAAGCGATCATAGCAAAATAAAAATGCGCATTATTGAACCAATATCAAATCGGTCATTTTGAAAACAACATAAGTCATTGAATTATTGAAATCTTACACGGACCACTGCAGTTATTAACTTCATATACCCAGAAATTTAGATGCCGCTATCTTTAGTTTACATAATATGTGTATATCTTCGGGGTCAGTGATATTCATTTTTTATATAATATGTAGTATTAAATAGTTTCACTCAACCGTTGACTATATTATTTCATTGAAATAACATAAGAATTTTTTTAGACTTTACTTTGTACAAGATTATTAGAACTGCCACAATGATTTAATTAGATGTTTTTGAAATGACCGATTCAATATTGGTTAAATGGTGTTTTTGTTTTGGTATAATCTTAGAATCCGAAAAATAAATCAAGGTCTGCACTTCTGCAGTTGCTAGATGGCTCTGCGAACCGAAGCTTTGAATAAAATGATGGTATATACAATTTGTCTTTCACCACGTAGTTGTATAATAATTATAACAGAGTCTTTTACACTTTATGGTTTGTATACTACACTCGAATGTTGCGCAGTTACCTTACAATAATAATAATTTGCTAATTGATATAACCGATGATGTTTGTTTTAATTCACGAACCGCGGTAACATACAGATGGCAATCTGTACGGTAATATAATATATAAGTATATAACATACCACGGAACAGCGCATATAACATCTTCGTATTCTGTATTCTGTGTAACGAGCGACGATTATTTTTATTACTATTATAACTTAGACTTTGATGAGACAAAATTAGAATTACATTATATATAAATTTAATACAATGTCGGGTATTGCTAATTCAAAATAATTGAATGTATGATATTTTTAAACAAGAACTTAATTCGCAAGATGTGTTACCAGAAGTGGTAAATATACAAAAATAAGTTAAAATTATATTAACCGTGTTATTTTTATCGCATGTATCAGAACGTTCTTTTTTTGTTATTCGGAGAATGAAAACCTTTTTGAGATCAACAACATGACGCAAAAACGGCTATAACGACATGCCAGTACTATATGTACATTATCAAGAAATAATAAACTTTAACAAAATTGCTCAGCTGGGCAAAATGCATTCGAAACATTAATTAAAGTTATAATAATTGATTTACTGATAAGTTGTAAGTATGTAAAAAAATGGTCATATTAAACGAGTATTAACACTTGTATTGTTAAAACAGAATTTTTTATTTTTCTAAAAATATTTTTTAGATTTTAAGAATTCTTGGAATTCGGAAAACTCGACGACCATGGTTTATATGTTATGTAATGTACATTGTACACGTCGTATAGAGTTCGCCCCGGTCACCATAGCGCGTGCAAAGGTGTGATATTAAAAGCGCATACGAGCGTGTAATGCAACGCAATTAAAAAATGATAACCGAAATCGAATAAATATCTTGTGAAACGCGACGCAATGATCATTTATTATTTTACAATAAGAAGTCTGCGAGCTGATGTAGGGATACTCGGCTAATTGCGCGGTTGTATATTATAAATTGGAATATCATATCGAGGTACACGCTATGCGCAAATCGGTATTTCATTGCAGTCAAAGTCAATTGATGAGAGCTCTAATGGGTGCTTATTGCGAGGGAACCAAATGCATATCAGTAATCGCACTAATTGTTGTATCGTATTGGCGAACGGAAAAAATAGTCGACGCTAGTTACACAGAATACAGAATACGAAAATGTTATAATATGCTCTGTTCCGTGGTGTGTTATATATCATATATAAATATTTTATGAAATAATCTCAGCTTCTTATTTATTTTTTTTTATAAAATGGAAAACGGGGAATATTTAATCACATTTTTAATGATTTTCTCTTCTCGGAATCTAGTATTAAGTTATATAATTGTACAAGCGGTAAAAACCTATATACAAATATTTTACTATAATTTATAATAAATATTATATGATATAAACGTATTTATACGTAGCGTTTCATTTTTTTATTTCATGGGTTGATGGAATACCACAGCATCCCAATAATCGGCGCCTATGGACTAAGAAGTAGAAACTGAGAGATTTATAATAGAATTCATTCACAAAATCTATACTAGGGACGAGGGACCTATAACTGGTGTTGGTTATATTTTATTCGATACGTCTATACTAATCAGCCCAAGGGACGTCAGATCACGTTAAAGGTGTTTTTTGGGCTTTTGGCAAGAGATGCATATTTTTGAGAGCATGACCAAGTATTGTCTATTTTATAGAATATTGACTGATATTAAGAAGTTACGGTAACTTCAGCTTAATATTTTTAAACAGTCTTAACTTCTTTATCAGACAGTATTCAACAAAAAATATATATTATTATGCTTACACTCATTAAATCCTACTAATTTGGAGTTTGGACCACAAATCTACAACTCATTATTGTTTCGTTCATGAGGTTTTCATCGTGTTTCGATTAAGAACTTCTACACTGCGTAGATACCTACATTATTATACATTATACTCTTAGCAGTAGAGAAGTCCTCTCACTATATTTTGCTCGTGCTTGTGCGTATTTGCATTTCCAGAAGTAGGCACCATTGGAATCGAAATATATACCTACGACACACGAATAGCTTACATTTTACAAAAACATTACATTACAACTGTAACGCCGGCGATGAATATCAATCGGATTGTAATATAACCTTGCGAACAACGTGTTTATTTTTCAGTTTGTTATTTTACGCGGTAATTGTATTTATTGTCCTCCTCGCCTGTAGTTAATTTGTGCATAATTCACGCGTTAACAACTCGTCACTAAATCATTTGCTAAGTGTTGAATTCCGTTTTAATGTGGTAATACATTTTGTAATTAGTGTTTCATTTTTCTATCACTTGTACTTAAAAAACATTGTACCTAAATCAAAGATTAAAGTACCGTTCTTACAGTTGTACAGTATGCCAATACACTGTGTAACCTTGAAAATTTGGCGCGTGCTTCTACGATATTTATTAAATTAATCACTGGTTAAAAATCGTTGGTTCCTTTTCAGTAACATCAAGGAACAGATCTTAATTTTTTAGTCGGTTGGTACCTTAATTTGCAGTAATTAATAATATGTATGCTTATTTGTTTATATGCGTAAACATTATAGTGATGTCACACATTTTATAATTTAACAACTCTTCTTATGTAAAAAACCTGTTTGAACAATTTTTATAATAAATACTTCAATGTTCCTTTAAAAACATTTCCAGTTTAATGGTATGAAATGACGTCATAAACTCGTCGTAGGAAGGGGGTGTAATTTGGGCGATGGCCACCCACTTCTTCCCCGTCCGGTGTTCAACCAACGAAATGCCATGAAGTTGGTAATCTTGAGAAAAACAATTTTTTTTGTGCAAGCAACGATTGTATTTGTTTTGAACAGAGAAGTTCAAACTTTCGGGTACGGAACACCTGTGTAAAAATTCTCTCTTAACATTCATTACCAACATCTTATTAGAAAACTCGAATATTTTCATTATAACTAATACCAAATAACTATAGTTTTTGTTGAAAGAGTTATAGATAACCCAACAATTATTACAATTATTGATTGTTGCAGGGTTGTGTTGATCTACGTGGACGCGGACTTTTTCACTAGAGTTATTACGTGAGTACCACCGGCGTTTACTAAAGACTTGCTTTTGTCACAAAAAAAATCCTTTTTTCACCGCATAATAATATCGAGTAAAAATATTTGGTAAACGATGTGTCCAATTATAATAATTTCCGGAGTGTTGTAATTTATGATCTAAATTAATATGTACTACGATCGTCACCTGCAGTGTCTCACGTTATAATATTTCTAAACACATTTTCGTTCTTTTGTCGCCCTATCATACCTCATGATCTCTAATGCACGGTATGGTTACCTAAAGCTCGGTTCAACGCACATAAGTCGCCTAACTTTTACTTCGGACGGATGATTACACTTTCTGGTAATATATAGACTCTGACGCATATCGATATCTTCTCATTATATTTTTTTTATCTTTGTTTGTATTAATTATTTTCTGTGTTACAATGAACGCAAATGGATAAAAAGTGATGTACGATATTAATCTACAGGCAACGTCTGAAGTAACGCAAGCTCATGATTATTATTTTAACGTTTCATCATAATAAATAATGCACAATAATTTGTTATTATTATTATTCGTATTATTTTTATTATCTTTTTATCATCGATTTGGTAGTTCATTAATACAGAAAAAAACGTTTTATTACCTCTTATTCATGAAGTCATACCCATTTAACGTGACTTAATACGTGGATGATATTGATATCACGTGTTACAGCAATGGTTTTGTACGTACATTAGTAATATAGTAATAATTATTGCGTTTTCAAACTGACCGTACACGTATGATGACGGCACTTTACATACACGTCAAACATTTTAAACGAACACGATTTCAAACACGTTGATTTCCCCGCGCTATATTGTTATGCATATCTTCGGTGTGGTCTTACAAATAAATGAAAATATTGTTGCTTTGCACGTCAAGCTCGAGATTATTGTTTGCTGGATACCGGTTAGGTTAGGCTAACCTAACCTAACCTAACCGACTATTTTCATGAAATAATCTAAACCCTCCTAAAATTCATCACTTTCTTCGCTTAATATAAATCATGTCCGCTTCTCAAAACACAAAAAAACAGTGCACCCAATCCGGAGACGATGCGTTTTCAAATTCAGCTAAACTCAGTAATCTAAATCTTGATCAACTCATACTTCATGTATTGACGTATATTTTCAGCCAATTTCAGTTTTTTTTTCAACCAATCGACTGTAATGTTCACCGAACTCGTCAAAACCGTTTTGTAAATTCTCGATTAAATTATCTCCAGCCAATGATCTTCGATAGTACTATAAGTTAATAATATTATGTTTAATACATCATACGTAATTTGTGTATCAGATTATTACTTTGTTTCGAAATATTCTCATACACTCTCATAAGTGTCGAATGTAATTTTTCACAGTGCACAAGGAATAGTACGAGTATATCCTGGAGATTATCATACCATGTTTTAATATTTAAGTACAATTTTAATAATACAATAATTGCATTGGATAAATTTTAATAAAATAAAAATGGATCATATTTTATTATTAGTAAATTGGGATTTTGTATATTTAAATTTTAAAGAAAAATTATTTTAAAATAACTTTACAGAGTTCAATTGGTTGACTACATTATTAAAATACAGTTTAAGACTAGATACAGTCGTGTTCATATAATTCATTGGTACATATATAGAGTACTTTAACTAAAAAATACATAATATGGTCCAAAAAAGATTAAGATTCCTATAGTGATATTTATATAGTTATTAAAATTTATATTTGGATAGTTTTTAAAATATGTGTAGACAATAACAAATATTTTAGTGATTAAGAAAATAATTATTTTTGTCTATGATTTCATACAAATATCAATAATTATTAATTAATAACATCATTAAATGATTTATAATTGTTGAAAATAGATAAGACATGATTTTTATCGAACAGGGGAAGTTTACATTTATACATTTAAGAAGCTGTGAACATGATCGGTACCCCGCATTTTAGACCCTCAAGTCCGGGGTAAAACACTGGTTTATTTAGCTGAACGTAAATTATTTTAAATTGCGTGAACATGTCATTCAAAATAATAGTAGGTTCTCTACAGTTCCTGTCACAATAAAATTTACGAGTAACTATATCAAAATCAATGCAACAACAGATAAACAGAAATTAATTCCTTCAGTCTACGATTAATAATTATTATATTCATATATATTTTATTCTTGTTAATAATAGTAATGTTATGTATTATGTTGAATAATCACAACAATATAACTTCAATTTATTACACATTTACAGTGAGACGAATACAGTACAAAATAATTCATTAAAATTCGTATACATCAAAAATTCAATAGTATTGATACTTTAAATGGTTTTTAATTATTAGATCACATTTTTTAACTTTTAGATTCTGAGTGAAACGAGGAATGTATTGGTTTTATCATGTCATCATGATCTTTATTAGTTTTTTTTGTAAATTTCTGTATTAAAACGATTTCGACCAGAAATATTACTACGATATATGCAAACATGGTACTTTTCTGATGGAACATTTCATCTAGTTAGTAATCTGAAGGAATCGTTTGAATTTCTCAAAAGTTTTCCAGATAGTTAAGAAAAACCGAGAAAAAATGGAATCAAGATTGAAAATCAACTTGTTTATATTTCAAAGATTCAAGGTTTTTATACAATTTTCTATGAAGCAAATAAAAAAAAATTTTCCCGAAAATAGTGGACAAATTTCATAAGCATTAGAAAATGAAATTTGGACGAAATTGGGTATTACAAGCTGCTATGAATTTTGATCACACGATATTGATTATTTAAAAAAACTTATTTGGTTGTTATTCTTCATTGCTAAATGTAGCTACTCGAACTTTTTTCTGAGTACTTAATATTTAAATATTTAATAGAGATTTAATATCTTACGAATCATTTGTTTTTTTTTATGCGAAAGCTAGTTTTAACATTTAAAGTTCAACAAACGTTATTGCGAAATTTGTTTCAACTGTTATATCGACCATCCGTAGTAATATTATCTGATCCACCATTATATGACCTCATCTAATAAGAATTGTTTTTTCGAGAGCAATAGACATTGGTTTCAAGTTCAAAAGACTAATACAACAATATCATTCACCCATATCTGCATCCTACACGGCTTAGGAGTTTTGTCCATTTTTTAATTTTAACTCTATATCATATTAACACAATATTAATATATATATTAAGCAACTTACATAATGTTTGAAAGCTTATTTAAGTTATTTTACCTATAGATTGTATTATTTCCAATATTCAGTCCGTTATTGTGGTTTGATACTTAAAATAATTGACAAGATTATATAAAATATTGAAAATATTAGAATTGGTAGTTAGGTTGTTTTACGAACTAAAAATGTTACAATGAATACATATTAAGAATTGAAGATGCTCTTAAGGGTTTGATTACAATCTAACCTAACCTTTGTGTGATTGGTAAATGGTTCATAGTTCTATTGCGTTTGAGATATTTTTTTAAGTAATAATATTCTGTGAGTTTATCACGTTTTAAGTGTCTGCTTTTTACCTAGTGTCAATGTCAGTAACATAATATTGTGGAAACAATGGGGGAAGGGACACTAGCTCGTCCAAGAAATTCTCCGGTATTTCCAACAATTAAAATACCTATCTAACAAGTATGAAACGATTATTAATCTTGAAAATAATTTCTTTCGAGTAATTATCATACCTCTACCTATAATTTACATGTATATCGGAACAATATTAAGTTATTTTTTTTATCTGACATCTATAAATTTGTTTTAGTTTTGAAAACATGGAAGACAGGTTAACTATAGTGTGTCTAGTCAAGACAGTGTTACAAATTCATTTTGATTTTTTTCTAGCCAAAAAGACCAATGAAAATTCGGAGTGATTGTTTAACGGACACGAGTTATGTTTTTTACTTTTTTGTCTACTCTATGTGCGTTTCTATTTCTGTTATGGGTTAAATAATGAAAACTAAGTATTACAAATACAATTGAACGTTATACAAGACTAAGTAATTAATACCGATGTAGTCCATTTGTTAAAATTGTTAAATTTATAATTTTTATGCTCAAAAAAGTAATAAAAAAATGAGAGATATTATTCTCAAATAACAGTTGGAATAATATAGTTATTTAATATAAAATAAACAGTAGAATATTTTTTAATGAACTATTGTATTCAATACTGTGATCTTCAAAATTGAATTGCCACATCTAACAAAATAAAACCGTGGAAGGCACTGAACTACGATAAAATCAACTATCCGTTTGGTAGCGAATAGAGTTTCAAGTAATATGTTGCGATTCACCGAAGTCGATTTTGGGTCAAGCAGCATTGTCTTATTTTTTAAGCCGGTAAAAAGTATGAGCACAAAACAAATATTTTACGGTGTACTTGAATTTTGAAAATCAGTCGAAAACACAAAGCTGATTCGTGTTACGGATATGGAGAACCATATGTTTAGTATAAATTATCCCAAACATGTTTAAAATGTCTAATAAAATAAAATAATTATTAATAATATTAACATAATAAAACGGTAAACACGTAGATATTATATAACAGTATTACTGCGGTGCGCGATTGCATTTATTGTGATAAAATGGTTTCATGGAATGTAGGTAACCATTTATAATGCAATGTATAGTACTGTTAGCCAACAGATTGGGGGACTAATTAGGCTTCATTAACAGATAATGAATATATTATAATAATTGTTTTTATTATTCGATTACTCGTAGTATTCAGTAAAATTGTGCCGGTGCGGATAGTTGTCGGTGTCACGTCTGTCGGTTGAAATAATTATTATTACGTAGTTAGTATTATATATAATGTAAATGTGAAAAAAATAAACGATTTATTAAAGTGTGAAAATAATTTTTTCTTATTTAAAATGCAATAGAAAATTTCGTAAAAAAGAACCTATATAGTTTGGATTGCGCTAAAATACACGTGAATTATATTTTTCTAGTTTAAATGCAACTGAGAGTTCGTTCAAAAATGTGAAAAAAATTACGGTGAGTATTCAAAGAACACATAATTTAATATTTTACCTAGAAAAAATATGAAAACTTTCATTCGATTTTTAATTACTGTTTCGCATATTTTAAAAGATTTTTGACACGTTTAGCTACTACTGAACGATATAATAAGTAGTACCTCGTTCTGGGAGGTTCTGAAAAAATTTTGCCACATTTCTTAAATTTTTCCTTTACATACCTTAAAAGTGTTCACTTGTTGATTTTTAGATTTTAAATATTTCGTACGATTTTGGGAGACAAAATCAAAAAAGTAGGGAAATTGATCTACAGTAGACTTTACAACGAATTCAAATCAGTTTTCAAAATCTCTTTCGCATTAATTGGTCGATCAGTATGCCGGAAATAGAAAACGTCTAAATGTTTCGCGTTTGACAGAAAGAGAAAATAAATCATGGCTTGCGATCGCATAAAGACATGATATAGTATTATACTCGCAGCATATTTGAAGACATTTTTTCCATGATGTATATATAGATTATAGGTATAGTCATTTAACGGGTATTTGTCATATATTTACATAGACTGACAATTATTTTGAACTGACTAAAATAATAGTAGGTAATCATACTTATTACAACTATATGTCTTTATATGGTGGAAAGCACCACAATATAAGGTATAATGGAATATGGATAAAACACTTAAATACGAGTTTTCAAAACACTTATTACGACTGTATATTTTGCTTGAAATTTTAGCGATAATTTATATTTTGTTCAAGTAAAAAGGACAATATTATTTTTAAACATTTATACGTTTTTGAAAAGTGTACTAAATATTTGATTTATTTTCCGAAAATCACGTTTTGTTTAATAACACGGTACAGAGGTAGTACTTACGAATTCTAAAGCATAAATCGACATCAAATTATAGGTAAGCACTTATACATTTCAAGGCTTCAAATGCATTCATAAGTTATATTTTTATGCTATTGTTGTGTAACATAATACTGATCGTTACTGATTTATCAAACCTTTGTAATTATTAAAATAATTTGAAAAATCCATTTAATTGTAGAAAAAAACTGTATATATATAATAACGAAGAGCAATATTTATATTGGTACAACATACAACATCTATACAAATATAATTATAACAACGTCCGGACTTTGAAACGCGACAATATTGCAGTATGTTCTGCATTGTCGATATAATCACGTCAATTTTTATGACTAGAGTAATATAATCAAACTTATAGATAACAACATTATCTGTGATTAGTTTTCGTTGTTTCCCTCGATATTTCATTATTAAAGACACTGATTTTTTTTTCAACTCGAAGGTTGGTTTAAAACTACAATTCTCTAATCTAACAGATTACTCGCTTTTTCTTTGAGTTCCTAAAGGTTTTGACTTTTGCATCACATTTAATTTGTCCTATATAAAAGTTCCGGGGACGTCCTACAGTTTTCTTTCCTTCTATCATACCCTCTAATATTATATTATGCAATTCTTCTGGGTTTCTCAGGGCATGTCCAACCATTTTTCAGTGTCTTCCTTTAATCGCATCTCTGAGTGTACGTTTTTCTCCCACTGTTCTAAGTACTTCTTCATTCGTTTTCCGCTCTGTCCAGCTTATCCTTTCCATACGCCTCCAATAACACATCTCAAAGGCTCCTAGTTTTTTCTTTTCAGTATCATTTATTAACCCAGTTTCATATCCATATGTTGCAACACTCCATACATATGTTTTTATAAGTCTCTTCTTGATATTGAGATGTATCTTTTTTGAAATGAGCATCTTATGTTTTTTACAAAAGGCAGTTTTTGCTGTTGCTATGCGTATTTTTAGGTCGTGGACACTCTTGCCATCAGATGTGATTTTGCTCTCTAGGTATATCAATTCTTCTACTTGTTCCAGTTTTTGACTACCTATGTATACATCAGCTTTTAATTTCGGGTCTCTGGCGCAGAATAAGATCTTCGTTTTTGTACTAATTATTTTCATTTCTGATGTTCTGAGCATTTCATCCATTTCTTCAACTACATGCTGTATGTCACCTTCACTTGTTAGTTGTTGTGGTAAATACTGATATGAATGTGGTATTTAAATTTAAAAATAAATTATTAAGTCAGGCCATTTGAGTCTATTAAGTCCAAATGAGTGTCAAGAAAGACCCGCAAAAATAGTACACATATTATTTGTTCGAAAATGTATTTCAATTTAAAATATCTAATGAGATTTCATCTTCGTAAAACATAGAAATGTGCCTATTTTAATACATTAATTGTTGAGATATTGAGGTTCCTAACCTTATTAAACTCACGGCACCCTATATATAATAGTATATCGTGTATTTATGTTTAACAGCGGTTAGGTATAACTAAAAATACTACACACATATAATATTTTATGTACATTTTGTAAAAAAATCAATATTCTTAACATTAATTAAATATTACTAAAAAAAATTAAATACTTTTAACAAATTTAGTTCTAACGAAACTATTAGAATGAAAAAAATAAAATATATTGAACATTACTGTATTACCACCTATGGATAAAACCTATTGTGTCTTATATTACCTGTGTTATAACATTAAACGATTAAACACATACGCAAATCATTATTGTATGTATTGCTTTACGTTTGAAATAATTTCCACCTCAATTCAAGTTCACGGGACTCTGGTTTTTATGTAAATGTGTATAATTATAATTTATAACATACTGTACTATGAGTTTAATGTACTACTATGAGTTTAATATAAAATTATAAAAATGTATGTCCATCGCCAATAAAAAAAAAGTAACTACTTTTTTTCACCGAGCTCCGTAATGCTAAAATGACGCTAAAACGATAACTTAAATACCTATGTCTAATTCAATTTTGATAGAAATACAACTTATTACTAATTATCTAATTTTCAAATAACCCTAATATAACCGAAGTAGTTAGTGTAACAAACGAATTATTTTCTGCGTTGGTATACGTGCAAATCGGGAGAGACCGTTTTGAGTCCGACATGTAAACGATTTGATCAATCGTGAGTCCAATAAGCGGCGACCACTGTGTTATTATTGGTAAATTATAGCTCTATAGCGCTGGAAATCGCAAATTTTTATCGAAAATGTAGTACGGGAATGCACCATTAAGACAAATGCGGCACTATACGGGAGCAAAAGTCCTTCCCAAGTCCTAACCCCTAACCATATGCATAGGTAAATGTAAAATAATATTCAGAAATACAATCTACAGCAGGAAGAGTCGATTGTAGCTATGTTGTTAACATCGTTTTAATAACTATTCAAACACTGCACCGGGTGCTACACCACGAGGCTATTATTTTTAAATAGCTGTATAAACATCCCGAAACGCATTAAATTATAATATTTGTTCGTAAAAAAAGTCGTATCTTACATTATTATCATGCTGGTATGATTTCACATTGTAAGCAGCCCGGCGTCAGACACCAACGCTTGTGCGATAGCATTGTACGGCTTTAATTATTATAGTTCGACGCATCGAGATTTGATGCTATTCACGTTTATAAAATATCTAGTTCGTAACATGTACATAATTAGTAATTACTGACATAGTTCGTGCGAACGAGTGTAATCGTAGTTATAAGAAATCGGAACAGTACAGTAAAAAACATAAGCACGATGCAAACACAAAATATTGTATCCCCGGGGGAGTATGCTTTAATAGATTCGAATCATCCACATATTGTTATCGTTAGGTCTTGTTTTGTTATAATAAAAAAAAAAACCATAAGGTGCACGGACTTTGTGCGTATTATAACTTACGTACCGAGTGTAATTACGTTGTTATCACACTTACGGTGTACCCAAAATACTAAGCCTAGTTAATTGTTACGATTAATTATTCGTCATTAGTCCCCCCACGATAATAATCCCACACTTGTGTACATGTTGGTAATAGGTTTTGATTTGTGTGTATAGGTGTGCCGAGTAATGTCCATCTCAAAGCAGACTGATTATTGAATTTAAAAAAAAAAATACTACAAAAATCAACAATGAAACACCTAAGTCAGTCAGCGAAAGACAAGGTCAACGGGACCGAGGAAGTGGACAAAGAGCACGAAAAATGGCAAAAACTGAGTCTGAGCTCCAGGATCGAGTACATCGTGAAGAATATCACGGTCGAACCGCTTCTCGCGTTCTTCATCGTGTCCAGTGTGCTGGGCAACCTGACCACGCAGAACCTGAACCTGCAGAAGTCGTGCCGGGTGAACTTGAACATGACCGACGCGGTTTGCACGGCGCTGGAGAAGCGAAACAAGGCGAACTACACCATTGACGAGGAGGCCAGGGTTCAGGAGCTGGTCACCAACATGACGATGTGGCAGTCGGTGATACAGCACACCATACCGTGTATATTCGTCATCTTCATCGGGTCCTGGAGCGACAGGACGCGCAAGAGAAAGCCCATCCTGCTGTTGCCCATTTTCGGCGAGCTGGTGCGCGTGCTCGGCCTACTTGTCTGCGTGTTCTTCTTCTACGAACTGCCGATGGAGGTCGCCGGTCTCGTCGAGTCCTTGCCCTCGTCGCTGACGGGTGGTTGGATGATTATGTTCATGGCAGTGTTCACGTACATCTCGGATGTGACCACGGTTAGCGTTTATTACATTTTGGTTGTTGACTATATTATATTACCATGAGGGTGGCCATAAATTTAAAAAAAAAAAAAATACGGGACGTTTATATAGAGTATACGGCACCCGATAAAATTTTCAAAATAACAACCAAAAATACCATTGTGAAATGGAGATTTTATAGAATAATAAGTTGTACATTAACAGTAAGGAAAAACGTGATAAAATTTGTCGCTTGTAACTTTCATCGGGACAACAGGACACAAAGTTGAAACATAGGAGAATTCCGTATATAATACGAGAGATCACCCTATAGTATACGAGTGTATATATTGTAAATGCTCGACAATATTATTAATACTTTAAATACGTGACCTTTTGTTGTTTCAGGTGAAAATGAGAACACTTAGAATAGGGGTGTTAAACCTGTCCCTGACCATAGGCATATCTTTCGGTGTAGCCTTGTCTGGTATTCTGTTCCAAAAACTTGGGTTTTACGGAATATACTCGATATGTTCGACGATGTATTTTATGGGCATACTTTATGGATTTTTCATCCTACGAGATCCGAAAGTTAAAGGAGACACAGCCGTCGAAAACAGTAAAACTTTGGAGCAAAAGCCGTTCCTAACGAACGTTCGAGAATTTTTCGATTTGAAACACATCAAAAAAGCGTTCGGCGTGACATTCAAAAGAGGCCATGATAATAGACGGCTCCGTATCATAATGATGATGCTAGTACTCATGATAATAATGGGTCCGATGACTGGTTAGTAAAACGTTTAACAAAATAATTTGTTCCGTGTTACGTGATAGTAGTTATCGAAATCCGACGCATTTTAAAAACAATTGTTTAAATAAGTGGTGTTAAACCTTATAGACTTGCGTCCCAGCTTTTTTACCAAACAACTTTTGTGACCCATGGCATAGTTTTGTTAGCCATAAAAATAAAAATAAAGCTTAAACTGTCTTAATTCACCATAGGTTGTAGGAATATGTACCGATAAAGATCGGCTTTACAATATGATATATTTTTCATATCCAGCATTTTATTTTATTTATTCTTATCTTATATTAACATAAAATAGAACCTGCGGTTTACTTATGAATTATTACATTCGATGACATTCTAAATAGAAGCAAAATGTTTTATCACGACCCATTTTCAAAGCTTAGGCTACCCACCGGTCGAAGACCATTGGTTTAAATTATCGTTAAAAAAAACGAGGAAGAAATGTTCAATTAATTATTATAACGGTTTTTTTTTTTTTTAATTAAAGGCGAAATGTCAGTCATGTATTTGTCAGCCCGAATACGATTCAATTGGGACGAAGTTGATTTCAGTATATTTTCCACATTCACGATGGCCACCGGTTTCATAGGTGAGTTGATCTTTGCGTATACGACTGCCATACCACAATCGTTAATAGTATCACAATCAATTTAAAATGTGTAAAAATAAATATTGTCTTAAATGTGTTCTAGGAACATCGATTTCCCTGTGGATTTTCAGTCACAAGTTGCAAATGGACGACGCGCTGATAGCTGCAATGTCTTGCTTGAGTAAATTCGTCGGTAGTTTTGTGTTCGCGTTCGCACCCAACCCGTACATTTTTTACCTGGGTAAGTTAAACTATCATTGCTACTTATCGTAAGCTTCTCTCCCATGTACCACGTCGATAAACAATATAACAATAAGACTATATTATCTTAACAGGCCCGATCGTGGAAATCATTCACGGAGCTGGTTCAATCGCGACTAGATCTATATACACTAAACTTGTGAACCCCGACGAGCTTGGTAATTATCGAATTTTCTCGGTGTACCTACCTAAAATTATTAATTATTTCAACTACTGTGATTCGTAAACAATCATTTACGTTTTCGTAGGCCAAGTTAGTGCCGTCGTTGGAGTGTTTGAAGCATTTGTACCGTTGATATACGTACCGATGTACAGTGCGTTCTATAAAGCAACGATGAAAACTTTCCCAGGCGCTTACTTCCTTCTCGGCGGCGGGATGACTATACCGGCGATTTTCATATTTTTGTAAGTATCCTAGCCATGATTGTTTTTGAATAAAATGCTATTTGATTTTTCTTGCGATTCACATCAACGTGAATTATTGTCATGTACATAGTAGGTATAGTGAATCTATGTACTAAAAGTGAATATAATAATATGGTTATAAATCAATTGTTAACAAAGTGCACTTACGTACATGTATATAATTATGTTAATGACCGTTCACGGTTTGAAAGGAAAAATAATTATAATTTATGACCGACAACTTCGTATTCACAAGTAGTACACTCAAGTACAGTAGAAAAATACATTTTTACTAATACCCAATTAATTGAGAAAATATATGATTTTGGGATTTTAAATTACAGGTACATGATAGTTGTTTATTTTTTAATTTTTTTTTAGGTGGATGTACAAAGGAAACAAAGAACGAGCGGCTCTTGAAAACGAAAGGAAAAATGCCGAAGCAACACAAATAACTCCTGATTCAATCAAAACTCCTAAGCTTCACGATGGTTCGGAAAAAAGTGGTATTGAAAACCCAGATTTTCAATCCGATTAATGTACAAAAAGTTGATCAGACAATATATTGATATTATATTTTTGATTAACATTTCTTTTTATAAAGTATATGACCGAAGTTTGTACATATTATAATTTCTTTTGAGTTATATTGCGTGATTTTTATTAGTTTTTAACTGTTTCTGTTTTTTTTTATAACTATAATTGCTAAAAAATTGTATTTATTAATTGTTAATTTAATTTGTCATACAGATCTTGATGTAACATTGTATACAAACAAATATTTATAATACCTACTTAATAATGTTATAATATTCCATGTACTTTCAATGTGTTATAGATTAAGATTTATATAACTTAAGGTAATTTAAAATTTTACTAAATTAAACATGTCGTTTGATAACTATAATATTTTACTAAGAATAAATGTTACGGTTACTTTCATTTTATGTTATAAGAATTCATAATTTAACCCATTCATCAATAACTGAAGTAATTTATATTTTTTTCAATAAATAAATGGCGATAAAAATGTAGGATAATATAATGACGCAGTGAAATACTTCACAGAGCAGAAATAATACATTATTTGTACTTACAATAATTGTAATAATTATTGTACACATTTGAAATTATAAATATGTAGTCACATTACGGTCCTATGATAATTATAGTAGTGAATAAAAGATTTTTACCTAGAACACTCTGATAAAATGTATCAAAGAGCTTTAGTACGATTAATAATCGAAATGTGTACAATTTTCGTGGAAATACATACTACATGATTTGAACGTACATAATATTGTAAATGCGAATGATTGTAAGACAATTTTTTCATTGAGTTTTTATTAAATATCATTGGACTGTAAGTTTGTGACACAATTTTTTTTTCTCGGTTGAGAAAAGATTTATTATATGACAAAAATGACCTACACCTTTAAGCTAAGCTTGTTGTTGTGTAGAATGCATTAGATTATGTTTTCAGAATATTTCCAAGATATAAAAAAAAATATATTAGCTTCATACGATTGTAAGTGTTTATTGAAAGCTAAGACGTCAACATCATAATATGATCTATAACACGGAAAACAATTCATACAATGCAAAATTAAATGATCGTGGTACACTTGCATGTAAAATTAAATAAATATTCTTGAAAATTCTAAAAGTGGCTTCTTTTAAATTCATACATATTCTATGTAGGTACCTATATATTTTAATGATCAAATTTATCTTACGAAATACGAATTATAATGGTATTCCTTCAATAATTAGACCAATAATCCTGTTTATATTTTTGTTTCATTGTTAATTGTAAGACTTACTCGTCTTACATTTTCTTATCAATGTATTTTAATAATTATTTATAAGTGATAAACTATTTTTTCAGTTGTTAAAGCTAATACTAAAACAATATAATATTTTTAAAAAAACGTACCAGCCCATAGTTATTTATTTTTTAAATTATGGCATATTGTAAGACACAGTGATTATTTTAAAATTACACATTCAAAACAAAAAATTATATTTTATATACAAAAACATACAGTTGTAAACACCAAATAGGGAATACTTATGAATTCTTTCCCACAAAAAATTTTATGATATGCTAGACGTCATTTTTCCGTTTTCATTAATTTAAAAATCAAAAAATGCGAATTAATATACAAAAAAAAGACTGTTTCTTCAATTTGTTTTGACAAAAGTATAATAAATAATGAAAATGTTATCTAGTCAAATCGAAACGATGATTAATTTTAAAATTACTCAATAGCGATTGAACCAAACTAAACTTTTTAAAATACAACAATATCCTAGTCGACTTTCAGGTTATTTAATTAATTTTTTTAATAACCTATTAGTAATAAAACAGATTATAGTATATACCTAATAATAGTAAGGTGGGTAGTGGGTTATATGGTTATCATATATAATCCCAATTACTTGGTAGTATGTATATAGATGACGAAGAATACCCATAAACAGTTATAAAAATGTATTTATGATATAAAATTTAATAAAAAAATGTAAAAAACCACTCTCATATTAGTTTAATTATTTGTTCAGATTTTGAAAAAATAATTAATGGCATTTAAAAATCGGAATGGACAGTAGTTAGATATAAGATTATTATTGAATTACTTTTCCAATAAGCTTATAGGATAATACTGTGTGAAACTTTTCTGCCCGTTGTTATTTTAGCTTATAAAAACCCATTATTGAAGAACTCATATTTTTGTGAATTTACAATTAAATATACTGAATATAAAAAAACATCTAAACTGAAATGTTAAGTTTATCATTGAAGCCGCATAAGTTTAACCTGCAAGATCTATAAGATAACCCGGCAAAAAATAATGTAGTTAATTTTTCACGTTTTTAAAAATTAAAAAATCTCATAATAATATTATAATGTTAATAAAATCACTTTAAAACAAAATATTAAATTCTGCAATTGGATCATGTGGAATGTTTGAAAATAATTGTCAACTATAAAAAGTATAAGTGAAATTTTAAAGTAATGAAAAACTTTTAAATCATTTAATATTATGTATGCGGTTTTTACTGACGTTTTCAAAAAAACTTTCTAGGGCGTTGAAATGTTCCTCGTTTAAAAATATGTGCATAATATGTAAAAGCCCGTAGGATTTTTTCCTGTTCACACCACTCTTAGCATACCGTTTAAATAAATAATAATATAATAAAATATATATACTTACAATTGACTAATATTAAATGAAATGATTGCGTGGTCTATTCATCTTATCGAAAAGTAAATCGCTCTCGGAAATGTTAAAAAAGATTTTGTGCAGGTACACATAGGTATGAACAAAAAAATATTTATTGGCTTAATATAATTAAATACTGTATAATTATAATGTATTATGTAACACAATATAATTAAGTTGTGTGTAGTTACAGGCGTTACAGCCATCGGAGATAATAACCACTATACATCGATTACCAGAGGTGACCGGCTCACTACTTTTGTGGACTCTTATGAGTTCTGACGTACCGTAGTAACAAATCGTGATGTTTCGTTTGGCAAATGTAGTCCGGGATTAAGCCGCTCCGTTGAGAGAAACAAAATAATCGATATAACGAAATCGCTAATATTAATTATATAGTTTCGTAATTGTACGCGTGTTTCTCTGTATCAATCGTTCGGACACGCAAATTTTCGTATAAACAATAGTTTAACCGTCGAAGACCACGTAGCTGGATACTTCACCAGTGAGTACTGATTTTTATATTTTAAAGACGACTGAACGAATTTATTGGAAGATGTACTTGCCATTAAAATAAACATTGAGTTTTAACAAATCCTACCCGTATTTATACAATAGTATAACGTACATTATTTTATTTATTTATTTTTTTTTTTAAATTATTGTTTACTAAATGTAAAATTGTATACTATGTTTTCAACTACAGTGAATTAATTATAATTGTTAAATATTATTCATATATTATTTTATTGAATAGCAATAGTAGTAAGACAATAGTAGATAAATAATGTTTTCATCATTTCCGCAGCTTTTGATATAATATTGAATTTTAAACACCGCTTAAGTACTCTTAGAATTTGACTCACTTTTTCAAGTCAATGCCGATATGATTTATTTCTATTTCAGTTGAGGGATCGAAAATAAAATAAAGTAACAAATAAAATTGTTTAAAATTCTTTATGTTTTTACATTATGGTTTACTATTTTTTTTTCAAAACTATTGAAATGTTACAATTTTGACGATTCCAAACATTTGACAAGAGTAATAAACACAGGCATTTTTCAAATTTATTTCTAAACTTGCCGTTGAAAAATAATAACTTGCTTCCTTTATTCGAAATGTAAAAATGTCAAATTTGTCAACTGGTTTAAGCTTAAAAACCCAGTAACCTTTGGAGAATGTTGAATTATAGAACATGTGAAGTGTAGTGTAATTAAAACAGCATTCTGAATTTGAAGTTTGAATACCGACGATTTAATTTGCATTCTACAATAATATTGGATAGTATTATCGTATATAAGATATAAGTAATAATGGTTAAACATATAAAAACAAAAAGCCAGTGTAAATATTAACTTTACGTATTATACGACAAGACACGATGAACATAAATAACTAATAAGACAATAAATTTGCGTTGAATTAAATCACAGACCCCCTGGACCCTCCCGTAAAACCAACCACCACTGGTTTCAGCTACAAATGTTTACAAACAACATGGAGTAAGTAATTATACCTATTCGCCTGTACACCGTCATTATCATTATTATTCCAACTCAAGCGGTATTATGCAATTACAAATGACTGTGTACAGTGTACACGCACATATACATTGATATCAATATAGTGTTTTTTAAAGAGAGTCGCAGTAAATTCGCAATGACGACGGAGAGAAAATATGGCTTTTTCTAGCATACCATAATGTAGTCGGGGCAACTGGTGTACAACCAAAAGTTGCAAAATGTCATTGCACGTATAAGTATATGAAAAAATTACATAATAAGTTTGTTATTCAAAAATTTTATAAATACACTTTTGAAGAATCCCTTTAGATAAGTTTCATCTGAAAGAACCAATCATTTCATTATTTTCCACATGAGGTGAACTGACCACAACACTTTGATGAAAATAAAAATAAAATTTATAATAACCTGGCGCCCGTTACAAATAAATAGGTATTTCGTGAAGTATAGCAATGAAAAATTGTGTATGTTGTTGCATCGACTTGTTTAATGTTTACACATAGACACATGATACACATCTAAACTGTAATTAATTATTGCTTAATTAAAGTGATTAACAACCAAGAACTGGAGGCAATACATAAATCAAAAAGAACCGGTTCTGGTATTCCAATTCCCTTAAAGTTATTACTATTAGGAATCGGAAATCAAATAAAATATGTACAAATAAGCGAATTTTGAACCAGAAATCTTTTAATTTAAGTGAAAAATGCTGGTATACTATAACTCGGGAAATAATAGTTTTTCAGCTTACTCTATTTGAAACCGTTTGTAATATTTAATTGTAATTAATTACCACATAATACGGTAATCCATGTCTACAATTTCAGCATTCATTAATCCTTGATTTTAATAATATTATTTAATCAAAATATTTATGCGTCAAGAATCAAGTTAATTTTTATGTAAATACTAATAAATAAATTCTTGAATTTTTAAAAAAGTTTTCTGGAACCTAATTCCGTATCCCAATGAAGTTTAAAAACCTTCACCGCTAAATCTCTTTTTAAAAATGAATGTAGTGTTAGAACTGAACCTGAATCTGAAGCAAAAACTTCAATTGCGGGTACCGGTTCTTGTGCCTACAAGAATAATAAAGCTAATTATCAATAATTAATAATAACTAACATATTTATTTATTAGATTTTTCCAATAAAATTAATATCATATCGTTAGTTATTAGTTTTTATCAGTTTGGAAAATTTAATATCACCTTGCAACAGCATAAATAGTTAATAATTTTACAGTTTACTCCATGGCCACGATGCACCTCGAGCGCAATAAAAAATATTTTATTTTGCGATGCAGAAAAATACGTGCGTTTATACCTTGCACATGCATATATTACCTCGTGATAGGTCATGACTCATGAATCATAAGTGGTTTTGAGTTTATCGACGATTTGTTGAGGCTTTTGTAACATACATTTTCTTTGACATTTTCTTTGTCGGCGTCAACACGTAGAACTGTGTTGGATGTCACAAGATTGGCGTAAATTTTAAACTAAACATACGCTGCAATTATGACAAATTAATGTGTTATCTCAACATCCACTTTGATTGAATTGAACTCATCAGTTCTCGCTTAATGAGGTAAAATAATATTTTGATTTCGTCTATGAAAGTTTTAAGCTTTCCGCCTAATTTCACACAAATATCGCTTTAACGGTTTAGAATCGCTAAATATTTTTTATTGACATTTTGTTGCAACATTAAATTTTAGATATTTAAGATAGTTGCATTTTTAGCACATTAAAAATAATTTATTTGTTATAATTGTTAATGTGATATTTTCTTTTCTTGTATAATATAAGCAAATATTTACGAATTTTTTTATACCCGACAATGATTAGTTTTTAATTAAAACAGGTTGTAAATATTTACACACATCACAAGTAATACTCTAGCCCAGAACGTTTGTTTGTAACATTTTAATTTTTATTTATATTGATAATATTAGAAATATTAAATTATTTTAGATACTGAGCGAAACGAGGAAATCGGTTAACTGAACATTACTTTTTTTGGTTAACTGACGAAAAGCAACGAAATAATTATTCTTAAAAATATAGTACAAGCTTCCTAATACATATAATATATGTTGCTGAAAAATAAAAAATTATTAAAAAAAAAAAGTAGGAGCATTTGAATACTAAATGTTGACAAGACCCTTAATATTTTAACATGCATTATGTATACCTACAATAATAAATTGTGAAAAGAATAAATTGCTCAAACAGCTTATTTTGGATTTTCCCTTTGAGAATGAAATAAGCATAATTTAACCGATAATATTTAAAGAGGTTATCGAAATAACCAATAATTTCAATAGGTAAGTAAAAGTATTACGAATGTAATCTGAATTGCGGTTCGTTTGATACCTCGGCGTAATAGCTTAAGTCATTGTTATTTTTTTTATATCTTTACACCACAACATTGAAGTTTGTAAATTTTAAAAGTACGAAGGTTAAAAAAACAGCGGGAAAGCTAAATAGGTTTAGTTAACTTTAATACCGTTATTGTTTTCGATTGGGCGGCCTACGTACACCTACACCTACGAGAAAGGATTAAATCGATGTACCTAGTACCTACATGTCGATCATGATGTCTGTCATAAAATGGGTTTTAGAATGTTAAACTGATATCGGGTGATCGATTTTGAATAGTGATGGGATCGATTTGACGCTGAAAGATGCTGAAGTATTACGTAACGCATAAAGTTATGCGTGTACACGAAGGGTGGGGTTATAAACGGGTGATTGACTTTGGTCCGGTTCGCTGTGTGTTAGAGCTAGTGATTTTAACTACTCTATATCTTGCAAGTCGTCGTCCTTGACGGAGTGCAAATGTAGACGTGTTATTGTCTTTTGGAAAATGATTGATGCTGTTTTTACCACAGCCATGTCGTCCGTTCACAGCGCCGTGGTTCTTCCGCTACATCTGCATGTCGAACAGACGTGGTATCAACATTTGTACTACGACTTTCATCTTGTGTTCAAAAAAAAAAAAAACGAAAAGTCGTGTTCGTTTCTTTGGTACGGATAAAGTCTTAAAGCTTATACTTTTATCGTGTTCGATTATACCTACATACGTAACGATTTTTATGGACTGACTTTTTATTTCATCACAACTCACATTACTCCATGCGGATAGCGTAATACGACACTAAATGATTTTTAGTTTTGGATCAATCAGTCTGGTGTAAAAATGTGCGATGTGATGTACAATGATATAACGTCCGAAACACTAGCTTAAGCCGCACACTATGTAAAATCGATCGCCCTCCACCCACAAATACCGTATAACAGTTACTAATATATAGAATTCAAATTAAAAATTTTAATTATGAATATGACCATTACTATACTATCACAGATTAGATAATTTTATACAATCTGTGGTATAATGCTCCATAAAATATACATACAAAATGTTACGTACGTTTAAAATGTATTGGTGTTTCGTATCTACAATATTGATTAAAACCCCTGTTTTGGGTATCAGGACCTTGGAACAGCTGCCTCCTGCCGTGGTTCTTCGCTTATCTCTACCTACAGTGCGTGTACACCGCTTCTAAAACTGGTTAAAATGTTCTAATATTTTACAGTAGGTATTTATGATACTCCTCTTATGTTCTGTAAAATGTCAATTAAATATTATTTATAATATAAATTATAACATAACATTTTTACCCTGATTAGTAACTTTGTATACTTGATTAAACTCTAACACTTATTTCTATAATATGTTAAGCCTATACGCTGCTTTATTTTTACTAGCTGTTGTTGCTTAGTATAGATTAAAACCATCGTTGCGATCAAAGATGGGGCAAGATCAGCAATTTGGTTTGGCTTAAGTAAATGTATTCATCGTGAAATAGATATATCATTTACACCTTTTGTCTCAATCAAAAAAAGGAATACTTATTTATCATTATAGTTATTGTTCACTACCTATGTATTACTATAATGTATTATATGTCTAAACACGAATTACTGTAATGTTATATAGTCGCCATTTCCTTTAAATGAGTACGGGTATACAGCAAGTTCCTAAACGTTTCGTAGCAAATGCGCCGATTCCGGAGCTTAGGTCAATATCTGTGTGAAATGGCGTTAGAATACATAATCTAATTTCAATGCCGATTTCCTGAAAACGTTGATACCGTTGAGGCGACGAATGAATTGTATGAGAAAAATAATTTTGAAAAATGATTAGTTATTTTATAATAACTATTTAAAAAGTTCTAGTTGAGCGGAAACTGTTCTCATCTTCATGGGTTTTGTTTTGATTATATAAAACGGAGGAACACCGAACAACAATATGTTTTCAGTGAGTTGTGCCGTTTTATCCTATTGATATAAGAGAAATTCGCATCGTCAGTATTCTTATTATATGTTTATGTAAGAAATAGTATTTAATATTTATAATAAATTTGATTTGATAACGACTCTTCTTATCGAAGACACGCGTATGTAAATGCGTTACCCGATTTGCCTTTGTTTAAAAATTCTGGGGGCTAGAGTGCTAAAGGCCATAGGTTATTTTGAAGATGAATGGCATCGAAATGTTGCACACTCATTAATACACAAATCGTGAGCATAATAAGTAAGTAATAATAAATCGGTTTTACAAAACTAATCAGATAACTGGAGATAGGTTTGAAATAGTATGTTATATTATAATAAATACATTATACAGGCACAAGTCTAGACAATAGAGGTCGTGAAAGTTCAATGACCAAAAATACAAAGCCATTAACCAGAGAAAATGTGTTATCCTTTAATTTTTATTTTTATTTAAATAGTATTGTTATATTGTTATTTATTTATTTATGAACGGGCTAAGAGCCCAATAGTACAATACAATTTGTAGTAATGAAAATTAATAAACGCCAAACAATACACGGCGATTATATTATACAAGTAAAAATAAAACAATAATTATTATAATACAATTATATCAAAAACCGTTTACCGAAATCATAAATATTATTATATCTATTATGATAAAACATCGTAATCGACCACTATATAAAGTATAAACAACCGTAATTAAATTAATTACCTACTCAATCAACTGATACATTTCACTGTTAATCCATCACAATTTTATATAGTTTGCAAATACATATTACATCCATATAATGTTTACTATTTATATCATAAACGATATAATTGTATTAATAAAATTATTTTATTTTCTAATATGTATAATGTGATTTACTTTAGTGCTATGATTTTGATTTCTGATACTTTTATAGTTAATTTAAGTTAGTCATAGTTCATTGTTTCCATTCAAATAATACTCATACTTAAAGTTATCGCTTAATACTTATATATTATGTAAAAAAAAATATTAAAAATGTTTACCTCAGTAAAATTTAAATATTTGCAGTCCTTGTACCTGTTAGTCTTAATTAAAAAAAAGAATTTGAATATCTTCATCGTCTCAAAAGATAACGCATTGGGTAAGTCCTCGGTGGGACACCCTGTATAGTGAACGTATGTACCTACCCACCAAGTTCAGTAAGCATCGGTATTATCAGAAATAAAGACTGCATTGAAACGAGATGTATTTTGATATTATTTGATAATTATTATCTAACTAATGAGTAAGTATAAAAAAATAGGTGAAAAAAAATTAAATGGAATATGTAAAAAAAATATAGTGATAATATTCATTATCTATATTCTATAGCAACGGAATATTTTTTTTCATTTTGTTAAGTATAATTCATAATAATCATAATATTCGGAGTAGGTAAGAATATACGTTTTATTTAAATCAAACAAAAAAATGTATTAAATATTTTTGTTTTCCAATACATTATATTATTATAATATATTTATTTTTATTTTTCAGTTATATTTTCCTATAAAATAATAGCTTTTTAAAGAAAGATTCCCATCCGCCAAATTATCCCACTCAAAAGACAACTAATGTACTTTACAGGAGTTATTATGTACTTACTATGAATGCCGATCTAATGATCCGTGAGGGCGTGGTTCTAAACACGACTCGTGGGGTCAAGCCGAGTACAGTATGTTTGATAGTGGTTGAAAATGTACTTATTTTATAAGCCACTAATTCTTGTAGAGTCAAGTATATACTCGTATAAGTTATACACATTTGACTGAATGAGAACAACTCGAGCTTATTAAACAAATAATTTAAAAATGAGCTTTGTCTCAAAAGTTATACGACCTCACTATAGTTGTTCTATAGTATAGTTATGTTATGTTCTATAGAATCCTAGACAGCCACATTTTAATCCTAACCCATCTGTGTCTACATCTCTATCGTCTGTCTAGGATAGTCTTAATTTGGATGATCTTGCTTCTATACTCCGTTTCAAAAGAGAACTTACCGCTTTCCGCCTGTTCGCGGATACTTGAAATTTTTACCAAATATTTATATGGTTAATTTCTATATATAATATAAATTTAAAACGGTTTTGGATTCTTTTGTGCTATTTATAGATATTTGATATTTGAATGGTTCCTCGTACATTGTTCTTATTCTTGTGAAACAATCTTAAAAATATGGAATCACAATTTTTATAAATAAACAAGCGTTTGACCATACATTTTGATAAAAATTACGAAATATGGATCTTTTTACCTATTTTTTGTAGTTAAAAATTATATAAATATATCAATACCAATATTTAAGACCTGAAAAGATAATATGATATATTAGAGAAGTTGTTTTTTTCAGTTAACTAAAAAAAAGTTTACTGGAGCAGAGCAAAACAATTTTATGAGTGTTTGAAAATTATATTTTGATGAAATCGTGTGTTTTCGTGGTATCGATTATATTAAACGATGTTAGTTATTTCATCGTAACTCAAAAAATAATAATTGGAGAGAATTTATATTTATACAGAACACTTATATAAAATTTTACTAGAGATGGTGTAAATTTCAAAATATTTCAATGATTTATATGCTATTTGAAGGTATTTTAAATTTAATTGAATTTTAATAAAAATTAGAATCAAGACTATATATCATTATATTTATATTTATCTATAATCGTATGTTTGGTTGTCATTATAGTGTATGATTTTTTCGCCAAAAGTTCAACTTTTTATAAATATAAACATTATAAACTAATCGACCCGACCTCTTCACTCAAAATCGTTTTTTCGAGAGCACTAGAACATTGGTTTCAAGTTCCAAAAACCCATTCCTATATCTCCCTGAGAGCGGAGTCGCATCTGATCTAAGAGTTTCCTTTTTTTTTTATTTTTATTGTTTTTGCAATAATTTTTTTGTTACAAAAAAAAGTAAATTTTACAAAAAATAAGCCTAAATGTATATTTATTGTCTATTAATGTACATACTTCTTAGAATCTTAGAAGGTGATGTATCTGGTTGATAAACTTTATGTATACATTTTAAATGTTTTATTAAACACCCAGTTGTTTCACTAACACAAGAATATTCATTATTTTAATCTTCGTCACATAACTCAGAAAATGCTTTATCTCCTCTTCGTTTGGCATATTCCCATACCCAATTTCTTTTTTCACCCCCTAAGAGGAAGAAATCAACTGTGCAAATACTAGTTAACATAATACTTTCTGTCAAATTTATCAATTTGTTGATTAAACTTACGACATTTACACTCAATAGCATGCTCACGACAAATAATTGCACGATAGAATATTAGATATACTTGTTTTGTGATAGGTACTCTTTTTATTTCATACAAACGAGTATCTATAATCTATAACTATATAGTCTAACATATTATAATAATCAAGTAATTCGCTAGACAGTCGACCCGCGCTAAAGATCGTTTAGGCCGGTCACCATTTAGAATATAATATAATATATTAATATGGTATGGCACTGTTATCGGTTTATCACCTAAACAAATAAAATATACGTGAATACGTGAACATGGTTAGTAAATTCACGTGTATTAATTATACGTGAATAGACATTTTCCGACCACGTGTAGACGGAATTCGTGTTCACGTACATATTAATTTACGTTTTCAATCCAGAGCTTCAAATGTACAACCTATACATATATGTATGTATATGTATATACATTTAGACGAATAAGTCATAGACAGAAATTATGATAAAGAAATAGAAATTGATGGGTCATCTTTGATTATTATATTATTTTTGTTCTAGTTCAATTAGTAATTATTTATCTTTAGACTTTAATCATTTTAAACTATTTCAACATTGAACATGTTAGTATTGTGAAAATACCATAAGTAACAAAATATAATATTTATTGAATGCCCCACAAAGTTTTGTAACAAACGTGTAGACAATTTTTAATGCGAATTTGGAACGTTCATTGCTGGAAAGTGCATAAGACATTGAACGAAATGTACTGTACTACGAAGAACATACAGATACAATAATTAATAATGCTCAATATAGAATAGAAAAATATTTAAGAAAAAAAATAAATGAAATTAAAAAATCAATATATGCAATTAGTCCGTATGTACCATGTTTACCATGTAATTATTATTAATACTATTAATATTATTACTATGAATTATATTAATCGAACTGTATTCGACAAAAACAGTTAAAATAACAACACATTTTATATTTAAATGTACTATTAATAAAACTAAAACAACTGTTATCAAAGAATAATATCTTATCTTGATTGGACAATAGTATAAGTACCAGCAATTCAAAAATCGGTTAGTCAGTCTTAGAAGTCGGTCTGACCGAAACGTAAGGTCGTTGGAATAGTGACAAATCTTCGTTATCCGCAATAACTATTATTATTATTAACTTACTCAAATAGCGTGTAAGTAACTTTTTCGTCTTGTACTCATCTGATCTGTAGAATTGCCTCCTTTGAGTTCATAATAAGATAGGATAAATTCCACTTCAAGTATACAAGTGAAGGGTCACACAAATATGAAACGGTATATATACAATTATATATATATATATATATATATATATTTTATTAAACAGTAAGTTGTTTAAAAATATTATGGATACATAAGTTTCAATAATAAATACATATGAAACACATAAATAATACTTGTGCAGACATTTGTACTCACAACCCCAGATATTCTTATAATAGTAATAATTCATAGACTTTAATAACCTATGAAAGTAAGGTCATGAAGTCGACGTTCGAAACGGTATTTATCAAAATTCATTCAAAGTGCCGAACCATAACACACCGGTTCATATACAATTATAATTCTACGTTGATAGCCCTACCAATTCGTTATAATTATTCGGCTCATTGCCAACATGATTAATTTTAATAATTTATCGATACAACTATTTATTTTTTTAATACCATCAATTAGCACACACGTTATTTTATACGTTGAAATAGTTGAATAAAAATGAGGTGTTTTTGCTCATTAATTTCACGGTTGTTTTCACTGAATAGATACTTACCATAAACATCGACGTAGCTCTTCGTATTTTGAAATAAAATATGTAAGATGCACTTGGGGATATTCTTTTTAACTATTTTTTAAAACACAGCTGAACATAATATAAGGTAATAAGATAGATATTTTTTTATTTTTTTATTAAAGAGAAGAACCCTCGGCAACATGGGCCATTGGGCTTATAAATGATTAAATCGATTTGGGTATTGTGGACTTTTTAAATTTTGGTTTGAAGCTTGGCGGCTGTGATGAATTTAATGATGTTGGCTATGGTTTAAGGGTGGTTGTGGAGTATTTCGGCAAGTGATTCGGGCATGTTGAGGTTTGTTCGGATGCTGTGGTATAAACGGTATTCGGTGAGAATATATTTGATAGTGACTTGGACACCGCAGGCTATACATATTGGAGGTTCTTCTTTGGCCATTATAAAGCTGTGGGAGATTTGAGTGTGTCCGATTCTGAGTCTAGTAATGATGACTTCTGCTTTTCTGGGTAATCCGATCGGGAATGTCTAATTGTCTATGTTGTGTTTGACATGGTTTAATTTTGTAAGGTAAGATAGCCATTTCTGCTGCCATCTTAGTTGGCATTTATATGTAATTAACGCTCGTATGTCCATTTTGGCAGCGAGATCAGCGTGCTTATTTTCCATGATGTTAGAGTGACCGGGAATCCAGAATAGTTTTATTTTGTATTTATTGATGTTTTGTAGAGTGTATATTTTGTTTTGAATATGTAGGCCGATATCTGATGGGTTATGTGTATTTTTTATATTATTGATGGCGCTGAGGGAGTCAGAGAAGATAATGGTGTCTTGGAGTTGATGATTTGTTATTAACTCGAGAGCTTTTATTATGGCGAATGACTCTGCTGTGAACACTGAACAGAATTTGGGGAGTTTGTACTTGAGCTCCATGTTGTTCCATATCACTGCAGCTCCAACCCCGACTTGGTTTTTGGATGCATCCATGAAAATTTTTTCGCTTATGACGTTCTGAATTGAGTGAAGATATTCTTGTTTGTAAATAACTGAAGATGAAACGTTTTTTTTAATGTGGAGAGTTCGACCTCTTTTGCTCAGAATCGTTTTTTCGATGAAAGAGAAATTGTTGGTTGTTGGTTATGATTACCACCGACAAGACTAATAACGACCGCGTGAATCAAGTATATTCTACCTTATTCTCGTTTTCTTATTAAGTATACTCTATGTAATTATGTTTTTATAAATTTTGATTGAATAAACTATTCTATATTTTTAAGTTTTATCAGTTTGAGAGAAGCATTTTAATTTTAATTTAAAATGCATATTACATCATATAAATCAAATGTAAATGCCTAATGTAATTGCCGTCCGGCGTTAACTTATAGTATAAAATGAGAAATACGTGCACGGCAAAGTGCAGATGCCAAACGTGGGGATTTGAACCCATAACTCCGAGATTAAAAATCTCGTGGTCTATACCAGGGGCGGCCAACTTCAATAGACTTAAGATCGACTTCTTACTTTTCTCAGGCTATCGCGATCGACAAAAAAAAAGGTAGTCAATAAACAAAAATGTATATGCGTGTTACACTTATTTTATTACTTTTATTTAGAATATATATAAGTATTAATAACGTAGATACATAAGATAACATATGATACACACATTTACGAAAAAAAAAAAACATTTTGCTTGTTTTCTAAAAAAATTTAAAAATTCAAGGAAATGTGAAAGAGAGTCGCGATCGACCAGTTGGCCACCCCTGGTCTAAACCGACTGCAGAGCTAGTACGAAAACAGTTCACTTTTTTCATTAGCCATCATAACCGTATTCAAATATATACATGCAGTCGGTTTCGGTGGTTGAATGCGTATAACTATGTAGGTCACGTTCTTGCGGTTCGTAGTATTATGTGACGAAGGTATGTGGTCTGCTTTCAGGCCGATACGTCGCGGCTGATGTCGGCAAGAATGGAAGCAATGGAAGTGAAGCATGTGGAAGCTGAACGAAACCGAGGTGGTGTTGACGGCAGCGGCGTGTCACCGTCGGACGACGACGACGACGAATGTGACAGCAGCAGCATTGGATGGCAGGAAATGGGATTTCGTTCCAAGGTGAAGTATTTCGTGCGGAACATCACGGTGGAGCCGTTGATGGCTTTATTCCAAGTGTCCTCGGTGCTGTCGAACCTGACAACGCAGAACCTGAACCTGCAGAAGGCGTGCCGGGTGAACCTGGAGCTGGAGGATCACGTGTGCTACGGGCTGAAAAACAAGAACATGTCGTTTTACGCGGAGCAAGAGGTCCAGGTGCAGCAGATGGTCGCGGACATGCTCATATGGCAGACGGTGTTGCAGAGCAGCGTGCCGTGCGTGCTGGTCGTGTTCATCGGGTCGTGGAGCGACCGGAACCGGAAACGCAAACCGTGCATGCTGGTGCCGGTACTTGGCGAGCTGATCCGCAACTTCGGGCTGCTGCTGTGCGTGTACTACTTTGACCAGCTGCCCATGGAGGTGGCCGGTCTGGTGGAATCGATACCCACGTCGGTGACCGGCGGACTTACCGTTCTGTACATGTCCTCGTTCGCCTACATCGGAGATATAAGTTCGGTGAGTGGACAACCGCGCGTTATTATAATAATATATTAGGTACCGTATAACACGGGAGAAGAGGGCCATTACAGGGACAATTGTAGAGGTTTTTTCGTACATGTTCCAAAATTTTTAGATAATACAAGGTGAATTTTTTTTTTCATAAAAGTTTACACGTTTCCAGGTATTATTTAATGTGATACTAAAGAGCTTATGATAGGTACGTAAAATTTTTTTTTATATCTTGTCATAAAAAACTGACCCTATTCAACTTGAAATAGGGTGAACGGGATTACCCATAAGAAAATTTATATTTTTCGATTCTCGAGTTTTTTTTTTATTAAAAATATCGATAATATCATGTTGAACCACATTGATTACCGTTTAAATTTAATCCTCTTTCTTTATTTTACTGTTTAGATAAAAAATCGTACTCTCAGAGTGGGTTTAATGAATTTGTTTTTTGGCGCCTCTTGGCCCATTGGTGCCGCGCTTTCCGGCATTTTGTATCAACAATTTGGATTCTACGGAGTGTACTATATATCTTCGGCATTGTACATCTTCGCTCTACTCTACGGTTTAATACGTATCAAAGAACACGACAATCGAGCAGAAGCAACAGAACACTCGCCCAGGACGTCCAAGTCTTGCATGTCTCTTGTATACGATTTTTTTAATTTGAAACACATCAAAGAAGCGTTGCACCTGACGTTCAAAAAAGGCCCGAGAAAAAGATGGCTACAACTTTATATGCTAGTGTTTACAATCATTGTTGTACAAGGTCCAATGCAAGGTTAGTATAAAACATTATTCTATACGTATTAAAAATTATAAAAACCCATCGTTCAACCAACTCAAACGCACCATAGTCTGGTTGTATAAATATGTATTTAATATGTTTTTATATCTATATATTAGCTACAAGTTTTCTCTTTGATTTGTAATTGCTGGGTAAGTGTGCACTGTATCTATATACAGAATGTGTTTTTAGACATGCTCACCCCCTTTTTTGGCCGTAAAAATGTTTTAATTTGTAATGACCGTTTGAATATCATGTGGTAAAGTTTTAAAATGCATTCGGTTTGAGTAAAATTTAATTAAAAATTTTTTCAAAACAATGATTTTATAGGAGAATTTGCAATTACCTATTTGTACACGCGACTACGTTTCCAGTGGAATGAAGTCGACTACAGTATATTTTCCACATTTCTCTCTATTCTGAACATTATAGGTAAGAACAGTAAATAATTATTCATCATTAAAAAATAAAACAAACTAAACATAAAGATATTAATACAATGAATTTCAACTGTTATATATCCGTATAGGTGTTGGAATCACGGTAGGGATTTTAAGTCACTTACTCAAAATGGACGACACAAAAATCGGAATGATCGCCTGCCTCAGCAAAGTATTATCAGGACTTGTGTTTGCGTTCGCGCCTTCCAAGTTTTACTTTTATTTGGGTAAGTGAGTGATATGGACTTAAAGTTAAAAAAAACCGTTTAGTACAAGTGACTATTATAATGTGAATATAATAGTATCCTTATAATTTAACACTAGCTCCTTTGTACATACATATCTGTGCAATAGGTGTACTATTATTGTTGCTATCCTAAACCCGACAACCGCATATCCTAGCATCGAAGGAATATTAAAAAAAATTATTTGTCATAAAATCAAGTGGTCGTTCAAACAAATCGTTTTGCTCTGAAATAATTTTTCGTTATTATTATTATTATTAAATATTATTTATCGTGAAAATATGCGTTCAATATTATAGGCGAGTGTTCAAGATTAAGTCTTATAAGGAGTTTTGTGTAGGCAATATGTTTGTTTTGTGTGCGCCTGATGCGTCTATAATATAGTCACATAAATTCATAATTTATGATATTTGGCGACTTCAATAAGAATAACTTGCACAAACTATACACATAATATTTTTCTAAATGAAAACCAATAATAACAGTACATTTTTCCGATTTTATTTTATATATATTTATATAATATAAAATAATAAATTCAACTCTCGACTCTCAGGATATTCGTAATGGGCTAATATTTTTTTCGCACAAATTAATTACAAATATTAACTATAGAAAAATATTGTTTTTTTTTCTTATTAACTTATAAACTTAAATTACACAATAATAAAAACATAAACAATGAAAGAGAAATGTATATATATATTATTGGCGTACTAAGTGATAAATTAAATGTATTGTTAGAAGACATTATTTAATCGTGAAATTAGCAATGATACAATACTGATACTACTCGTGTAAGGCAATTAGAAAATAAAAAACAAAAAATTATTTTTTTTTTTATCTTTTTGAGTTTTAACAACAAAGGTTATTACTCTATTAGTTATACGAGTAAGTATATATATTTTACATTTTTCGATTACATGTTATTTACATTTACGTTTTCATTTATTAACATTTTATTTTAACAATTTTATTTTATGTTATGATAACTAAATGCAGTGGTCTTGTAAAGTATTATAATATAACTCAAATTTATTGAGTAACAAAGGCATTGTTGTAGGATTATATTAAAATATAACTTTAAAAATTGTTGTGTTTAAGCTGAACAAATTTCAACAAAAGTTACACTATAAGTTATAAAATAAATTGAAATCTCTCAAAAAGGCTTTTATGTATTTTTGAACTTTAGAACTATGACAACAACAAAACAATTAATTAAAATCTTCTTTTACATCATTTCGACAAAACTAATAAAAAAATTAACTCTTTAAAGAACAGATTTAACGAGAAACCACGAAAGACTTTTTTGGTGTAAATTTACCAAAGCATTTTTTTTTTTAAAAATGCGCTCTCTTGATTTAAAACTATTTTTGTAATTTACTTTGTACAAATGCAGATTAATATTTATTCACGTCGCATACAACTGTGTATCTAGGTGCTGTCGTCGATACAATGAGTAGTGCCTCGTACATTGTGGTGAGATCCATTATCTCCAAAATAGTACCTCATGCCGAACTTGGTGCGTATCAATAAAAGACTTTGAACAAAATCGGTCGATAATAACTCACTAATCGTATTATAATAATAATCAGGGCAAGTGTCTGCAGTCATAGCAGTCGTCGAGACAATAGTACCCGTGGTGTACAAACCTTTGTACAGCGCGATATACAGAGCCACGGTGAACACGTTTCCTGGAGCATTCTACGTCATTGGCTCCATAATGCTCAGCCCGTCCATATTATTATACTGGTAATTAAAAAATAACTCCCATTTAGAAAATGAATAATCTGTATTAATAAGAATACCTTAATATTAAATATGAGAAATATGTATAACAAAACAATATATATATATATATTATATATATATATGTAAATGACAGAATGACTCAGAGTTAACAAATTAAACATAAATTATTTGTTTTATTTAGCTTAGAAGATCCCAACACCAGCTATTTTTGAGACGGCGGGGGGGAGGTATAAGAGAATTTTGGTGTTGCTGTAATTTATTGTGAGATTCAATGTAATATTGTTTGGTTAGTTTATCAACAGTTTGGATTTTTAGTTTCTGTGGGGTGTCTATGTTCTTTGTAACGTGCCATGGGGAAGAACAATTTTGCGTTGTTAGCTTTAATATTAAAATAATAATTCACTTATTATCTAACTTAAAGGGAAAAATATTGTCTGCGACTTCTCGTAGGATTTTTACGAAAATTTCATTTTCAAGCGAGTTATGATTATGTAACACGTTACAATTAAAAAAGCATACATAACTCGCTTAAAAATTAAAATATCGTAAAAATCATATGAGAAGACGCAGATGAAGTTTGACAATACTTGTCAGTTTTTCTAATATTAAACCTAACAAAACAAAATTAGTTCTAATGAACGCAGATTTGATACAGTATCAGTATGTTGTATACATTTGGAAGACGGAAACAAACCATGCGGGTGTGTCGTCATCTTAAGTACCTACACATATTATCGCATAGTACTATAATATATAATTACATATATATATATATTATGTTTGTTTAAAATTTAAATTGTATGTAACAATGTATTGTTGTTACCATTTAAAGTTTAAACTTTAAATTTTAAATGACCACAACAATACAGTATTGAGTATACTGTATACACCTTATCAGACGTTGTGAAATACTAACAATCTGTTTTTCCTATATTTATTCTCTACGTACCGCTTGAGTATAACATAAGAATATTAAAATAACATAAGAATACTATTTCGTTAATAAAACTAATAATAATACATATAGCAAATAAAAATATTACATAATTGTTCCGTTCTAACAACGATAAGTAGTTCCAGATATGATTTTCTCGGAATATTTTTATGCTATAAAACACATTTATAGAACATGAGCGATCTAATAATCTAGTACGGAAATATTACATCTCAATAATTACCTGTAATTTAACTTTACACGTAATCTATACTTTTTTTCGGATTTGTATTTCATTGAAACGACCGTTAAGTATTCATCAATGACTTGTCACTTGGGAGGGGTAGAGTACAATTCACCACTTGTATCCCCTTCTCTAAGAAAATAATTCACCCCCAGTGGAGTGGGTTCGGTGGGGAGCAGTGTAGTAGAGCAATCAGAACGATGGCGGGGGAAGAGACTACAGAATTAATTCTGCAGAATGTTTTTTGCACCGAGCCGGGTTCGAACTGATAACTGCGCGCGTTGTAGTCAAGCAATTTATATTAATGGCTACGTCAACTGCCAATAATTTTCAATTTAAATGGATTATGTATATATAATATATGTAATGATTCACTTATACAAACTTTTTTGTACTAAAATAGAATATTTACAATCTGTAACATGTACAATAAGTAAATAGGATATTATATAGAAAATATTTACAAAGTGATATAGAATGAGGCTGTCCAGTGACAGAGCCCTCTACAGCATTATGGTCAGGGATTAAGTAAATCCCTGCACCATCGTCTTTTTAACCGACGGGTGGGATTATTTGGCGGGTTAGGTCCGCCTTAGTTGGCTATAAGTGGGTTGGGGTGGGTGGGTAGTTTAAAGTGGAATTTTTTGTAGTGGTGACTGTGGAGCGTGTTGTTAGAAACATTCCAGGGTACAGAAGTTAGTAAACAGAGAGTAATTTGTTGGAATGATTGAATATTTTTTGTTCAGGATGGTTCGGCACAGTCCCAATTTCTGTATTCCGTAAGCCCAAATTGGTCTTACCATTGACTTTTAAATTATTATTTTATTGTTGAGGGAAATATTTGATTTGAGTATAGGACAGAGGAGGTGTAGTCATCGTTGAGTTTTTAATTGTTTCTTTTAAGTGTGGGCCCTAGGTGAAGCGTTTATCTAAGATCAGGCCTAGATATTTAATTTGGGTTTCGAATGAAATTGCCGTTCCTTTAAAGTGATGGACAGGAGATATTTATTTTCTTAAGGTGCAAGGAACATGAAAGGAAAGGTTAAAACTTGAAAGATTAAAAACTAAATATAAAATAAAACTAAAAATTGACAAAAATTATTATTATTATTTTAGTTCGATTAAATAGCTTGTTTGGCTAAAAATAATATAGTAGGTCGGTATAGCAATTATAATAAAAATATGCTAAAAATATATAATTCTTATCTGTGTGAGTTGCACTTTCGTGTTTTGCTATCAAAAGACTTAAAATACATAGCCAATGTCAAACCAAATAAAAATTATGAATTATTCATTGAAGAGCATTTATTAATTTATTTATTTATTTATAAATATCGATAAGAAAATGTTTTTGTTGAATGACCATATTAAATAAACATTTTACAGGTGGATGTATCGTATAAATAACCAAGGAGAAAAGAAAAACTCTGTTGCTGAAGGAGAGAAATTAAATTAATATCTTCAAACTCACAACAGCGCCATGAAGACAATCGTTATACTCAATTTTTTTTTTAATCCAACACTGATTATTTTGTGTATGATTTTTTTTAAATTTAGCAAAATTTTTAAACTAAAAATGTTATTAATTAAAATCCCATCGTATTCTTGACTATTAATATCAATATTTGTAAACGAACAACTTCTTAACTAATACATAGGCAAGTTAAGTTATATTCTGGACGATAATAATTAATAATATATACTGATTTGTTAGTTCTTGCAGTACACCCCATTGTCTCGAATGTTATTTTTCTATTTAGCCGTGCACCAATATATATAGTTATTAGTTTGCTGCTGTATTATATTTATGTATTATTTTTAAATATCAATATAATAATATGTATATATAAATGTATTTTGTGTTAAGCTCAAGCTAAGATGGTTTTATTATTACTTACCTTTATATTTGTATTGTACCTACACCTATAACCTACTATCTTACTTTAAGAACGAACCGTTGCGTCTTCCCAGGGTTTTCATTGTGTTTAACTATACGAGTATGCCGCTCTCCGGTCAAAGTATATTCGGGTTCATGAAAAGTGCTAATATACTCGTATAACTGCCTCATTGTTCTAACTCCTAATTGATTTAGTATAACATCAATTGTACAGCTATTTCTGGTGGTTCTAGTCTTCTAGAAACTATATTCCTCGCAGAATTGTATTGTTATTAGTAATATTAAGTTGAGGTAATTTTCGATACGACTCACTATACGAGTTACAACTCAATAAATGTTTCCTTATAGCTACTAGTAGACTAGAAGGGTCCAAGCATATTTAGTTTTTCTAAATAAGTTAATGTCAGATAATATAGACTCACTATTTCTCCTTATTGGTAGTACATATTCTTTTCTTCATATATAATAACTACACTTTTAACAATTCAATATTTACCAAAAAATACGTTACCAATGAATCCACTGCAAGGGTAATACGGATTGCCAATAAGAAACCATCCTTCTCTCATTCGTAATGTCATAAATACTTTCTGTATATTTTTCATTATTGTATTATTATAAAGTGTAAAAATATGTTCAATTGTCGCATGCAAATTATAAATTACAATACTGTTTTAATATAACGTTGGGCTACGCATTTTTATAAATAAGTTAAAAAATAAATAAAATTTTGTTTCCTGCTTTTTTTCTCAAAAAATAACAATATTAGATATGAAAATATAATCAAATATCAATTACATTTAATACGATTAGCATATGATTTGAATAAGAATTTTTCAAACACACCTCAAAATAATTGAAATCTCGATCAATACAAGCAAAAGACTAGCAATTGGAGACTTCCGGTCAAGCCTCATCGAAAGCATGAGAAACCTAGCTTTGGAAATAGGGGTCTCTACTTCACTTGTACTGAAAACGGCGTTAAAGTGCGTGTAACTAAAATACACGTGTACACGTGTATTTAGAGTCGCGTTTACCTATGTACACGTGTATTAAAAGTCAATATACCCGTGTGACATGACGACGTGACGACGTGTAGACGTATATTAAAAATCCGTGCACAATGATCTTTGCAAATCTTGTAATTAAGTTCAACAACAGTCATACATTGTTTAAAACCTTCACCTGAACAAAAAGATAGGGGCATTTGATTTGCGGCTATCGTTTTTGCCAATGCTTGGCGTATCTGTTCGGTTTTTTTCAAAATTACAAACTCGATCGTCCTCCCGACTTATATGACTTCGCCGTTGTTTCTTATGTACTGGTGCATCAATTTCCAAACTTTGTGCTTCTGAAGAACATATGCAGTCGTAGTTGAACTAGTTAAGATACCGAAATCATCAAATTTGTGGCTAGAATCAACCATTTAATTTGTAATTTAAGTTTTATTAATAAAACGTATTCACGGATTTGCGATAATATTGTTATATTTAATATCTATCATACTCGTTTAAGTTACTTCAAGGTCGTCGAGCCGTAAACTTAAACTTTGCATATATAACTCTTTAGTTTGCCCTGCTTTTCTTACTGGGTTCACATATTTGTAAACGACAATTATCAAGCGATAACGATTAACGAACGACCAATCAGACACAATAACTTAATACAGGTAAGTTGTATAGCATACGCCAGAATAAGACAGCACTATTATTAATTTTTAAAAAAGATCTTCTGAACCTTAATTACTCAGATGATTCTTCTATACGGGTACCTGAACTTTTAACGCGAGCATTTGTAGAAATATACACAATTCAGCAAATAAACACATAGAAAGAAGCATAGAAAAAGCAAAAAGATTACAAACCGACCAACATCAAATACTAAGAACAAAAATATCACCCAACGGACAGTGAACATCAATATAAACACTAATATAACAGTACACAAAAAACAAAACACATCTCTTCCACAGTATCCGAAAATTTCACCTTCTCCTAAAAACTGCCTCTAGAATACTCTATTTGTACAGCAGAAGCACTAGCAATATACAAAACAGTAAATGATATAGTCAAAAACAAAGGAGTATTACACAACAATTATCTAATACTCAGTAACTTAGTGACTCAGAAACTTCATAGGTAACCAAAACTTAATAAAATCAACAGACGTTTCAAAATACAAAAACTAGGAGAATCACTACAAACCGATCTCAAATCAAACATAAACATCATCAAATTACCAAAGGGAAACAAATTATAATATATATAATAAACTTAATCTAATTCAAACGACTTAAATAAATATTATATAAAACATGTTTAATACCATGTATATAAATTAATATACCTAGATGCCGAAGTCTCTTTTGATCAATAAAAAAAAAAAGGCCGAGACTCCTAGATTGGGTGAGACTGTACGGTAGGGTGAGTTACAGGGATGGGTGAATTACGACCATGTTGGTCTTTTAAATTTGAATGTACGATTGCATTTGAAAACACAATTCTGAGTGAAAGAGGTCGGTAGGATCAGTTTATAATGTTTATATTTAATAAAAAGCTAAAAGATAACTTTTTTAAACAAGAGTCCCTATAGTAAAAAGTTATAGTTTTAATTCTCATTTATTTTATTTTATTTATTTATTTAACCTAAATTTAAAATATCTATAAATAGCAAAATCACTTGAAAATACTTTTTAAGTATTCTGTAAAAATGTCAAGTTCTTTCCAATTATTCTATTTTGAATTACGATGAAATAAATAATACCGTTTAATCGATGAGCTTGTTTATATTTCATAATATGTTCAAATCGTGGCTCAAGTTTGGAAATAGCTATTCTCATCTCCTTTTCAAGTTCACTTTTGACCGATATTTTTTTTTTAATTACAGCTAACGCAGAAAATCCGGTCTCACATAGGTATGAAGTTGCAAAAAAAGTTGCAACGGACGAGTTCTGATGAAGTTTATGATTTTAATAGTAATTAATAATACTTCATCTAGAGATGGACTGATGTAAAGAGAATTATGCAAAGAGCCCATATGGCATGTGGGGCTTTTTGTTTAATGAGGGCTTGAAGTCCGTTGTAACGTCCTGATATAGAGCGAGCTCCATCAGTAAAAATACTCGAGCATTCATTTGGAACAAGTTTACTGCTCTAGCTTGACATTTAATAGTTCGGCAAAAAATAAGATCTTCCCAAGCATAATTGACATCATGTCCATTGCTGCTGGTTAAATGAGGTGTTCTGCGTTAGTGTGTGACATTTTACTTGATGACTTGTGAGTTGCGACTTGATGAGCAACTTTGTAGGATGCGAGCAGAACCTTAGAAGGGATCATAGCATGCTTGACAAAGGTTGTCTTTTGCTCAAGCATTGCATTTTATTTTGACTCAAAATATGTAGGTGGTCTGTTTATCAAAGTTTCATGTACCGTTTCCAAATTACGGCCATAACTTTGAAACGAATAACACACTGTGGACGTTCTTCATTCCCCACTACCGTATACGTAAAACCATAATCCATGTAACTTTCATCATAATTACGGTGCTTTGATTTTCTCACAGTATTTGAACTGTCGAATTCCGGATTTTCACGTTTAGGTCCCTTCAAAAAATGTATCCATCCTGATCTAAATCTAAAACGAAACTAACACAAGAAAACTATCGCTTTTGTACACGTTAATAGTCAATAGACGTACACTACTCGCGTCTAGCACCGACCAATATGACATACGCATTGATAATTTAACGATGGCAGTCGATGGATACAATACGGGCTGTATTGCTGTAATAATAATAACTGGTTGAAATGGTAAAGTACTAGAAATAAAACTTCAATTTGTCACGTGTGTGTCAATATCGTTTCCATAACATTATGAAAACGATAATAATTAATAACACACACGCGACAAGTTTTATTTACCGAATGATAATTGATTATAATTCAGCGTTTCCCAACTGGTGTGCCTCTATAAGGTGTGCCGCGAAACGTCATCATTATTTATAATAAATAATAAACGTTTTACGTTAAATGTCGATACTCGATAGTAAATATTTTTAATGAAATAAAATATAATCTTACACGAGCATTCCTAACCTTAATAGACACACAATTTTTAGTCACTATAATACAATAACTTTGGTGTAGGATATGATAAAAAAGCTGTAAATCAAAAAAATATATATACATGTTGGTTTTCAATCACAGACATGGCTCCCTTCGAAAACTTCCGTAACGCCTCTGGGAACCGCGACGCACTGTTTAAATACCTCTGGATTATAGGATAAGTTTTTCTAGAATAAACCGTTATGACATAAACAAAAAAAAACACACATCATGGTAAAACCAATACTCGTTTCACTCAGAATCAATAAATTATAATAATAGTTAATGCACATTACAACAATTATTTTATTATTTTCACCATACGATTTTATATATTTTTAAGTATATAAGACTTAATGGTATTTTAATTTAAATGCAAATATACGATCAATTCCTATTGTTCACAGCTGTAGCAGGCGCGTCTCTGAGTGGGGGATGGTGGTGACTCCCCCCGTAGGCTGAGTGGTGATATGCGTGATGTTTCATACTGTTTTAAACAAAATACTGTAAAATGTAAATGAGGGCTTCTTTGCACCAAAAAAACGATTATTTATTAATTGTTATTATGAGTTACAAATTGATAAAACTTGATTTTATTTCTATGTTTCGTATACAACTTCATATCATTGAGTTCCCTCTACATTTTGTTAATGCGAAATGTTTTTTCACTGCCGAGGATTGACCTGAAGACGCCTTTGAGCTGCGGTATGTTTTCACTTTTAATTCCTACGGGAAGATTCCTAACTTAGTCACTATTATGGATGATTGATACTTTTATTTTTCAACTTCATTGATATTTGATTAATTTATAAAAAACAAAAAATTCTTTATCGAATCGATTTTATACTAATATGTAGTAACAATAAATGTAATGTAAAGTATGTAGTGTAATGTAGTGTGACAATTAATAATATTATTGTGTGCGCAGCTTAATAATTTATTATATTAAAATTATTAAAACTTTATCTACGAATAATAACGCTGTGAAAAAACATTGTGCAAGTCTATCGGTTGATAAGAAATTTTCAGAATACTTTGTCAAGGATTATTTCAGAGGTTCTTAAATTAAATTTGAATGATAACTAGTAAAAACTTAAAAGGAAAAAAAAATAACGTTGATCCTGTTCACTTAATATATTTTAAATATAAACAAAACACAGTACGTTTTAGGAATAACGAAGACTTGGAGATGAAAATCATTAAAACAAAAATTTAAAAAACTGGTGTTTACGATTTGACTTATACTCTTTTTACATACTTTTCACAGGAAAAATTGACCGTGTTCTTATGTCGTTTCTCCTTCCATACTCCTACTCGTTGCTCTCTGTCTAAAAATAGATTTTATCTCAATACAGATAAGTTACTAATTTTGCAAGCAAATACCCTTAATAGAATTATGAAAAGTTTAAATTGATTAAAAATCTATTGGTTTACAAGCCATTTGAAAGGTATTGTCATTTCATACTTAATAATTCATAATTATAAGTATATAACATTTCATACTTTTATAGTTTGTTTAATATATTGTATTTTTTTTTTCTCTTAATACTATTTACGAATATTTGTTATAATTATCTAATTTATGTGCTCACGCCGGGACCGTTTAGAACTTAAATAAAACCTGAATCTAAACAAGTCTATTACGAATTATTTACACTTAATGTTCACTGATGTAGAGGGAATCGCATTGTTATAGTTATATAATCATCATGCCTTCCATAATTTATTCTCCAATCAACGATGCCTGGTGCGAGTGCCTAATATATAGTATATGATGTTAACCGAGATCGACGTGTTCGGTGTAAAGTTCCTCTCACATTTCTATCAAACTCCAACAGGTCATAACAGTTTTATTTTAAGATTTATTTCCGTGTAATTTGGTGTGTTTTCCCGGAACACCTCGCATGTGATCGGATGAATATTAGTTCTCGTTACTAAAATGAATGAGCAATAGGTACAGAATATTCAATGCAACGGTGATTTATAGTTTTGCGACGAGTGATAAACTGGATTTCGGGTTTGTTATAATTTGTTTTTAATTTTGTCAAAAAATTGTTTTTCTTTTTCTGCCGGTCTTTGCCCTTGGATAAATGGGTGGATTTCGAATGCCATTGCGAGTTCTTATACTTTTACACGCGAATTGTTAGAAATTATAATTATGTTCACAACAATGTATTTAATATTGTTATTGCTATAAGTGTTGAATTCCATTTAACTTTATAAGCTTATAACAACAAACGAATCAATTAAAGTCGGTAATATTTCGAATAAATACAAAATAATACCTATTATTTGACCATGAGTGGCCGGTTATACTTGTTTTAAATAACTGCGTGACATGTCCACCTATTAACAGTATACCTTACTCAGCAGAATAAATCATTCGATTAAAATCAAATTTAATTATCAGTTGTTTATTGATTCAATTCAGGATAAGAATTCAAACCCATGATTTTACATTTAAAATAATAATAAGTGAAAAATTAAAAAAAATTTTGATGACAAAATTAGTTAAGTTTTTTCCCGTTTTTGTTTAATTATCTGCACATATCACTTTAATTTAACACACATTCATGTACACACATTTTTTAAGCATAAATACAAAGAATTAAAATTAATATGCTTCTCAAAGGTTCACATTTTCAATTTACCCAGCGTTGAAAACTTGTAATAATTTGAATTAAAAAAAGATTGTGTAAACTATTTATGTCACTCATTATTCGTTTAGCTGAACAACTGAAAAATGCTTTATCAGTGTTTTATACAGTTTTATTTATACGATTTCTTTAGCACATAACACTATAAATACAATTATAGTTTGCTTTGTGTTTTGTACGTCTACGTACAAACTATAATATACACAAAGAAAAATATTTTTATATGTAACCATTTATAATCTCATTAAATTATGATAACCGAATATTTGTGTACATAATACGAATTGTATGTTTAATGATAATGAAATCAATTAAAATGTGAGAAACGCTAAAAAAGTAGGACTAATTTTATGGCCCATAATGACAATTAGATGTGATGCAACTCTTATACGGTTATCTGTAGTTTAAAAGTTCATTAGGTAATTTCAATTCTGTTATTATTTAAAATGTGTAATCGACGAAAAAATAACATTACCGATACTTGGAAATATGGAAATAATAAATTTAACTCGACTTATAGCGCATGCACTAGCTGCCACGTTTACGTACATGAATTGCTTCGTAAATATCTATTAGATGAGAACTATCAGTATAACATGATAACAAATTACAAATGTATATTAATAAATTACGATAACTATGCTTTTATGACGAAACGGTTAGAAAAATGTAAATCTTACAACATTTCTATCGTATCATTTAAAAATGTGTTTGTGCTAACTAATTAAGTTTGTCTCGACTAAATTATGTTTTCTACGTGCACGAAACGAAAAACGCAAGTAGAGCTAATTAGTTTAGCCTTTGATCATAAAATATTATTTTTAATTTTATTCATCATTTGATTTTTTTCAATTAGACTATTTTAAAGGTTAATAAAATGCGCAACGAAATGTAATATTAATCAACTTAATCGATATTACGTACTCATCGTCTGATCAAATTTTATTTTATCGTTTTCGACCGTGTCTGACAGCAGCGTTACTCAAATTATACCTACATTTTAGCTACACGACAGTAGTCAAATACATTTTATTTTTATTTATTAACAAAAAATCTTATAAAATTATTAATATTTTCTTATAATACAGTTGTATGTAACGGCGAACTATTTGGGTACCATAGCAGTTACAATGCCTGGGCAGTGTGCAAACGACACAGCGCTCGTCAAAGTCGGGCAAACCAGAATATGTTTTATAAATCAGGCAGATTTAACCAGATCGTTGACATACAGTTGAAAAGTAAACGTGTCAAACGTTGTCCATGTGCCCAGAAAATAAAAATGTATTTAATTTATCAATGGTTTATGTTCTCAAGGCAACAATCCTCAATGCGTTCAAAGGGTCAAACCGACTTTAAATACTCGTTTATAGGTAGTAGCCCTGTTCGGTGTGTCATCATTGTCACACGTGAGTTCCGAGTTCCAAGTTCCACGCTCATTTTAAAAAAATACTTTTTTCGAAACACGTAGAACAAGTTTGACACATTCGCTCTTTAATCATATGCTTAGGTCTATTATATACAGTGCCCGATTGGGTGTTCGCGTTTTCAACGGATTTCATCAAAAATGATAATATATGATAATAGCGTACATTTTTACAGATTTAGAACCATCTTGTGTAACAAAAAATTACAGGTAATTCAAGGGTCAGATCACTGAATAAATTATCTAGGAAGGGGGGGGGGAGTATTATTCATGCGGGAAAAATTCTTTACCAAGAGGCAAGAAGTAAAATCAAAAATTAAATCCGATTAAGACTTAGAAGTTGTTATTCGTTACGTTACTATTTCCTGATGACAAATATAAGTCTGTGGTTATAGTCATGGCATGTGTACCAACCGTGTTATCTCCGAAATATAAGTAGAAATATAAATTTTTTTAGACACTGATCCGGTACAACAGTATTAAAACTTATAAGATTACTTCATTAAGCATGTACAAAGTCGATCGTATCCAACGCATTAATGACTTTAAAAAATATTGTCACATAAAAAAAGAGCTCAAAAGTAATTTTTAAAACGATTTCAAAATAGTTAACAACAAGGGTAATTTATTTAATTGAAAAAATAATTTCGCCAATACCACCGAATGCCAAATTTTAATGGATTATATTATTTTCATACACATACCTATAGCTATAATATACTTAAACTTATTCGAAGGTAACTTCTTATAGGGCTTCTTTTTCTGAAAATCTCAACGGTTCAACTTTCAGTCTTAAGCGGATTCATTATTTTTTATAATCTTTTTAGTTTACAAGGAATAAATGTAAATTATTATCTCCTCGTCATTTTTCCAATAAAGTTTGATGATGTTAATGATTGATTTGGTGATAATAATGTTATTATTATTTAAAATTTTGTAAATTGTGTTGTACACTATTTTCTTGTACACTAGAAACATTATTAAAAATCAAGAAGATAATGAAAGTTTAGCCGTCAACATTTTCAGGAAAATAAGTCCTATAAAACGACTGTCTTCGAAATGTATAAAAGTTATAAAATACAATTTTAACCTCGTAACTTCTTCAATAACGCACATGTATTTACCACATTATTGTCGACGAAATTGCATTTGCTCGTAAAAAAAAAAAAAAAACACAATTTGATTATCTCTATTAACACGATTGATATCGCTCTGTGCAAATCCCGGTAGGACACCCTGTACAATGTGTATTGTAAGTGTACTACTTTTTCAAACAATTTGTAACCATACGTTTTTATATATTACCATTTTTCTATTTGTTTAATGTTTTAGCAAACCGCGCTAAGAGAAGCGTGCGGTGGAGATGACGGACGTGACGGCCGCAAACGACGGGCGAGGCGGCGGTGGCGGCGGCCCGTGGTCAAGGTTGAAACGCGTGCTGGCTGGCGTCCACGTGGAACCGTTCGTATGCTGTTACATCATGTCGCGCACGCTCATGCTGTTGGCCACGCAGAACCTGAGCCTGCGCAAGGCGTGCCGCGTGAACCTGCGGCTGGACGACGCCACGTGCTCCGCGCTGGAGAACCCGGCCGGCCGCATGGACGGGAACCAGTCGTCCGCGGGCCAACACTACCACGAGGTGGCCACGCAGCAGCTGGTCACGCAGATGTTCATATGGCAGTTGGTCATACAGAGCAGCGTGCCGTGCGTGCTGGCCATACTCGTGGGCTCCTGGAGCGACCGGAACCGGAAGCGCTTGCCGTGCATGATGGTGCCCATGGTCAGCGAACTGGTCCACGTGGCCTGCCTGATGGCGTGCGTCTACTACTTCTACGAGCTGCCCATGGAAATGGTGGGCATCGCGGACGCGGTGCCCACGGCCCTGGCCGGCGGCAGAATGGTTATGTTCAACGCGCTGTTCAGCTACGTCGGCGACGTCTCCAAGGTAAGTCCGTTGCAGCGCGGTATACTCAGACACCGTCAACCCACGTAAAGTTTACTTTTTTATAAAACTTGTTTCACTTGGAGCACCTAATTAATTCGCGAATTGACAACAATATGAATATGAATAACTCGGTCTCAAACAAACTCGCGATAGGCGCCGGAGTTCCTCGGTGTGGTGTGACCTATCTCCTCTCATCTATGTATAATCTACACTGTAGATATAGGTACATCTAACTTCACTATCCTGAACACTTTTGCCGATTGCAGAAGTATCCTAGAAGTAAATCAGATCACTAAAATTGCATGTAAAAAACTCCGTAGCAAATTTAGCTCACATTCCAATTCGAACATAATAGTCACCCTGCTTCACACCATATCCCTGAACCTATACATTTAAATTCTCTCTTAAAAATGAAAGGTATAGGTAGCTCAATTGGGAGTCCTCCTACATCGTGTTATTTTCATGTTATTGTTGTACCCACGTAATGTTACACGTGTTTTTTGGTCATACCATCGCATTGAAGATATTTGTTTCTTTTTACAATCTTCTTCAACTATTACACTATTGGTTTCAATCTTTATGTGAAAAATATATTCGTTTAAACTTCAAACCAAAATCTCTTTCACCGTTCTTCTCAATATGAAAATCGTAAATATTCAAAATACTTTTCCAATACATTAAACGTTATGAATGTTCTTAGTTTTTTCTCATAAGAACTGTTAGCCACAACCGCTGATCAGTGCTACTGTTAAGCACTGTCCGGCGTCGCTAGCTCCCGGGTGGATGACCATCTAGCTTTTTAGCGACGAAGCACGATATAAACAAACGTGTTTCAAAATTAAAAATAAAACCTACCGTTTCAAGAACCAACCGTTACTACCCTACAGTTAATGGCCATAGTTACTGAAGCTAATGGTTAATCAAAAAAAAAAAAAAGATTAAAAAATTAATGGAAAGCAAAAAAAAAAAAGGACGAAACTCCTAGGTTGGATGAAATATAAGCATGGGTCTTTTAAACTTGAAACCAATAAACCATTGCCCTAGAAAAACGATTTTGAGTGAAGGAGGTCGGATGAATAAGCTTATATTTCTAACAATGGTTAAAATAGTAGTATAGAATCACATTTCTTAATAAGATAGGTTTAATCATTAATCAAAAATTTCAAATTCCTACAAACAGTACAAAATTCATTAGAATACTTCGAAAATTATGAAATATCTGTAAAATGGTAATATAAGTAGAAACAAATATTCTGTATCTTCTAATGGAATGGTGCGTGACAAAATGCTATGCGGTGCCGAGATCAAAACTCGATCTTGGCTGAAGTATTTTGTAAAATTTTGTCTGCTTTTCTTAATTATACGAAAAACTGTTTAGAAATTAAAAAAAAAGACCCGTTCATAGTACCAACTAGACAATGTTTCCTATCAGAAAACTGTCATGATTGTGGAAATAGGAGAAATCCTTCTGGTCGAAATCGTGTACGGTGTACACAGACACAGAAAAACACACAGACACACATCATGATAAAACCAATACATTATAAATTTAAAATAAAAACACTCTATTAACCTACTCGTGTACCTACAGATTATAGATGCTTACCATGGTACAGAGCCGTGTATATTATATCGGTTTTTACCGACAAGTATTCAGACTTAACGTGATTAATAATTATAATATCGTATTAAACATTTAAATGTAATGTGTTTTTAGGAGGAATCGAAAACCTTACGAATCGGTATAGTCAACTTACTGTCCACAGTGGGTATGGCTATCGGTACAGCGTTATCTGGCATCACATTTCGGGAAATAGGTTTCTACGGCGTGTACACCACGTCTGCGGTACTCTATGCGCTCGGTCTTCTGTACGGTCTGGTATTCATCAAGGAAGTGCCACCGCAAGTGAACGCAGCACCGGCGAAAAAGAGAAACGGAGTTTTTAACGGTTTTTTCAATGCGAAACACATCAAAGAAGCTTTTAAAGTCACGTTTAAAGACGGTCCACACAACCGGAGACGAAGGATCATCATGCTGATGTGGATTGCATTTTTAATCATAGGACCGGTCAACGGTTTGTGAACATATTGTTATAACGTTAATTTTAAACTGAAATTATTTTGAGTTTGGACACAATCGATTATATAGTGTTCAATCAACTTGTTGTGAAACATTAAGTCGTATGATGAACAATGTTCATTATAAGCGCGGGGTTTTGATCTGCCAAAAACGTTGTTTGTAGTAATTGGTATGCGCTCCCTGATTAAAAGTGTCCCACTTGCTAATTACTAAATGTTTGGATAAGTTTTCAAGTACTTTTGATAAGTATTCATATATTAAATATAGAATGAAAATATTTGAACCCGTATTCGGGTATTCCATATAGGTATATCTTTTTAGTGCTCTGTAAATTGAATGCATTACTATTAAGTACGTTTGTGAAATAACTTGAATGTCACTTCGTATTTTTTTTCAGGTGATCTCACGGTAGCGTATTTGAACACGCGAGTCCGTTTCAACTGGGATGAGGTAGCTTTCAGTGTGTTTTCCACGTACTCTATGGTCACTAGTGTGGCAGGTAATTTCATGTTGCTTATACATTTTTACATTGAATTAATTTTCTAATTAGCAACGTATTAAAAACTCAGAATGGACCTATTACTCTTTACAATTGGAACCGTCAAACATTAAATTATTTAACTAAGCGTTACTAAAACTAAATCAAAATTAGAACTTGCTAAATCCGCGTGATTAAAGTATTGTTATTAGGTTGACACATTTTGAGTGTATTCAATGATACAATTAATTTTAAATATGTTTTACAGGAACAGCAATTTGTATCGGCCTGTTCAGTCACGTGTTCAAAATCGACGATAGTTTGATTGGAGTGATGGCATGTGCCGGAAAAATTGTTGCTGGCATTTTTTATGCTTTTGCGACGGATAAATGGACATACTGTTTGGGTATGTACCTACCTGTTTCACATAAACAAAAATATGGTTCCAGTACAAGCTAACTAAAAGAATATAAAAAACATATAAATCGTGTTATAACTAGTTTAGCTATTTATAGATGGTGTATCCATAATAATTTTAACTTAATTCAGAATCAATTGTCATATGAGCGTTTGAAATGTGTAAAACGTATAGACGCTATTTAGTAAACTTACAACTCGGAGCTGAACAGTCCAATTCTTTGATTATACCAATAAGTTTCGAGTTTAAAATGTAGATGTTAGGTACTACAATGGCCTGTGCAGACTTATTTCTGAAGATCTATTTTCAATGCGCTTTCGACTAACAAAACTTAGAAATTATTTTGATTTCAGGACCATTGGTTGACATTATGGGAGGCACGATTTTCATAACGGCCAGATCGATTATGGCGAAAATAGTTGGAGCTGATGAATTAGGTATGAATCGCGATTATTTGTTGATTTGATTTACTTTTATTTCTATCCGATCTCAAATTTTAGGACAAGTGACGGCTATTTACAGTATTGTCGAATCACTCGTTCCAATTATATTTGGACCAATGTACAGCGCAGTTTACAAAAATACCGTAGACACACTACCCGGAGCGTATAGTTTAATAGGCTCGTCCTTGGCTGTGCCGGCAACTGTAATATATTTGTAAGTAACATTAATGTATTCAAATAATATATAAACATTAATTTTACCATAGAGTGAGAACTATTGTAATTACACTATCGATTTCAACCTGACATGCAGTGTAAACGTTGTAAAAACCTTGTTTATGATAAGCTCACAATTAAGAAAATAATAGTTTTACTAATTACGAGACGATAAAATCGATCGATTTATCTTTGAGTTTATTGAGAATAAGCGAATAAACCGTTGTAAAGTGTGAAACTAAAACTTCACCGACATTATTTATTTCAATACAAATACACTGTGTGTAAGTAGATTTAATTATAATATTATACGTAAATTTACGTTTATACAATGCGCAATCATTTTTTTGTCGGCATTTTGATAGTTTTAAGCATTACATCGAGTTTTTGTTTCAAAAATAGATGGATGTATAAGGAAAGCAAAAAATCACAGAAACACAACTATAAAGCTGTTCAACTAGAAGATAACGATAAAATTGAAGAAATGAAAGGTACTGAATTGGAATTATTATTTTGACGCCATGCATAATATAAATGAATGTCTAACTAGGGATTGTTTTAACCTACTTGCTTTCTTTTCAATCAACATTTACTACTTCTTTAAAACGATCTAAAAACTATGGTGAATAAAAAAAAATTGTCCTACATTTTTTATCTTCATAATTCTTAAGGTTTCATCAGTTTTTAAATAAAAATAATTAATATTAATTTCATACTTTGGATAAAATCTGGAAAATAACAATTGTTATAACTTGTATAATTTTTCCAAAAAAAAACGTGTAGTGTACAATTTTTTTTTGTGCATTTATAATAAATATTTCAATTAGTAAATTCTATTTCCAATCTCATTTATTGTCTTTTCAATATTGAATATATAAATATACATATATTTTGGACAAGCCCAAAAATAACAAATAACAAGTTAGTAAATACATTGGTGAGTTGTCAAGGTAACTAAAGGAGTAGCGAGGACTGTGGAAAGGGACAGAAAAACGAGTAGTGTGGGAAGGTGCACTGAAATTTATTAGGGAAAAGGGAAAAGAGAATCAATTTTGGCGGAAAGAAGATTTGAAAGGAAGGATAGATTATACACATAGTGACGGTCAGCTAACGAAATATAAATAAATATAAATATAAAGGACATGTAAAATCGGTATGTAATCATCAGGAGGGTGAAAAATATTGAGTTTGTAAACTGCAACACGGAGGAATTTTCTTTACACACGCTAAACTGAAGCAAAATATGCTGCAAAATAATATTATTATTATTTAAAATGTACTGCTACGTTTTTTTTTTTTTTACCAGACTTACAAGGACGTTAATCACATAAATATAACTCATATCTACAAGGAAACTGCAAATCCAAGACATTTCCAAACAAATAAAGCTTAGTTCTGTATATTTATGACACGTCTATAAAAGTACTATATATCGTAACTACGGTTATATATTTTTCAACCCATTTAAATAATGTTTAAGTTTAGACCGTATATGTTCTTGTCTTAATAAATTATTTTCAAAAACCATGTTATATTTATCTACTGACCAAACGTAATGATAATTTATTTTACTAAATACTATTTTGTTTCATTTTAACATTTAAATATTTGTTTTTATCACCACCATAATATTATAGTAGCTATACGCGTATGCTGATTATCTTACATGTCTTATGGTGGCATTGAGGTATTAACTAGTTTTACTTGACTAGTTTTATATATATGTAGTGTGTAAATGGTGTGTACTATAAACATGATGTTGTATAATAGTATTAATTTAATTCTTTATAATACTAATTTACATAGATCGTAAGGTATTTATTTTATGTAAATATATATAGAACTCTTGTTTGTGTTTATCAAAGATATTATAAAACTTGGTTTTTCGCGTTTATTAAGTAGGTGAGTTTCATTCGAATACATTGTTAAAGTGATAAAAATGTTGATATTGTGTTAAACTATAATTATTATTGTTACTAATGGTTTTATTGTTTTTAACAAAACTTATACTCTAAAGTCTTAATACGCACCTGACCTACAATTTACAGAATAGATTCTATTAGATATTGAATCGAAACAGTAAGTTTTTTTTATAATTTTATCAGGAGTGTACTCTGGTTTTGTGGTTTACGCAAGCCGCTCAATTAATACAACTATACGAATCGTGTATTAGCTCGGAGGGCTATTCATGAGTTGCAAATATCACTGTATCATTCACTCATTAGTGATTAAAATAGTTATTATACTACATATTAATTATTAATCAATTTATTTTATTTTATTATTAATTTAGTTATTAAGTATCAATTGCGGTATCAGCATTAATGTAGCCATCATGTGTGTCTATTATAAGAGAAACTAACAATCAATAGTTCATAGTTGTTTTGTCTTGACTCTAGGCGCTAAGTTTGATCTTTTATGTACAAGGTGTTTCACAAGTCGTTGCAAAAGTTATTGCAATTTTCAAATAGTTCTAAAACACCGTCTGTAAATATATCAATTTAAAATATCGTTACATCAATCAATATCAATAACGACAACCAATTGTTCATCATAATACACTTATTAGTTATACTAATGATTTATTTTGTTAGAATATAAATTACGAGTAGGTTTACTTTTCGTTTTCGATTGTTTATAAAAGTTTAAAAATTGAACTTTTGTTATTGAGTATGAACTTAAATATATACGAGTAGGTGATCATTAAATTTAATACTGTTGGAAGCAAAAGCAACAGCCATTACTCTAATAGTTATTCTTAAAGCGTCAAATCATACTTGATCAAAGTTTCCGTAACATATGTATACAGACTATAACATTTTGTACGTCGCAATGTTTTAACTCATATAAGTACTAGAAATTTATATAATATAATGATTAAAGTAATAAAATAGGTTAAATAAATATGTTAATAATTATTATTTTATTTTATTGCAAATAATCTTATCTCATTTATTTATTGAAACAGCATTGGAAAAAAAGCCTTAGAAAAAACTAAATTAACTAAATTGATTTAAGCGAAACTGATTAGAATTATAATAAAAATGATAGATAAAAAATAATAAAAAAAGTTTTAAAAAAATTGGTATAAAAAAAGTAAGTAAGATATATACTCGTCATATGCCCTAATTGTAGTTGCAATGCGTTCTGCCTCGTGCAATGTCATCTTCTTTACTCCATTACAATAAATTGTGCTTATTTTGGTTTTTGTCCCAGTCTGCGTTTCTAATAATACAGTCAACACTGAGTTATGTACAATGTTGAATATACAGTACGAAAAATGTCGTATAAAGATCCGTTGACACGTAAAGCTGCAAAAACTGTACGAACCCGAGCCCGCGCAAAATAACTGCACATGTAAATCATATGACTGCACGGTTCAAAATTATGGACAGCTTGAATTCAGGTTTTAACGGATGGTACGGCCGCGACAACGCTGCTTTTTAAATCATGCGGAATCGTGTATATATATATATATATATACTAGCTGACCCGGCAAACGTTGTTTTGCCATATAAATTATTTCTAGGGAATTTATAGTGTAGAAAAAATATAACTAACTTATTGTAAGTGTGTAAGGATGTGTTAAATGAGTGAAAGAGGCATGGAGCGTTGTGAACGATGAGGGAATATAAAAAAAAAAAACACCAAACATTAATTTTTGAAATTTATCATAATTTAATCCTCAAAATGATATATATCATTAATAATTAATTACGACAGTAACACTAACAAACAATATCAATTTCTTAATGCTATAGCATGAACAATATTTTTTGTTAGCCCATCTTTAGCTAACACAAACAAACTGGATGGTTTACACACTCGAGAGCATGCCACGTATATTTGTCCGTGTAAAAAACATGGTGTGTTCCAATCGAAATTATAGATCACCAACATAGATTATATTCTGAAGTATATAAGGTTCTATCCAAATCCTTTAACATCGATCAGATATACAACTTTCGAAGGGGGTTATGATCACTGGCAAGTATATGACCCGAATTATCTAGGCCATTGCCCATACCTTTACATGCCATTGCCATTGCCCACGAAAACAATTTATTTGGATTATTAAAATTATAAATGTATACAATAATTTGTAATAACGAAAACAGTACAGGGCAGTATTCACAACACGATTGTTCACTCTCACAACGGTCTATGGAATGGATGAATTACTTGAAATGCAATATCGCATAAGTCAGTAAAAATAAAGTTCTTATAATCTTAAAGGCAGAAGGAAGAAAGAAAGAAAGAAATAGATAGGATATGGGTATAAATATATAACAACTTATAACAAAACGGTGTGCTAGTCTTTGCTCCAATCGTCGCTGTTCATTGCGTTCAGCTCGTGCCTCTTATGGTTGAAATTCACAAAATTGCGCCATACTCACACGCACATTCATATCATCGGATTGCATTTGTTCTTCCGTTCTTTGCGCTGTTCTATTTCTCTTGTTTGTAGCCGCATTTATTCGACGGCTCAAATTTGCCTCTTTGCGTCTTGCTGGCATCACACACACACAAATAAGACAAATTTAAGTACTTAATTATGAAAAACCGGATACTTTCAGTTGTAGATAGAGCGGTAGCGTGCCTAGCAAATCCAATGGTTTCAAAAACTCTGTTGCATAATTTACAGCTTCGTTCGCATCGCAAATTGTATCGATTGATTTGAATGACACTAAATCACCTGGCAACAACTCTTGTATCTTGAGATATAATTCTTTGGTTACCAAGGTAACCCACGAATCAACAAATACATTTTATTTACCCACTAAGTCTACGCAACAGGTCATTATTTATGATAGTTGATAACTCCTTTGTTTTTAAAGTTCGAGAATCGATCAAATGCCATAAACCTTCTCCGCAATGAGCTCTTCAATTGAAAAGAAAAATCATAACGATCGGTTCAGTAGTTTCCGAGAACATATCACTCAAAGGTTTTCATTTTCACATTTATATATTAGATTCATTTTTATATTATAGATATATATATATATATATATATATATTTGAAATTTGCGGAATCGTGTATGTTTATAAATGGTTATAACAATCTACACGTAATGTAGCCGATCAAACCCACAGAAATTCGCTAGCTTAATTGGATTCACTAATTTAATCGTATTGTTGTGCGATACAATTTAAGCTGATGCTTCAAATTTCAAGCTATCGAACTATAAGGATATGAATGATATGATTACCCTAGGGTTATCAAATAATAACGTCTGTTACTATTATTAAAAGATTTTGTATTTTATTTAACATAAAAAATAAGTATTCATTTTGATTATTATAACTAAAAAAATGTTTTTGAAAATTTGAAGACCTAGTTTGTAAGCTCGACGAAAATTATTGGTCCGATTACTACGAGTATGTTACATCAAAAATTCCAAAAAAATTAATTGAAAATTATTTTGCTTAAAAAATATGATATTCGCATTCGAAAAATAAAAGTTTGTATCGCAACAGAACATACTTAAGGTGTCATGAAAAAAAAAGTGGATAAACATAGTTTTTATGGTAACTTAAACATTAAAAAAATTACAAATTAAAGCATTTTTACAGTCAAAAAAGAGGGTATCTAAAAATCATCCGGTATATGCTCTCGCACCTTTAACTAATAAAATAATGAATAAGAGTAATTCTAAGAACAAGGATGATGTAAAGGTAATTTCGGGTTACTAGTGGTGTAATAAGGTTTATGAACCGAAAAGGAGTGTGTAATTGTTTACCACGTAAAGATCTGGAAAGAATTATACAAGACTCGTTTTCGCCGGTCACCACGTGTTCATAACAAAAACTATTTATCTCTGCTTTGTCTACTATAACCTTCAATCCGGGCACCGGGACATGAGTCACAAGACCGAATAAAGTGTTCCAATAAATCCAGGATTTATTACTCTAGATTACGCCCTTAAATAAATACTTCGTTTCCCTAGTATTCCTTATATTCGTTTTTTTTTTCATTTACCAAAATGTAAGTGCGATAAACAGTGAGATAAAGCAATAATGAGTATTTTATTATGATTAATTGAATACGCTGATAAGCCATAATTATGACTTTTAAATTGATCATTTGTTTCATGTTATTGATCTTCTTAATGTTCATATATTATATCTTTATGTATAAATATATATTATAAAAAAGTGCTCCGGTCCGTTAAGCTCAAAAACAATAAATAATTATTAATAATTGATTAATAAAAGAACGTTGCAAAAAAACTATAACCGAGATCGAGTTTCGAATACGGCATCGCGTGGTATTTAGTCACGCACTGTTCCATTACACTATATAGAATACTATTATTACTAATATTAGCATTTTAAAGACATTTCATAATTTTCGAAGTGTTATAATGAAATTTGTGCTGTTTACAGGCACTTGAAATTTTCAATTAAAAGTTAAATCTACCTTATTAAGAAATGTCGTTCTAATTAATAAATCAACCACCGTTAGAAATTAAAACTGATCCACCCAAACTCATTCACTCAAAATTGTTTTTTCGAAATCAATGGAACATTGGATTCAAGTTTAAAAGACCAACACAACAATATCATCCATCCGACCGTGGAGTCTCATCAGGTTTGTCTTTTGTTATGTGCCAAAGACTTTTAAATGTATATTTACTTTTTTTTTGTATTTGCTAAGCACTTGTAATTTGTTTTTAATATAAATTCTTTTTTACTCCGAGTGAAGCCAAGAATGTACTTTTACTATATTTTTTCCAACTTTCAAATTATTTTTCACAATTGATTTCGCTATAAAACCCGGGGCACGGTAATGGATAGGAAATCAAATGGGTTAACAAACATATTATTATAATATCATCACGATCGTGTTATTTAACACGGTTTATGTGTGTATTTGTAGTCTAAACGTATATAACATATATGCACACTTTATATTAATTTGATATATTAAGAGTGAAATTAGGAGGGGAATGTCTAAGTTCACTGATTATATACTGCTGCTTATCAATAAACATAGTACACACTATAAGTATATTATGTTATTATTTAATTTGATTCTTGTGATCATCGTGTTTGTAACAATCTGACTGTTTTAACTATAACATATTTCTATTATTATATATTATTAAAAGTTTTGCTCAAACAGAAACAGAATATTAGAATCGCTAACTATATTATGATTGTTAAACATTCAATCGCTGTCACCAAGCTCATATTGTATTATTATGTCATGTGAACCGGATAATAGTCGATCGAATTTTGGAAATTCGTGTGGAAATTACTGATTGCCAGAGGTAAATAATATTTTTTTATATAATATTAAATAAAAACTGTTATCAATAATTAATGAGCTATTTCTATAGAGGTACACTGAAAGGTATAGGGGGATGAAGATTACATATAATTCCTTTGAGGGTTCTTTTTTTCTTCTCGCACATTTTTTAACTAGACTAAAGAAAAACCTATTTATTAAAACATAATAAAATTGAAATAAGTTTTAATATTTTTTTAGAATGTAGAATGTATATTAAATTTATATCATCATATATAATAAATGAATACCTTTCTCATTTTAAAATCATAAGCATACCCTACATTGTTGTTGGACGTTAAATAAAAACGTGATTCGTATATCAGTCGAATAAAATAATAACAATAATAAATAATAATAATAGTTATATCGATCCGTTCTTACCAATATTTTTTCATAGGCTTGATCGTTTCACATTTATGGATTACATGGGATAGTAACGTTGTACATTAAATGAATACTGGTATATTATACATATTTTATTCTTATAATTTTGCTCGATACAAGGTTCCAAAGTCTCGACGTACCTATGGTCATCGCAAATGGGTAGTGAGGAATAATTATATTATCTCGCACATCATATTATATAATTTACACGTTGAATTCTTATGTAAACGTATATCTAAACATATTTATTATATTATCATAAATATTTATCTATATACATTAGAGATGTAGTTCCAGATAATCGGATAAGTAATTTATTATAAGCCTGGTGTCGAGTATTGGCCGAGTAAAAATTCTTGTAACTCAATACCGGATACCTACTTATGATTATGATTAATTATAAATTATAATTAACAGCTATATAATAATTAATAAGTAATAACACCAATAAAAACTAATTCGTAGCAAATACAGTATTATTTGAAACACTTGCTACTTTGCCAAATCACTAATGTGAGTAATAGTACACTATTAGACATAATAATAATACTAATATTTTGGGTATATAGGTACCAGGTCGGTAATAGCTAATAATATGTAAGTTTTTGCTCAAAAAGTATTGTAACCAAAACAGTAAAATATAAATATTAAAATACTATAAATAATACCAATGAAATACCACAAAAACAATTTTAAAAATGCGTAATTTAAATGTTGAGTATTCGACATTAATATTATCTCTTTGAAACATAAAAAATAAGAACTTAACCGTTTATAAGTAAAAATGTAGTATTAGGCCGGGGATACACCGGATATTGGCCGGGTAAAAATGCAGTATTCCACCGAGACCGACCGATAGGAGCCGAGTCTTAAATATGACATCGAGTAATTGCTGGGTACTCCGAACATCTCCACAATGTGTATGATACTGTATAACAAACGCATAACAACAACATTACCGCTTCTTCTTCGAGTGGAGACCTAAGCGAGTAACGATATCCCAGTAGAGTGGGTCCTATAGTCATAGTCCAAATAACATTATTAGACGACAGTAAAGGTAGCCATGTGGAAATACACACAATTTCGCACTGTGTCGTAAATCGAACCGGTCACGCATTTCGAAAGTACTCTCGTAATTAACACTGCACCACGTCGATAATAATAGTCGTATGTGTCTCCCAACCGTTAATATATTAGAATTTTTGCACGCCAACGCAAAAACCAAAACCGTAAAAATTTCGCACGTGTAGTTAATTACCTGTAGAATGTTTGCCTAAAATAAATACTAATACTTCAACCACAGAATAGATTAAACGGGATGAGGTCAGTGATCTCGTGCGTGATACGCAGTCGATTTTTGATAATAAAATCCTTTATTTCTAGGTAAAACACTTAACTACAGTCTAAACACACTTTGTACCCAAACCAATTCTGTTAAAAAAAAAGTTAGTACAATATGATTAGACTATAAGAGTAGTAAATATAGCTGACTTAAGAAGGCACTGAACAATGATAAATTATATGCTTGTAAAAAAAACACATTTTCCGATAAAACAACTCTCATTTTGGAACACCGGGGGTGTATATGATGGGGAGCTGAATTATGGATGAAAAATAGGGGAGACGGAATATAGTAAAGAGAGGTGAATACGAGGAAGTATGATATTTGGGATAACGTATTTAAATATTGGGTTTGTTTTGAGTTTTTTCTTCTCTCTCGCTGGTATACCTTACCTCAGGTAAAAATAATGCTTTCGAGTCATGAATTCCTGATTCTATTCGAGATATCACGATAATAGCGTTTATCTGGCTGAAAAGCACCATCCCCTGAAATCCTAGATCCAGGAATCTGGTCGACCACGTGGTGTCTTGACGGTTGTAGGTTGTATGTGCCTATTAAGCAGAGTTTGCAACAAACTGTAATATTTCAAAACCTGGAAAACGCTTTTTATGAATGGAACAGGCATATGCGGTACCCATTACACTTATACTATGTATTATACGTTTCCGTAAATGTAAAGCAAAAAATCAAGTCGAACATGTACAACAGAAGGTCTGCGGCTCATGGCCTCGGTTCTGTAAGATTAAGAAATGCACTGCATTTTGCCAGTAGATGAAATTTTTTTAAAACTGTGATTAATGCTGTCGGCTTTTTATAAATATTGTAAACATTCTGCAAATTAGTTAAGCTGTTGAAATATGTTTTTTTTTATACTTTTTAAGTAATAAAAGTTGTAAGCACCATCACTGAAAGTTTTCTTAAGTGCGCTAATCACGCTACATTGATCTTATTATACCTATGGCTATTGTATGTAGCAGGCTGGATTACAAAACAAAAAATTAATAATAATAATTAAAGCGATCATGGATAAATTAACGTATAATTGCAGACGCCGTAAGTGTAGTTCGATCTACTTACTACGCATTTCATCAATTCAAATGTATTAGTTTGATGATTATTATCACACATTATAAATATACTTATGAGTTTGAGACTTAGGTCTTATTATATATTGCGATGAACGAGCGGACATAATCGAAAAAATGTATATGTATAAAAAAAAACCTATAACAATAGAATAATGTGTAATTGATCTGTTATTACATATAATTTGCATTGTGTTTTGTACAAACAAAAATACAAAGAATTTATTTCATGGGATCACGAAAGTATTTACATTTACTTTGACATATACATAAATAATAATTCATAATCGATCAATGTACTATTTTTTATGTGTTTTTGACCATTATCTGCTGTACATGTGTCGTTGAACCATACGCGCAAGACATGAATATTCTATGTAGATTTACCTGTAACACAATAATAACTATGTAATATACTCTATAGGCTACACGTAAAGTGCAGTCCACCCGTGTACATTTAAATCGCTATTTATTGTTTCTAGTAACATATTTTGTAATTTATTCCGAAATTAATATAAAACTATAAAAACATATTCAATGCGATTTATATTAAATATATTATGAACATGTTTAAAATCATTTAAACTCGATTGAGCGATTTTACAAACCTGATCAGTTTCAACAAAGAAAACCTTGATTCATCTTGAAATGTTCTCCTGAAACATGTTTTTTAAACTTCTTTATAGTTTCTGTGCTAAGTGAGAAAAAATTTCATAAAACAGTACCGCTTTTACTTAAAATTGTAATTTTTCCACTCTCGTCTCTGTGATTAAACTGTCAGATAGTAAATCTGCACGATGCCTCTCTTAAAAGTTAAAATATTTCAAACGAATATAGATTTAAAAGGTTATTTCGCGATGTTCTCGAAAATGTTCCTTACGCTAAGGGCCAGTTGTACCGTCGTTGGTTAAACAATGATTAAGTTATAATCAGCGATTAAGACATTTGGATAGTTGTTCAGTGTCCGTTAAATGTGTGATCAATGATCAATCGAATGTTAAGTTAACCAACCAATAATGATCGGTTAAACTGTGGTTAACTACTTAACTGCTAATTTTTCGTTCACGTTGTCATTTTTATAAATTGTTATCAATTATTTTATTCTGAAAATATCTGAATTACTAAAATCTTATTTTAGTCTTATTTACCGTCAATCGTCATGTACTTCGATAATGGCGACAATTTTATAATTTTCAAATAAACCTATGCAAATTCACAAATGACAGTTGTATTTTTTTCCGTCAAAAATACAATATGTTATACTACGTGAGCGAAACTCTCACACGTCAACAATTAAGTTAAAAATGTAACGTCACCAACGACGGGTTGGTTATTGTATCATACTTGGCTATTTACCTATAAATATACATAGGTATTCTTTTCAGTCTTCCCCTCCCCCCGTCAATTAGCAATATAAAGACAACTGTCGTATTCAGAGGAATACATTAGTATTATAATGATTATAAAATTGGTACATCTGAAATTACATAAAATCATGGTAATGACTATTTCTGTGTAGGATCACATCGCTCTCATCTTACATGGCATATCTGCTATTAGATATGAACTGCAGTTCTTTGTCAGATATATATTATTATGTACGAGAGTGTCAACATGTCAACTGTAAAGTGTAAGTTACACATCACATTTTTAAAATTAATCTGAAATAATTTAGTATAGGTATTCTACTATACCTTGTCACTTTTATATTAAACTATTCGTTAAACTAATTTATGTTGCATACGTCATTTATCAGTTCATCCATGACCTCTATCGCTGGTGTAATAATGTAGTAAATTATATTACAATATTTAAATTTCAATATTTTTGAATTTTTATATTTTAAATACTTTTAGATCAAAAAAATGCCTGATGATCGTTTTACGTAAGATGTTTTCTAAATAATTTGTAATAAATAAGTGATAAGTTTTAATTTTAATATTAATAATAGGTATTGATTTATGATTATAACAACTAATAAGTAAAGTCATAGATCCATTTGACACATACTCTATAAAACCACTTCGTACAAACTTTAGAGCCTAACATTGTTTTAAACTTTACTTTATAGGTATGTTAAGCTCGTGCTATAAACATTTTTAAAAAAACAAATGTTACAAAAAAGGATTTTTTTTATTTACTTACTATTTTTATGTCATTATGACACCACATTTACCCATTCATTCGTTGGAATTTATCGATTGCGATATCTCCTCAAATAATGAAGATATTCAAATTCTGTTTTTTTTTTGTAGGACTCATAGGAACAAGAACTACCAATGTTTAATATTTTAATTTCACGTTTTGATAAAAAAGTTAAAAAATTTTATTTTTATTTTATTATTTTCGAAAAATTTGAAGATGGCCATTTATTTTGCCGAGACTTTTGAAGTTTCAACATTTTATTTTCGCTAACCTCACGCGACTTTTAGTGATTGTTTTAGTTTCCAGAAAATGATTTGATATTATTATCTCGTCTCGTTTTCCGTCAAGTTTCGGCAGGTTAGAGACGAGTGACAGAATTTTTCTGAAACCTAAAAAAAAAAAACGATTATTAATAACCACGTGGTTGACGAAAATAGGATGTGCGCTAAAAAGTATGGTCGGGCGCGGCCGGGCCACTCGCCGGCCCTGTATAATGCGAACCGTGTGTTTTGTTTTGTCCCCCGCAGCGGTACGGACGGGGCCGGACAGCGTCATGACCGCGACGCGGCGGCGCAGGATCTTCGGGGACAGCGTGACCATCGAGCCGGTGGTCGCGTGCTACATGACCGCGTTCACGCTGATCACGCTCACCGTGTCCAACCTGAACCTGCAGAAGGCGTGCAAGGTGAACCTGCGGCTGGCCGGCGACACGTGCGAGGCGCTGGTGACGAAGAGCGGCGGCTCGAGCGCCGCGGACGAGGTGGCCGTGCAGCGGCTGGTGGCCGGCATGATGATGTGGCAGACGTGCGCGCAGAACCTGCTCCCGTGCCTGGTCATGCTGCTCGTGGGCTCGTGGAGCGACCGCACCCGGAAGCGCGTGCCGTGCATGATGCTGCCGCTGTACGGCGAGCTGGTGCGCAACGCCGGCCAGCTGGTGTGCGTGTACTTCTTCGACCAGCTGCCCATGGAGGCGGCCGGCATCGCCGAGACCATACCGCTGGCGGTGACCGGCGGCCAGACGCTGTTGACCATGACCGCGTACAGTTACATGGGCGACGCCACTTTGGTGAGTGACCCGACCACCCACCCGGTGCCGTAACTACCGCCCTTGGCCAATTTTATTTTGGCGCTTATTTTTGTTTTATTTTATAGGTATATGTTTTATATAAATGTAATAGTATAACATTCTTACGTATCAAACTAACGCTATATTTTAAAATCATTGATTCTTTATTGTTAATAAGTTATAACAGTTTGTTAATATATAATAATATATAAGTCTTAATTAAAAATAAACCATACAAATAAATCAAAAAAGCACAATACTCATTGCAGTGATACTCATTATTATAGCTCTTCGTCGTTCGTGCCCATGATATGTCTATACATTTCATACACTCAAAAGTCAGATAATATATATCGATGTATAGTATAAATGTAAAAGTAGTAAACACTATAATAAATAAACATCATCAAGACGGTATGTAATTTTTGGGCATTACACATTTACGCTGAATATTAATAAAACTTTAAATAGTTTATGAAAAAAAAAAATTATATAAAAAAAACCAATTTTAATTGAACTAAAATGCGCCCCTTACTTTACTGCGCCCTTGGCAAGCGCCCATGTCGCCAACCTCTAGTTACGGCACTGCTCCCACCCCCCACCCCGTCCGCCAAAACGCGGAGTCCGTGACCACGGGGTTCGGTGTGCATAACTACTGTATGACCCGTTAAGCCGCGCTGTAGTAATTACAATGTAATACACTGCGGGGTGATTTTTTAACCATTTTTTAACAAAGTTTCTAACACCCATAAGTTGGAGTGAAAAAAAAAGTTATTGAAAACATAGGTCTTATGGTAACTTGAACATTTAAAAAAGGGGTGAGCATGGTTAAAAAATCACCCTTTACAATGAAATACGACGTACGTCCCGACGCAAACAAAAATATACCGGTGTTAAAAAATTCAAATTAAACGCGTTGCGCTTTATATAGGCGGCATAGACTCACGCGTGTTCACTTATATAGTGTTATAACGAACTATTGTCTGTGACATTTTGAAAATAAGGTTTATTTTTTTGCTTTAGGTAAAAAATCGAACATTCAGAATCGGAGGGCTGAATGCTGTTATGGCCATATCCATGGCGGTCGGAACGTCGCTGTCCGGCATAGTGTACAATAAATTAGGTTTCTACGGGGCGTACGGTCTGTCATCCGTGCTGATTATAATAGGTTTGGTGTACGGATTGTTGTTCGTCGAAGAGGTCGTTCCGGTCGCGCCAGTGGACGAGAACAAACCGTTCAGGACCACCCTCACGGAGTTTTTCGACTTCACACAAGTCACTCAGTCGTTGAAAACGACTTTTAAAAAACGGCCGGACACCCAACGACTTAAGATCATAGTTTTGTTGATCATACTCATGGCGAATTCCGGCACGAATAACGGTTCGTTTATACTGTGCATGTGCTTGCGCGCGGCCGTTCAATTTTCTTTTAAATTTCTCACAAACGAAAAATCAATGAGGAACAAAACTAAAGCTGATCCTGAGTACAGTAACGAGTATATATTTAGCAATTTAGCAGATGACCTATGGAACTGAAAATAAACTTATAGATTGCTATTAAAATAAAAAGTGCAGAATTTGTACTACAAATATGAATATAATACATTAAGTATTCTTATCACAAGATGTGTTATAATCATATTTTTTTCTATATACGCCGCGTGGCTTTGTTTGGAAACAGAACACACGACGTGACGACGTTTCCTTCATCTTGACCGCTTGCGGCACCCAATTATAATCAAAAATGAAGTAAACGAATACTAGTCGTCACTAGTATTTCTCACGTACTTGCTTCTATGTCTGAACTCGTTTTAATGATATTAATAATAATAATATTAATTTTTGGCATTGCAAAACAGCACTTTTGCATTATCTATAATTATAAAATAATGAAACTTGCACCACCCTGATTCGCCATCAAATCATCATTATTGCTCTGATTTTTTTTTTTATAAAAAAAGAGAAATTACAGGTCTTATGCATAAAAACAGTAGTGTTCTGTCTTCCGTGAATATATTTTTATCTGTTATCACTTCGTTTGATGATTAAAATATGTTGACTGTTAAATATAATGGCGCATTATATTTATTTCATATTTATTATACTTATTTCAATGTTTTTTTTAATCAAATTAGATTCAAAAAATTGTTTACAAATATCATGATTTTGTTTAAAAATTATGGTTTTTAATAATAATCAGAACAGTATACAATTATTATACATTGAAATACATTAAAACTTATAAAAAAATATTAAAATAGCTAACTCAGCGATATTTTCTTATTTTAATTGCTACTTGTGTTCTATGATTTACTATGCAGTTAATTCAATAAAATGATAAAAATTATGCTTTTAGCAATAAATATATAATAAACGTACAAATTATTTCAAAATTTTGTCAACTATACTAAAAAAATTAGTAAAATTACATCATACTTCTACGAATCTAAAATTAATAAATATCATCTAAGTATGTTTTATTGTTATTTTTCATTTGACAATTTGCGTAAATCTTAAATATTTTAATACCCAATTTATCCTATAATTCATTACTCTACTTAAAAAAAATAGTCATCTTACACGTGCAAATGTAATAGAAAATATTATTCTTATATCTTACAAAATTTAGTTTCATAATATAAAAAATATAAATTTTAATAATTTAAGCTTAAAATATAATATAGAGGAAAAACGAATTACCTTTCTCGGAATCACCGTTAAGAGGAAACCGTTAAATCACACAATAACTACACATTAGAATTAGAATATAATTTTTATAAAAAATAATGAAATTCAATTATATTTATACCTACTTTGATATTTCAATTAAATAATACTCTGGGGATTTTTTTACTCGTATACCAACAATAGGTAACCGGACGGTATCATATCTGTACACCCGTGTGCAATTCAATTGGAACGAAGTCAAGTACAGCATATATTCAACGTACGAGCTAATAATAAACATAATCGGTTGGTTTTACAATCACAGTACATAAATCACGATCATGTTTTCACTGGCTAATAACGAATTTAACGTTTTATTTCAGGTCTTCTATTGACCATCTTTGTTCTGAGTAAGCAACTAAAAATTTCTGATGAAATTATTGGAACGTTATCGACAATAAGTCAAACTATTGCTTCGTTATTCTACGTTTTTGCTTTCAACCCATTTCTTTTCTATTTTGGTAAGTGTATACGAGATGAAACTTGTTAGGTTATTTCTACATTATAATTTTTTTTTTTCAATTTATAAATTTATCTTCCACAGGACCTCTATTGAACATCTTAGCGTCTGGAGAAAATATATCTATAAAATCTCTAATGACAAAACTAGTACCAAAGTCTGAACTGAGTGAGTATGGCTGGATAGACTTTTTCGAAATTTTATCACAGTCCAAAATAATAAAATTTTTCAATAATATTTCAATGTTCAAAAATAATTAAATTTATTGAGTTACTTACATAAATTTGCTAAATTACAACACATTACCAATTAATCAATAAGATCCCGAAAAAACTTAAAAATGATTTAGATTAAATTTCCGGTTCAACTGTTCAACATATAATTTCATACAGTTATCTCTCTGAAATATAAAAAAACCAGTTTGCTCTGAACATTAAAAGTTACCTAAAGACTAAAAGTAATAATGTAAACTATATATAATATACTATGTATAACCCTCATTACAACGTTTAAAATTAAATATTAGGTACGCTAGAAATCTTATAATTATTACTAATTAGTACCTTATGGTATAATTACAACTGCTGACTGTATAATTATTATTATTCTTGGAGATCACCAATATTATCGAAATGTATACTTTCTATAAAATACTCGTATGTTATAGAATGTTCTTCGTTTCTTCGAGGGTTTAAATGATCAAAATAATAATAATAATTTAGAAAAAAAACTTAAAATAAGTAATTTTAAATATATATTTAATCATTCTATATGATAAGTTTTTTTTAGCATTTTTAGCAGAGTTTTTAAAAGCAATATAATATTTCAATGGCTTAAAACAACTAACAGCTCTACAAAAAATTACAATTTTTAGTAAAAATAAAACCCTGCCTTTTAAAAATATTAGACCCTGTCATCCGCTATAGCATTTGACTATAATCAGATCTAACCTATTAACAATATAACACTATAAACACAATACATATTATTGTAATTATATGTTTTGTATCTAGGTCAGATAGCAGCAATATTTGGCATTGCAGAAATAATTGTTTCCTTGTTTTTTGGACTCTTGTACAATGGCTTATATGAAATCACTCTAAATACACTACCTAGCGCTTTTTATTTCATCACGTTCATTTTTAGTGGCTTCTCAATTGGATTGTTCCTGTAAGCATTTATATTTATATCGATTTTATTAGTTAAAAATTAAACAGATCAAAGTTCTGTTCGCACTGAAGCACAATAAGAGTAAAAAAAAAATTATATCTATAATTCTTTTTTATCGATTTAACGTTAACATATCTTTATACTACACTGCAATATATTTATATCATATTTTATTAATTATATAATTGATTAACTATTAATATTATGTTTAATGTGCATAGATGGATGTACGTGGTGCGAAAATACGACCGTGGATCCTCAAATGATATGTTAAAATACGAAGAGAATTCAAATCTCGAGTCTAAAACTATTGATCATTTTACCTACGGTACTGTGGTAAAATAGATCAAAACATAATTTACCTGTTTATTGTCAATGTGTATAACATATAAAATAAAGAATGAAATAACTTAAATTCTATTAAAACTATAATTTAAATTATTGGTGTCATTCCTACAAAGAAAATAATTATTTTAACTAACCACTTAAGATAATACCTATCTAGGTATATTAAATTTATATTGTTTACTAATAACCGGTAGGAAACGTACAATACGTAATGTAAAATGGCTATTGGGTTTGTAAATTTATGATTTTCCTATAAGAACTGTAAATTGTGTAGCTTCTGATTAATATTATGTATGAGTGACAAAGTAATAAATGTAAACGTGGTTTATCATAAAAAATATAATATTTTAATTTGCCATTGTCGAGCAGCTGTGATCTGCAATCTATGATGTGTTAAAAGAAATGCACACGTGCACTATTTTTGCCAGACTAAAACGCCGTTTTACATTTTTTAGATACTGAGAGAAACGAGGAAGTTATTGATTTTGTTATATTCTTTAGTCCGTGTACATGATTTCGACTAGCCGATCATCCCAATCATGGGAGATTTCTGAAAGATAATGTTGTCAGGCTGGTAATTTGGGGGAGTTATTTTTTGAATTTCTCAACAGTTTTCCAAAAAATTGAGAAAAATTATCACAATTAATTATTATTTAATTATTATTCGTCGCAACTCAAAATATAATGACTGTACAGACTAGACATTTTCACTGAACCCGTAAATCACTGTTAGCTTTAGATGGTTCAATTTTCAAAAGATTACAACGATCTTTAATCAGTATTAGAAGTTTCAAAATTGCATGCTTTCTTAGCTTTCTTTCGTAAAACGTCGATACCGTCATTTTGGTTTGACAAAAAGCCTTGAAAATGTATTACAAATGTTATTATAGACATCTCTTACTGGTTAACAATAAAAAAATTTTTAAAAATATTTAGTTTAATTTCAAAAACATTTTAATGAATGTTTGATTATTACATTTTGACAAAATTCGACGAAAATCACGAAAATCTGCAACATTTTTGTAGTTAAAAATCATAAAACTTCTCTCACTATTAGAATCGTTTTTTTATGAGCAATGGTACATTGGTTTCAAGTTTAGGCAACATTATTCACCCATCACTGCATCTCACCCGGCCGAGGAGTCAACCAGTTTTAATTTTATTATTACAAAGGTTTAACTTTGTTTTAATTAGTACAATCATTGAGTGACGGTAATTTATTAAAGCATAAATTATTGATTTTTTTTATGAATACATTTTTTTTAAGCTAAAGATTATGCGTATGCTGAATGTATGATAGTAATTCATAAGAGTTGAAAATGTAAAATAACTTTAAAATATTATTACTAAAAATTGTTCTTTGACAAGCATATAGAATATACATATTATATATAGAATTGTTTATCTTTCGCTGAACTGTTTGCATTTTACGATATGAGAAATTTTGGGAACGATTTGGTCACTCATATTAACACCTAGATCAAGCCACTATACCTAGAAACTTGACATTTTGATGGTATATATCTCTAATGATATAGGGGTGAAACAGTGGCGCCCAACCCTATTACTAGGTCGCTACACCTTGAAAATATGGGGTGGGTGGGTACTAGGTAATGGGTATAATAAATATTAATGTATATTTAATATTGGTATATCTCTTAAAAATTAATACACCTTATTCTGACAAAACCAGATTATATTGGTTGGTACCTTAATATTTACTAATATTATCAATTAAAATATGATTAAATGTATAAAATAATATTATTTTGAGTTTATGAGGGGGTGGGTGGGTGGGTAAAATTATTTCTTGCTACACCTGAAAAATATATCTTGGGCGCCACTGGGGTGAAATAAGTAATAGCATTTGACCCGAATCATTCTCTATGAAAGTGAAAAAGGGTAAAACTTTTCATCGATATCTTCTGAATTTTATTTTTATTGTCAAAGGTTATCTATGAAATATATACTTATCAATTTCTGGATTTTACAGCACTTAATAAAACAATCATAAGCGCTAAAGTATGCACTAAAAACCGTTAATACATGCAATAAAATCAAGAAATGTGTATTATAAAATAAATACTACAAATAAAAATTGTATCTTACATTTCAAATTATTAATCTGTTAACGTGGAGGAGGAAATATATGTTTTTTTTACCTTCTTTATTCATAAACTAGACATAAATAAGAAAAATTAAAATTAAATTTTTCATTTAAATCAATAAAATAAATAGTTATACTCTGTAGCGTTATCAAGCAAAGCAGACGCGTTTATATTCACATTATTGAAATGGAACGTGTCTGAGGTAGGTATAAGATAAACGAGCCATCTATTTTACTAAAAACGTAAAATTATTTTATTTTATTGGGGTAAAAAAATACTAGCGCCGTGCTTTCCATTGTGAAAGACTAATACGAGTAAACCGAACATTGTCCAATAAATCACTTAATCGTACGTGTTTTACTGATTCGTAATAATAATACTTTTTTATTAAAAAACGCTGGCTGATGTCGCTATAGTACTATAATATTATGTCATTGTACCTACTGATCTATTTAGTTATTATGCGATATTAAGAATTAACTGATTTGTACGAGTAAATTTATTTATTTATTTATATAAAATCAACGGGCCAAAGCCCTTTAACACAGACAGAAAAACATTATATATGAATTGGCATAATATGAAAAATAGACAAGTGATAATAATAAAAGTAAAAAATAGTAAGAAATACAAAGATAAAATGTTAGTAAATAAAACATAACTATAAAATAAATATTTATGCACTATGATTTAAAAATAACAAAGATTTAGATTTAAATACTTGACGAAACAAAAAGAAAAAATCCAAGACTGTAGAGATTTGGCGTTAATAATTGCTCTTGAAAAAAATGAATTTTTTCCACTATTTGTATTAAAATTAGGTGTATGGAACAAATCAGAATTACGTGTATACCTACTAGGGATTCTAAATCCAATTAAATTTAAAATAGCTGGGCAGTTTATATTATTATTTAAAATATCATAGACAAACATTATATCTATTAAATCACGCCTGATGTTAAGAGAGTCAATACCTATAAAGTTTTGAACCAAAAGGAAAGAGTCCCTGGATATAGTACAATGAGTAATAAAGGCGACTCTTTTCAGAAATTTATACTGAATATTATTAAGCTCGTTTGAGTAAGTAGAATAATTATTAGACTAAATTAAAGAGCCAAATTCTAGGTTTGATCTAACTAAAGAAGAATACAAATTATTTCTAGAAATTTAGGCCCCACTGTGCCATTGCATTATATACACCACATATCATATAGGTATTATTAATATGTATGGCTATAGAAAAAAAATTAACAATGGAATAATACTAATACAAATTTTATTTACTTTTTAACTCAAAATACAGACCAGAATATAGAAAGTTATAGGCCAATATTTTAAAGCTGTTTCTTTGGGTAATTTTAACATACATGTTATTTGCATGTATATGGACGTGCATCCATAAGCTTATGCACTAGTAGGCAGTCTTATAAATATACTCATGTCCTTCTTAACATTAGATAGAAGAAAATCTGAAGAAAAAAATGTTAGTATATTATGGTTTAGCATTAAATTAAAATGTTTATGTATCAGCACCATAATTAGCTGTTTCGTGGTAAGAAATACATAAATTGTCATTATTTAAAACATTTTATTTATACTTACAGCTTACAAAAAGTTTACAATAGTTTAATTTACACAAATGTTTGCAAAACATTCAAATTTCTATAATAGAAAACATTTATCATCATGAAATATTCTTTATATTATACATTTATATTAAGTCAAAAACTGATTTAGAAACAGACCTAGGAGTAGTAGTAACATCTTTTGTTTCAGACTTTTCGTCAATTTCTTGTTTTATTTTAATGGTAGTTTCTTCATCATTTTCGTCTTCATTCACGCTTAAACTAGCCAACTCTTCCATAAGTACTGGTTCGATTTTTAAAGCCTATCACATAATATCAATATATTTATTAGTTGCAAGTAACAATACAAAAATGTAAAATAAATTATAAATAATAAAATATACATACCCCATCAGGATTTAATGTTTCATATTGGTGTTTTAATGTTTGTAGTTCAAAATCACTTGAACTACAAGCTGCCTTTAATTCATTTAATAAAACTATTTCATTCCGTAAGTCATTATAGTTTTGGCATACTTCTTCGGTCGGAATAGGATTTAATTCTAAAAAGAAAAAATTCCCCCATTTATTATAATTCAAAATAACATTTTAATACAGTAAGGAACACAAAACATACTAATTTTCAAAGATTGTAGGGCTTGTTCAACATTTTTTACTTTCTTTTGACTAACATTTGCTGGTATTTTCATTCTTTGAGAACGAGTAGACACTCCACTATTTTTAATGTCAGGAAATTTAATAGTAGTGGCTTCAAAATTCTAAAAACGAATAAAATTCTAATAAAACGGAAAATTTATTTAATATGTAAACCTTACATTAGGATCAACTCTAGTTGGACGAACTGGAACAGCAATGCGTTTACGATGATGAGGTGTCTTTTTGTCAATTTTCAAACTTTTCCGACTATCATTTTGTTTATCAACTGCACTTATTAATTTTTGTAAATCTTGAGTTTTACGGTCTCTATCACGTTTTCGTGCCTCAATTTTACGTAGTTCTTGTACTAACATTTGTTCTTCCTCAATCTAAACATAACAAGGTTACACAAAATTTGCATAAATTGTAAAAAGTAAACAGTTAATACTTGTTTAGGTGTTCTACTGAAAAGTCTTTCCAATTGCTGTTTTCTACGGGTTTCGTGTTCTGCATCAAACATTTTTGCTTCATTGATATTGCCTCCTCTAATCTAAACAATAAACAAATGATTACTAAGATATTAAAAATGATTACTTGTTAACAACCTTTGTCAGTGTATTAGACACTGAGTAATATCTGTCCTTTAGATCTTCGGTAGATCGTTTAACAGCATTCTCATACTCTTCTAAGTTCCATCTACCCTGAATGATTATAAAACGTAAATCAAAACGTTGACACATATCAAAAAGACGATCAGTCTCCTCTCGAGTCCATGTTTCTGATACTAAATGTTCTTTATATTCAATGTCTGTGTACCTCAGTATTTCTATTTTCTATTTAATTATAGCAATAAGTATAAAAAAATGTATTTATATATTAATAAATTATTAAATATTTATAAATAATACCTTGTTAAATTTAGCAAATGGATATTCTTTACCCTCATCAGCAACTCTTCGCCAATGGAAAAAAGCAACACCATCTTCTCGAGCTGGATTCACAAATGGAGCCCAAATCCAGGGACGAACACGTCGCATACCCAATCTAGCTTTTTGGAGCTTATAAGTGGGACCTAAATGAAATTTAAATATTAAGTAATCTATAATCTGGAAAAATATTAGAATATTTACCAGTTTCAGTTTCAATGACAGGGGGCACATCTTTTTTATCATTGTACAACAAGGCGTACACCTCACGAGCCATTCCTTCAGGTCTACGGTTTTGACGATTACCAGATGGTAGTGAAACTTTTTTCTTGTTCGTACCAAGTATTTCTTCTTTAGATACTTGAGGACCGGGTCCTCTTTCAATGTCCAAAATGTCACGAACATCTTCCGTCATCTTGACCGGTTTTTGTTAACAACCGTTTAATACGTATCTTTTAAACCAGTTGAAGAGTATCCTTGGCAGAATACAAATTTCTTATAACCTAACGGAAGCACAAGGATTATCTCATTGAAACAGTCGACTGACCACTACTGTTTGACGTTTTTTGTTTACACGTAAAATGTACAATTTAGTAAATGGTGATAAAGACTAGTCAACAAATTAGGCAGTATGTTTTGTGATAACAGACAACTGAGGTAACCTCTAGCGGTAAGCCGGTAACACCAATAACTGATTAAAAGACCATCATACGTCCGTGTACCGTTCTGTGTGCCTCTGTGGACCGTGTTGTTACTTGTTAGTTTATTACCGTTGGACCATTATAAAAACAATGGAATTACTGAACAAGAAAGAACACTACTATAAACTTTCAAATGGGTAAAATATGTAAACGGTAAAACGTTTGAAACACTAAAACAATTGAACGCGGCTCACGCAGACGTCAGATCTTTACAACTTTTCAAATCGTCGACAAAGTCCGTCTGATAAGCCGGTATACCGAATACCACTTACCGCCTGACAACTATACAGTTTTGCTTGACCGATGTTGACGATAGTGATTAGTGGACCGTCCGCAGAAAAGTGAGGAATCGGCGAGTGTTGATTGTTTATTAGCGTTTAGTTTATAGACTTGGTGTTTACTGGACGCTTTACGCTTGTGGAGAAACGAATGGAATTACAGATTTTCGAATAAATAAAAAATTGTTGTCTGTTAAAAGTTTCCGCAATATTTATATAATTTCTTGTTTTCCGAGTAGGTGTTGAGTATAGTGTCCATAAGATAACGCACATTGTCGCACACCGTTCATTTTGGTTCAAGGTTTACGAGGTTGCAATAATAAGCACGTCGAATATTTACCACAAGTAAGTACGAAAATTATATCATTACTGTTACCATTACACAGTACACACATCATATCGTGTATCGTCACGACTCACGGAAATTGTAATCTTGGATCATACCTATTCAACATTGTATTGTGTAATGTGATCTAAAATTATGATTTTATAATAAACCGCCTTACAATTGATTTGTTTTAAAATTAACTTGTATATACATTGTATAATATACATGGCCAGATTACTGTAGATAACGAAACAAACTGGTTTTATCAAAAACCCTCAAACCTATGAAATATTTTATGTAATTGTTGGGTTGACAATTTTTTGTTAGATATGACGACAGCTGCCCGCCCAACGTTTGAACCAGCCCGCGGTGGCCAGGGCCGTGGAGAAAATGATCTTAGTGCCTTGTCCGTGCAATATTCTAGCAGAGATTTACCATCCCATACCAAATTAAAATACAGGTACGTTTAACATGTTTTTTAACACAATTTTTGGTCAAACAAATAATTAATTTTTACCTATTTTTTTCCTTTACAGAGAACCTGGACAGGGCACCACTGAAGAACTCCAAAAGCAAGATTTTGCTAAAATACTCGATGAAAAAGAAAAATCAGTTGCATCAAAAGCGATAGGAGGCGAACCACCTGTGTGAGTATCGTGTTTTTTTATTTTAAATACAAAATTGTATTACTTATTTATTGCATTTATATTTTAGGAAAAAAATACGACCTGAACATGTACCAATTGCAACATTAGATGTTGATGATCCATTAGATCTTGATGCTTCCGACGATGATGACAGTGAAGATGATGCGGAAGAATTGATGCAAGAATTGCAAAAAATTAAAAAAGAAAGAATGGCTGAAGAAGCTCGTATGGTAATTTATCTTATTATTTATAATTAATACATAACTATTAATCAAGTATTTCTTTGAACTCTGTTAAATTTGCTAAAATAATTGTCTTAGCTTTGAATCTTTTAAAAATATCAGCTTATGAATTTTTCTTGTTAGTTTAGGTATTTAATCTCTGCAAGGCTAGACTTTTAAAAATTAAATGTAAACATAAAAAACAATTATTAACTAATTAATTAAATTTCCAGGAGTGTTGAACTTTTTTAAATTAAAACATGTGTCCTAGGCCATGCCTACATTTTTCTATGAAAGCCAGACTGTGCTTTTTAATATCTATATAGTGGTATATAAGTACTGCACTTTAATTACAGTCTAATGCATTAAAATTTATGTTCTACTGGTTAGTAATAGTTCCAGCTTCCCTCACAGCCTAATTGTATTACATATTTATATTAATAGACATTATATCGCGTTATGTATTATTTTAGTTACATGTGAAAAGATATTAACTAGATTCTTTCAACATCCCTTATAAATGACTTAACATAATTTAAATATTAAAATTAGCTTCAATTTTCTTTAAAATGTGAGTTATTTTTATATTAGTATTATTTTGTGTAATATTTTTGAAAAGCAATAAAAGATATAACATAGAAAATAAAATTTGATATCATTAATTGAATTAATAATTAATAATTAATTTTTATTTTTTAGGAAGCAGATAAACGTGAAGCTGAAGAACAAATCCGAATCCAAAATATTCTTCAAGGAAATCCATTATTAAGCTATGGATCAACAGTACCTAAAGTTAACCAAAAAGTCAAAAGGCGTTGGAACGATGATGTTGTTTTTAAAAATTGTGCTCGCACAGAACCAGAGAAAAGCACTACTTTTATTAATGATTGTATTCGTTCTGATTTTCACAGAAAGTTTATGGACAAGTATATAAAATAATTTTTATACAATTTGAAATTCATGTGAAATTATTATTATCAAGTTAAGATTTAATTTTTTTTTTCTTATATCATGTTCAAATAAATAGTCTTATAACATTTTCAATATTATTTGTACACTATACATTTCAATATGTTCACTATTATAACATGGAGTATGTTTTGCATAAAGATGTAATCTGTAAATTTTATTTTATAACTTGAAATTTTTTCCTTATGTTTATATGTATAGACTCCCCAGTTGCACGTAGCTGTATAACTTTAATTTATTTATATACAAAAATCTACTTATTTATCCTGTTTACATAGAGTATAGACCGTGGTGAACACAAACATTTTGAATAGTTAGTGTTGTTATGTTGCGTGTAAATTACTAGTTCCCAGTTGAGTGACACAGTGCACCTTAACTATTCAATCATGGTACATCTATTACTCGTAATATATTATTAATAATATTTTTCAATAAAATAAAACCCACTATATCTCTAACATTTTTACTTATTATGTTATAATCAGTTGAAGTTTATCAGATGTACCATTCTACAAGATATTATTTGTGGACTTGTGGTTCTCATCTTACCAAAGGCACTAGTAGTCTTGCAATTAAAGCCGTGCATTTTTTTAAAATAATTTCAAACTGATAACATCATTACATTTTTACACCATAAATATTAGAATACCAATTACTAGACTTGCTATTCGTCTCGGTTTCAACAGCATGTCTTGTTGTTCCCGTTAATGAAACCGAGAGAAAATAACTTTAATATCATAGAATATTGATTAAGTGTCATTATATTATGTTATCTAAATGTTATCGACAAGGTAACAGGTTTCTTTGTCTTTCTATCTCTATACAATTAGCCATTAGGCATATAAAATATAAGTATTATTAAAGTAATTGTACATTGGCAATTACTAATATACTACATACTAAATGCAGTGTCTTCTTCCTGAATGGATCCTAACGAGTAAGTATTAATTACAAAGTTTACACCATTGATAACAAATAATTAACAATATTGAGTCCCTGGACCGATAAAAAAAAATCCATAGTATTTATAATTATATATATATATATATATATGTATTTCTAAGCAAAAGACCAAAACTGAAAACATCAAATTTCTTACTATTCTTATATACTTAATATTATGTTTAAGTACAATTTTTTAGGTTCTCTAAATCAACCATCTGTTGATTGACAATACTATTGACTCGTAAAACCATAACAATTACAAAAGGATAATTATTAAGAGTAAAAAATAAAAAACACAAGTGTTAATGTTATGATGAATGGATTTCAATAATTTAATTATCTTGAAAAATTAAAAATAATGTAAATAATTAGTGATTAAAATGTATGGATCCAATAAGTTTAGCCAAACATTTAAGTAATATTTTAATACTTCCTTTGATGATTTTATTACGTTTATACGTTTAAGCAACTAATACTTCATATTCATCAAGAGGCACCTCTTCACCGCCATATGGTATGTAACATACGCTGTGACTAGGTTGAACCTGTAACAATAACAAATTGTATTAACTCTGGACGGTTTTAATTAATACGCTTCCACTTTAAGACTGAACATTTTCAAATAATTATTAATATAAACCTGTGTATAATATAATATCAATTGTCATAATATTGTCTAATTATTAATCACACAATATTGAGAGCTATTTCTTATACATTATAAATACTATTACATTGAGCTTAAATAAAATACATGTAACCTTAGAGAATAGTATGTGAAACAAAACCAGAAAGAACAAAAGAAATACAATTTCTATTCCAGAAACAAGTATATGTGTATTATAATATCCCATGAAACCAACAACAGCATTATTACAACAAGGGCATTCTAAACGTTCTAAATTCTAATGTCAATCCCATTTTTGTTATAAAGCAGTTGTTTTCACTAGATTTATTCTTGAGAATCAAAATCACAATAATTTATGATGATATTCATAACTTTCATAAAATATAAACAGAAATTAAATAAGAAAATAGATTTTTCATCATGTACAAAACAATAAGAATGTGTAGGTAATAACAATTATTATAACTGAATAAAATATGTCCTAATAATCAAAAATAATTATATCAATCATTTAATAAATATTGCTGCAACAAAGATCACACGGCCAGAAAATAAACCCAAAGGATATTTGACATGTTTTCTAATTTGTCATACAAGGGATAAAAATTAACTGATAAATTATAGATACATTAAGTTTATATAGTTTCATTATTAATAATAATAATAAATCTTAAAAATTATAAAATGTCAACTGAAAATTAATTTTAGAAACATTTGTACTTTGGTAAAAATAAATAATTCAGGTTAATCCAAGTTTATATTTTGTATCAAAAAAATAAAGTACTATACAATATTAGACTTTCATTTTCAGAATATATTTAATAAAGAATTGTAGGTCACAATAAATAAAAACAAAATAAACAATACTAAAAACAAAATTTATTCAAATCACTAAAGCATAATACTACAAAAATAAATCATAAATTAAATAATAACACTACAAATTGAAAATTTTATAATAAAACGAATGGCTACATTTTACTATTGTAGCAATTATAGCCAAGTTTCTGCGGACATTTTTTATTATTTTATACTATACACTAATTTCTGAATTTGAGTATGTAAATAATAAAACATAAGTGTAATTTACTATATAATAATCAACCAGTCACTGGAATTGCATTAAGCTCATCTTCATTTTCTTGTTAGAACCCTTAGTTAAAATATTGTTTGATTCCTCCAATGCTATTAATACCTTCAAGCGACATATTATTAAATATATGATGCTAAATAAAAGAATAAATATATCAATATTTCTTGATGTTCTTTTTTTTTATTGATCTAAAGCTTCGGCAACTATGGTCATTAGCTGAAGGATAATAACGGTTGGTTTTTATTTTTGAAATACATTTGTCTGAATGGTATGCATGACTTAGTCGTTAAAAACCTAGGTGTTCATCCAACAAAGGAGCTAGCAACGCCAGATCACCATCTTAACTGTGCTTAACTGCAGCACTGGTCGAAGAATGCAGCTAACCGGGGGGTCACACCATGCCGCTTATGTTTTTTGTAAGTCAATTACAATATAATGGTTAATATTGTTATTAATATTTTGATGTAGGTTTCTATGTTTTATATCTATCAAATAGTAATTAATGAGGTGAGTGTCAGATTCACTCACTCAATATCAATGGTAACACATTATATGGTGTTGGGTTAATTTTAATAAAATAGTGTAAATATGGTAATATTACTCATCAGTATTATACTATTATAAAAAACAAGTTATTTAATATAAAAAATTATATCATAACAAAACAAATCAAATAATAACCACAAATTAATTAATAAATTCCCAACTATTTTTTCTTATTTTTCTTTCACGTGACATATAATCCACACTTCCATTGTTTGCAGAAGAATCATTGATACTGCATTTTTCTATAGTTTTATCACTTTCGTTTAAATTAGGATTACCTGTATTTTCATTGATAATCATAGATTCTTCATTGACAATTTCAGATATAGAATCTCTTATTCGTGTTCTTAATTTTATTTGCAAATCAGACCTTTTCAAATTCCTCATCTCCATAGCTACATAAGCACCAAAAACTTCATGATCATCATTTTCTTTTTCAAGTGAACTTTTCAATAATGAAATAATCAATGAATCCATATTAGGTTTGTCTCCAGAGTCAAAAAGTAAACCATTACAATCCATTAATTTACTTTTCTGTGACTCAATCTTTTTTTGGTTTACCTAGAAATTTGAATTTTATTACATTTTTAAAAATTTGATAATTTAATGAAAATTAATATTCTTCACCAATAAGCTATAATACAAATTAATATAATTATAGTGAAACTTCCATATAACAAACTAGCATCTAACAAAATATTTTTAATTATTAAATTATATGAACTTACAGAAGAACAGATAGTTAACAATTTTTCTGTTTTGAGAAATGGTATTAGACAACAAAACAATGTACCCAATGAAGTTTTTTTTAACTCAATGAAATCAAAACTTTTTTTTTTACGAAAAAAGTACTATCCAAAAAAATAATAAATTAATTAAACTCACCAATTATTTTTTTTAAATTTAAATTAAAAAATAAAATAAATAAGTTTGAAAATAATTTAAAAATATATACTGAATATGTGTAATATAATATTTGATGTTTTTTTTAATACAATATAGAATTACATAAGTATAAAAATAAATAATTCTATTTAATAAATTAATCTAAATTACAAATTTTATTGGTTGCCCATAAGACTTACTTCATTGTATGGAAGTTTCACTGTAAATAGCTACATAGCGTTAAATATCACTTTCTGAAAAGTTAGTTACCTCCTCCTCAAAATAAAAAAAATTTGCTAGTTATTTTAAAATTAAAAAGTTTAATTTCTTATGGTTAAAAATAACTAATTTAAAACATTGTCAGTTCGTATAATGTTAGTGTGTTAGACATGAAATAATCATCATTTGATGAGTTAATATAGAATAAGTATTACCATTGGTTAAAAATATTAAATACCAATGGTACTGCACAAATGTGAAAATTTTATTGAAAATTACAACACAGTAGAATACCAGTAATATACAAAATATTTTAATAACGTTAATTTAATTAAAAAAGTGAAAGTCTTTAACAGTAATATTTCCAACATTTAAAAGGATTGGAATGATAATTTTTTATTCATGTATTTACACACACGCAACATATCAAAAATAGGTGTTCTATTTTCAACATAACAATTGATCTAATAATGAAATAAGAATTTTTTAAATATTTTTTAAATAATTAATAAGTCAAGTATATATTAATACTCAAATTTTTTTTAACTACAATAAAAATTGAATATATTAATTGTTCAACAAAACATTTTTACAGATATTTATTGATATTTAAAGGAATTAACCCGTTGTTGGTGACGCTATGATCATTTCGCTCACACAATTGCCATTTTTAGAACCACTATTTTATATATCATTCGATTTTGACAACATTCTATATTATATGCTTCTTCGAGTTGTTTACAAAAACGAATACGGAAAAATATTGAGAGTTATAAATAAACTAACAACGTTATCGAAGTGCAATGTTGACAATACCGTATATGTTAGCGTTGTGCTCGCACGTCACTTATGGCGTCACCATGGTATTTTATAATTATACTATTTTTATTTTCGGTTTATTATCTTATTATTTTCCATATTACATAATATTTGTATTATTATTTGTCAGTACCGCCGGTGTATCGAACGTTATTTATGTATTGAACGTTATTTTTCGAGTAAAATATATTATTACGTTATTATATTATTTAGGTGTTTACAAAAGATTTATGTAAAAAATGTCTCGTAAGAGTGATCACAAAGTATGTGCTTGGTTGGATGAATTTGACGAAGACCTAGAATTAGAGGATAGTGATGATTCTGACGCTGATCCCAATTTCGTACCAGGTAATGCATTTGACTTGCGTAATAATAATAGTGAAAATGAAAGTGAAATTGATGATGATTTTGGCGATGCCGATAATGTTTCTGAACATGAGTTCTACTTGAGTAAAGATGAAAAAACAAAATGGTATAAAAACTTTCTTCCCAATAAAACTGAACAACGTGCTCATAACATTGTAACTCAGCGCCCTGGTGTCAATGCCATCGCTAAGAATGCTACAACTATTTTAGATTGCTGGAAACTATTTTTCCCTGACTCTGTGATCAATGAAATGGTAATATGTACAAATAAATATTTACCAAAAATACGTGCGAAATATCAACGATCAACTATTATACCAGATACCGATAAAGAAGAAATTGATGCGCTTCTTGGACTACTATACTTGGCAGGATTTCTACGCAGTAGGCATGTAAATCTAAAGGATTTATGGTGTGATGAAGGGTTTCGACCGGAATATTTCCGATCAACCATGTCTGAACAGCGATTTTACATTCTACTACGGGCACTCAGATTTGATGACATTGAAACAAGAAATTATAGAAAAACTACAGACAAATTAGCACCAATACGTTCTGTTTTTGACGGATTTGTAGAACGTTGTCTTGAATGTTATTCCGTCGGTGAAAATTGCACCATCGATGAGATGTTGGAAGGTTTTAGAGGTCGATGTAGTTTTAGGCAATATATACAGAGCAAGCCGAATAAATATAGGATTAAGATACAAGCATTAGTCGACTCTAAAACATATTACACGTCAAATATGGAAGTATACGTTGGCACCCAACCAGATGGACCATTCAAATGCGATAATAGCCCCTCTAGCATTGTAAAAAGGTTAATTTCTCCAATATCAAAAACGGGACGAAACATAACTATGGACAATTGGTATACCTCAATACCACTGGCCATTGACTTGCTGGAAAATCATAAATTAACTATTGTGGGAACCATCAGGAAAAATAAACGAGTAATTCCGAAATGCTTTCTAGATACAAAGAAAAGAGAGGTAAATTCAACTATATTCGGTTATGGGAAAAATATTATTTTATTATCCTACGTTCCACGTAAAAACAAAAATTTTATGCTAATATCTACAATGCACGAAAAAGGTTTGATTGATGACAGTACAGTTGGCAAAAAACCCGAAGTGATTTTATACTATAATTCAACAAAATCAGGTGTTGATGTTGTGGATGAAAAAAAAGAAGAGTACTCTGTCGCAAGAGTAAGCTGTAGGTGGTCACTTACAGTATTCTTTTCACTGATGAATATTGGCGGTATAAACAGCCAGATAATATATTACGAGAATACTAATAAAGTAATTCCTCGAAGACTTTTTTTGAAAGAATTAGGGAAAGAACTAACCAAAAATCACATGACTAGACGTTTACAAATTCCTACTTTATCATTTACACTTCGTCAAAATATATTGAAATTGACTGGATATAAGTCAAATGAGGAAACAACAAGTGATGTAGTAACAAGCCGTACAAAATGTTTCTTCTGTCCATCAAGAAAAAATCGATTCACAAAGGTAAAATAATTCATTTTTTTACAAGTTGTTCTATTTTTATAATATGTATTATAATATAAATTTATAGTCAAAAATATGTTTTGCAGACTCGTTGTTCAAACAAAACGTGTCAAAGCTACATATGCAAAGAACACACCTTCCATATTTGCATAGCATGTAATAATAAAGAAGAATCAGAACTTGATATGAACAATTCATATTCAGAATAAAATTGTATAGGTACCTAAATCATTTATAACTTAAAAGCATTCATTATTTTCCATATGTTTTAAATTTAATTATTTATTTTTAAGAAAATGTTTTGTCATTTAATAATATTCAATACATTTCATACTTATACAATTAAACAAATTTATTTGTATTTATTTCTATTAAAAATACTATTTATATTAATGTGTGAGCGTTTCGCTCACACGTCAACAACAGTGTTATAAAATTAACGTCACCAACGACGGGTAGTAGAGTAAAATTTATTTTTATCACATCAATAGATTAAGTAGATTGCGAACAGGATTATAGACCATTTATAGTTTTGCCATGTAGTGTGTTAACAAAGATGAAAAATTACAACTTCAAATCCTATTAGCTTGCTATAATTTAGGGATATTAAATAAATAAACTTAATAGATTAATCATAAGATTATGATTCAAATATCATAAATGGCTTTGGGATATTTTGATATTTACTGTACTACTGTACCATGTATTCCAAAATAAAATAATATTAAATTCCAGGGAGTTTATTTTGTATGTCTTAACATCAAGATATTACACAGTGGAATACATAAGTTTTCCCCACATGGAAGTAATTTGTACGGCATACAAAATAGACCCCTAGGTAGTGATTAACAACTGTTTACACAACTTATACACTTTAGTTCACAGATAATGAAATTAATATGATATTCAACTTACCTATTTCGTATTAATTTTTATATTCGACACTTTAAAATGAAAAACTGCTTAAAGTTACAATTAAAAAAATATATAAAAAAGTATACATAAAATAAATTACAAACGCGTATCATTAATGTATGATACAAATTATCACATATTATATAATATATTTTATCTCATCTAAATCATGTATCAATAAATTAATAGCAAGGAACCCCTAATTACCTTTCCAACGGTTACAGAGCCATCATGTTGTCCACGACCAATAAATAATGGTTCACCATCTTCTGTATGTCCTGAAGATAATGCTCCAACAGGAATTTCTCCTTGGTTGGCTTTTACCCATGTACCAGTACAGTTACAAAGTACCTAAATAAAATTAAGGTCAGAAATATTCTAATTTTATTTTTTTAAATCGAAAAAGAATAAAAATGTACTAACTTCATAGTTCTCTTTTGGATTTTCTACACCACCCCAAGCTACATAAACAACACCATGAGAAGGAACAAGTTTTCCAGGAATAAGAGCACCATTATGTTCTGCTCTAGCTACATACAGTTGCTCGTTAGTAGCATCAAAACCACCAGGTAAAGCATTTGGAGGTATTTGCCCATTACTGGCATGGACCCATTGAACTGGACCAGATGTGGGTCCATCAAGATTCCAACCAGGTGAAGCTGCAGGAGGAGCTAGAACAATAATAATTGCATTTTTAACTAAACTGAAACTGTTTACATATTTATAAATAAATAAAATTATAAATGAATGACATTACAAAATTAACAGAAGGGGTTATCCTAACCTTTTCCTTTCAAAGGTTTTGGTTTTGGGGTAGAAACTACTTTGCTTTTAAATTGATCGTCTGCTGCACCATGTATACGCCAATTACCAACAGCCCCCCAACAAGTGCGAATGCCATAATGAGAAATGCTAAATGGACTTGAATTTTTCCATTCTAATAATTTAGAATTGTCACGAAACACTTCAATAATATCATCTCTCCAAAATATGACAAATTTCTTTGGTGTATCTTTACTCAGAAGTTGAGGAGTATCAATGTGTACCTTTAAATAAGCATTTTATACATTTAGTATATTTATTCTATCGTAATTTAGAAAGCACACATTTTAAGCAACATATAACTAATATTGGTAATTGTTAGTTGTTAATTTGTTTATTATATACTTTTTGAAAACTTGTTAACCTTATTTATTAAGAATTTGTATTATTCATGTTAAAAAAAGGCCCAACAACAATGGTGAGTGAATAAAAACATTTATATCAAAACCTTATCTGGTTTTTCTTTGTTGTAACGAAGGGCAGATGCTGTATTCTTCCAGCCACCAAGTAATATCTCTACTATAGGATCAGATTCATTAGCTTTATTTGTCAAAGCAATGTGTGCATCATTAGCACTATCAACCGAAAAACTAATTGATCCATGAAGTATAACTCGGTATATGTAATCCTTACTATCTTCGGTATTAATGTAAATATTATCTATTTAATTTAAATTTAAAAAAAAAATTTAAAAGTTAATTAATGTAAAATAACTTATTTCTAAATAATTATACAATAAATAAATGGAACGGAAAATATTTTTTTTTTCTAATAATTCTAATATTTTTTCAGTATTAAGTAGTAACATTAAATGAAAATACAATTTTAACTTAATAACAAAATAATATTTTATGTAAAGATGAAAATAAAATAATTTAATATATAAACAATCAACAAACCTTCAATGGTCCATACACCAGTAGCTCCCCACCCAGTACGTACACCAAAAAAGGAAACATTAAGAGATTCTTCATCTTGCCATGACATGAAAGGTTTTTCTTCACCTTGTTTTCCTACGCCAATAAAACCACCTCCCCATTTGATCCAAAATGATCTTTCTTCATTACCATTCAATACTTTTGGAGTATCAACAATAACCTTGTCTGGTTCATCATTATTTTTGCGTATGGAAGACTTTGAATTTCCCCAACCACCCAGAAATATCTGTTTATAAACATAATATTAAAAATTATACATTTTGTAAAGATTATTAATGTATTATTGAAGAATATATCTACATTACATTACATTGTAGTAACAAAAATAATATATAATTTGCGTCCTACTTTTGGCTGAGAATTTTGGCTATACTAAAGCTTAAGATTAAACAATAAATACATTAATTATAAATACAGAAAAATGGATAATTATTTAATTTTAATTGTTAAATCACATTAATTATCGAAACATGAGTAATTTCACAATCTAAAACATATATTTTTTTTAAATTTAATATAATGAGAGTTACTAAGATGGTTATTTTATGGACTATTATAAAATGTAATTTGAAACTATTCTCAGCTGAAAATAATATTTTATATAGTTTGATTATAAGGCATAATTTACTTATCGTAATTGATCTTGAAATTAAAAGAACAAATACTTTAAAATATCTTCTAATGAATAAAGGTATTTTTGGAGAAGTATAATAAAATACAAATAATACCTCATATTTAGGTGGCTTATTTTCAGCAGTAGCAGTTAAGGCAATATGAGCATCATTTGATGCTTTAACACTGAAGTGTAAAGCACCAAAATTCAATGGATAGAATTTGTATTCTTGGCTATCAGTTGTAGTTACTTCTAAAATATAAAAACACAAACAACAAATTAATTCAATGAAATAATAATCTTAAAATCAAAAATATTACATTAATATACAAGTAAAAAATTAACCTTCAATTATTTTGACCAATTACCTTCCTACATTCTCTAATAAACAATTATAGTATATTCTTAATAATCTTAATTTAAGTATTCTTTTTTTTAAAAAAAAAGAAAAAAATCTTTAAATTAGATAATATATTATTGTCAATTAAGTAAGATAAGTAATATAATACAAAATAACAACTTAGAATATATTAAAATTGGAAATTTGTTTTTACTAAGAAAATACATACACCTATTTCATATTTTCAATTTAATAATATAATTTACAATTAATTATTTGAAAAAGGAAAAGAAATAAATAATGGATAAGCTATAATTATTTATTAAATAAAAAAAAAGTTTAGTATCAAAACTTTTAAGATTTTAAAGATGATGAAGTCTTGAACAATTGTTTTAAAATATTAGATCTATTGAAAATCCATTAGACTTATTGAAAGGCTAAGATTTGGTTCCCTAATTGATCTATAGCAGTGTTTCTAAACCTGGTGTACTCATATGAGATAATCTCAAGGAATATGTGGAAAAAAATGGGTAATGACGGATAGATTCGTAAAATGCAATATAACAATTTGCGTGGGAGAGGGATAGGACTAGTGAGGGGTATGCCAACAAAAGGCTGAGAAACACTGGTCTATAAGCATTTGGCATAGTACCTATGAGTCAGTCAACAAATTAAATAGGTACAAATGTGTTCCTCGAAAGATAAGAATTGAACTTAGGACTGTCTATGGTTAATATGTTGTTAGTATAAAAATAGACGTAAGTCATAGGTCATACAGACATAGAGTACTTTATTACTCTATAGCAGTGGTTCTTAACCTTTTCAGTCATGGACCCCTTTAAGGTATAAATTATAGCCTAGGACACCCTCACCCCTTCAAAAAGCAAAACCTTTAATTTCGGTTATAATTTAACATTTTTATGTTAATTTCAAACAGTGTTACTGTCATTATACAACTATTACACAAATTACAGATTGTTCGTAGCCAAATAATTACTTGTAAAATGTATTTTTCATGTTATTTGAATAAAAATTTCAGAGCCATTTCGCAGACCCCCCGAGTTACCATCTAAGGGTCAGTGAATCACCGGTTAAGAAACCCCGCTCTATAGCATAAATACAAGTTAGAGTTTTATCAAATCAATGGTATCAGTTGACTTAATCAAATTGGGTAACAAATAAAGGAATTCAATGATGACCAAATTTCTTGTTTTAAATTTATTAAACACAACTATACATGTATACCAAATTTGCTAAATGTTTAACCATATCTCGATATACTAGAATTTTAGTCCTAAGTCTGTATAAAAATTGTCAGTTGGAACCTATTCATATTATACAAGTCGTTCAACCTGGAACACAAGTAATTTTAATAAGAACCAATTCTATAATGTCCCACTAATTTTATATTTATTTTATGTATTCTTAACCTAATAACTTACATATAAATTAAATAAACTACTCAATGTCATTTTTCTTTTAATTTTACCTTTTTAACCCACGAAAAAACCTTGAAGTTACTGTTCATATAATAATAAAATTTAAGTGTGTAGGTAGACAAAAAAAATTTGAAATTTGTATTCTATTATTTAAAACAAAAGCAAAAATTTGCTTTAATTAAGTAGGAGCTAGGAATATTCTACGAAATTTTTCGGATATTGTTTTAAAAACCATGACTAAATTATATATTGTATTTACCTACCAAGTAAAAAACTTGGAATAAATGAGTCATTAGCAATAACTAATAAATAATGATGAATGTCTATTGACATACCTATTTAATTTTATAAACTATAAAAAACACTGGGGTACCTATTTGGTTTTTGTGATAATTTAATTTAATATAGGTAGTATACCTTGGTTAGATAATTAAAATCGTTATAAGAGTTTATATTAGCTATTGTTTAACCATACTATGAAGCTTAGGTGTTCTGCAACGATTTAAGTAAAATAATAATCTACATTATGAACCAGGGTATTAACACGTCTTATAAGTATTAAGTTTATAATTGTATAACTTATGTAATATTAGATTGTTTATGAACAAAATCTGAGCTAAAATCTGGGTTTTTTTATAATTCCAATGGTTTTAAGAACTCCTGCTCTGGAAATTTCCTAATACACAAGTACTACTTATTAAAATTTAAGTTACATAATAATTATAACGAGTTGTGATATATGACGGATTTTTAATTGTCACTATAGTAAAATATGTAGCAAAAATGCATAATCGGCCAAAAATAGACTAATCGTAACCGAACGCAGACGGAGAGGGGAAAAACGACCGACCGGCGACCATTTATTCGTAATAATACCGACGAACACGTAACGCGCAGCAGTACAGCATTCTCCCAGGCTCTCATACATTCTACGCACAATTCCTGCAAACGACCGCTCAGCAGAACACCGTTAATACCACTAAAATTATCAATAATCATCGCACCAAACGTCGACATTTTAACAGCATATTGCCCTACTTATTGTAGTCGAGAGCGAATGACGCTCTCGGTTTAAAATCGCACTCACCCGTAGCCATATTGTTCTGATTTCGGTCTCCTATTCGATTTGACCTACTGTGAGTTCAACAACACCACGGATGCTGCAAAAGGTTATTGGTTGTTCGTCGTGAACGAATTATTATGAAACTCAAAACGTACGGACACTCGACGGCTGCAGGCAGAAAGACGAAGAGATTTTTAACAGTACACGTACGGACTATGGTTACGACTGACTAATGTTTCGTGGAACTACGCTCTATACCAGATTTCGGACGGTCGACGATCGAGTGGGGGGGATAGAGCGTGGGGCGCAGTGCGACGGCGCGGCGGACCTTGAAATTATTTACGGTCGTATTGCGATTTGGTGACTACACGTCTACCATCCCCTCCGGCTGTTGCGTGAACCGTATCCTATGTCCTCTTCTCGAGCGAACGGGTAACTTCTTTTTATATTTCCACGTCAAGCATGGCAACGTATTGTGTTCGTCGTTGAATCGTTTACGAGCACAAAATTGTAAACCATTTTTCATAAGATTTTCCTATTTAACACTTGACGGGCACACTACGATGATATTCAAAATTCACCACTGCCTATCGCACTTTTTTTTTCTTGTTAGTTCATACTGTCATATTGACAACTATCTAGTCGTGAATTTTCAATAATATCATTTATTTCTTATATCCTGTACGGCTGTACAGCCGTGCAGGGAAGGCATTCTAGGATTAAAATTTACACATAAATGCAAACCACAAATCCATCTTCAATATAAACAAATAATATACTGAGCATCATAAACCATTAGTGGTTTCAGTGGTTTTTGCGCACCACAAATTCGATAACTACTTAGTTGTGGTTTATAATACAAAAACTTAAGACTTCAAAACCGAAATAATAATTAATAGTTATTTGTAAGAAAAAATAAATAGGTCCAAACGAATGCAATATAATAAATAGCTGTCTGCTGTAACGACCTATTTTTAACTAATTTATAAGTTATGTGTGACGTGTTAGAATGATACTGGTCAACAAGTGACAGCAGTTTTATTCCAAAACAAAATAAATAAAATATAACCAACTTATCTAAAACTTGGTCGTCTCACATTATTTTACTTGGTTAAGCATATAATACAGCAAATTAATTTGATAAGTATAACAAAAAAATAAAATGAATACCTAAAGGAGGAAATTGTTCACTAACAGCACATAAGTCTATTAAATACTTATTCGTGTATTATATTCTCTAATTTTTAAAACAATATATATATATTTGCATATTTGTAATTAATGCACATGTATTCTAACAGTATTTTCAATAATAAATTAAAATATAATAAATATTATGAATGACACATAAAGTGCATATATTATACTTTATAAATTAACACTATTACCATATTATAATAAACAATTATTTATTAAAAAAATTTAAACAAATAAAAATTGTTTAGTTTTAGAAAAAAAATATCACATGTTAAGTAAAATGTTTTCTTTGAGTCTTCATTTGAAAGTATTTTTGACACAAATATTGTTCAAAATATTTTTCTTCTCTAGCTCCATTTACTTTACTTCAACATCAGGGGCGAACGCAGGGGGGGGGTTAACCCCCCCCGAAATATCAGGAACAAAAAATAAATTATCTGACCTACAAAATGTATATTACTAATAAAATTTCAAAAAAATTAAAATAAAATAATTTGTTAGTTATTAAAAAGTTTCTCGTCCACCATGGTTTGTAAAAATGTAAGATAATGCACTTTTGAAGTGTGGATGTTAACTTTCATCGCAAATTCGATGATGTACGTAATTTAGACAGACGACGAGTGTAATTATAGTAATTACCCACATAATATTACAGCCTACCGGATATTCGCAACGACCCGTATTATCTAGATTCGTATCAAGATAATTCTAGAAATTTTATAATTTTTCAATATAAACCACACCGCCAACGAACACGACATAATATCTCGCATTCTTGGCGTAGTGCTGTACACTAAAGTTTTGATTGTCGTATAATAGCATATTGCTAATTGCTATACTTATGACGTAATATTAAAAGCAAATATAAAAATATTAAAAATTAAAAATTAGTACTATTTTAAAGTTTTTTAAACCAGAAAATAAAAATACTACCTCAGATTCGAATGTTTCGATTGATGTAGATTCAGATAAATCGTCCGTAGGCAGTCGACCAATAAAAAGACGAAAACACGAGATGTCACATTTAGTCACAATCTGACGCAAATCGTAATGTGAGTTAATGTTAACTATCTATATAATAAACTATAAACTATCTATAATATGTTTTATGTTATAAAATAAAACAAGCTGGGTTGCTGCAAGTTATGTTTGATACAGACTCGTTTTTAATATGATATAAAATTGTCATTAACATTAATACATTAATCGATTAAATGTATTGATGCTATTAAACTTATACAGAGACGTGGAAATTACTTGCAAAGAGGTCATTGATATAATAGCAAAAGTTCCAAGACTTATAGATTTTGTTTTATAATGTAAATTGACAAATTGTAATAATTGTAATATGTATATTATGTATATACTATAAGTGCCTTAAATAAATAGTAAAAGACAAAAGTGTAATACACTAATACAATAGAATTTTTATGAAACTTTACATTTTTTCAAAACTCCTCCCGAAATGTTTTCATGCGTTCGCCCCTGTTCAACATGATAATGATTAATTAGGTTAATATTGGTTTTCATACTTCATAAGAAATTGAACAATAAATGTTTTATTTTTTTATTTTAGGTGAGCCATAGCTCAATAACTAAGATGTATTGTCATGTTGAAGACATTTGTTTTAAACAAATTGTTTGAAAATAGGTATAAAGAACCATACAAGAACCCACCATACATTTTAGGAGAAAAGATAATTAACTGTAAAATTTGTCAGAAGCTCCTGACAATGTTGTACTGTTTTCAAAAATAAATAAAATTATCAATAAAGCATCATACATAGTAAAATAATAAAATATATACTTTAAAATTGTTATTAATATATATAAGAATTAAGAATACACTAATGCTGAAATAAATATGTAAATGCTTATTGGTACAGATAATAATTAATATATAAAGGTTTATTAAGACTTACTGACATACTTAACAACCATAGGGCTGTTTCGTAGTCACACGGAGTTCAAGTTAGCGTGATGGTAATCTTACATACCGATTGTCGACCGTAGGCCTTACAATATAAACTGTGAGTAGGGCGAACTTAATGTATAGTCAACTTATATTATGTTTCTATAATAGTAATAGTAAAAGTAATATATATATATATATATATATATATATATATATATATATAGTAGTAGTAACGGTTGTTACAATACGTACCCATCCTCTCTATTTGATTTTATTATTTTTTTTTTTTATGTTAAAAAATTACAATTATTTATTCATCGTAAACTGGTGAATATGATTATCAATAAGAAAAAAAACGCGACAACTTTAGCAGCTAGTTGTAAATATTAACGCTTTACCTAGCTTAAAACTGTTACCCGTCCATTTTAATAACGTGAATACCCAATTTATGATTCGACTCTACGTATCATTCCATTTTGCACCCACGCTATGATATACGAGCAACAAATCTTGTTAATTTAATTCATTTCCGGCAAAGAAATAAAATCAATTTTTTTCCATAATGTTGTTGGCCACGTTTACCAAACAAATAAGCTGTATACGACGTGCGTTCTCATGACAATTTATTAAATGTTTTATAAACGTATTGTTTCATGACAAGTTTACGATTCGTTTAAACGAATACTACAAACAGTTTTGCACAAAATTTTCAGAAAAGATCCCAGCATTCGTTGTACTTAGGAAATCATATTGAAAAGAAAATGGAAATCGCAATCGTCGAGAACCGCCCGGTGTTAACATGCGTGACAAGGGATAGCTGCCTGAAGACCAAACCGACATCGATTTCCTGGTCGATAGCGGTCGACAAGCCTTCGTCCATAAGAGAACGAATGGAAGCGCTTGAAAAGTCTGCGGGTTCAACGAAGGAAAAGTGCAAACGGAATTCGTTCAATATGCCCTTGGCCGTGCCGAGCTTAAGGGACCGAATGCAATCCTTGGAACAGGCCAGAGATTCGGCGGACGCGAAAGGCCGGAGTCACGCGTTCGTGATGCCCTCGGGTGCGCCGAGTGTGAAGGATCGACTGCGAACGTTGAATAAGTTTTTCGGTGAAGCGCAGAAGTATACGGGTCGATCGAACGCTTCCAGAGCCGGACTGGACGCAGGCGACGTATGCGGTCACGGGAACGCGCAACAGCAGACGGTAAAAGTGAACGACACGATTCCCACGGCGGGGATGAAGATCAAGCCGAGTCTCCAGATAAAAAAGATTAATTACTACGACCGGATCATAAACTATGCGTCCACCTATCGCGCGTAATTTCACTTGGACTGATCGCGACTCGTCTCCATCCGCGTATGTGAACGGATTTCTGTTTCGATAGTATCCGTGTAAGACGCAAATCGCGATCGTATTTCTCACGAGTCGGTTCAGTTCAGTGTCGTTTAGAGGTAGCCAATACACGTTACGATCGGCCCGTTAGTTACGCCCGCGCAGGTCGCCGGACTAACAATAGCGCCCCTACACATTCCGGCGAATCCGTCCGGGAGTGCGTCGGACGTACTTCAGACACGAGTTTTCGCTACCAACGAAGACACACTTGCTGTTTCGGGCCGATTGACAGCCAAGAAAACTTAACATATTGATTTTAATGTTAACTTCAATACTTCAATTAATATTTACTTCAAAAAATTACAAAACCTCACATACGCACACCGCCGTAGTAGTAGGTATATTTGTTACAGTTAGCACCCGAAATTCGTCAAAACTAGATTTAACCAGGATTTCAATGTCGATACTAGTATATTTCTATTGATTGTTTGACTAATCTTATCGGAGTAGTGTTGGAAAAAACAGAGGGTTGATCTTTACAAGATTGGAACTAAAGATGGAATTTTGGACAAACTTTATTGCAGGCACAGTATATTGGTAGTAAATAATAAAATTATTTCCGGTCTGAATTTAGTTGTTGTAAAGAAGTATTTATTACTGTCAAACAAGTTCCTGACAATCAAATTACTCTTCGCGCAGCCGCAACAAAATCATCAACGGGATCAGGGTAGGGATTTATAAGCTGTACTTGTAGAAAGTAATGTGGGACAAATCGCTGTTTTTGTAAAAAAAAAATATATTATATAACTCAAAATGCCACGACAGTTTGCCTTGTCAAAATATATAAAACAAATAATACTTATTTTAAATTGAATTTGGTTTTTGTTAAAATTGTACTTTAAAATATAGGATCAATATATTGAAGTTCTGTTTAATTCTCCAATTTAACTAGTTGAAAATAGTTTTGACGTATTTCGGGTTTTAACTGTGACATCAACATTGAAATCCTGGTTAATTCTAGTTTTAACTAGTCAAAACTAGTTTTGACGAATTTCGGGTTTTAACGGTAACGCCGTAACATATTCACTATATTAGGCCGGATGGACGAACGGGTTTTCGTATTTTCTCCGGCGACCTCCGCAGGCATAACTGACGGGCCGACCGTAACGTGTGTGGGCCACCTTCATCTGACGAACCGTGGCTGCAGTGAATCTTGCGACTGCCGCGAACCGTCGCGCACGGTCGCGCAGTGGATTATCTGTGATCTGAAAATCCACGGACCACGGGCAGTTCACCGCGAGACCGTACACGTTCGCCCGAAAACAACCCACGTACCTTTGAGGTCTATTCTCATATACAGACACCGCGCGTGCCAGACACGTATCGTGTCAGACACAATGATATTTAAGTATACATTATCTATGAACATTTTTTGCGTGTACGTAACAAGTGCCGGTGTCTTAGGATTCTATTACCCTCAACAATTTTTAACCCCCCCCCAGTTATATCCTATTATATCCTAGGATATTTTGATATCCCCTGGGGGGTAAATATATCCTGACGTATATTCTTACCTCCCGGGTGAATAATAACTTCGAGTTATCGCGACTCGACTGTACTTCGATTCCTAATTTATTCTATTATAATCTGTTTTAACACTACATAATTTACTTCTTCTATTGAAGTATAACTAATATTTGATTATTGTCTATTGTGGTGTACCTACTCAGTACTTAACACTTGTACTTGTGTCGTTGTGTCATAATGTTTAGTATATGTTCACCCGGGAGGTAAGAATATACGTCAGGATATATTTACCCCCCAGGGGATATCAAAATACCCTAGGATATAATTACCCCCGGTCAAAATAAACTAGGATATATTTACCCCCGACAAGAATTTGGCTCTGGGAGGTAAATATATCCTGACGTATATTCTTACCTCCCGGGTGAACATATACTAAACATTATGATACAACGACACAAGTACAAGTGTTAAGTACTGAGTAGGTACACCACAATAGACAATAATCAAATATTATTTATTCTTCAATAGAAGAAGTAAATTATGTAGTGTTAAAACAGATTATAATAGAATAAATTGGGAATCGAAGTGCAGTCGAGTCGCGATAACTCGAACTTCGAAGTTATTATTCACCCGGGAGGTAAGAATATACGTCAGCGAATCGTTTTGTTTTATATCTTTTATATCTCCGTTTCCTCATCAAGTGAAATTGCGATCACCACCAAATCTTCCACAGAAAAATTACCAAACATTATTACGCGTGTTTTATTCCACGTACAATATCACACTACACCACTACTAAATGCGGCGCCTGTACATGTGAATAGACCTCAACTCGCCGCGGTCACAATTTGTTCGCGTTACGGTTTATCGGACGGTCAAAATTGACTGAAAAAAAATTGACTCGTAAAAAATATGATCGCTGTATACGTTTTATATAAATACTAGCTGACCCAGCCATGCGTTGCCGTGGCTCAGTAATTATAATACATTGAATCAATTTTTCACTAATTCTTTGGTACAAACAAATTAATATTTTCTAAAAAAATCTAAAATAGATTCATTCATATGAGATTGAAAATAAAACGTTTCGCCAAAATTTAAAATAATAATTTTCAAAAGTTTTCCAAAGATTCCACAATTGCTCTCTCTTCTGCTTGTTCGATGAAATTATGCAGGCACCGAGTTGTCACGCGTTCCTCACAACTGCCCATAAAATAAATTTGGAGAAACTTTGGATCATCATTAGGCATTGGCATTAATGACCAAATCTTGGCCTTGGATTTTGAACGTAGTTTCAAAATTATTTCCATTAGATGTGAGATCGCAAATTTTAGTTGCGCCAAAGGACGTCATTTGGAAGCAAGAATTGAATTTGCATATCTTACGTAAAAATAATTTCGAATCGTCTGCTTCGCCAGCAAGAAATGATTTTAAAGGTTCGGTGGAATAGGAAGAGGTGCTAGTACAACTTTTCCAGATGCACAACACATACCAGTCGTTTCATTGCGGAATTTTAACGCTTGACAATATTGGCATATTTTATCCATTGCACCAATTATAATTTTAGTATGTGCAGAGTAGGTAGTTGATGTATGGTGCATATTAGAACGCAAGGCGAACGAATGATGCACGTGTTAATGCACGGTTGGTTTGTTGTCGCTCTCTGTCGCGTTCTCTAAATGTGGTTATGTGCCGTTCTCGCGCCGATCTTGTTCTCAATATATTTTGTCGTAGACGTTCATCACGCTGTTCTCGAGACTCTTGTATTATTACTATCGCGGTCGGCCACGGAAAAACCCGAAATACACCATACAACTATACAAATTTATTAAAAAGTTAATTAAAATATTTAATATATTAAAAAATTTGAAATAAAAACTATCCTATCTTAAACGTTGGACCAAATTACACACGGTGTAAAAAATTTCATCAAAATCCGTTCAGTAGTTTTGGAGTTTATCGCGAACATACATCGTGACACAACATTTTTATATATATAAGATTGAACATTATAAAAAATTAACAAAAATATATTTAGTATAATAAAACCATAAGTCTAACTCTCCAGCTCAATCCTAATGTTTAACTACTAGTAACACTATAGTTGCTTCAAACCATGTTTGTTAGTTCCAATGACCCTCCTTAATTATCCATGCCTTATTATATTTTTCATATGAAAATATGCAAGTCAAATAGTTATATTATTTAATACTTAGTGTCAGTAACTATTTCATCTTAAATATTAAATTAATTTTTAAATAATACATTTATCTATTATGTGGATTCTCATGCTCTGAATCCCTACATAGTAATAAGCCCACTTAATCAAAGCGGGTACCTACAGACAATATTCTAGTACAGCGGTTCTCAAACTGTGGTACGCGTACCACTAGTGGTACGCGAAAGACTACATGGTGGTACGCAGAAGGCCGAATGTTGGTAAAACGGAAAATTAAAAAAAAATCATTAGATTCTTAGCTTAAATTCATATCTTAATTTTAAAACACTAATACATTTTTATAAATAAATAAATAATAATAATATTGTAATATTTTATTGCATTTTTATTTAAAATATGCGAGGATGTATTTAACTATGTAAAGTTTGTATTGTTCTATTTTTAATCATCAGTGGTACGCGACTTATTGATAATATACTTAAGTGGTACGTAAAAAAAAAAGTTTGAGAACTGCTGTTCTAGTATATAAGTAAAATTTTAAAAATATAGAACATCAAGTTTTCAAGACATATGAAATATGACATATTGGAGATTAATTATTGATTAACTCAATCTAAATTTATTTTTTTAATTTTTTTATTTCCTTTAACATAAAAAAAATCATGTCCTTTAAATTGGACTCTGTGATCTCTAGCTCTATTAATCGAGTAATAAATAGTAACCATAAACTATAGAATTAATTTAAAGTTTGGCCAAAGTAATGACTAAGTTAAATTTTAGCTATTTTGACATACCCCAAGCTTAAGCTATAATATGGCGTTTAAATGTAACAAGATTTTTAAAGTATTTCAATATCAAAGTAAATTAAATAAATAATAAATATTCTCTATACTCAAAATAATAATAATACATTTTTTACTAAAATCTTAATTTTATGAATTATCCTATTTATTAGTAAGTTTCAAATTGATTATGATAAAAACACATTACACAGTACAGATTTTTCAACAATAACTATGTACTGGATCATTTTTTAGGAAGTTCATCGCTTGGACAAAAATAATGTTCATTAGCTAAACGTACAACATTACTGAAAATTCTTCTTTCTTCAGTTTTTTCTTTTAAAGTTAATGTGTTTAATTTTACCAATTCATCAATTAAACTCTTTTCAAATTCTGAAATTATAACATATATCAATTTATAGCAATAAAAAATTATAAGAATAAATATTAACCTTTTGGATCAAATAATGCAGTGGTATATTCATATGAATCGCCCTCCCAAATTTCTTCGGGTTCAAAATTTGTATTTTCTTCATTTTCTCTGAAAACATTTAAAAAATTGTTTTATTTTTAATCAAAGGAAAAAATTATGATGGTTCAATGAAAATCAATATCAAAGAAATTATTAACTTTTTTTTTACCGAATGAGTACACAAATAATAAAAATGTTAGTTGTAATACTTTGAAAATGAGTTAAATTAAATTTAATGATAATGTAAACAGAAATATAATAGAAAAATTAAAATTAACCTTGTGGTTGAGATTACAGTGATAACTGTAGACCATATTTTACTTATAAAACTAAGTTAACAGTAAAAACTAATAACCAAACCCAAAGTAGCTACTGAGCAACATGTATAACAAAATTATTATTTAGGTTTATTATTGTTCAATAATTAAGGTTTAAAAAAATATGAATAAATACATATAGAATACAAAATTGAAAATAATAATACTGGAATATTTTCCATTATTACTTTTGGTTTGTACTAATGATTATAATTAACTTAAGATTAAACTGAATCAGTATTTAAATAATTATACATAATTTATACATTCACATAATTTAATAGTAAAACAAACCATTTAGTTAATTATATAATGGAATAATTTCTGTTGAGAATTTCAAACCCATTTGATACAAATAAATGATTAACAATATTATAAAAGAAGGTTTTATAATTGAAATCTACTTACTCATGAATACTATTTTCTGATAAGCTAGAACAAAAAGTGCTACCTAGAAAATTATTTAAAGGAATTGTATAATATTAATCAATTTAACATGAAACAAATTAAATAAAATTTACATTTTATTAATTTTTAGTTGTTAATTGAGTATATGTAAGTCTTATTATAAATACTTACTTGATCCAACACTTCCATTGAAAGATTCTTGATCACTAAAATCTTCAACACATGATGGTCCTATGATACGGCTTTCATTTATTGACAAACGTAGATTGTTCAACATCTTTGAATAATTAATCTAATAGAACAAGAAAGTAATAAAAACCTTGTAGACATATTCTTAACTAGTTGGGACAAAAAGCAAAGAAGTTGAAGATAACATTTCTGAACTCTATTTACTAGTATTCTATAAAGAATAACAGTAAATTAATTTACATGTAAATCAAATTTCATATTTACTCCAGCATTGTTTTCTGTAGAAAATACATTATTTTCAAGGTCCATTGATTTAATACTGCAGTCCATGTTCCACACCGGACATATACTCATGTGATTACCATATAAATCCAAAAACTCCAACTTCAAAAGGTCAGTTAGGATATTTGGAAACGATAATAACTAATAAGTAATAAAAAAATCATATGAAAAAAATTATAATCACAATTACCATATTGTACATACCCAATTGTTATTTAATACTAATGTTTTCAAATTCTTTAAATTTCTAAAACTTTCAGGGACTGCTAAAATTTGATTATTTGAAAAATCACATATTTCTAATTTTGTCAATTGACTCAAGGAATCTGGTAGTAACACGATGCAATTATTAGACAAATTCAACTCCCGTAAATTTGGTAAACTGAAATAGACATGTTTTCCAATGCTTGATAAACTGACATTAGTCATACTTAAAGAATCAATACATTTAAATCTATAATTAAATACCAATGGCACTTTAATGAAATAATTAAGTTGTTGATATACATTTGTATCTTTGTTATCCAGTACAAGAGATCTAAGATTTTTCAAATGTTTGACAAAATCTAATTTCAAAACATCAGCATTTGTACAAGAAATATTCAAGTACTTTAAGTGTCTACCAATACCATACATGTTTGAATAAGGGTCTGCTTTAATATTATCTAGACAATGCGTAAATGATATATCTAACAACTCTAATGAAGTACATTCAACCGACCACAACCATAGTGGAAGACTATCCAGATTTAAATTGTTACTGATATTTAAGGACAGCAAATGTTGAACACAAAGTGGTTTCTGGCTAATATTTAAAAGCTTGTTATGCGACAGATCAAATGTAACTATGTGGCCCATACCATCAATCAAACATAGTGGAATCGTCGCAAACTTGTTACGCGATAAATTTAGACGTGCTAGATGTTGAAGCTTGACGAACGTCAGCGGCAGTGTAGTTAATTCGTTAGATGACAAATCAAGTTCAACAATATTTCCAAGATTTCCGATGGATTCGGGTACTTCGCATAGGCCACTGGAGCCCAGGTCCAGTGTGGTTAAGTTGTTCAAACATGTATTCAAATCGTGTAATTTTGGTATCGAAGGAAATGCAGAAGATTTCGTACAGCTGCGATCACCATCATGTAGACAGGAATCGTCACACATCATTTCAAACCGACTGGAACGGAATTAAACATAAAATAAAGCTACAAACATGCGCACGAAAAGTATAAAAATCTAACCAAAAATCACAACAATTGAATAATTTAAATCATATCAGGTGTATAAACGAGTTTTCGTTCACCTATGATCGGTGCTTATCATTCTCTGATAAACAAGTAACAGTAACCATGCACGTGCCGCACGGAACACGTTCAAATATTATAATATGTGCAATATGTGTGTTTAGTTTCCTGTGAAATATTTTTACGGGGTTAAGACTTAAAATTAGCCTTCTCATTTTATTTTTACCACATAACTCACCCCATCAAAAGCCAAGACTGACGACAATAACTATTTTAACTACCAGCAATGGTACGCGTTGGTACAAAACGATACATTGTTTAATACTTGGTGATTCCCCTCGACGGGCTGACACGGTTCACGTTAATATTTAAATGTTTACATTGGTGAAAAATCTAAATTATCAATTTCCAAGCGATGGGTGGCACATACGGTTCAGTACTTCGGTCAATCCGTGTTATTTACATCTTTATGGTTTGTCATGTACAAATATACGAAGATTTTAACGAACGATATCGTTGGCATTCGTTGGTTCTTAGTGCTCTTACTAAAACAACGTTTTATTATAAATGCGTATGTTGTTACATGTATTAAATACAATAATAAAATAAATGCTATGAAATGTAATCCTAGTGACATTTTATAATTACCACACGATTTACTAGCTGTTGTAAGAACATAACTTAATTTAAATTCAGTTTGACATGCTTAAAGCAAATAAACTTAGATAGAATGAAAATAAAAAATTATTATAAAATATTATAATATTGTTCGATGTGTTAAACGTTTATTTCTCGGTGCATATTGGTTATTGTTGTTTATTTATCATATAGGTACTTAATCAGGGCCATATTTATGCAAGGACAAATGGGACATTTGCACTGGGCCCACTAGAAAGAGGGACCCACTGACTTCAGCCTTATAAAATTAATTATATACCATTTTTATCATATTTTTCGAAAACACAATTTTACTTGGATATTTT